>CM058041.1:56360897-56960897 GCA_030169165.1 Centaurea solstitialis | reverse complement strand
GTAAATAATCACTCAGAACGCATGCTTCTTATATTCTTCGTACTCATTGGCCATGTTCGCATGAGTAAATAATAATATGTTTGAATCAGTCACTCAATCACCATAGTCACGATAGTAAAAATGCTCAAAATCTAAGATGAAAATACCCGAGTTCTTATTCGAACCACTTTAGTTGTAAATGTAAAAATCTTCATGCATATATTATTCTGAAAATCCTTGTCGTGAGAATAATAAAAACTTTCGATATGCGATTCAAACCAGGTCACATATTTTTGGTCCTAAAAATCAATTTCAATTACGCATGATCTGCACAAAAAATATGCAGAATATACATAACAATTATAAAATCACTTATATTAATATTGTGAGTGATACGTCGACCTCAAAGGCCGATGATGCAATTAAAGTTCTTCAAGCAGGAGGACTAACCGACGAAGTTATAAGATCAATTATTACAAAACATATCTTGTATTTGAATATGGTTTGTTGATCCAGCTCTCCTAAGACCTGATGAAATGATACTGATCCTGTTACTTTACATAGTGAATGGGTCTTTACTTTCTGTTATAGCTTGAGGAATTATCACTGAGATTGTTCAATGTTATTCCTTGTTATTAAAGTTGTAACTTGTAATTAAAATCATCAGGATTAGGATCAGGAGTTGAACGAGTCTATTCTGAAGACTACTGATCCTGACCATCGAAGTGAACACCTCCTGAAGACATTAAGATCATACTCAAAGAACCATCAGCGACGTCGATGAATTAGCTGATGACAGGAACAACATGCTCGTGATCTGAAGACGGAACTCAGTGATAGCAAGCTGCTCAGAATCGTATGACAATCCTGAAGACTCATCAGGATACAGTGACCCCTGATAAACATCAGTATTAGGGCTTTCCTCACTGATCAGTATCCTGATCCTGAAGGATTAGTATAATGTCTTAGTCTAATGCACAAAAGGATTACACGCCTTTACTGACACAAAAAGTACACAAGGACAGTCACTTTACTGTTCCCTCCATACTTATCAGACCTCAAGGCAACTGTTTATATAAGCTCTCTTTTGCACAACATGCAAAAGAGATTGTTTATAGTAAATAGTACAAAGGACCACCAAAAGTGTGACACGCACACAGTAGTAGGTCTGCATGCATTTAATGCACTAGGCATAAATGGACGTGAAGAAGATGTTCTCCATACTTCTTCTTCATCCATACTTCTACCCTAATCCTTTCTTTCTTTATCCCTCACTTTCTTATCTTTTCTTAATCTTCTCACTCTAGTGCATAGTGAAAGAAAGCTTAGATTGTTTAGTTTAGACTTTGTCTTTTCTATTCCGCAACAATCTGTAAATTCGAAGTGTTAATACAACATAGAATTTAAAAGTGAAATTTGGTGTGATTATATTCAACCTCCCCTTCTATAATCCCATAAACTAATCCTTACTTGAAGGTCACCCTTTGGGACCAACAAGTGGTATCAGAGCAGATTCAAGCTCTCTTCTATCTCTAGAAAAGTCTTGTGATTCTTCTCTCTAATCCATGGCTCTTCAAGCTAAGGATAACTACTTTGATACCGGCTCTACTGGAAAACCTCCACGGTTTAACAAAGACAACTTTGCTCTTTGGAAAACCAGGATGGAACTTTTTCTATCCGGTTCTGATTCCCAAATTCCCTACTTCTTGGAACATGGACCACATGTGCCCACACAAACTTTCCATGTTGTTCCTGCTGCCAATGGCCAACCTGCTATACCCGTAAGGGAACTGGTGAAGCCAGTGACTGATTAGAATGATGAAGATAGATGCCTTGTCAGTATTGACACCAAGGCTAGATCTCTCATTGCCATGTCACTCCCTGATGACGTATTCCACTCTGTATGTCATCTCCGATCTGCTAAAGAAATATGGAACACTCTCTGTGTTAAATATGAGGGCACTACAGTCCTCATGGAATCAAAAAATATATTCTTGGTTCGTCAGTACGAAAGCTTCATCCACCAGAAGGAGAAACTCTTTCCCAGATACATCAGAGATTCAACTGTCTCCTGATTGACCTGAAGACTATCGGTACTGTCTACTCTAACTCTGAGGTGATTACCAGGTTCATGGAAGCTCTTCCTGCAAATTGGGAAATTTACACCTCCTGCTTAACTATGTCTAAAGACATAAAGACACTCACACTAAGTGAGTTCTACGGTATTCTTCTGAACCGTGAGCAACAGAAGAAACTGAAAAAGAATCTCTTAAGAGATAATAAAGATTCCAAGAGCACCACTGTTGCCTTGGTTTCTGATTCAGTTCCTCCTGTAGCTGTACCTTCTTTTTCAGTAACTATTACTGAACTAGAATCTTCTGATTCTGATATATCGGAATCAGATCCAGATTTTAATGAATTTCTTTCCTTTTTAACTCGTACCTTTAAAAAGTTTGCCAAAAAGGGAAACTTTCAATGAAGGAGACCTCTTACTCTAACTGACAAGCCTAAAACAGAATCTGTTGATAAGGCTACTGCTACCTGCTACAATTGTCAGGGCAAAGGCCACTTTGCTAATGATTGCAGGTACAAGAAAAATCAGTTTGCTCCTTGTTCTACCACCTCTTCCTCCAAGAATCCCAAATACCAACGGCTGAAAGACAAATATAAGAAGATGAAGTCTCAGCGCAAGGGTAAAGGCCTTATTGCTAAAGACTGCGATTGGGATGATGTCTTCTGATGAGTCATCTGATGAGAAAGACACTCAAGTGGCATTGATGGCCATTATTGAGGAACCTACCTTGGCCCTGATGGCTAAGGTAGAAGAGGTCCCTAAAGAGGCTTCTGCTAAAGCTCCTGAAGCTTCTACCTCTGCGACTGAATCTTCCAGTCAGGTACCTACTACTGTTGTCCCTCTTGAAAGTCTAACTCAACTGGACTTACTGACCCTTGACCTCTACAAAGCCCTGAATGGTAAGACCTCTGCTGAAAAGAAGAATATTGATCTTCGTGATCAACTTAAGGAGTGTCATGAAAAGATAAAACAACTTATGATTCTGGAAGAAAACTATAAGGATTAGGTCTCAGTAAATCAAACTCTTTGCATTGAAAGAGAAAAGGCTCTTGCTTCTAAAGAGAGTGCCTTGGCTTAGTTAAATGCTGAAAAAGTCACCATCAAAGGATGGAGTGACGCTTCTAAAAAGGTTGATGAAATATTAGCCTCAGGGAGAAACGTCAAAAACAAAAAGGGTCTTGGATTCACTCGTGGATGTCCCAGACCTGATCGTTCCATGCTAAAGTTTGGAATGTTTGTTTCTTCTATCCCTGATCCTAATGCTCCTGAAAACATCCCTTCTTCTTCTAACACTCACACTGAAGGTGCTCCTAAGAGCAAAAAGAAAATAGTTAAGGAAAAATCCAAAACTATGTCACCTTCAAAAGCCAAGAACCCCAAGCCAAAGAATAAATTTCTTGGCGGTGGACCATCAGTCAGGAAGAAAGTCATTTTCTCAAAATCCAAATCCTAGACTGAAGATCGACCTAAAGCAGAAGGCTCAGGAGAAGAAACTTATTCCTCCTTTGTCTGATGCTAAGGGTGTACTTGGTGCTGGTCCTGCTCACCTGAAGTTTAAAGACTTCCTGGACCCCACAAAATGCTTTCTTTATCGCAAATGCTATCACTATGGATTAAATGACCATATTGCGAGCAAGTGTCCTAATGCTACCAAAGCTGAAAAATTAGCTAAGGTAAAGAAAATTCTTAAGGCTGATAAATCAGTCAAAGGAAAGAAGGTTGTCAAGACTGTTCCTTCAGTCAAGACTCCAGCCACAAAAACTGACAAATCAGTTGAGGCTGCCAATGACTCCACCAAACCTACTTACAATTCTGGATCCATGGTCTTATGGGTACCAAGGAAAACTTAAACTCTAAGTTTTACAGGATAAGGGCATCTGGTACCTGGACAGTGGATGCTCAAGACATATGACTGGCTTAAAATTTGTCCTCTCTGACTACCGAGACGAAAGAGGTCCTTCAGTGACTTTTGGTGGTAACGGTAAAAGCCAAACTCGAGGGTATGGCACCCTGACCAATGGAGTAACTACGTTCAAAAGAGTTGCTTATGTTGAAGGCCTGATGCACAATCTTCTCAGCATCAGTCAATTGTGTGATAAGAATCACAAAGTTTCTTTCTCAAAGAAAAAGTGCAAAGTCAAGAACAAACACAAGAAAGTTATTCTCACTGGTGCTCGAAAGGCTGATGTCTACATCATCAACATGAATACTTCTTCTGACAACGTTTGTTTTGTATCACGTGCTTCTACTGATATAAACTGGCTTTGGCACTAGTGTCTCTCTCATCTCAACTTCAAGACTCTGAATCAACTATCTATCAACAAGCTTGTTACTGGTCTTTCTGACTTTCGCTTTAAAAAAGTGTCTCTTTGTTCAACATGTGAGAAAGCAAAACAGACCAGGGCTAGCTTCAAGTCCAAGCAAATTTCCTCCATCAGCTCTCCTCTACATCTTCTCCACATGGATCTCTTTGGACCTGTTAATACCAATCTATTGCTGGAAAGAAATACACTCTGCTGATTGTTGATGAATATTCCAGATACACATAGGTATTCTTCCTTCGGTCCAAGAGTGATGCTCCTGAAGAAATCATCCTGTTCGTCAGGAAGATGGAAAAGCTCAACAACCTTTCTGTACGATCCATCAGGAGTGACCACGGTACTAAATTCAAAAACAACACCCTGGAAACTTTCTTCAATAAGAAAGGTATCTCCCAGAACTTCTCTTCCGTAAGAACTCCTCAGCAAAACGGTGTTGTTGAAAGACGTAACAGAACCCTGATTGAAGCTGCACGATCAATGTTGAGTGAAGCCAACCTTGCCACTCAATTCTGGGCTGAAGCTGTCAACACTACATGCTACACCCAGAACAGATCTCTGATAGTAAAGCGCTTCAGGAAGACAGCCTACGAACTATTTCGTAACAGGAAACCATCCATCGAACATTTCCATATAGTTGGTTGTGTTTGTTACATCCTGAACAACAAAGATAACCTAAGAAAGTTTGATTCCAAGTCTGATGATGGAATTTTCCTTGGATACTCTTCCATTTCAAAAACTTACCGTGTGTTCAACAAACGAAGATAAACAATAGAGGAAATGATTCATGTTCGTTTTGATGAATCGGGTCCTACCTTCCCTCACCCTCATGACTATGCAGAAATAAATCAGTGGGCTGGCTCTTTCTTTCAAATCCCTAATTCTCTCATTGTTGATCCAACTCCTCAAAACCTTCTTGATGGTTTTGAAGAACCTTCCCCACCTACTCAAACACATATTCCTCCAGTAATTGATGCTACCCCAATTACTCAAAATACACCTGAACCAGATCAACCCACTAGCAGTGAAAACTAATCCGAATCTGCTCCTGCTCCCTCTTCTTCCTAATCCATCGGTAAATGAAGCTTCCACTTCAGGACAGGCGTATTAACCTCCTGCTCTTCGATGGACCAAGAATCATCCTATTGATCAAGTCATTGGAAATGCTTCCTCTGGTGTTAAAATTCGAATCAATCTGGTAATATCTGTCTTTATGTTAATTTCATTTCTGAAAACGAACCTAAAGAGATAGATGATGCCATGCGTGATCCTGCCTGGGTCTCAGCCATGCAGGAAGAGCTAGCAGAATTCATCAGAAACAACGTCTGGCTTCTTGTCCCTAGACCTTGAAAACGTACCATCATGGGATCCAAATGGATCTTCAGGAATAAACTTGATGAAGTTGGTACTATAATTCGCAATAAGGCTCGACTTGTTGCTCAGGGTTACAGACAATCAAGGATTGATTAATCAACTAAACTTTAGTATCCAACTAAACAACCGTTCCCCGGCAACGGCGCCAAAAACTTGATGCAGTAAATATTATATATAAAAACATAACCAAGTTTAACCCTTAAATTGCCCAACTAGTATTACCACATTCACAGGCATGCGTACCCGATCATGAGTAATATAGTGTAGGAAAGTATCAGGTATCGTTTTTACCACTGGGAATAGTTAAGCTAGATGTCTACTAAAGTATTAATTAATTAATCTAGAAAAGGGGTTTGCTTTTTGAAAAGGATTTTTATTTAGAAAAGATTAAAACAATAAATAACTAAACCTAACCAAGAAGTTGGAAAACTGATAACCAAACAAACATCAGAGACAATTGCATTCATTATGATAATTTAAGGTTCCTTTTCAGATGATTACCAAAGACATAGATTTAATAGTCATTGTAAGAATTTAAGCATAAAGCACCCTAGCAGGCGTATCTATGATTATCAACCAGATTGGTCTCTCGGCCCAATTATAGAGACTTATTGTCAGAAAGTCTAGTAAAAGTCACCCTAATCAATGCTAAGTCGTGGGACCCTATAATCCAATCCATTCTCGGTCTGAAAATATTGCATACCACATCTCTCCGCGTCACTGGAGTGAAAGGTAAGAGAGGTAGAAATCATATTCATTAATTATCAAATAACAAATACTATCCCAACCAACGACTTTAAGTAGCCACAATTTAAGCATCGATATAGGAACCACAAATAAACATTCAATGAACCAAGAAATCTATTATTAAATCAAAACCATAAATCAAGTCATCTTTAAAAGTAATCAAACCATAATGTAAATACAAAGAGAAATCAACACATAGACATGTCAATCGTAGATGAAAAACCAAACCATACTAAAGACCGGTAGATTTGGCGTAACATCCTCTCGAACCGTCTCCTCTTAGAGTTGATCATCGAGCCTCCGGCTTCTTGGGTTGGAAACCCAAAGTGGTTCCCATACTACTGACCTAAACTAATTATTTGAGAGAATTATGATTTTCTAAGATGATTATAACTGAATAGCCAAGGCCTTAATTTATAATAAACTCGACAGGTGCATTTGGCGATCGTGAAACGGTAATCTGGCGGTGCGAAATGAGTCTGGTGGAATATTCCGGAAAGATTTAGCTGATTTCCTTCCTCATCTGTTAAAGATCTTTTCTTTGGGAGGAAGGCATCTAGCTTGGAGGGATAGTCTTCAGCTTGGAATATTCTGGAACAATCTGGAGTTGATATCCCTTCCTTATCTAATCAGATATTTTCTTAGGGAGAAAGCAACTGACTTGAAGTATTCTGGAATGTTCCAGATTTAATGGATCTTTTCTTTAGGAGGAAGTCTTCCAACTTGGAGAGAAAGAAAGACCAAAAATGGTTTTTTAATAGATATTTTCCATTTCTTCACAAAATCTCCATTTTTTATGCTTTTTACCCTCTTTTTGATAGTTTTTGCATTTCACCCCCAAATTTACCAGAAATTACAATTCACACCCTTTTAGTAGCAATTATGTCCAAATAAGGCCTAAAACATAAACAAAAGTGGGAAACTAGTGCGAGTAAAACATGTATAAATTTGGAGTTATCAGAGACTTAGCGATCTGAATGGATGGTGGAGCCTTTGCACTCTTCTTTGCAGCCTCTGTGTTTCCCTAGTTCTCCCCCTCATGGTCATCAGGGTCATTACCTCCCTGATGGCCATGTCCAGCATCTGCTGAACAATTAGTAGGAGAGATGTTGAGGATGCTATCCAAAATACCTTGGACAGTGTCCTCTAGCCTCTTGATTAGATCTTCTGCAGAGAGGACTGCAGGATTGACGTTTAAGTGGGAAAGGAAGCGGATATCAGCAGCATACTTTTGCAGAGACAACCTGAAACGAACACCCTCTATAACAATGTTGGTCATCATCTGCTGTATATACTTGCATGTATTTTGGTGGGACCTTCGGAAGACACGAGTGATGGCTTCGTTCTAGCGAGTGACAGTCTAGGCTAGTACACGAACCATGGCTTTAATACCACGCTTTGTACATAGCTGATTGAGGCAAGCCTGGAAAGAAGATGAGGCCTAACCCATAACAATGGCAGAATTGACCATGCGTTGGATGTCAGCTTGTAGAGTAGAGTAGTTGGAGTAGCCAACTTCAATCAAGTCAGTTACCAGAGACTGACTGGCAGAGAGGAGATCTTCCCTAAACTGCTGGAAGTGATATGTACTGGGCAGGATTGAAGCTAGCTAGAGCAGCAGAGAGCTCTTCTTTAGATACAGCAGCAGAGCAAACGTTTTGTATTTCTGAGTGCAGAGAGGTTGAGACTTGTGTTAGCATCTTTAGAGCCTCTGTGTTCGCTGCTAGAGCCTCTACGATTTGGGTGGTAGTGGAGGTCGAGCTTTTCAACTCTTCCAGTTTGGTGAAGACCTCTATGGCAAAGGCTTTAAACTCCCCCTTTCTCACAACAACCTCCGATGAACCTAAGGTACCAACACATGGTTCCTTAGTAGCTGCGGAGTCTGCAGCACCCTCAGTGGTTGCTTGATGTACACCTACTTGGGGACTTCCTCTAGATCCTCGAATCCCCTTCTAAGGAGAAACTACCAGAGTTCTGTTGGCGTCATGCACAGGTGGTTCAGAGCCAACAGGTGCAGAGGTACCAAGTGGAAGCTTAGGTTGTTCAAGAGCTAGAGCATCTGTGTCCCTAAGAAGTGCCTCTGAAGCACTTTTGTTCAGTTCTAAAAGTGATTCAGAAGAAAAAAAATGCTTCTGTGCTAGGATCCGACGAGCCCTTGGGAGAAGGGGCTCTTATTTCTTCACCCTGACCCTTTTGAGAGGGAGAGGGAGATACATGGGGTTTCCAGACTTCTTTTATGCCAGAGGACGAAGGATTGTCCTTGGTAGAGCTAGGTGGGGTTTGGTACAAAGTATGCACTCCATCTTTAATGAGGGTTCCCCCTTGAACAGGGCCCTCAGTAACATGGGTAGCACTAGGAGGTTGGGTTTGTTGTGTGCTCAAGGCTTCTTTTTCACCTTCAACAACTTTCTCAACACCTAAACCCTCTACACCATCTTCTTCTTCTATTACAACTTCTTTACTAAGAAGATCATCCTGGAGATCAAGGTTTGGTTGCGGCAGAGACCAGGAATGAGATTCTGCAGGTTCAAATAAACTCAGACTCGTAGATTGAACTTGTAATCTGGGAACCTGTCTCTATGGAATATTCCACTCAAGATAAGAAGCTTGTGGAGGATCTAGAACATTGGTTGTACCCATTTCAAAAAGGACCTCTGGGTTTGATCCTTGAGAGGAATGGTATATTTGATCTTGAAGAAGGGATTGGTAGATTTGGCTTGTCAGAAGGTGAGAAAGGATTGATGGGTGTAGGTGGTACTATTTGTTGACTTGATTAGGTAATGGGAATGGTGGGAGGAATGGTTTCAGTATCTGGCAATACTTCTTCTGAGACAACAGCCTTACGAAGGCGTTTGAGCTTTTTGGGAGTGGTTGTGGGAATTTTCTCTTGAATACGAGAAAGAGGTCGTTGAGCAGAAGTGGTTCACAAAGAGGGATCTTCTATCGGTGTAAGCTCTGGGGCCATCTCTGGTGTGGGCTCTGGAGACTTAGCCCTTGGTTTCTTGGGCTTCTTGGATTTCTTGGAGGGAGGATCCTCTGGGATGACCATCTCTAAAATACCATCTGGCTTCTTAGCCTTGGAGTTGTTACAATTCTTTTTAAGAGGCTTCTCCTCTGGAACCTATACCTCTATTGTCGAAGCCACTATTTCCTGAGTCCCTGCAACCACATCCTCTGTGACCACAACCTCTACAGCCTATCTCTTTGCTTTCGTCTTCCTTTTCTTGGGAGAGGGATCCTCACTTCTATCTACTCTCTCTGGCATATTTTCCTTTCTTGCTAGTACTCTCTCACCTACCCCTTCTGGCACCTTCTGATCTCCCTCATTTCTAGGTGAATCACTCTCTCCTAAGGGGTTACCTGTGCATGGAGGGGTTATAGGGACTAGCTCTGCCTCCTGTATCTACTAATGTAAGCTTTCTTACTTGATCTCTCTAGGTGTTTCAGCATAGCCTTTGACATAGGCCGAGGGTTTTCATAACCTTGAGGATGAATGGTAGGCTTGAATTCTTTCATGGGAAAGTAGTTTTCCTCATATGCAGTTGAAGGGCCTAACTCTCTGGCAAGCTGTTCAGCAAAACAAAGGCCAAAGAACCTCTGTAAAACCAAGTTAGAAGGAGCTTTTGTTTTGTCAGTGGCTAAGTTCTGAGTAGCACACTTCTTACGAATGAGACCCACCATGTCTTCAAAAATAAGATCAGCAAAACCCAGATTAAGGTTGAAGTAGAACCATACATAACTGCCAGAATAGAAGAGGATGACTGGTCATGTCCTCCAACTTTGCCTCTCAGGCAACAGTTGAAGATGCTAAACAAAGTGTTCCACAGAGGTGGAAGTCCCATTCTTTTGAAATCTCCCCTTTTGTTCAATGGGTGTTTGTCATATTCCTTGTAGTTCAAGAACCTTAGGAAGCCCATGATTTCTTCATCAGAGGGAGTGGGATCGAACTCATCAAGTGCTACAGCCTCCAAATCAGAGATTTGCAGGCATGCCCTTAGCAGATCCACATTCAAGTGTAGAGTGGCATAAGACTTCTTTTTGGGATGAAGAGCATACCTAATGATGTGGAGACCATATTTCTTGTGAGTGCATACATTCGAGCTAAGAAGAAACTAAATGACGTAGGTTTCAGCAATGGGGATAGTAGCAGTTAGGGCATAGTTAAGTGGGTGATTTCGAAGGACTTGAATCAATAGGTTGGTGTATTCAGGAAATCCATTGGATTTGGGTGCAAGGTAGTGGTTGTTTGATTTCTTGGTTAAGGTTACTTTTTTGTACCCACTACTCAAGAACTTAGCAGCCAAGGTCGACACATGAGTTTGATCGACTTCCTCATCACCATGAGGTTGATTTCCAGAAGCAGAACTAGATGAAGACATGATAAACAGGGAGAAACAAAAAAATTGTAGGTTTGTCGGAGAATAGCCGGAAAATTCTTGAGGGTTTTGGAAGGGTTTACCAAAGAGAGGGGATGGATATTTATAGAAGAGTTTTTCAACAATGAAAGTGGGAAAAACGGTTGAGGTGACGTGATGATAACCTATAACGGCACCGTTGGGTCTACGGCAAATGAAAATATGCCACGTGGTCTGAGAAACGCACGATTGATGACGTGCGCCCCAACTTTATGACACGTGCATGGCTCATTTATTACCCTTATCCACAACCATGCGTACTAGTTCAGTCTCAGAATTCATAGAGATGGAATTTTGTTGAGGCCTAAGGGTTTCACAGAGCCTCAGAGAACCATGCGGGGGCTTCTTCGATCTCACCTATTACCTAAATGATTGAAAATCCAATAGAATCATGAATGAACATTCAACTCAAGTTTAAGAAGTTCTCTGGTAAAAGCAAATAGAGAAACTTTAGTATAAACAAGATCTAAAGTGTCATTAAAATCATTTGCATGATCTAATGGTTTTAACTGATGAAAAATAGTTTAGGATGACTCCCCCTATAAGCTAGCTTTTAAAGCTCCCCCTTGAAAAATGATGAATATGAAAATCTAAGGAAACCAAGTCACAGAGAGTTATTGGGTAGAGGCTCTGGGACAAGTCGTAGAGGCTCTGGGAGATAAATCTTCTGTAAAGAAAGTTTGAGTATAACCTCAGGTTTTAACTTTGAAAGAGTATACTCTCCCTCAACTCAAGCATATTTTTTGCAAGATCTCCTTTGAAAGCAAAGAAACAAGTAAAGTTTAATCTAGAATTCAAAAAATATTTGCAAGAATAAAATAGGATTGAATTCTAAGTATCAGGATATGCCATGCCAATCTTTTCAACTAGAAAGTTGAATCTTTTCTCATCAAGAGTTTTAGTGAAAAGATCAACCAACTGATATTCTGTAGTGACAAAGTACATTTCAACATTACCTTCTTCTACATGGTGCTTGAGAAAATGGTACCTTATGTTAATGTGCTTTGTCTTAGAATGTTGTACAGGGTTGGCAGAGATGGCAATGGCACTTTTGGAGTCACACAGAATGGGAATCTTGTCAAGTGAATATCCATAATCACGAAGTTGAGTCTGCATCCAGAGGGCTTGTGAACAACAGCTTGTAGCAGCCACATACTCAGCTTCTGTAGTTGAGGTTGAAACACAATTCTGTTTCTTGGAAGACCAACTCACTAGTTTGCCCCCCAAGGAATTGACAGCTCCCAGATGTGCTCTTTCGATCCACTAGACATCCTCCAAAGTCAGAGTCTGTGTAGGCCACCAGATCAAAGGATGAGTGCAGAGGATACTAGAGACCAAGAATTGGTGTTTTCTTTAAGTATCTAAGGATTCTCTTCACTACACTAAGATGATATTCCTTTGGATTTGCTTGGTACCTGGCACAAAGACAGGTTGAAAACATTATGTCAAGTTTGCTGGTTGTAAGGTATAAAAGTGAGCCAATCATACCTCTGTAGAGTTTGCACTCTACAGATTGACCACTTTGATCCTTGTTAAGTTTAAGACAAGGGGCCGTAGGGGTTCTCATAGGGGAAGCATCATGCAATAGGTATTTTTTCAGAAGATCATGGACATATTTAGATTGATTTATGAAGATTCCTTCTGAAGATTGCTTCACTTGTAAACCTAGGAAGAACGTAAGCTCTCCCATCATGCTCATCTCAAACTCCTTCTGCAATAAAGACTCAAAATCCTTGCACATTGAAATATCAGTTGAACCAACGATAATATCATCAACATAAATTTGTACAAGCAGAATGTCATCATCATGTTTCTTATAGAAACGAGTGATGTCTGTTGTACCTCTGTGAAACTCATTTGAGGTAAGAAAATTCGACAAGCGTTCATACCAGGCTCTAGGGGCTTGTTTCGAACCATACAGAGCCTAAGTAGACATGGTTGGGATACTTTACACTTTCAAAACTAGGGGGATGTTTGACATATACCTCTCCTTTCAATTTACCATTCAGGAAGGCTGATTTGACATCCATTTGGAATACTTTGAACCCTCTATGAGCTATAAAGGCTAGGAAAATCCTTATAGCCTCCAGTCTAGCTACAGGAGCAAAAGTTTCTTCATAGTCAATTCCCTCTTTTTGGCAATATCCTTGAGCAACAAGTCTTGCTTTGTTTCTGACTACAACACCTTGCTCATTCTTCTTGTTCCTGGAAACCCACTTTGTACCAATTGTCAGTTTTCCATTTGGTAGAGGTACCAAAGTCCAAACATGATTTATGTCAAATTGGATGAGCTCATCTTGCGTAGCTTCTACCCAAAATGGATCAGCTAAGGCTTCTGCAACCTTCTTTTGCTCTATTTTACTTACAAAGCAGGTGAACAGACAGTAGTTGGCAGTAGCTCTGGTTTTGACACCTTCAGAGGGATCACCAATGATTTGAGAAAGTGGGTGATCTTTGGTCCACTTTATGGGATAAGGCAAGTTGATGGTAGAGTTGATTTCTTCAAGAGGTTCAGAGACAGGAATTGGTTCAGGGATATTTGGAGTGGTGTCATTTGTAGGCTGTGTAGAAGTTGATGGAGCTTGAGATGGGGGTAAGTCTGAGATGGTTGATGATTGAACAGCTTGTGGTGGGGTAGAAGTGGATGTAAGTATGGTAGATGTAGATGGTCCTGAAATGATTATGGTTTGAGGAATCGCTTCTGTGACTGGATGTTCTTCAACAGAGGCTCTACGGACCTTCTCAGAGGCTCTTTCAAGATCCGGTTCATCCTCATACCATTCATTGAACAAACACTCTAGATCTTGTGGGATAGTTGCGTTTGATGATTTCTCAGCTTGGATCTTAAGTTCTTCTTTGAACTTGCCTTGAGTTATTCGAAAGTTATCATCAAACTTTACATTAGTACTCTCCACAACAATCTTCGATCTGGGAACATATACTCTGTAAGCAACAGAGTCCCAAGACTAACCAATGAAAATGGCATCATCCCCTTTGGGATCAAATTTTCCCAATTGGTTCTCGATCGTTAAGTACATAGCATTTACACCCAAAAACATGAAAGAATTTAATATTGGGTCTCTTGTTGAGTAGAAGATGATAAGGTGTCTTCTCAAATCTCTTGACCACTAATGATCTGTTTTGGGTGTAACAGGCACTAGAGACAGCTTCAGCCCAGAAGGTAAGTGGTAGCCCGGAGGCATTCAGCATTGTTCTGGTAGATTCTACTAGAATCCAGTTCTTCCTTTCAACAACACCATTCTGCTGAGAGGTCCTTGGAGCTGAGAAGTTATGTGTAATACCAACAGAAGCTAGATACTCTTCTATGATAGAGTTCTTGAACTCAGCTCCTGTTGTTCCAAAAATCAATAGAGATGAGAAGAAATGGATGAAATCATATAGAATGAAGAACAAAAGCTTAAAAGGTTTAACAATGGTGTTTTTGCCCAAAGTAGTAATAATGATTCCAACCCCCAAAACCCTAATCATCTCTTACCTTATATAGGTAAGAGGAAGTTACAAAGATTGTCAATAAAGGCCCTCGAAGTTCCAAACTTCAAACAAGGGCATACAAAACAATGTAATTGTTCAACTAAACAGAAATTAAACTAGAACGCTGTTAAAGATAGTGATTTATGACTCTTCACAATAAAGAGGTCCAACAATCCCCCCCTTTGTGAAGAAGTCAGAAAGGTGGTGGAAGCTCCAGTGCCGGCTCCCACTTGGACATCTGTAGGAACTCCTCCCAATCTCCGATGATCCTCGCTCTCATCTGCATCGCCGCCTCAACGCGTCTGTACATCAATCTTTCCTTGAGTTTCCTCTCTATCAGGTTCATGCCCTCCAGAATCTTTCCCTTCCCGTCTATGATCTTTCGGCCCGGTATCTGATCCGCCAAGAGTCTACTCTGGAAAGTTCGCCAAATCTCAAGAATCTGCGTTCCCTCTTCTTCCTCGTCACGTAGAGAACCCCATGCTCCGGTATCCTGGTTGGCATGTAGGGAAGGTAGGCATCAATACCAGGTACGAGCAGGTTCGGTCTGAGCAGGTTGACCTTCGGCTGACGGCTCTCAATCGCAAGCTGGTAGTCCGTCACCCGCACAAGTGTGATCGCGTGGCGAACGTACTTCTTCAGTATCTCGGTGCCGTATCTGTAGTGTTCGGGTCGGAGAATTGGACCCTGGAGGTACTTGATGAGCGTGAGGAGATCTTCCAGATGCACCCGATCCAGATCTGCTTCTGTGAAGGTCCAGTCTTGCAACACACCTCGTGGAGTGCCGGTCCCATACATACGGACGTCGTACTCAGGGAAAATCTGATGGCCATGTCTGTAAGGGCGCATAGCAGTTACCTTGATGAAACGACGTCGAATTCTTTGACGTCCGTGGGTGGCCCAGTTGCACATCCTCTGGTGTACGTAAGCGGTCCTTCTTCTCTTCGTCTTGATGTGCGAGATCCCGAAGTAGACCTTTCGGGACCATACGTGCAGCCTTTCCTGCTGGAAGATACGGGAGAAGGACTCCTCAAGGAATGGTCGGAAGATGACGGAATGATTCCAGTTGAGCTGGATGACTGTTGGAGCGGTGGACTCTGGATCTGTCGAGTGGATGGTCCGAGGAGCTTTTGGAGTGGGAAACTCAAATGCCGATAGGAAGTTGTTGTAGTCTGTATCCCGGACGATGTCGTCCCCCCTCTGGAAAATCCTGAGGCTCTGAGCAAGCGATCGAAGAATCTTCCGGGCTTCCTCCGGAATCTGAACATCTGTTAAGTCTTTCGGCGTTGCTTCCGGGGGAACGACGTCAATCTGCGCCGTATCGGTCATCTGAGGGAACTGAACTGTCTCCCGGCCGGGATCGGCTCATAGTGCCAACTCCCCATGTCAGGAACATCCTCCGTGTCTGAATCGACATAGGGAGCATCGGGGGCAGCAGCTTCTGAAGGAGCACTCGAGGGGGCGGCCGTGGAAGCAGGAGCTGAGGTAGAACCGGAACCGGATGCAGAGTGGAGGTCGGTGCGAGGCCTTTTGGATGAAGCCTGCACCTCCCCCTCATGAGGACCTGGTGCCGAGTCATCAGGTTCGTCATGCCTCCGTTTGGAAGGCTGAGTCTGAGACCGACACGTGGCCTCCAGTTCCCTGATGCGCTGCTAGAGGATCTCTATCTGGGCTTCCCGATCGCGAAGCTTGGCGGAGAGGCTGTCGTTCTGAGTCGTGTAAGATGAGATAACGTATGCGTGTTCCGCCTCAGTGACATAACCCGGAATCGGAGGTAGGTCGCCCGAAGTCGGAGGGGCAAGTCTGAGAACGTCCTCGGTCTGACGAGGGATCGGTGCAGCGGTTGACAGGGCTGCCTCGGAGTGTTTGCCCTTGATTCGCCGTTTGAGCTCGTAGAGCTCCGCATCCCTGTCTTCTTGAAGCTTTCGTGACGCTTCAAGATCCGCCAATCTTTTTCTCTCCGTCTCGGCCAAGGCTTTCTCCAGAGCCTCGACCCGCGCATCCCTGGCCCGGTTGGCTTCCTCCACCGCAAGTAGTCTGGTTTGGACGACTTTTAGGATGTCGTCCGAATCCGTCGGACCTTGAAGTCCCATTGGTACTAGGGTGGTTTTAGGGATTCCACCCGAATCCGTCAGGCCTAGAAGCCTCGTTGTTGTGTGAGCATCTTTAGAGACTTTGCTCGAGTCTGTCGGACCCGGTCCCGGTAGTACAACACCCGGTGCCACTTGGGCTCCAGTTGTCGAGAAGAGTCCTACTGAGGTGCTCTCTCAGCCTGACGTCACCGCTGGTATGATGTTGACGGTGTCAGGGCTTCCGGCGGATCCTCGAAGGGCGTCACCCGACGCACCAACTATCCCCGTTCCGGCGGAGTCCCGTGGGATCTCCGCTTGTGGTACAATAGATCGTGGCCTGATGATAGAAGGGATCGTAAACGTCCCGGGAAGTGGCTCTACGACTCTATGTGCAGCAAGTGAAGTCGAGAGGTGGGGCAGTTCCTCTCTTATCTCAACACCGGCAGACTCCGATTGAGTGGCCGGTGGAAGTTGTGCTTGATCCCCGAGACTGACTGAAACGACCATCTGTTGAGAGATGGTCGAGTGGCTGGGTGGGGTGTGCAAGTGCGCTAGTTGGCTGCTAGCGTCTTGACCAGACACCGTAGGGTGCCCGGTCTCAATGTGGGTTGCCTCTCTGTTGGGTGGACTCTGGGTTTGGGGAACTTCCAGTTCTAACCTATGCGGCTCTTCTTCTTCGCCCGCATCCTGAATCTGAGCCCATGGCTCACCTAACTGGACCTCAACATCTTCGGTCTCTTTTTCTCTCCTCTCTCTCTCTTCTTCCTCACTGTCTTCTCTCCCCCAGCCGGTAGCTACCTCGGCCTCACCTTCTTCCTCACGACCGATGGTCCGGTCATCTGAAGCAAGATCCTCAGCAAGTACGGGATCTCCGGAGATTCTGTCGTCGTTGAAGGAAGAGGTGGCTTCATCCACATCTATCACTTGGGCCTTTCCGCCCTTTGTCGGTTCTGATAATTGGAACTCTGAGTCGGATCCATAGTCCACCATCTCTGCATCTATGGCCTCGTCATCGGGCTCACGACGGTCCGAAGGAGTGTGCTCGGGGGACTCGTGACCGTCGGAGTCATCGCCGGAGGGATCGCCGGAGGGTTCGCCTCCTTGAGTAGTAACGGCCGCCGCGTGTGGTGGTGAAGGAACGTGTGCTTGTTCTTGTGGGGAAGCTTCCACGTCCTCACCAGTCGGTTGTTGTTGCGGCGAAGATGGCGATCGGCGCTCTTCCGATGACGAATGAACCAGGGATTGTTGGAGAATCCCGGTGTACTGCTTCACCCGGTAGCCACGCGTGATGTCAAAAGGGGATGTCTCATCGACGTAAGTCTGCGTTCGAGCTCTACGGGTGCGGTTTCGGACCATCATCTGGTATACCTCGGCTCTCGACATGTGTGGAGTGGCGGACGTGCTAACAACTCTAGCCACTTCACCCCTAACGGCCACACTCATCACTCCCGAGCCTTGAGCTCCCCCACTGGAGCTCTGGCCTGCCGTGCCAGAGGCACGGCCCCTAGGAAGGACGGGTCGCGCGTCTGGGGTAGGGCTCCTCGGTTCTGAGGAGTCCGTGGACGCGTCTTCTAATCCTATTGACGCTCGGTATAGTCTAACACTCTCGGCCCTACGGTCCGCCATATCAAGTACATTCTCAGGGATAGGCATTTCTACCTGACCTGGTTGAAGAGTCCTCCGGTTCATCCTGCCGATCTGAATGCTCTCGAAGCGCTGGTGTCCGGATCTTCGTCTGACGTCCTGATGGTGATCCATGTGCTCCCGAATGATCAAACTGAAGAACCGCATCCAAGGAATGGATGTGTGACGGGTTCTTGCGGGCCCTTGTCTGATGTCGGTGACCATGTCAGCCCAAAGTTGTTGGGCGAAGTCGATACGCCTCCCGTAGGCGACCGCATGAATGACATGCCAGAACCGAGTGGAAGCACGGTCCACTCCGTGTGTCTTCGATGACAAGGTTCTGTTGAGTATGTTGAAGAAAGAAAACCAGATTGGGGGCAGCATCCCCTGGGTGACTTGGGAGATCCCGTTCGGTCGGTTGTTTGCTGTGAAGGTGACCCCAAGTGCGAGTATCTCGCTGAAAAGCTCGGGGCCGGTGACCAGTGGCTCGAACGGGGCCTCGGGAGTGGCAGCAGGCAGATGGAGGATTCGCCTCAGGTCCTCCACTGTGATAGTGAGCTCAGTGTGGTCAACACAACCAACGATGGTCTGCACTCCATCTCGGGTCTCCACGGTAGATGACCTAAAGAACTGCTGAAGGTAAATCATAGGGATGTCGGCAGTTGCCTGCATCGCATAAGCCAATGGATGCACCCGAAGTATCTCCAGGACCACCTCTTCCTGAGCAGTGAAGTTGGCCAGGTCAACGTACTCGTTGTTCTGGTGGATGGGACGGATGTCAGTCGGTGCGATGAGGGCTCGGTCAGCAGCATTGTTGACCGGGGAAGGAGGAGCAGGAGTGTTCGATTGACGAGCCATTTCTGTCATGTCACAAAAAATAAGTGTTTAGAAAGATGTATCATCAAAAAGACTATACCCTCGACTAGGCGCGAGTCGGAAAACCTCGAAAACCCAAAAATGAGTATTTCGTATTTTCCGAGTCGAAAAACGAGCAAACACGCGAGGGGGTGTTTTCCGATTCGGAAAAGGTGATTTTCCGAATCGGATTACTCCCAACACTTAGAAAAAATTTTAGCAACTTAAAACACAAGTTTTCCGATTCGGAAAAGGTAATTTTCCGAACCGGATAACTCCCATACTTAGAAAAATAAAGCATAAAGAACAAGAAGGTTTTCCGATTCGGAAAAGTGTGTGACTTTGAAAAAAAAAAAATTTGATAAGACTTGGTCTCATACGAGATTCGGAAAACCTCGGAAACCCGTAAGGGTAATTCCATGTTTTCCGAATCGGAAAATTTAAGCTTGAAAAACGAGACACAAGTGGATTCGGAAAACCTGATAATCCGAATCGGATTTATCTGTTTTCCGAATCGGAAAACAATTATGAGTAGTCATCGTGTACGAATGTGGAAAACTTGAACATTCAAGTTTTCCGATTCGGAAAACTTGAATGTTCAATTTTTCCGATTCGGAAAACCGAGACTGTTCGAGTTCCAAATCAAAAACCGCTCACCAAACGTCGATCTAAGGCTCTAAACTATTAACATGCATCCTAAAACAGTTAAGAACAAGTTTCTAATCAACAAATGATCGATTTAACGCCCCGAAATCCCATTCCAAGAAGTTTGGGTTTCGGGTAAGTTTTGAAAAGTTTAGGCTTCGATCCAGACCTTAAAACGACAGATTTAGACGTTATAACTATACAAGGATTGATCGTGAACTTACCAGGAATCCGAAAACGTAATCTGATCGACGAACGGAGCAAAAACGAGCGAAATCGAATCGAGCGCGAGAGCGGTTATCGGGTGAGAGTTTAGAGAGAGAAAAAGTGAAAATTTGAAATTTTATGAAAAGTAAATCTTGAAAACCGGTATTTATATTTTACCGAAATATACTGTGTTTGGGTTAAAAACACTTTGTTTGGCTCTCCTGATGACTCTCTTAACCCGACTTTCACCTATTGGCAAAAACCACCCCTGGACTTGAAGTTTCAAGAAACTTACAAACTAGTCCCTGAACTTGTAGTTTTAAGAAGTTTCAAAACAGACCCTGGACTACAAGTTTCACCAAAGTGCAAAACGAGTCCCTGAACTTTAAGAAACAGAAAGTAGCAAAGTTAGTCCCCGAACTTGTAAGTTCAAGACATGTACTCTACCGCCCCCTGAACTTTCAAGTTCGCAAAAATTTACAAGTTCAGCGCTCGACTCCCGAGAAAAGAGACTTACCTGGTTGTTCTCAGCTGGGTTTTGTGCGAGTCCTGATCTGAAGTGACCAGAAGTCGTCGTGAGGATCCACACCTACAGAAGAAAGTGTAAAATGGTATCCAAGGTGTTGTGGATCCGAGAACGTTAGCAAACACAACAATCATTTATAGCAAGATTTAGTACTCCCCCTCAATTCATGCAATCTCTCAAGAACTCCTACAGACTCCCCCTACACACATGCATACATAACATGAACTCCCGACTCCCCCTAGACCTCAGGCAGGGAGGTCTAGCATTCCTAACTTACTTAGGAGAAAGAAGTGACGTTTCTCGTCAAACGGCTTCGTGAACAAATAAGCAAGCTGATAGTCACTCTCAACAAAGTAGAGTTCAACATTACCTTTCTCGACGTGGTCTTTGATGAAATGATATCGGATATCGATATGCTTCGTCCGAGAATGTTGAACCGGATTTGCCGTGATCTGAATAGCACTCTTGGAGTCGCAATAGATGGGTATCCTTTGCATGGTGTATCCGAAGTCGGGAAGTTGGGTTTTCATCCACAGAACTTGCGAGCAGCAGCAGGCAGCGGCAACATACTCTGCCTCCGCGGTGGATAAGGATACGCAATTCTGCTTCCGGGATGACCAACTCACTGGCTTGTCTCCGAGAAACTGGCAAGCACCAGATGTGCTTTTACTGTTGAGCTTACAACCTGCATGGTCTGAGTCTGTATATGCAATTAGTTCAAAACCAGAATCCTTTGGGTACCAAAGACCAAAATCCGGTGTGCCCTTCAGATACCTAAGGATTCTTTTGACTGCAGACAGGTGTGAATCACGTGGATCACACTGAAAACGAGCGCATACACCCGTGGAGAAGACAATGTCTGGTCTACTAGCCGTGAGATACAAGAGAGAACCAATGATCACCCGATAAGTCTTCTGTTCGACCGGTTTACCAGAAGTATCTGCATTTAGTTGAAAATTTCTGGGCATTGGTGTTGCCGCAGAGTTTGAACCACCGAAATCAAATCGTTTTAAAAGATCTTGAACATATTTGGCTTGATTTATGAAAATGCCATTAGGGCGTTGTCGAACTTGAAGTCCTAAAAAGAACGTCAACTCGCCCATCATGCTCATTTTAAATTGGGATTTCATGGTGTTCTCAAACTCTTGGCACATCTCAGGCTTCGTAGATGCAAAGATGATATCATCCACGTATATCTGAACTATAATTAAATCTTTACCTGATCTCTTAAGAAACAAAGTGGGATCGATTGTACCTTTCTTGTAGCCAACTCCTAGCAAGTAATCAGTGAGTGCGTCGTACCATGCTCTAGGAGCTTGCTTGAGACCGTAAAGCGCCTTGTTCAACACGTACACATGTTCTAGAAATCTGGGAACAACGAATCCTTCCGGTTGTTCGACGTACACCTCTTCTTGAAGAACTCCATTCAAGAAGGCACACTTGACGTCCATTTGATACACTGTCATGTTCTTATGTGCAGCATACGCAAGGAAGATTCGAATTGCCTCGATCCGAGCTACGGGCGCAAACGTCTCATCGTAGTCGATACCCTCTTGCTGGCGATAACCCTTGGCGACCAATCGAGCCTTGTTCCGGATGATGAGATCGTTCTCGTCCTTCTTGTTCCGGAAGATCCACTTCAGGCCGATGATGGATTTTCCCCACGGTCTGGTTACCAAGCGCCAGACTTTGTTTCTCTCGAATTCCGCAAGCTCTTCTTGCATCGCTAAAACCCAATCAGGATCGGAGAGAGCTTGGGAAACATCAGAAGGTTCGAAATCACTAAGGAATCCTTCGAATAGAATCAGGTTTTCGACATTCTTTGCAGATCTCGTAGTTACAGGTTGTGAGGGACTCCCGATGATCTGGGAGGGGGGGTGATCTCTTGTCCACTTTCGAGTGTGTGGGTGAGTGACATAAGTTTGTTGGTTGTTGGTGGCGTCGTTCTCATCTTGAACGGCAAAGACCTCTTGCTGGTTTCTACTTGATGACCTGGCGGCCAGATTATTCTGCGGTGATGCCTCCAACCGGGGCTCACGCACTACCTGAGCAAAAGTTCTCTGAGCTGAACTGGGTGAAGGTAGTGGAGCTTCTTCTGGGATAGGTGCAAGAACAGGGTGTGGAGTCTGTTCTCAGACGGGTTCCGGTAAGGCAGCGGACGAGGTTTCATTGGGGGAGACCGCAGATTCTGGTGTCACTGAGTTTGTAGAAGTGCTTGAAGATGGCTCAGTGACGAAGGCATCGGATGTCACTGAAGTAGAGGTTGAGCCAGCATGAGCAGGAACTACAATCGGACCCGTGAGTGTGGGTAGATCATAATCTGCGAGGTCTAAGAAGTCTAAAGCAGAAAAGTTAGTGGAAGAATCTGTGCTCGGTGGTGAGGTGAACAGTTCAGGAAAAGATGCATTTACATTACTTGAACTTGCCACAGAATAGGTTTCGGTTTCAGAAAAGTCAACATTTGAGCTTTCCAGGATGGTTCGGGTCCGTTTGTTAAAAACCCTATAAGCCTTCGAGTTATGTGAGTATCCGATGAAGATAGACTCGTCAGACTTGGGTTCAAACTTTCCCAAATCATCCCGGTCGTTTAAAACATAGCATTTACATCCAAAGACTCTAAAGTAATCGATGTTAGGCTTACGTTGTTCGACCATCTCGTAGGCGGTTTTACCGGTCCGCTTAACGATTAAGGTCCGATTCTGTGTGTAGCATGCTGTTGATACTGCTTCAGCCCAAAATGATTGAGGAACTCCAGAATGAGCCATCATGGATCTCGCCGCTTCGACCAACGTCCGGTTCTTTCTTTCCACTACCCCATTTTGTTGAGGAGTGCACACTGCTGAGAAGTTGTGAGAGATTCCCACGTCTTCAAGAAAGGATTGCAACTTTGCATTGCGGAACTCGGTCCCGTTGTCACTTCTCAACTTCTTCACTCGGTGACCCAAGAGAACTTGAATCCACTTGATGAAGGCAATGATTCGATCGGCTGCGTCAGACTTGGCTCGTAGGAATTCAAGCCATGTGAACCTAGAGAACTCATCGACGAGAACTAACATGTATTTCTTTCGGGCTAGGCTCTCGGTTCTGGTAGGTCCACAAAGATCCATATGAATCATGTCAAGGGGACTCTTGCTATTCGTATCCATCCTCGGTGGATGAGAGCTTCTCGTCATCTTTCCTTGTTCGCAAGCGGGACACAGTGTATCCTTGGAAAGGCGAGTCTCCGGTAGTCCCTTGACGAGATTTTGCGAAACCAGCTTGTTCATGTCTTTGAAATTCTGATGGCAGAGTCTTCGATGCCATAACCAACTGTCCTCCTTTGAAGCCTTTGCGAGCAGGCAGATTGCATTCCTCGGATCAGAAATTGCTTCAAACTGAGGGTGTGTCTGAGGGATAGAACGGAAGACGGTGGAGTAAAGATTGCCATTCCTCCGTGCACTGAGGATGACGTAGTTGTCTTCATCATTCACATCGCTTCCGTATTGAAATTGCTTCACCCAGTATCCGTTGTCGCAGAACTGACTAGACATGTTGTATCCTAACCCCTCGACATACCTTACATCTTTAATGATGTATTTCCCATCCGTAATTTTCCCATAACCCACCATTGGCTTAGGCGTCTTGTCGGCTGTTTTAACATATCCCTCGAACCTTTCAACATAGTCGAAAAGGAAGGATCTCTGACCAGTCATGTGTCTATATGCGCCGAAATTGAAGTACCACACATGACTGACCTGCAAGACAGACTAAGCTTGTTTAGGGACCCATTGCCAAATGGGTTCCTGTGGGTTAGAAACAGATAAATCAGTCGGTGTAGTCCCCTTTTCGGATTTCTCCTTAGGCGGAGGGGACTTCACTGACGAAGAGGATTTTGCTTTCCCTCTTTTTCTTCCCCTTCTCTTTCGGGATTTGACATTAGAATTAGGAGCATAGAAAGAGTTAGTCACACCATAACGCAGGAAATTATCAAACATAAAGCACATGTCATTGCGAAAAGTATTAAAAGCATCGTTCAAGTTGCGATTAGAATTGACAGACATGTTCGAATTCATTCCTACACTAGGTGGAACATAGCCTAAACCCGCACGGCTAGGACTATGTTTCTTAGGGAAAGCAGAAAAAGAGTTGTTCCTTCCATGATAATCCTTTCTTGGTGGCTTCACATTCGGTCCACCATCTTTCCTCCTCGCATCTGCGTGAAAAGCACGGTGTGAGTTAGAGGACGCCTTTGTGGGAATGAAGTTACCACCTTTTCCAGATGACATTTTAGAAAATTTAGGTTTTGTGGAACTGAAAGGTTTATTAGGTTGTAACTGAGATGTCTCACCCACTTCAAAGGAACTTGAATGAAAGTCAAGACTTTTAATGGGCTTGACTGAGTTACGAGCATCGTTAGATTTTGAATGCTTTTTCTGGAGTCCTTTGGGTGCGTGAGGCTTAACTGACTTACCCTTGTCAGTACCAACACATTTTTCACCCTTAGGGTTACTTTTCTCAGAAATAGGGGCTCGTGACTCAGTAGACGTTTCAGATTTGACAACAACAAGTTTTGGCTTCTTTGGAATAAAGCCTGAAGGATCATCATCCTCATCTAGAAACACCTTCATATCATATTCAATGTTAGGATCATGGACAGTCTTGGGTTCAGGTATCCTATGGTGTGAGTTGGGGGGGTTCATCATCATCTGAGACTATGGAGCAATGGTCCTCAGTATCTATGACAGGTTTGGGTTGGGGATTGGCTACTGGATGGTTAGGGATTGGAGCAGTTTTATCATCAAATGAGTCTGAACAGTAACGATTTTCAAGATTCATAATTTGTCTTTTCAAAATAGAGTTAGACACAAGTTGGTTGGTTAAAGATTGGCGACAAGTTATCCTTTCATCATGATCAAGTGTGACAACCGACAAAATTCGGCTCTTAGATTAGCGGCCCGATAATCACTCATTGGTATAATTCTTAGTGGAATATTAATCCTATATTTATTTAGGAAGAATTGAGGTTGAGAGTGCGAAAATTTCGGAAATAACCTAGAATTCCCGAAGATTTGCCCGAAAAAGCCCGTACCAGCCCAAAGTCACCCGAAAACCTGATAATGCCAAAAATTAAAGTCAACTTATATAAAATATGTTACTTTATTAAAAATGAAAATAAACTGTTCCAAATAATCCAATTCGGCCTTTGAAAAAGTCGGTTTTTGCCGAAAAAGCGCCAAAACCCGGTACTGCGTCGAATTAACAGTGTAGAATTACACTGTTTTATTTAAAAAAATATATATATATATATATATATATATATATATATATATGAAAAGAGGTGGGTGGGCCCCCATGGCTGGCCACCACCACCCCTCTCCTCCAATCACCTCTCTCACTCTCTCTTTTTCCATAAACAAAATCATCACACCCTCTTACACCTTTTTCATTTTCAAAATCCATACTCTCTCTCTATCCTTCTCTCTCTCTAAAATTCTCTCTAAAATCCAGCCCTATATTCATGCAAAATCTGAGTTTTATTGAAGATTCAATCAAGGTTTTAAAGCTCTCATAGTTGTTTTATCAAAGGTAAGGTTAGATTACATGTTTTAGCTTCGATTTTTGCTCATTTTGGAGCTTTTTCCTACTCTTTTTGAGGTTTAATCCCTCTTTGATGGGTGAACATCATTCTTGATGTTTGAGGATGAGAATGAACCTTAGAAATGTGTTAGAACATTCAATGAAGGTGAAAATCTATGATTCCTCCTTATGAACACAAGATTTGAAGTAAAAATCATGTTTTTGATGTTTTGATTTCTCATTTGGGGTTGAAAATCGTTTTATTATTTCATGCATGTGCTTTGTTGATATTCAAAGTTTATTTCATCTATTCTTGTGGTATAAGATTGGGGGATTGTAGTTCATATCAAATAAACCCCCAAAATTTCAAAAATTATAAGTGTTCTTGGTGAAAGGGATTGGTTTTGAATCTGGATTGTTGCTGTCCGATTTTTGCATGGTGTTTGGACGACCCAAAAAGGGTCTTTTTGAACTTATTCTTCTCTGAAAATTTTATGGATTAATATTTTATGTGTTAGGGTCCAAACCCCACTGGAATCATCCAAAAATTCCATGTTTTGAGCCCTTAACGATGTCAAAACATTTTAGTATTCATCAGCTTCTGGTCAGAAAGTTATGTCAACTTCATGCATGCATATCTCTATGATAGATTATTCAAAATACATGATTCTTGATTCTAAATTCAAGTTTAGTGAGTTAGCTTTCCAAAGAATCCGAAAACACATGATTTGGGAGAGTTTTGAGTGTTCAACCAATGAAAAAGAATTCGGAGTGCAATCTGTCCAATGATGGCAGATTCACATGCCTGAGTTCATGAGGTCATATCTCATTCAAAAAGCATCCAAATCGTGTGAAACAAGTTTCATTTGTTAGATATTTGAGTTAGCTTTAAAATCCCTTTTGAAATTCAAATTTTGGAGTTGAAATGAATTCTCTATGGCACAAACATCCCTGACTTGTATTTCCAAAAAGGATTTATGCACACTGACTTTGTAAGAATTTTTAAAATATGTTAAATATCTCCAAAAATCATGAAATTTGGTGGGAATGTTGTTAATACCCTCAATATCAGTAGGTAAAATTTTGGTAACTTGTCTCTTTTTGGAACTAAGCTTAAAGATAACATTTTTACAACACAATGAACCTGCCAGAATTTGAATTCTTTCAAAAGATAGGTTTGTGAACTTCAAGACTTCTCATGTGTTTGAATATTAATATAAAGTAACAAAAACCTATTTTGTACCAATTTGAACTTAATAAATTTAAGTAAAGGCATTACAATAGGATATCGGTATTGACTTGATAGAAATGGACCGTTGAATTTAGACTTACGTCAATTACGTAATGTGATAGGGCTTAATTAGACTTGGAATCGGGATTATTCACGCACTACCGATTGTTAAACGCAAAACTACTCAAGGTGAGTATTCACAGCCCCCGTTTTTACCGTTTTTACGAGTTTTGGGGTGAAAAGCATGTTTATAAATGAATGTGAAATTATTGCAAAATGAAATGAAATGAAATGAAATGAAATGTATTGTGAGCTAAATTTGAAATGTTATGCGGCATGATATATTGAGTAAAAGTCCCATGTTGAATACACTACTATTAACTCGTTTCGAGCCAATGGTTATTGTGGATAGCGCTATTTGGTAGAGTGGACCCACCCTTGTTTACTGACGAGTATAGGGTGCACGTAATCATATGTGGTACTACACATGTGGGGTTTAGTCCCACCGCTGAGGTAGTGCAGCGTCTACACATGTGGGGTTTTAGTCCCACCGTTGAGGTAGTTCGCGAGAACGCTCTACCCATGTGGTTCGCAACCACCTCTGAGGTAGATCGTTGGGGCAAAGGTTTAGGTTTAGTAGTGGCTCGAGAATATATCTTGCATAAATGTTATGTTTAACAGTTGAGGTTGAACATTGGTTTTACGATAAAGATCTTCTGCATTGAAAATGTTTTGTGCATATAAAAACCTGTGAACTCACCAACTCTCGTAGTTGACGCTTGTTTTAACATGCTTTTCAGGAAATCAGAGGGTGAATGAAAAAGCTTAATTTGAGCGTTGTAGACATCAATCAAGACTGCGTTTATTTTGTTATGTTTGTAAATTCCAAACTCTGGTTGGTTGTAATACGTTTTGTAAACTTTAAATATTTTTGAAATGAATGGTCGGTGTTGATTATCTCCTATCGCAATGAAATCTAGACTGTTACACCCTGCGGTTCCGCTTTAGCGGGGTGTTACATCAAGTTCCTTTAAAAGTTCAAAATGGACATCTAGGATAACATATCGAGCCTGAAGATCCGCAACCTTGTTTTGAAAATTAGTGAAAGCTGAGGTTGCGGTCTCAAATTCTGAAGAAAGCCTAATTCTCTTGGCGTTTGCCTCAAGCAAGTCTTTTTCCAGATTGTGAACCAAGGTATCTTTCTCCGAAAGAATTACTTTCAGATTCAAGATCTGATGTTGACATGCATCCAAATCCATGGCTTTTAACCTAAGAGCAAACACTTCCTTTTCTAGCCTGTCTAGGTCGGGACACTTAGTTGAGGAAGTATCCTCGGGTGGGATAACTAAGGTCTCCTCTGAGAATTCCATCTCCCAAGAATCATAGCTTGAGTTTAGGTCATTATAGTTGATGGGAGGCATTGCTACTCTAGGGGTTCTGGCCTTAATGCCTTCCCATGTAGGAGCGGAGTTGGTAGGATCACTGGCCGAAACAAAGATTGATCTATTAGGAGGAGGGCTAGTGGGTGGACTGCTAGAGGAACTGTTCGTTGGACTGGTTGTTCTGGTTATGGTCTCACCGTTTATTACCTCGGTGTATGTGACAGTCTGCCTAACAAATTCCTCGGTCACATGTCCTCCTACTATGGCTGGTTTGGGTTTGGAGGCTGCCATGTCCTCAAAATTATATAGATGAGAAGGTGCTTTATCTAAAACATGGTTCTCGGATAGACCTAGGCCGGGTTTGGCTTTATAAAAAGGATTCTTTTTGGCATGCTGAGTGAGAATACTTAAAGTCTGTTCAGATTGTCCTCTTTTGAAATTGTTGTCCTCAAGCTCTAGGCATTACGATTCCGGCATTGGAGTAACAAGCAAAGACGTTTCAATCGATCCACCTCCGAACCTCACAACACCTCATATGAGACAACTCAGAAGAGAGTTGCGGCAACCATTCGGAGTGGACTGGCGATAACACATCTAGTTAATGTAAGGTCATTTCATATCCTTTCGGGGATACTGATCGGTTGTACTACCAGTATGACACTAGGAGAGGCTTGAACAATCCGAGCACACTCGACGGACTGCAAAATAGTCGAAGCAGAGTATCAAGTTAGAACCGGGATATAATTAAGTTGACGAAATTGGTGCATCTCTTGGAGGAAGGTACCACCAACGCTGTAGAGAAGGTTATGACGGCAAGAAGGACGACTAGGAGAGTTGACTTGAGCTGGCAAGTTGTGGCGATACTGTTGGCAAAGTTGATCCTATCGATTGTAACTCTCGTGATTTTGAAAGAATTCCAAAAATGCACTTTTGGGTTGTTCCATTTAAAACCCCAGTATGAGCAAGAGAAATATTTTAAGGATGCATTAGCATCAAACTTTGAACTCTTCAGATATGTATTAAGCTTTTACGAAATTAATATTTATTAAATCACCAAGGCGTTCTTACCGATTTTATTTTAAAGAAATTGTCATAAATAAAAATACAAATATTTTCGAACATTTATTAGAGACAACTTTTAATTAAATATACATTTTACAAATGAATTAGAACTGTATCTTCCAGAAGAAACACATGTAGCTAGAAAGTGAATCGTGAGAATTAATCGATCAACATTGTTCAACTGATAGCCCAACAAGTCTAGGAAGTCGTATCTACCGTAGTCATTCAAGTTACTACCGACCTTGTCGCAAATAGAAGAAATAAGGAAGTCATAGTACCCATCGACTGGAAAGATGGTAATACAAGAAAAATTTGAGCACCAGCCAGAGGAAACGACTCGTGTTAATTCAATCAAAAGTTGAAAAGTAGTCAGAAATTTTGGAGCAAAGACCCAAGAGTCAGGAAGGAAAATGGACTCCCCTCCAAAATGAACTAGATGCAATTGGAACCACCTATGAGTCTGTATTCCGGGTACCAAATGCAAGCTAGCAGGGCATTTTGCTCTATACTAAAGAAAGAAAAGAAAGGTCAAGAAGGGCGGAAAGTCCGCTACGAGTTCAGAAGGCCAGATCACTCTAAAGATAGGTATTTCACGCTGAATAAAGGCTTGAGCAGCACCAAGAGGAGGAACAGAGCAACGCAAGCCAAACAAAGAGATTAAGGATACAAGGCTCAAGGAAGGGCATTCGCAATTGGAACTGAAGGGGCTCATCAAGATCCAGTATAGTATTCTACATGAAAATGCGAAGCCATCTACGAAAGGAGTGTGTAGCATTCATGGCACACGTGGTGGATAAGAAAGCAGAGGAGAAGCAAATCCAAGATATTCCAGTTGTGCGAGAATTTCCTTAGGTATTCCGGAAGAGTTACCTAGATTGCCTCCACAACAACAAGTAGAGTTCCACTTTGACTTAGTTCCCGGAGCAGGCCTCATAGCGAAGTCGCCGTATCGTCTAGCACCGTCCGAGAGGCAGGAGCTGTCAAATCAACTTCAAGAGCTGTTAGATAAAGGATTGTCCGACCCAGCTCATCACCCTAGGGAGCCCCGGTCTTGTTCGTCAAAGGGAAGGACGGATCCTTTAGGATGTGCATAGACTATAGGGAGCTGAACAAGATCACTATCAAGAATTGTTACCCTCTCCCTCGCATTGATGATCTGTTCGACCAGTTGCAAGGAGCCACTTACTTTTCCAAGATTGACCTTCGATTCGGATACCATCAGATGAGAGTGCGAGAAGAAGATATCGCCAAGATAGCATTCAGGACTCGATATGGACATTACGAGTTTCTGGTCATGCCCTTCGGATTATCAAACGCGCCAGCAGTTTTCATGGATCTGATGAACAGGGTATGTCAGCCATATCTAGATAAGTTAGTGATAGATGACATCCTGATTTACTCACGAAGCAAGGAGGAGCATGAGCAACAATTGAGATTGATACAGAAGATGCTCAAAACCGAGGAGCTTCACGCAAAATTCTCTAAGCGTGAATCTTGGGATTCGTGAAGTGCACTTTTTGGGTCATGTAGTGAACAAGGAAGGAATCCTTGTCGATCCAGCGAAGATCGAGGCCATAAAGAAAAGGGAAGCTCCGAAGACGCCAACAAAATTTCGACAATTTCTTGGTTTGGCAGGCTATTATCGGCGATTTATCGCAAATTTTCCAAGATTGCACAACCCTCGACGATGTCGACGCCCAAAGATAAGAAGTTGTTTGAGAAGAAAAATAGGAGGAAGCGTTTCAAACTACTTAAGCATAAGTTGTATAATGCACCAATCTTGGCATTACCCGAAGGAACGGATAACTTCGTGGGGTACTGCGATGCTTCGCATTAAGGTTTAGGATGCGTGTTAATGCAAAATGAGAAGGTCATTGCTTATGTGTCGAGGCAGTTAAAGGTTCACGAAAAGAATTACACCACTCACGATCTAGAGCTCAGAGCTGTGGTGTTTGCACTCAAAATCTAGAGACATTACCTTTATGGTGCAAAGTGCACGATCTTCACAGATCACAAGAGCCTTCAGCACACCCTCGATCAGAAGATGTTGAACTCGAGGCAAAGGAGATGGGTCGAGTTACTCAATGACTACGATTGTGAGATAAAGTATCACCCAGGAAAGGCAAATGTGGTAGCTGATTCACTGAGCAGGAAAAAAAAAGGTGAAACCTTCAAGAGCACGAGCCATGGGATTGGTAGTGCAGGCGAGTTTGAAAAATCAAATGCTTGAAGCTCAAGAAGAAGCATTGAAAGTAGAAAACCTGAAGAAAGAAACTCTTCACCAGATAGAAAAGGAGTTTGAGGTGAAAGCTAATGGAGTACGTTATTTTAAGGACAAGATGTGGACACCAAAGGTCGATCAGTTAAGGTCAACGATCATGGATGAAGCTCATCTGACGAAATACTCGATACACCAAGTATCTGACAAGATGTACAAAGGACTAAAAGAGCACTATTGGTGGCCTGGAATGAAAAAGGATATAGCCTAGTATGTGAGTAAATGCTTGACTTGCGCTAGAATCAAGGCAGAACATCAAAAACCATCCGGACTTCTACAACAGCCGGAAATCCCAGAATGGAAATGGGAGCAGATATCAATGGACTTTGTGACCAAGTTACCCAAGACCAAGAAGGGTCATAATTCAATATGGGTAATTGGGGATCGTCGTACAAAATCGACGTTCTTTTGACCAATTCTAGAAGACTTCAGTATAGACAGACTTGCGCAACTCTACGCGAATAAAATCGTTATGCGCCATGGATTACCCGTTTCAATTATTTCCGACAGAGATAGTCGCTTTATTTCACGCTTCTGGCAATCATTAAACAAAGCGATGGGCACAAGGTTAGATCTAAGCACCTTATATCATCCTCAAACGGATGGACAGACAGAGAGAACCATAGAAACGCTGGAGGACATGTTGTGTGCCTGCGTAATGGAATTCGGAGGAAGTTGGCACAACCATCTACCATTGACTGAATTCTTCTACGACAATAGTTACCATACTAACATTCAGTGCGCTCCATACGAAGTTCCTTATGGATGTAAATGCATATCACAACTTAGTTTGCTAGAGGTTGGAGAACGACAACTAACTAGGCCCGATATCGTTCAAGAAACGACGGACAAAATTTTAAAACGATACAGCAAAGGCTGAAAAGCAGCCAGGGATCGTTAGAAGAGTTATGCTGATAATGCAGGAAGCCCTTGGAATTTCAAGTTGGTGACAAGGTACTTTTGAAAGTATTACCATGTAAAGGATTACTAGGGTTGGAAAGAAAGGAAAACTGAGTCCTAGATTCATTGGACCATTTGAGATACAAGAGCGAGTCGGACTAGTGGCATACAAATTGGATTTACCTTTGGAACTCAGTGCCCTCCATGATACCTTCCATGTTTCGAATCTGAAGAAAAGTTTGTCCATGGAAACAGTGGTTCTACCATTAGAGGAAGTTCAAATCAATGAGCAGCTACGCATTACAGAGGAACCAATTGAAATTCTTGACCAAGAAGTCAAGCAGTTAAGGCGTAGTATGATACCAATTGTCAAGGTCCGTTGGAACTCAAAGTATGGACCGGAGTTTACCTGAGAACGAGAAGCTCTTATGAAGAGCAAGTACCCTCATCTGTTTACAAAAGAGCCTCCTGGATTTGGCAAATAGTAAATTTCGGGACGAAATTTCTTTCAACAGGGGGTAAATGTGACAACCGACAAAATTCGGCTCTTAGATTAGCGGCCCGATAATCACTCATTGGTATAATTCTTAGTGGAATATTAATCCTATATTTATTTAGGAAGAATTGAGGTTGAGAGTGCGAAAATTTCGGAAATAACCTAGAATTCCCGAAGATTTGCCCGAAAAAGCCCGTACCAGCCCAAAGTCACCCGAAAACCTGATAATGCCAAAAATTAAAGTCAACTTATATAAAATATGTTACTTTATTAAAAATGAAAATAAACTGTTCCAAATAATCCAATTCGGCCTTTGAAAAAGTCGGTTTTTGCCGAAAAAGCGCCAAAACCCGGTACTGCGTCGAATTAACAGTGTAGAATTACACTGTTTTATTTAAAAATATATATATATATATATATATATATATATATGAAAAGAGGTGGGTGGGCCCCCATGGCTGGCCACCACCACCCCTCTCCTCCAATCACCTCTCTCACTCTCTCTTTTTCCATAAACAAAATCATCACACCCTCTTACACCTTTTTCATTTTCAAAATCCATACTCTCTCTCTATCCTTCTCTCTCTCTAAAATTCTCTCTAAAATCCAGCCCTATATTCATGCAAAATCTGAGTTTTATTGAAGATTCAATCAAGGTTTTAAAGCTCTCATAGTTGTTTTATCAAAGGTAAGGTTAGATTACATGTTTTAGCTTCGATTTTTGCTCATTTTGGAGCTTTTTCCTACTCTTTTTGAGGTTTAATCCCTCTTTGATGGGTGAACATCATTCTTGATGTTTGAGGATGAGAATGAACCTTAGAAATGTGTTAGAACATTCAATGAAGGTGAAAATCTATGATTCCTCCTTATGAACACAAGATTTGAAGTAAAAATCATGTTTTTGATGTTTTGATTTCTCATTTGGGGTTGAAAATCGTTTTATTATTTCATGCATGTGCTTTGTTGATATTCAAAGTTTATTTCATCTATTCTTGTGGTATAAGATTGGGGGATTGTAGTTCATATCAAATAAACCCCCAAAATTTCAAAAATTATAAGTGTTCTTGGTGAAAGGGATTGGTTTTGAATCTGGATTGTTGCTGTCCGATTTTTGCATGGTGTTTGGACGACCCAAAAAGGGTCTTTTTGAACTTATTCTTCTCTGAAAATTTTATGGATTAATATTTTATGTGTTAGGGTCCAAACCCCACTGGAATCATCCAAAAATTCCATGTTTTGAGCCCTTAACGATGTCAAAACATTTTAGTATTCATCAGCTTCTGGTCAGAAAGTTATGTCAACTTCATGCATGCATATCTCTATGATAGATTATTCAAAATACATGATTCTTGATTCTAAATTCAAGTTTAGTGAGTTAGCTTTCCAAAGAATCCGAAAACACATGATTTGGGAGAGTTTTGAGTGTTCAACCAATGAAAAAGAATTCGGAGTGCAATCTGTCCAATGATGGCAGATTCACATGCCTGAGTTCATGAGGTCATATCTCATTCAAAAAGCATCCAAATCGTGTGAAACAAGTTTCATTTGTTAGATATTTGAGTTAGCTTTAAAATCCCTTTTGAAATTCAAATTTTGGAGTTGAAATGAATTCTCTATGGCACAAACATCCCTGACTTGTATTTCCAAAAAGGATTTATGCACACTGACTTTGTAAGAATTTTTAAAATATGTTAAATATCTCCAAAAATCATGAAATTTGGTGGGAATGTTGTTAATACCCTCAATATCAGTAGGTAAAATTTTGGTAACTTGTCTCTTTTTGGAACTAAGCTTAAAGATAACATTTTTACAACACAATGAACCTGCCAGAATTTGAATTCTTTCAAAAGATAGGTTTGTGAACTTCAAGACTTCTCATGTGTTTGAATATTAATATAAAGTAACAAAAACCTATTTTGTACCAATTTGAACTTAATAAATTTAAGTAAAGGCATTACAATAGGATATCGGTATTGACTTGATAGAAATGGACCGTTGAATTTAGACTTACGTCAATTACGTAATGTGATAGGGCTTAATTAGACTTGGAATCGGGATTATTCACGCACTACCGATTGTTAAACGCAAAACTACTCAAGGTGAGTATTCACAGCCCCCGTTTTTACCGTTTTTACGAGTTTTGGGGTGAAAAGCATGTTTATAAATGAATGTGAAATTATTGCAAAATGAAATGAAATGAAATGAAATGTATTGTGAGCTAAATTTGAAATGTTATGCGGCATGATATATTGAGTAAAAGTCCCATGTTGAATACACTACTATTAACTCGTTTCGAGCCAATGGTTATTGTGGATAGCGCTATTTGGTAGAGTGGACCCACCCTTGTTTACTGACGAGTATAGGGTGCACGTAATCATATGTGGTACTACACATGTGGGGTTTAGTCCCACCGCTGAGGTAGTGCAGCGTCTACACATGTGGGGTTTTAGTCCCACCGTTGAGGTAGTTCGCGAGAACGCTCTACCCATGTGGTTCGCAACCACCTCTGAGGTAGATCGTTGGGGCAAAGGTTTAGGTTTAGTAGTGGCTCGAGAATATATCTTGCATAAATGTTATGTTTAACAGTTGAGGTTGAACATTGGTTTTACGATAAAGATCTTCTGCATTGAAAATGTTTTGTGCATATAAAAACCTGTGAACTCACCAACTCTCGTAGTTGACGCTTGTTTTAACATGCTTTTCAGGAAATCAGAGGGTGAATGAAAAAGCTTAATTTGAGCGTTGTAGACATCAATCAAGACTGCGTTTATTTTGTTATGTTTGTAAATTCCAAACTCTGGTTGGTTGTAATACGTTTTGTAAACTTTAAATATTTTTGAAATGAATGGTCGGTGTTGATTATCTCCTATCGCAATGAAATCTAGACTGTTACACCCTGCGGTTCCGCTTTAGCGGGGTGTTACATCAAGTTCCTTTAAAAGTTCAAAATGGACATCTAGGATAACATATCGAGCCTGAAGATCCGCAACCTTGTTTTGAAAATTAGTGAAAGCTGAGGTTGCGGTCTCACATTCTGAAGAAAGCCTAATTCCCTTGGCGTTTGCCTCAAGCAAGTCCTTTTCCAGATTGTGAACCAAGGTATCTTTCTCCGAAAGAATTACTTTCAGATTCAAGATCTGATGTTGACATGCATCCAAATCCATGGCTTTTAACCTAAGAGCAAACACTTCCTTTTCTAGCCTGTCTAGGTCGGGACACTTAGTTGCGGAAGTATCCTCGGGTGGGATAACTAAGGTCTCCTCTGAGAATTCCATCTCCCAAGAATCATAGCTTGAGTTTAGGTCATTATAGTTGATGGGAGGCATTGCTACTCTAGGGGTTCTGGCCTTAATGCCTTCCCATGTAGGAGCGGAGTTGGTAGGATCACTGGCCGAAACAAAGATTGATCTATTAGGAGGAGGGCTAGTGGGTGGACTGCTAGAGGAACTGTTCGTTGGACTGGTTGTTCTGGTTATGGTCTCACCGTTTATTACCTCGGTGTATGTGACAGTCTGCCTAACAAATTCGTCGGTCACATGTCCTCCTACTATGGCTGGTTTGGGTTTGGAGGCTGCCATGTCCTCAAAATTATATAGATGAGAAGGTGCTTTATCTAAAACATGGTTCTCGGATAGACCTAGGCCGGGTTTGGCTTTATAAAAAGGATTCTTTTTGGCATGCTGAGTGAGAATACTTAAAGTCTGTTCAGATTGTCCTCTTTTGAAATTGTTGTCCTCAAGCTCTTGGATTTTTGAAAACAACCAAGTTCTTTCTTCCGAAAGTAACTGGAATTTAATGTTGAGCTCCCCATGATTACTGTTAAGTTCCTCATGGGCTTTTTGAAGACAACTAAGTTTGTTTGCTAAATTGGACTCTCTAATCCCAGACTCAAGTGTTTCACGATTATAAACTATGGTCAAATCCTCGAGAGAGTCTTTGTAAATTGCACTGTCGATTCTAAATTTCGTGACGAGATTCCTCTCCGATTGGAGACATCTCTCTAATTCACAAATTTTAGACTCCAACATTGCCACAGTATCAGTTATATCTGGAATAGAGGATACCTCAGACGGATCAATATCTTGATAAGTGCTTGGTCCAACGGCTTCTGATCCCTTGAAGTCAGCCATCAAGCAAAGACCCTTCACCAAATGATCCTCCTCGTCTGAGCTCTCCTCTTCACAAACCCAGTTCTCTTCATCTACCAGCAAAGCAACCCCTTTTTCTTTCTTCCTCATCAGTGAGGCCTTCCTCTCAAAGTACACGGCATCCTTGTACTTGACGGAGCAATCTCTAGCGTAGTGTCCCAACTTACCACACTTGTAGCAAGTGGTGGTGGGACTTGCGGTTTGTTGAGGAGCGGGGTTCTGGGTTATGGGACCTTGGGGATGATTCGACCGTTGAATTCCTTGTTCAGCTTGAATTAGTGGATCTTCCTTCTGAACATGCCTGGAGCTGTTTCCCCGGGAATCACCTCCGTTGTAATTACTTTTCCCGTGATCCATTCTCTCATCTTGCCTTCGATCACCCCTATTCTGCTCATACCCATAGCCTGGTCCTTGATCTAGCCTTCCACTCTCATGTCTTCCTCCATACCCGATCTCATATCCCTGACGATCGATATACCCAGATTCAGGAGTATATTGCCTCATGCTGTTTCGGTAGTTGATGTCTGAGACTTGACCTCTCCAATCTCCTTGACTACCTTGGCCTCCTTGATAGTCAAGGTACGTGTTGTCTCTTCTGGGTTGATCTCTGTATCTGCCTTGATCTTCTCTGAATCTCCCTTGGTTGTTGCGATAGCCTCCTTGATCGTAAGCCTGGATCCCCCCTTGCTGATAGCTTCCTCTCCCTTGATTTCCGTACTGACCTCTATCCGGCTGGTAATGGCCTCCTCTACCTTGCCCCATTCTTCCTCCACTGGGAAATCCGGATCCTCGTGATCGGTTGTATCCACGATTTGCGTTCAGTCGTTGTACACTGTGTGAGATGAGGGCAAGGGACTCATTCACATGGAAGAGTTCTTCATCTGAGATGGAAATAATCACTGGTTCATCGGGATGTTGTACGCTTGTTCCATAGTTCAGGTTGAACTCTTGATTGTATTCCTCTTGATAGTACTGGGGAGAAACATTGTTTGTATGGCATTGGTTGGACAGGTGCAGGGCTTGGTCCTCCGAAGGGCACGACCGACAGTGCCAGAGGATCGACTGTTTTCTTGTTGCGTCCACCGGTGATGAATTCTTCGTGTTGAACCATCATGCTGAATAAGTCATGCAGACCCATGGCTCCCAGATTCCGGCTTAACTGAATGTTGATTGCCATATTTTGCCATTTCTGAGTGAGATTCTTCAAGAACTTAACGTTCACTTCGTACTTTGATTTCTCAACCCCGAGCCGTCTCAAGTCGTTGACGAAGGTATTCAGTCTTTGATAAGACTCAGTGAGGGATTCGTTTTCCCTAGCCTTGAAGCCTTCGTAGGCATTGAGCGCGCTTTCCTTCTGACTCTCCAGAGCAGTATCACCTCCTTGCATTGTTGTTCGATTTCCAACCAAACGTCTCGTGCGTTGGTCAGACTGTCCACTCTCTCATACATGTCATTTGGGAGAGCCATGATCAAGAGGGTAAGAGCGCGCTTGTCGATGAGGTGTCGGGCTCTCTGTTCTGGGTTGAACATCTCGACAGGTTTCTCAACTACGTAAGCTGGAAGTTCGGGACATGTATCGGTTCTGGGAACTGCTGCGACGGGACGATCGGTCTGATAGGCCCTTCACGGATGGACTTCATAAGATTCTCATCCAGCAGATCTAGGAAGTGGATCATTCTGCGTTTCCACTGTTGGTACTCGCCCATCACTAGGACGGGAGGGCGAGATTCGGATCCAATGCCGATGATTTCCTTCGACATTTCTCTCTCACTGACAGACCTCCTTATGTGACTCACTTGGCTTAAAATGAAAAAGGATTTCAAAAACAGATATTTTGAGCGCCTCGGGACACAGATAGCTTCGAGATTTAAACGGTTTTGAAAAGCAGCTATGTGTCGGATTCGGGGAACAATTTTGCAAGAGTTCCGGCTCGAAGAGGCGAAATCCGATCTGGAAACTGAAGTTTTCCGAATCGGATTTGGCTCAAAATGGGTGGGTGCGGAAAAGGCACTTTTCCGATTCGGAAAATACTATTTTCCGATTCGGAAAGTGTTGAGTTCGGAAATAGCACACAATTCGGAAAATGATATTTTCAGGAGCAAAACCCCAAATCAGAAGCCTGTTTTCCGATTCGGAAAATGATATTTTTCTGATTCGGAAAAGAGGTGTTTTCCGATTCGGAGTATAGTACAATTTCCGATTCGGAAAATTTGAACTGAAATTTCAGCTCTCGTTTTCCGATTCGGAAAACCTGTACAGGAACTCCGAAAAATCACTAAAAATCACTAAAAATCACTTAAAAGATAAGTGATAAGACCCCCAATTTGTAGGAAAATGATTAGAAAACAGTGGGGAATCACTTATCACTTATAAAAACTCTTTAAAACCACTTTTTGGATTCAAAACCCAAAAAGTTTGTAAAAACCCAAAACTTTAAAACCTTGAAAAATCTTTTTAAAACAACACCAAAGCCAAGGAATCAACAAGGTATGGCGTTGATACCAATTGTTGTCCCAAAAATCAATAGAGATGAGAAGAAATGGATGAAATCATATAGAATGAAGAACAAAAGCTTAAAAGGTTTAACAATGGTGTTTTTGCCCAAAGTAGTAATAATGATTCCAACCCCCAAAACCCTAATCATCTCTTACCTTATATAGGTAAGAGGAAGTTACAAAGATTGTCAATAAAGGCCCTCGAAGTTCCAAACTTCAAACAAGGGCATACAAAACAAAGTAATTGTTCAACTAAACAGAAATTAAACTAGAAAGCTGATAAAGATAGTGATTTCTGACTCTTCACAATAAAGAGGTCCAACAGCTCCATTGTCACTTCTAAGCACTCTAACCTGTAACCCATGAAGAACTTGCAATCTCCTGAAGAGATTTATTAGTATAAGAGGAACTTGAGACTTCTTTTTCATGAATTCTACCCAAGTAAAACGTGAGAATTGATCAATAAGTACCAAAATGTACTTCTTTCCTCCAAGACTCTGCACAGAGATTGGTCCACAGAGGTCCACATGTAACATCTGTAGAGGCTTATCATAGGAAGGGTCTGACTTGGTTTTATGGGAAGATCTCCTCAGTTTGCATGTTTCATAAGCAGAGCAAAGATGATCTTTCTCAAATTTTATATCAGGTAGTCCTTTTACTAATTTAAGCCTTACCATTTTGTCCAGAGTATGAAAGTTTAAGTGACAAAACCTGGTGTGCCAGAGCCAAGCTTCTTCATTCTTTACAGAGGAGACAAGACAGATTTCTTCTTTGGCTTTCAATGCTTCAAAGCATATGAGATACAGGTCTCCTCTTCTGTTGGCCCTCATCACTTCTATTAAAGTGTCAGCCTTGTACATGATGCAGTACTTGATCTTGAACATAACATCCAGGCCATTGTCACAAAGCTGACTCACACTAATCAGGTTGTGTTGGAGAGCATCCATATAGGATAACTAATTCATCTTTACTTCACCCTTCACTTTCATCCCATATCTCTTTATTTTTCCCTTTTGATTTCCTCTAAAGGCTACAGAGTTTCCCTCTTGTTGTATATATGATGACAGAAGCTCTAGAGTGCCAGTCATGTGTCTCAAGCATCCTGAGTCAACTACCCAGGTAGACACATGAGGCTTTCTCTACAATCAAATAACAGAGGATTTAGGTACCCACTTGATAATGGGTCCTTTCTGATTAGCTTTTTTAAAATATGCCAAGGCATTCTTTGGTTTGGGCTTACTTTTCTTTGGCTTTGAATTGCGAAAATGTCCATTTTGCATCCCAGAGCTCTTTGGTTTGGGATGAGTGACTAGACAGGAAGAATGGTGTAAATGATGAGACAAAGTATGCATGATATGGAAGCAATTATAGAATTTGACTTTGCAAGCATGTTTCTTAAACTCTTCATTAAAAACATCAAAGAAGGGTACAGAGAAATGACTGTTTGAGCCGTTTCTAGGAGTAGGCTTCTTATTACAAGAATTCTTTCCTATTCTAGGCTCTTTATTGAAATTGTTTTTATGCCTCTGTTGTTTAATCCCTTTCTTTGGTCTTCGTGCATTCACTGTCATAGAATCAAGTTTAGTTTGTGGCCATTTTTCTTTTTGCTCTCTTGTAAATTTGGGCTTCTGTTTTAAGGAAGTTGAGAAATTTAATAACTTTTTTGGAAGAGGTATCCCAGACCACATTGGGCCCAGACTAATCCTCGGCAATTTTGGGCCGAAGCCCAACTGCTAAAGCATGCAGCCCGGGGTCGAAGCCCCCGTACCTCCAGAGTGCGTCCCCCAGGGCTCGAACTCGGGTTCACCACTATGTAGTGCCCAAGCCTTACCACTAGGATAACACTTCTTTGGTGAAATTTAATAAGTTATGTTGTCTCTGTTCCTTTTTGTTGACTCCTGCCTTGTACTGTATGAAAGTATGAAAAATGACATCAAGGGTTTTGTAAGAAACATCTTCAAAGATTCTCCATAGGTAGTCAACTAGTACAAGTCTTCAGCCACAGATCCTCTGGAAGGTGCGACAGAGGCTCTGCAACAACAGCCTCTGTGAAAGACGACTTAGACCTTCTTCAAGGACCATCTCAGTCACATGCCTGGCACGTGCTATTGGTTACTCACCGACCATTATTCAAGGGCTGAGATTGGTCCACGTGTAAAGTGGTCACATAGTTGGTTAGGAACTAGTATAAATATGTAGTTCCTTCTCTGTATTTATAATCTATTATTCTGAGATTTCACTATTCCATCGAATTAATGTCAATGTTTGTATTCATCACTTCTATTATGAATCAAACATATTTGGCAGCATTCTAAGTGTTAATCTGTATGAATTGCTAGCTAATTTCTTTAATCTGTTCTTTAAAGTTTATTCTGCTGCATTCTATTTGATTTTTAGAGCTAGTTTGATCTGTATTCAATACCAGTACTTGGAACCTTTCGATCCAACACTTTTTCTTTTGCCAAGATCCATAGAAGACATGACAGTTATGCTCATGTTTTTTGAAAGATGGACATATTGGTATACATATCCTTAGATTTGATGAGACAATAGGAGTATTACTCAACTCTTCTCTCATTGAAGTATGAGCAGTAATATCAGTCTCTATGACTTGAGTGGGACTTTCTTCAAAATCTGATAGAGAGTCATGTTCAGAGGTATTTGGATTTGAAGTTTCAATATGTGAATCAATTGATAAAGATCCAGGCATTGATACCTCTGAACATGTTTCAGATTCCGAATCTGAGATACTCTCATCTTTAGAGTCTGAGGTGAGAAGATCTCTGTCAATTACAACAAGTTCATTTTGGTCCTAGGAAAAACTTGATGGATCTTTTAAGGATTGTTCGCAATAGAGAGATTCAGAGTTAGATGTTTTAGGAAGGTCCGAGTTAATAGAAGAGGACTCTGACACATGTCTTGGGATAAATTTAGGTGCCTCAGAGGATAGCTTTCTCTCCAGAGGTCTTACAGTACAAACAAAAGCACAATCCTCTGGTGTCTATGAATGTCCAAATCTAAAGACTCCTATTTGACTCTGTCTCATAAATTTCCTTGGAATGGAATCCTTCTCTTCAGAGGTGAGAATGAGTCAATGTAATCCTTAAATGCAACATTTGTGAAGATTAAAGGAGTTCTTGATTTTTGAACATTCATGAGTTTTCTTTTCTTAAAAATGGATTTAGAGTCAGTGATGTTACTTCTGAGATTGTTTGCAGACTTGAAAATATCCTTTAAGGATTTGTTATTTGATTTAAAAGTTGGTTGATTATCAAACTCTGAAAATCCTAGTCCTCTTCTGCACATATTAGCTCTGATCTTTTTGTAAACATTTTTAGTATCCTGAAACTTTCTAATCTTTAGTTCTCTGTCAAGAATATCTTGGTGTAAAAATTCCCTTTTTTTTGGAAGAATTCTTTCATAGAGACAGCATTACTATTTCCGTGCTTAAGTTTCCTTAGGTCATTCACCTTGTCTTGTAAATCCTTTTGCCAACTTTTCTTTTGAAGACTTTTCTAGATTGACAAACTTATTTTGAGCTTCAGTGAACATTTTGAAAAATCTTGTCTTTTCCTCTGTAAGAAGAGTTACTTCTTTCTCATAGAAGGAAAGCTTTTCTCTAAGTTCTTTTCTTTCAGAATAAAACGTGTCAAAACTTTCACTTATTTCTTTAAATAGACTATTTGATGCAGAGGTATAAAAAGTAGATACCTCAGAGGTTGCTAAGTCAGAGGCATCACCATCAACTCTAGCCATACCACAGAAGAGCTCATCTTCTGTATCTGAATCTTCCCAAGCAAGGAGACCCTTCTGTGCTTCATCCTCTGAAGATTCATCAGTGACCAAGTCACTTGTTTCAGCTAGCAGAGACTTTAGAGTATAATACTTTGCCTTCCTTTTAAAGTAGGCAGCATCTCTAGGACCTCTCTGGGGAGTCTTGGGTGCCTTTGACCAGCAATCAGCTGCAAAGTGTCCTGGTTTGCTGTAACACCCCGCTAAAGCGGAAACAAGAGGTGTGACAGCTAAGATTTCAATGTGATAGGAGATAAACAACATCAACCATTCATATCAAAACATTTAAAGTTTACAGTTCGTATTACAACCAACTGAAGTTTAGAAATTACAGACATAACAAAATAAATAAAGTCTTGGTTGATGCCAACAAACGCGCAAATTAAGCTTTTTCATTTACCTTCTGACTTCCTGAAAAGCATGTTAAAACAGGCGTCAACTACGAGAGTTGGTGAGTTCACAGGTTTTTCATATGCACAAAATAGTTTAGATGCGATAAAATTTTAGTGAATTTTTATACTCACTCAACTTTTTATAAACATTTATAGTGAACCTTTTTGCTCACAAAAATTTACATAAACATTTTGTAGTAAACCTTTTTGTCCACTACCATTACAAGCCTTATCATTAGTGAACGTTTTTGCTCACTCCATTTCAAGGCTTTGTAACAAACATGAGAAAATTCCCGGGTTAACGTTAATCACATGATATTTATTCGTTGAGTCACTACTAAGCCTAACATACGACATGCTACGCCCCTGTTCTACCTCAGCGGTGGGACTAAATCCCACATGTGTAGAACTTTTATTCAATACAGTGCACCTATTCCTCGTCAGTATAAGGTGGGTATGTCAACCAAATAGCGCTATCCACTAGTATTATAGGCCCATTGTTATGAGTTAATAGTAGTTACCGGGGACTTAAACTTTTTCAGACTCAATATATCATGCCTCTTAACATTGCAAAATTTTACTCATATCAAGATTTATTTCACAATATAAATCAACAATTCATTCGTAAAACATGCTTTTCACCCCAAATACGTAAAAACGGTAAAAGTGGGGCTGTGAATACTCACCTTGAGTAGCTTAGCGTTTGGTGCGAAAATCCGAACTTTTAGTCCCGAGCCTACGAGTGTCCTAGATAATCCATAGGTAACGTAAGTCTCGAAGCATCGGTTCATTACCCTAATTAAGTCGCAAGGTTCGTCCACGGAGGGTGAGTTAGGGCCTAAGATATTTTTTTGATTACTATTACCAAATCAAATGACTGGACCAACAGATCCTTTGAAATTAAAAGATAAAAGAAAGGGTGTTCTTAGGGATCATTAAATCCTAAAAAAAAATTTGGGCTCAATCTGAAGAGAGTCTCCGGCCCAGCACTGCACAAATATGCTCCAGACACATAGGGCAAATATTGTATAATTGTTCGATTTTCCGCAATTTTTTCCATACCTCTGTGTAAATAACCCAATATTGGTTCACAGTCAATAACATCTTCACCATCTAGTAACTTTCTGAAAATATCCAGATGCTGACAGATTCGTAGTGTTGTAAAAATGTCACTTTTAAGCTTGGGTCCAAAAGAGGAAAAGTTCCCAAATTTTTATCCACTGATTTTGGGTGTGTTAACAACATTCCCACCAAATTTCATAATTTTTAGAGGTGTTTAGCTCATATAAACAATTTTTACAAAATCAGTGTGCAGAGCTCACTTTTGAAAATACATGCTTGTAGTGTTTGACTCATAGAGGGTTTGTTACCACTCCAAATCTTAAATTTCAAAAGGGATTTTTAAGCCAACATGCATACCTAGCTAATGAAACAAATTTCACTCAAATTTGATGATTTCTGAGTGAGTTATGACCTCTTAAATCCATGCATGTGAATCTGCCATTTCTAGACAGCTTGCACCACGAATTTATTTTCATTGGTTACTCACCCAAAAAACCACCAAATCAAGTGATTCCGGATTCTTTGGAAAGCTACTTCAACAAACTTGAGTCTAGAATAAAAAATTATGCATTTTGAACAAGTATTCATGGAGATATGCATGCAACAAGTTAACATAAATTTCTGACTCGTAGCTGTTGCATAACAAAACGTTTTGACATAGATGAGGGGTCTATACTTAGTATTTTTGAATGATTCCAGTGGGGTTTGAATCCCAACTCACAAAATTTCAATACCTCAAAAATGTAGATGAAAATAAGGTCATATGAACCCTTTTTGGGTCGTCCAAATAAACTATAACAAATCTGACAGAATCTGAGTTTTGTTTATTCAAAGAGTTTCTAACTTTATGACCTCTAAACTTTCAAAATCATTGATCCTTTGCTATAAGGCTATAATCCCTTATAGAATATCATGAATAATGAAGAAATACAACTAAAAATAAAGATGGATTATGCATGCAAAGCCTCAAACAATCATATTCACATGTGAATAAAACCACAAAATTTGGGGGTCTTTCACCCTTATTCTTGAGTCTATAAAGGAAATTCATGGGATTTTCACCTTCTAATGGATATTTGAATCATCCATGGCGTTTATCCTCATTTCCAAACATCAAGAACATCATTCCATCCTACATTGAAGTTTAAACACAATAATCTTGCATAAAGAGCACTAAAAGTGCTAAAATTGAAGCTACAAAATGACATTTTATCTTACCTTGAATGAATGAACTAATAGAACACTTTGATTCTTGATTTGTTCTTCAAAATTTTCAGATTTGATGTTGTATAAGGCTGGAATTTTTAGAGAGGAATTGAAAGAGAAAGTGAAGAGAGAAATGGATGGTTTCCTTGAAAATTTGAAATGAAAAGTGAAGTGTAAAGGAGAAGATTGAAGCTTTTTATATGGAGAGAGGAGGGGGGAAGAGGTGGCCAGCCATGTGGGGGCCCACCCAACCCAAAAATTAATAATTTTTTTATTTACAAAGCCCATTTCAGGTCACAAGTGCAACTGCGTACGGTTTTTCGGTTCGCGATGGTTTTTCCGATAAAGTGATATGTGCAACTTAATATCCATAATGTTTAAAATATTTTTATATAAGTAACTTAAAATATGATAAATTAAATAATATGAGTTTCAATTGAGTCGGTACGGCATTATATAAGATTTTCGGGCGATTACGGACCTAAACTGGCATTTTCGGGCGATTTTTCGGGATTTCTAATTTATCTCCGACATTTTTCGCATAATCAAACTTAAATCTTCCTAAATAATTCTCTTAAAAGAAAATTCACTAAAATTATACTAATTAGTGATTATCGAGTCGCAAGCCTGATGTTAAAATTGCCGGTTGTCACATTTACCCCCTGTTGAAAGAAATTTCGTCCCGAAATTTACTATTTGCTACTTGCCGGGGACTCTTCCGTAAATAAGTGAGGGTACTTGTTCTTCATAAAGGCTTCCCGCTCCCAGGTAAACTCAGGTCCATGTTTTGAGTTCCAACGAACCTTGACAATTCCTATCTTACTACGCCTTATCTGCTTGACTTCTCAGTCAAGAATTTCAATTGGTTCATCTGTAAAGCGTAGCTGCTCATTCATTTGAACTTCCTCTAATGGTAGAACAACTGTTTCCTCAGACAACTTTTCTTCAGATTGGAAACATGGAAGGTATCATGGATGGCACTGAGTTCCGAAGGTAAATCCAATTTGTATGCAACTGGTCAGACTTGCTCTTGTATCTCAAATGGTCCAATAAATCTAGGACTCAGTTTTCCTTTCTTTCCAAATAGTAGTAATCCTTTCCATGGTGATACTTTCAAAAGTACCTTGTCACCAACTTGAAATTCCAAAGGCTTCCTGCGATTAACAACATAACTCTTCTAACGATCCCTGGCTGCTTTCAGCCTTTGCTGAATTGTTTAAAAGTTTTTTTTTCGTCGTTTCCTGAACGATATCGGGCCTAGTTAGTTTCCGGTCTCCAACCTCTGACAAACTAAGTGGTGATCTGCATTTGCGTCCATAAAGAGCTTCGTATGGAGTGCACTGGATGCTGGTGTGGTAGCTGTTGTTGTAGGAGAATTCAATCAAGGGTAAGTGGTCGTCCCAACTACCTCCAAACTCTAACACACAAGCACGCAGCATATCCTCTAACGTTTGAATGGTTCTCTCTGTTTATCCGTCAGTCTGAGGATGATAAGCAGTGCTCAAATCGACTCTAGTACCTAATGCCGTCTGCAATGACTGCCAAAATCGTGATGTGAAGCGACTATCTCTATCGGAGATGATTGAAATTGGTACTCCATGACGCATAACTATCTCATTGACATAAAGTTGTGCGAGTCGGTCAATGCTATAATTCTCTCGAATTGGTAATAAATGTGCAGATTTCGTGAGTCAATCCACAATTACCCATATTGAGTCATGACCCTTCTTGGTCTTGGGTAATTTGGTCACAAAATCCATTGATATCTGCTCCCATTTCCATTCTGGGATTTCTGGCTGTTGTAGGAGTCCAGATGGCTTCTGATGTTCTGCCTTAACTCTTGCGCAAGTCATGCATTTGTTCACATACGTAGCTATATCCTTTTTCATTCCAGGCCACCAGTAGTGCTCTTTTAGTCCTTTGTACATCTTATCAGCTCCTGGGTGTATCGAGCACTTCGTCTGATGAGCTTCATTCATGATTGTTGATCTTAACTGGTCAACCCTTGGTATCCATACCCTGTCTTTGAAATAACGTATTCCGTCTGATTTCACCTCAAACTCTTTTTCTAACTGGTGAAGAATTTCCTTCTTTAGGTTGTCTTCCTTCAAAGCTTCTCCTTGGGCTTCGAGTATTTGACTTTTCAAACTGGTTTGTACTAACACTCCCATGGCTCGTGCTCTTGTAGGCTTCACCCTTTCTTTCCAGCTCAGCGCATCGGCTACCACATTCGCTTTTCCCGGGTGATACTTTATCTCACAATCGTAGTCGTTGAGCAATTCAACCCATCTTCTTTGCCTCATGTTCAACATTTTCTAGTCGAGAATGTGCTGGAGGCTCTTATGATCTGTAAAAATGGTGCCAATAGTAGCCTGCCAGACCAAGAAATTGTCGAATTTCTGTTGGTGTCTTCGGAGCTTCCCATTTTTTTATGGCCTCAATCTTTGCTGGGTCGACATGGATTCCTTCTTTGTTCACCACATGGCCAAGAAAATGTACTTCTCGAATCCAAAACTCACATTTGGAGAACTTTGCATATAGTTTCTCGGTTCTGAGCAACTCTAGTATCAATCTCAAATGTTGCTCATGCTCCTCCTTGCTTCGTGAGTAAATCAGGATGTCGTCTATGAATACAATCAGGAATTTATCCAAGTACGGTCGACATACTCTGTTCATCAGGTCCATGAATACTGCTGGAGCGTTTGTTAAACCAAATGGCATGACCAAGAACTCGTAATGACCATACCGAGTTCTGAACGCTGTCTTGGAGACATCTTCTTCTCGCACTCTCATCTGATGGTATCCGGATCGAAGATCAATCTTAGAAAAGTAAGTAGCTCCTTGCAACTCGTCGAACAGGTCATCAATGCGAGGTAGAGGATAACGATTCTTGATCGTAATCTTGTTCAGCTCTCTATAGTCTATACACATCCTAAAGGATCCGTCCTTCTTTTTAACGAACAAGACCGGGGCTCCCCAGGGTGAAGAGCTGGGTCGGATGAATCCCTTATCAAGCAACTCTTGAAGATGATTCGAAAATTCCTGCATTTTTTATGGCGCCAGACGATACGGTGACTTTGTTACAGGGGCCGCTCCTGGGACTAGATCGATATGGAACTCCACCTGCCTATGCAGAGGTAGTCCGGGTAACTCCTCCGGGAACACTTCTGGATAATCTCGTACAACTGGAAAGTCCTGAATTTGCTTCTCCTTTACCTCTTTATCTACAGCATGCGCCATAAATGCCACGCAATCCTTTCGCAAATGGCTTTGCATTTTCATGTAGGATACTATACTGGATCTTGATGTGCCTCTTCAGTTCCAATTGTGAATACCCTTCTTTGAGCCTTGCGTCCTTAATTTACTTGATTGGCTTATGTAGCTTTGTTCGTCCTCTTGGTGCTGCTCAAGCCTTTATTCAGCGTGGAATACCTATCTTTAGAGTGGTCTGGCCTTCTAAACTCGTAGCAGACTTTCCGCCCTTCTTGACCTTTCTTTCCTTTCTTTAGTATAGAGCAAAATGTCCTGCTAGTTTACATTTGGTACCCGAAATACAAGCTCATAGGTGGTTCCAGTTGTATCTAGTACATTTTGGAGGAGAGCCCATATACTTTCCTGACTCTTAGGTCTTCACTCCAAAATTTCTGGCTACTTTCCAACTTTTGATTGAATTACCACGAGTCATTTCCTCTGACTAGTGCTCAAATTTTCTTGTATTACCATCTTTCCATTCGATGGGTACTATGACTTCCTTATTTCTTCTATTTGCGACAAGGTCGGTAGTAACTTGAGTGACTATGGTAGGTACGACTTCCTGGACTTGTTGGGCTATCACTTGAGCAATGTTGATCGATTAATTCTCACGGTTCACTTTCTAGCTACGTGTGTTTCTTCTGGAAAATACGGTTCTAAATCATTTGTAAAATGTATGTTTGATTAAAAGTTGTCTTTAATAAATGTTCGAAAATATTTGTATTTTATTTATGAGAATTTCTTTAAAATAAAATCGATAAGAACGTCTTTGTGATTAAATAAAGATTAGTTTCATAAAAACTTAATACATATCTGAAAGGGTAAAAATTTGATGCTAATGCATCCTTAAAATATTCTACTCACCCAAGCTAAGGTTTAAATGGGATAACCAAAAGTACACTTTGAAATTCTTTCAAATTCACGAGAGTTACAATCGAAAGGATCAACTTTGCCAACAGTATTACCACAACTTGTGTGACAACCGACAAATTTGGCTTTCAGGTTAGCGACTCGTTAAATCACTCAGTAGTGTTTCCGTTAGTAAATTTATAGCCATTTAACTTATTTAGGAGAATTTAGGTTAGTTTGCGCGAAAAATTTAGAAGATAACCAGAATTCCCGAAAATTGCCCGAAAAAGCCCGTTCCGGCCCAAAGTCACCCGAAAACCTTATAATGCCAAATTTAAAGCCAACTTATATAAAATATAATATTTTATTAGAAATAAAAATAAACTATTCTAAATAACCTAATTTCATGCTCAAAAAAGTCAGTTTTATCGAAAACTATCGCGAACCGACACTGCGTTTAAATTTAAACAGTGTAGAGACATTTATAAAAAAAAAGAAATTTTGCAAGGGTTGGGGTGGGACCCACCATGGCCGGCCACCCCCCCCCCCCCCTACATCTCTCTCTCTCTCTCTTTTTTTCCAATAAAAACAATCATTTTCCCCAACTTCCCATACACCTAATTATTTCAATTTCAAATTCCACCATTCCAACACTCTTTCTCTCTATCTTCTTCCCTCATTTTTCTCTCAAGGAAATCAGCCATTCAACCTCTCAAAATCTGAGTTTTTAGAAGTGTGATCAAAAATTTCAAAAGCTCTAGTAGTTTGCATCATCAAGGTAAGTGTTGTAGGTGCATTATAACTCCGATTTCTAGCATTTTTGGAGCTTTTTCTTGTATTTCTTGAGGTTTAAACCCTCCTTGTTGGATGAATGATGTTCTTGATGTTTGAGGACGAGAATGAACCATAGAAATGTATAAAAACATTCAAAGATGGTGAAATTCTATGACTCTTCCCTATGAACACAAGATTTGAGTGAAAAACCACATGTTTTGATGTTTTGTTACTCTTTTGGGGCTGAAAATCTTTTTATTATTTCATGCATGTAACTTGATGATATTCAAAGTATATTTCTTCTATTTGAGTGATATATGTTGGGGTTTTTAGTTTAACATCAAGTAAACCCCAAAGTCTTAAAGATTTCTAAGTGTTTTTGGTGAAAAAGTTGAATATTGAATCTGGACTGATGCTGACAGAATGTTGCATGTATGTTTGGACGACCCAAAAAGGGTGTTTATGGACTCATTTTTCTCTAAAAATTTTATGGTTCGAACCCCACTAGAATCATTCAAAAATTCCATGTTTTGAACCTTCAACCATTACAAAACTTTTTAGTGTGCAAATAGTTACTGGTTAGAATTTGTGTGGACTTGTTGCATGAATATCTCCATGATAGCTTATCCAAAATGCATGATTTTTGAGTCTAAGTTCAAGTTCAGTGAGTTAGATTTCCAAAGAACCTGATATCACATGATTTGGTGGATTTTTGAGTGCTCAACCAATGAAAAGAAATTCGTGGTGCAATCTGTCCAAAGATGGCAGATTCACATGCATGGATTCAAGAGGTCATATCTCATTCAAAAATCATCAAAATCGTGTAAAACTTGTTTCATGAGTTAGATATTTGTGTTAGCTTGAATATCCCTTTTGAAATTTGAATTTTGGAATAGTAATGAATTCTCTATGGTACAAACATCACTGACATGTATTTTCAAAAGTGATTTGTGCACACTGATTTTGCAAAAATATTTAAAATATGCAAAACATCTTTAAAAATTATGAAATTTGGTGGGAATGTTGTTAACACCCCCTAGATCAGAGGATAAAAATTTGATACTTTTCTTCCTTTGGACCCAAGCTTAAAGGTGACATTTTTGCAACATTTTGAATCTGCCAGAATCTGAAATTTATTCAAAAGTGATTTGTGAACTTAAAAGACTTACCATACAAATGAATATTACCATAAAATCATCAAAACCTATTTTATGCTAAGTTGAACTAAAGAAGTTGGGTAAAGGCATTATAATAGGATATCGGTAAAGACATAAGCTAAGTGTGGACCGTTGATTTTAGACTTACATCAATTACGTATGATATAGGGAACTAGTAGACGAGGGGAAATCGGGGTTACGCGCACTATCGCTTGTCCAAACGCTAAGCTACTCAAGGTGAGTATTCACGGCCCCTATTTTACTGTTTTAATAATATTGGGGTGAAAAGCATGTTGTTGATGAAATATTATGAAATATGCTTTCGAGCAAAAGTTATGCAAATTGTGATATGAACTTTGCTTTCGAGCAAGGGATTATGCAAATAATGATATGTATTGAGTAAAATTCCCCTTATAATATACACTACTATTAACTCGATAGGAGCCTATGATTTAGTGGATAGCGCTATTTGGTAAAGAGACCCACCCTACTGACTGACGAGTAGAGGGTGCACTATTTCAGAATTAACGACCGCCGTTGAGGTAGTCGTTGGAAAACGTTCTACACATGTGGATTAAATTCCACCTCTGAGGTAGTTCATTTAGAGCGTTATATCTTACGTGGTTCGCGACCGCCTATGAGGTATAACGTTGGGGTGAAACGGTTTGTAGTGGCTCAATCTTACATATCTTATGCATAAATGAGATTTTAGACATTTAGGATGTCCAAAGATTTATACGATAAAAGTCTGCATGTAAAACCTTTTGTGCATATGAAAACCTGTGAACTCACCAACTCTCATAGTTGACTCTTGTTTTAACATGCTTTTCAGGAAATCAGAAGGTGAATGAAAAAGCTTAGTTTGAACATTTGTAGACATCAATCAAGACTCGTTTATTTTGTTACGTTTGTAATTACTAAACTTCGGTTGGTTGTAATATGATTGTAAACTTTAAATATTTTGAAATGAATGATTGATGTTAATTATCTCCTATTGCTATGAAATCTAAACTGTCACACCTCGCATTTCCGCTTTAGCGGGGTGTTACAACTTGTCAGCACAAGTCAACTCTCCTAGCCGTCCTTCTTGCCATCATAGCATTCTCTACAACATTGATGGTACATTCCTCCAAGAGATGAGCCATATTTGTCAACTTAATTATGGCCAGATTCTATCTTGATGCCCTGCTTCGACTATTTTACAGTCCGTCGGCAAGTGTTCGCATAGTTTGAGCCTCTCCTTGTGTCATACTAGTAATATGACCGATCAATATCCCCGAAAGGATAAAAATAATGATCTTGCGTTATCCTGATGAGTAATCGCCAGTCCACTCTGAGTGGTTGCTGCAACTCTCTTCTGAGTTGTCTCATGTGAGGTGTTGGGAGGTTCGGGTTAGGCATATGAATAACTGGTGTACTTTGAGATAAGACAGTTGTTGGGGGTAATCAGAGGTGGATCGATTGAAATGTCCTCACTTGTTACTCCAATGTCAGAATCGAAATGCTTAGATGGGTCCTTCTCCGAAGTCTAAGTAATAGGGTTCAACATAGTGATTGTAGTGTCCGCACAGCTTATTAACGCGCATTCAAAATACAAGTGACATCCTAAGCACTAACGCAGGAGTGTTCAACAATGGCGCTACTTTTCTTAAACGCGTAAGTGCTATAGTAAATATCAACATCATGATATGCTTATGTGAACTCACACACTTTATGCTTTTCAGGAAATTTCGGAAAGTTCCAATTCTATCTATTAACAGTATGATTAGTTCATAAGTCCTACCCTACTTATATCATGGCTAGACATAGGTGATCAAGCTCTGTCTATCTATGATACATCAAAACAGCACCTATCTTAATCATATTAGTAGTAGAATTCTCCTATATTTTGAAATCTTTGATTAGAAAATTTAAATAATCTTTGTAAAATGTTGGTTATAGTGCTTGGTTTTATGAAAAACCGATGTTCTCTATAACCTATGGCTCTGATACCAAATCTGTAACACCCCGCTAAAGCGGAAACACGAGGTGTGACAGCTAAGATTTCAATGCGATAGGAGATAAACAACATCAACCATTCATATCAAAACATTTAAAGTTTACAGTTCGTATTACAACCAACTGAAATTTAGAAATTACAGACATAACAAAATAAATAAAGTCTTGGTTGATGCCAACAAACGCGCAAATTAAGCTTTTTCATTTACCTTCTGATTTCCTGAAAAGCATGTTAAAACAGGCGTCAACTACGAGAGTAGGTGAGTTCACATGTTTTTCATATGCACAAAATAGTTTAGATGCGATAAAATTTTAGTGAATTTTTATACTCACTCAACTTTTTATAAACATTTATAGTGAACCTTTTTGCTCACAAAATTTTACATAAACATTTTGTAGTAAACCTTTTTGTCCACTACCATTACAAGCCTTATCATTAGTGAACGTTTTTGCTCACTCCATTTCAAGGCTTTGTAACAAACATGAGAAAATTCCCGGGTTAACGTTAATCACATGATATTTATTCGTTGAGTCACTACTAAGCCTAAAATACGACATGCTACGCCCCTGTTCTACCTCAGCGGTGGGACTAAATCCCACATGTGTAGAACTTTTATTCAATACAGTGCACCTATTCCTCGTCAGTATAAGGTGGGTATGTCAACCAAATAGCGCTATCCACTAGTATTATAGGCCCATTGTTATGAGTTAAGGGGTGTTCTTAGGGATCATTAAATCCTAAAAAAAAATTTGGGCTCAATCTGAAGAGAGTCTCCGGCCCAGCACTGCACAAATATGCTCCAGACACATAGGGCAAATATTGTATAATTGTTCGATTTTCCGCAATTTTTTCCATACCTCTGTGTAAATAACCCAATATTGGTTCACAGTCAATAACATCTTCACCATCTAGTAACTTTCTGAAAATATCCAGATGCTGACAGATTCGTAGTGCTGTAAAAATGTCACTTTTAAGCTTGGGTCCAAAAGAGGAAAAGTTCCCAAATTTTTATCCACTGATTTTGGGTGTGTTAACAACATTCCCACCAAATTTCAAAATTTTTAGAGGTGTTTAGCTCATATAAACAATTTTTACAAAATCAGTGTGCAGAGCTCACTTTTGAAAATACATGCTTGTAGTGTTTAACTCATAGAGGGTTTGTTACCACTCCAAATCTTAAATTTCAAAAGGGATTTTCAAGCCAACATGCATATCTAACTAATGAAACAAGTTTCACTCAAATTTGATGATTTATGAGTGAGTTATGACCTCTTAAATTCATGTATGTGAATCTCCCATTTCTAGACAGCTTGCACCACGAATTTATTTTCATTGGTTACTCACTCAAAAATCCACCAAATCAAGTGATTCCGGATTCTTTGGAAAGATACTTCAATAAACTTGAGTCTAGAATCAAAAATTATGCATTTTGAACAAGTCTTTAAGGAGATATGCATGCAACAAATTAACATAAATTTCTGACTCGTAGCTGTTGCATAACAAAAAGTTTTGACATAGATGAGGGGTCTATACTTAGTATTTTTGAATAATTCCAGTGGGGTTTGAATCCCAACTCACAAAATTTCAATCCCTCAAAAATATAGATGAAATAAGGTCATATGAACCCTTTTTGGGTCGTCCAAATAAACTATAACAAATCTGACAGAATCTGAGTTTTGTTTATTCAAAGAGTTTCTAACTTTATGACCTCTAAACTTTCAAAATCATTGATCCTTTGCTATAAGGCTATAATCCCTTATAGAATATCATGAATAATGAAGAAATACAACTAAAAATCAAGATGGATTATGCATGCAAAGCCTCAAACAATCATATTCACATGTGAATAAAACCACAAAATTTAGGGGTCTTTCACCCTTATTCTTGAGTCTATAAAGGAAATTCATGGGATTTTCACCTTCTAATGGATATTTGAATCATCCATGGTGTTTATCCTCATTTCCAAACATCAAGAACATCATTCCATCCTACATTGAAGTTTAAACACAATAATCTTGCATAAAGAGCACTAAAAGTGCTAAAATTGAAGCTACAAAATGACATTTTATCTTACCTTGAATGAATTAACTAATAGAACACTTTGATTCTTGATTTGTTCTTCAAAATTTTCAGATTTGATGTTGTATAATGCTGGAATTTTTAGAGAGGAATTGAAAGAGAAAGTGAAGAGAGAAATGGATGGTTTCCTTGAAAATTTGAAATGAAAAGTGAAGTGTAAAGGAGAAGATTGAAGCTTTTTATATGGAGAGAGAAGGAGGGGGGAAGAGGTGGCCAGCCATGTGGGGGCCCATCCAACCCAAAAATTAATAATTTTTTTTTTATTTACAAAGCCCATTTCAGGTCACAAGTGCAACTGCGTATGGTTTTTCGGTTCGCGATGGTTTTTTCCGATAAAGTGATATGTGCAACTTAATATCCATAATGTTTAAAATATTTTTATATAAGTAACTTAAAATATGATAAATTAAATAATATGAGTTTCAATTGAGTCGGTACGGCATTATATAAGACTTTCGGGCGATTACGGATCTAAACTGGCATTTCCGGGCGATTTTTCGGGATTTCTAAGTTATCTCCGACTTTTCGCATAATCAAACTTAAACCTTCCATTGAGGATTCTCCTCTCTGATTAAGGTGGGAGGCTTTGACTGTGAACCAGTACTCATGAAGGCATTTAGAGTATTTGCCATTTTCAGAAGGAGAAAGAAAAACAATGTAAATTCTTAGGAGGATGATGAAATTTGAGAGAAAACAGTAAGAACTTTGTGAGTTCAAACAAATCAATACCAGGAACAGGAATAATTTGAATTACAATTCAAATCCTGCTCTGATACCAATTGTTGGACCGATTAATTCCAAAACTAGTAATAAATATAATAATCTAGGACTATCTTCACCATAATGTATCCAACTTTACCCAAATTCCTATTGTATGTATCGAACTTAAAAAAGTGTTATTGCATGTATTAAAGTTTAAAAAATGGTTTATTGTGTGTTATGATTTATCTACAAACCTGCTAATGCTGAGGTGTAATAGGTAAACTTTCCGGCGACTCCCTTCTCCGGCAACACCCTTCTCCGGCAACTTCCTTCTCCGGCGACTCCCTTCTCCGGCCACCACCACCACAGCCACCACCACCAACACTGCCACCATCTTCTCCGGCGAGTTATCCGGCGACCACCATCTTCTTCGGCGAGTTCTTCGGCAACTACCATCTTCTACGACGAGTTCTCCGGCAACCAATATCTTCTCCAGCGACTTCTTCGGCCACCATGATATTCTTTGACGTGTTCTCCGACGACCACCATCTTTTCCGGCCCATTCTCCGGCTGTGGTGGTGGTGGTGGTGGCGGTGTTCGTGGTGGGTTTGGTGATGGTGGTGGTGGTTTTGGTGATGGTGATGGTGGCGGTGTTAATGGTGGGTTTGGTATTGGTGGTGGTGGCTGTGGTGGTGGTGGTGGTGGCTGGAGAAGGGAGTCGCCGGAGAAGGGTGGTGGCCGAAGAAGGGAGTCGCCGGTAACCTGTTTAGTAGGTAAACTTGTACATACAATAAACCAAATTGAAAAGTTCAGTACACACAATAGCACTTTTTTTAGTTTGATACATACAATAGGAATTTAGGTAAAGTTGGATACATAACTCTAATTAGCAATTGAAAGTGCAACAGAAATAAAACAGAGTATAGAGCAGATTATATGAACTGATAAACACACACAGTTGAAGAAGATGAAGATTGTTCCAAACAGTATTTGATTCAAGGTGAATTTAAATTAGATGATTACAACAATGGAATAGTTTAAAGTTCTTCAAAATTCGGTACGAAATACAGAGAAAAGCTATCTATTTATACTAGTTCCTAACCGACTAGTAGACACCTTTCCACGTGGACCAATCCCAGCCCTTGAAAGTAAGTCGGTGAATAACCAACTACACATGCCAAGCATGTGACCGGGAAGATCCATGAAGAATGCCCAAAGTTAGCTTTCATAGAGGTTGGTATCGCAAAGCCTCTGTCATCGCTTCTAAAGGCTCTGTGGTTCTGTACTTGTGAAGAATTGCGACCTCTGTCGAACCTTTGTGAGGTGAAACCTCTGGCAAAGCTGAGATGTCATTTTTTACCTACTTGTTTACAAGGAAAGGCTGGAGCTAACAGTCCAAGATTAGACCATGTGTCAAGATCTTAGGAAATTAGTTAGGTTACCTTTTGTGTAGTATAAATAGATGAGATTTCCAATAGAACAGCATCAATGATATAATTGCTTAAGTGTGTGAAATATTGAGTGTTCTTGGTGAAACTTTGTGAGCAAGTATTTCAGATCGTAAGTTTTTCTTTTGATTAATGTAATCTTTGATTAACCAAATTGAAGATCATTCAAAACTTCAATCATATTGCTTGCTTCCTGATCTGTTCACGTTTATCACTTATAATTGATTAGTATATCATCTTCATCTTCACTCTAGATTGGATTAGATTGAATTGTTAAGTCTTCCGTTGTTCTTATTCTTCTTATCTTCAATTCAATCTAATTAGATCAATATTTGTAATCTGGGAACTACCACAACAAAAACAATCATCTTACGGATTTATCATTTGTCTTATGACGATAGAACTTCGTACGACCGTCTTAAGATTCCGTAAGACCGCAATTATTTAACATAAAATTTTCGCTTTAATGTTTAATGCAAGATTAAAGTTTATCAATACTCATGAGATGTAACCGATGACCATGAGTAAAAACACAATTAAAGGCATTTGATTGTTACGATATTCGTACATACGATATTGGTACTTACGACATAACTTACTTTTGCATGACTTGTGTTTATTCCCTCATTATAGTGTAAGACATGCTATTTTACTATGAAGGACATCACCCCTGATTATCTTAATCGACAACCAGGACCAGGCGTAAGTTGACTCTGCCTTTTCTTCCCAAAGTCTTGATTTAAGTCAGGGCGACGACATCTCTTTCATTAAGATCGACCCTTGGCTGCCGAAGCTCTACCTCCTTCAAGACGACGTGCGCCTTAACGTGACAGAGATGCTTATACTTGATTTCTTCCAGACGAAACTTACCGGTTGTTCTCAAAGTCAAGCGACAAGATGTGTACAACGGTTAACGATAGAAGACTTGGGGCAGTGAACGATGCGATGAGCGCTCTACAACATTTAGCACTCTCTAGAACTAGGGCATAAGACTTCAATCACAAGTAATCATCACAGTCGTCCATGCACGCATGTGGCTAAGATTTAAAATCCAAAATTCAAATTGGCAAATTTGATTTTTGAATTTTAGGGGCAAATTGTTTAGGTTAAAATCTGCACCGTACGACAACAATGGAAATCATAAAACCTCATTTGAAGTCAGTATCCTGTATTAAGATAGGTCCTGTGAAGATATGTCCTCAAATGATAGGTCGTACGACCATCCAAGATGTACGACCACCCAAGACGTACGACCATCGTCACGTGATGTAAGACCAATAACTCCAAACACTAACCGTTGTTTTAATAACTATTTCAATACAGGTTTGAAGGCCATTAAGTGTAATTATTATACAACGGACATAACCGACGATCAATATTCAAGTGCATTTAATACAATAAGACCATTACAAACATCGTCATTAATGAGATCATAACTCTTGAAACGATTACAAAAGAAGCCTATAAAAAGATACCGAGGCTCATTCACAAAAGGGGAGAGAACACAACAATTACATTTATCAACTACACACACGATTCTCTCTCGGTTATGAAGAATTCTATTACTTTATCTTCTCTAGAATAGCTTACGATATATTGTAGTCTTTCGTCCGATCATTGTTATTTTTCGCTTGTAAACGTAAGACCTACTACTGTAACATCAAGGATATCACCTCTAATTGGTGATACATGGTGAAACGTCAACTTAGTCTTAAGTCAACCGCAGGTTTTTTCCTCGACCGCAAGTTTTTTCCTCGACTGCAGGTTTTTTTCCCGCGTCAGCAAATCTTTTGACTCTATTTTACTCATTTCGCATGTCTTAATCGAAATAGTTCATTTCTTTAGTTGGACAAGCCTCATTAGCAACCTTAAGTCGTCTTAAGTGCGATTTTTGGCATTAACAATACCCATGGACAAAAATTAGAGTCGTTAATGTACTATGGTCGCTAATAAGGGGAGATGTTTTTTGATATCATGTCTAGTGAGTATAAATGTGATTTACAATACAAATAAAGGAACAGTCTTTTAATCGATAAATTGGGAGTCGTGTGTATAATATTATGCGTCTTGAGCAATCATCGTGCATTCTTTGAGAGAGTACTTATTTTTCTTAGATGTTTTCGGTGTGTCCTTCTGTGGCCGAATGATAGGAGTCTCTTTGTTTACATAGCAATAGAAGTCATCAATGTTTTTTATAATAACGTTCACAACGGTTCTCTTGAGTAAATGCCTTTAATGGTCTCTATAGGTTATAGATATTCATCATTACTGGCGTTGATCTTGCATTAAATAGATAAAAATATAATATCTATATGTTAGATAAGCATGGTCATGAGATATCTAATGATGGTCGTGTGAATGCAATATAATCATGATAGAGTGTCGTGGATATCTCTAGACTTAAAGAGAGATGTATCGATGGAGGAATCACAGATGTACAATGGTCAAGACATTATCTAAATACCCAAACTTTTTTACCCACAATTTCAAATGAGGCATCAGAATTTACCCAAACTTTTTTGCCACAATTTCAAATGAGGCATCAGAATTTAATTTTCAAAATTTCAGTTTTGATGTTTTTGGGACATGTCAGTCCTCTCTGGACGTTTCAATTGCTTGTTAACTAAATCAGTTTGTATTCTATGGGATAGTGACGTGGATAACAGACCTATGGATATGTTTATAATGTCATGGTGACATGGGCGTGTGTATGTGTTAAATACATTACATATAGATAGAAAGTATTGAAAATAGGTTGAGTTGAATTTGGCAGAAGACAAAATGTTGTCTTAGAACATCAAGAATACATCAATAGAAGCTTGCGGACAGAGGCCTTTAAAAGGTTGTTCGACATAAGTCGTGAGAAGTGCAATCAAGTCAACAGACTGCACAAACTCTGTTAGACCTGAATTTTGTTGTATCCGAGATCACAAGACGAGGAGACAATCTCGAATGTTTAGAATTAATTGTTGGGCTTTATCTTTTAGTTAACTAGTTTTATGGGCTTAATGTGTATTTGGGCTTGTTAATTAGTCATGGGCTTTCTTTGTAATGAACCTATAAATAGAATAGGTTGGGAGAATTTTAGGGTTTAAGCCTCTCATTTGTGAATGAAACATATTATGTGAGAGAGGCAAGAGAGAAGAGCAAAACTCATATGTATATCAATCTCTCTTCAAGAAATCTATGAAGCTTTGATTGCTAAATCTTTATTGTTACCTGAATATTTGTTCTATCAATTGGTATCAGAGCCTGACAGAAATCTTGTGCACAACTTTGGTGAAATTTGAAAAGATTTTAAAGTATTTTGGTGATAGATTTTGGGTATATATCTGTTCATCAAGCTGGAATTCTCCCAAATTTTGGATCTCCTCCTAAGTTGAATCCCGACTTGACCCAATCCCAATTTCCACTCTAATTTCGAGTTGGAGTTTCAAATCCCGTGTGTCCAATTTTTTGGGTCGGGATTTTGCACCCTGAAAATATCATTCGGACTTTTAGTCGGACTTCTAGTCGGACTTTTTAACTCGGACATTCGATTTAGATTAGGACCTCATAGTTGATTATCCAATTCGGACTTTTAGTCGGTGATAACACCAAAATTATACATGTTTTGGTTGCGCGTAATCGTATGACTTTACCCCATTTCTCACCCGTTTATGATCATTTCATGCACTAAATGAGCTTATTGTTGTTTGTGAAGGATTTGGAGGCCGTGGAACGGAAAAGTACGAAAAACGGCGAGAAAACGTGAAAAATGCACAAAGTCAACACAGTAGCTACTTGGCGATCGCGAAGTCCTCAATCTGGCGCCGCCAAGTGCGACTGAATTGAAGATTAGGGTTGATTTAAGTGCTTGGCGTCGCCAAGTTGGCAGCCTGGCGATCGCCAGATGGAGCCTGGACGTTTTCCTTTAAATATCAGCCTCCTCCTTCAGTTCTAAACATGTCCGATACACGAGAGAAGTACAGAGGAACGAGAGTGAGAGTACGAAAGGTGCCGATACGCTGCGGAATTCGATCTCCGATCATCTATCGTTGTACTGTCGGTATCATGTCGATGTCTACTTTTGTTTGTGTTTTTGTTTTCATTATGAGTGAGTAGTTTATTAGTAGTGCTTGTCATGATCGATGAACCTTTATGGATGATACTTTGCAATTAATGTTTATTGGTTTGTTTTGATTAATTGAATGGCTTTTATGGTTCTTTTCTGATTATTGTTGTTGTGGCAATTTGAATTCACTTGGTTGGGTGTATTTGTTAGACCAAGGCAGATAGACTCCGAAAGGATAATCAACCTCCCTTAGCTTGACCTGGACCAAAAGGTTGTGTTAAGGGGTTACTTTGACCAATAGTGACCGATAGTAAAAGAGCCATTACAATATTGATTAGGAAGGGTTTACCGATTCTAGATTGTGGACCAAACGAATTAGGATTGGAATTAGGAGGACCGTATCCTAGTTTCTCGCCATAAATTGCACATGTTAGGGTGTCCCGGACTTAAATTCCTACAATAGTCAAAACAACCAAACCTTCGACCTATTCATATCATCCATATTGGGGATTCACTTTATCATGATAAGTACTGCTGTTTTTCCTTATTATAAACTTAAATCATTATTTTTTCTTTCTTAGTTTTTAATTAGTTAATTGTTTCTTTTTAAGTATTCAAACCTTTTTTATACAAACCCCCCCCCCCTTTTAGATTAATTAAACCGATTCAGACTTTAGTCTACGATAACTTGATCATTCCCAGTGGTAGATACGATACCTGGACTTTCCTACACTATATTACTCACGATCAGGTACGCTTGCCTGTATATGTGGTAAGACGGTGGCTAGGCATTAGAGGTTAAAACTTGTTACGCTTTTTATATACGATAATTACCGCATCAAGTTTTTGGCGCCGTTGCCGGGGAACGGTAGTTGTTAGATTTTAGTCTAATTAGTTTTGTTAATCGATCCTTGTGAGGGATTCTTTCCCTTGCAGGTTTTTCGCTTTCTAGTTTAATTAATTAGTTTTATCTTTATTTTATTTTTATCTCTTTGTTTCCCGTAAGTTGCCCTTAACCGTTTGTTGTGATTTCAGTCACGGCAGACTTGTTAGAGCCGTTTGAGGAGCCAGAGAGAGAATTCAGAAAAAGAAACAAAAAGAAGTCAAAGCAAACAAAGTTCGCCCGAGAGCTTTGATTTTTGAGATGGGAGACGAGGCACCGATGTGGACTGCCAGGAGAGCCGCTCCAACTGTACCCACCAATCCGATCACAAAGCCGAACCTGAACAAAGAAATCCCGGGGAAGCTCCTACACATGATCAAGGACCTTACCTTCGACGGGAAAAACGATAGCAATCCTATCGTTCACATGGAGAACTTCGTTGATATTTGTGTAACACCCCGCTAAAGCGGAACCACGAGGTGCCACAGTTAAGATTTCATCGCGATAGGAAATAAAATACACCAATCATTCATACCAAAAGTTTAAAAGAGTTTACACAGTACTACAAGTATTACAATCCAACCATCATTCAGGTTTACAAATTTAAACGAAATATGAATCAACATGACTGGTGTTATACAAAAGTTCCCCTTAATGATCTTATCAAACCTTCGGATTTCCTGAAAAGCATGATAAACAAGTGTCAACTACAAGAGTTGGTGAGTTCACAGGTTTTCATATGCACAAAAATATTTTAAATGCAACGACATTTCAGTGAACCTTTTATTCACTACACTTTTCAAAATTTAACTAAAGCAAATCCGTTCATTCGCTAAAGTTTTCGTATACAGTTAGAGTGAATCCGTTCATTCACTACCAACAGTGAGTAAATTTTCCGGATGATTTGTAAATCGCAAGATAATTAGTGAGTTACTACAATCCTTTCCAATTCATGACATGCTTTGCCCCTATCTACTCCAGAGGTGGAAGTAAATCCCACTTGCGTAGAACGTTTTGTTCAATACAGTGCACCTATCACTCGTCAGTTCTAGGTGGGTATGTCAATCCAAATAGCGCTATCCACGTGTATTTTAGGCCCATTGTTTATGAGTTAATAGTAGTCTTCGGGGACTTATTCATATTTTCCTTTTATCTCACTATATCGAGCTTTAAACATATCAAATTTAACTCACTTACGTTTCATTCAATTCGATTCATTAAAAATCCATTTTTGCTCATTTCGAAACAATTCAATTCATCGCATTTTCATAATACATTCAATCATATCATGCTTTCCACCCCAAAACGTATAAAACGGTAAAAGTGGGGCTGTGAATACTCACCTTGAGTGCTTAGTGCGAATTTGAGAGAGTTGATGCGTGACCTAAATCCCGGCTCCAAACTAGGGTAGTCCTATCAAACACGAAATTTTAACGTAAGTCCTAGGTCCAACGGTCCTTAACTAAAATCGTACCGAAATCCATAATATGCCATTATATAAATTTTATAGCCTAATCCAATAAAATTTCATTTTGTCACCAAAGAGAGTCTTCTAATCATTTTAGAAGTTCAAATTTTATAAAATTGAGTTTTTAAGAAATTTTCAGAATCTGTCAAAATTTTGAGTTGTAAAAATTGTCATTTTGAACTTAGGTCCTCTAAATATTGAGTCTTTAAATTTTTACCCCCTGAATTAGGGGATGTTAGGAGCATTTTCACCAAGTTTCATGATTTTTAGAGGATTTTTACTATTTTTAAACATTTTTACAAAATCAGTGGTAAGGGCTGAATTTCCAGAATACCTTTAGTCCTTGTTTTATTCATAAATAATTCTATACACCACTTTATCACGAATTTCCAAAGGGATTTTCTAGCTAAAACATAAACCAAACTTTTGAGACAAGTTTCATGTCATAAGGATGATTTTTGAGGGAGATATGACCTTTTCAAGTGGTGCATGTGTAATCTGCCATAAGAGGACAGCCTACACCACCATCTTAAACTCATTGGTTGAAGTCCCAAAACACCTCTAAATGACATGATCTTGGACTTTTTAGAAAGCTAACTCAAAGTACTTGAGTTTAGAATCAAGAAAATCGTATTTTAGATAAATAATCAAGGAGTTATGCTTGTTTGAAGTTGACCAAAGTTTCTGACCAAAACACTGTTGCACACAAAAATGTTTTATGGTGGTTTGGGTTCAAATCTTGGTGTTTTTGCACCATTCCAGTGGGGTTTGAACCCTAACACATTAAATATCATTCCATAAAATTTTCATGAAGAAATAAGTTCAAGAAAGCCCTTTTTGGGTCGTGTAAAGTGCATGCAACTACTTTGACAGAATCTGTCCAACATTATAATACCCAAAATACTACCAAAACACATAAAATCATACCATTTCGGGGTTTATCTTGCTATTTCACCCATAACTCAGATTATACAAATGTATTACAACTAAAATATGTTTTCATACCATCCAAACCCATGCATGAACTATTGATGAAGTTTAGCACAAGTTTGGTGGTCAAAATCATCATCTAAACGATTTTTGATTCATTTCTTGTGTTCTTATGGGGAAATCATTGATTTTCACCTCCATAGATTGTTATATAACATCATCTAAGGCTCAATCTCTTTCCCAAACACACATTTCTTTACTTGAATCAAAAAGGGGTTAAAAACCCTTGAAAAAGAGAAGAGAAAGACTCACAAATGAGTGAAAATCGAAGTAGAAATCATCTAACTATGCTTACCTTTGATGAACACCCAACCTTAATCTCAAAATAGGTTTTAAAAACCTTTAAAAATCTGGAGTCAAGAGGAGTTCTTGGCTGATTTTTAGTGAGAGAGAGTAGAGAGAATTAGAGAGAGAAAGAAGATTTGAAAAGATAATAATGAGATTTGTTTGGAAAAATGGAGTGATGATGGCTTTTATATCAAGAGGGAGAAAAGCAATCTTGGGGAGTGGGGTGGCCGGCCCCTAGTGGGTCCCACTCACTCTCCCTATATTTTTTTTTTTTTTTTTTTTCTTTTAAAACAGTGTACATTTGACACTGTTATTTCGACGCGGTACCGGGTTTTTGTCGGTTTTTCGCAATTTCTAACTTTTCGAAAGTGGTTTTAGGTTAATTAAGTTACTTTACATATAATTTAAACATTATAACTTAATTTTCCAAAAATTATCTTAATTCTGGCATTTTAGGATTATCGGGTGATTTCGGGCCGGTTCGGGCTTTTTCGGGCAGTTTTCGGAACTCTTAGGATTTTAACCTAACTTTTTCTCGCCAACTAATCTATTTTCATCTTAAAACTTATTTAACTAATTTCTAACCTATGGAAATGCTGTAGAGTGACTGAACGCGTAAATTAACCTGGAGGTCGGAACTGACGGTTGTCACATTTACCCCCGGTTGAAAGAAATTTCGTCCCGAAATTTAATCATTGCTGGCACCGAAGCGATCTTTCGTGAAGAGGTGCGGGTATTTGTCTTTCATGAAAGCTTTCCGTTCCCAAGTGAACTCAGGTCCGTGACGAGAGTTCCATCGTACCTTGACGATTGGTATTTTGCTGCGCCGGAGTTGTTTGGTTTCTTGATCAAGAATCTCGATTGGTTCTTCCGAGGCGCGCAGTTTTTCATCAATTTGAATCTCATCCAAAGGCAGAATTACTGTCCCCTCTGACAGACATTTCTTCAGGTTGGACACGTGAAACGTGTCATGAATAGAGCTCAGCTCTATAGGCAAGTTCAACCTATAGGCAACGGGTCCGATTCTTTCTACAACCTCGAACGGTCCAACAAAACGAGGGCTCAGCTTCCCTTTCTTTCCGAATCTTATTAGCCCTTTCCATGGTGATACCTTCAGTAACACTTTGTCACCAACTTGGAATTCCAACGGCTTTCGCCGATTATCGGCATAACTTTTCTGGCGATCTCTGGCCGTTTTTAGCTTTTCTTGAACCATTTTGATTTTGTCGGTGGTCTCCTGCACGACATCCGGCCTAAACAATTTATTCTCTCCCACTTCCAACCAATTAAGTGGGGATCTACACTTGCGTCCATAGAGTGCCTCGTATGGCGCACACTGTATGCTAGCATGAAAGCTGTTGTTGTAGGAGAACTCGACTAAAGGTAGATGATCGTCCCAACTACCTCCAAATTCAATCACGCAAGCACGTAGCATATCCTCTAATGTCTGAATGGTTCTCTCAGTCTGTCCATCGGTTTGAGGATGATAAGCCGTGCTTAGATCTACACGAGTGCCCAAAGCTGCTTGAAGCGATTGCCAAAATCGCGAGGTGAATCTACTATCCCTATCAGAGATAATCGATATCGGGACTCCATGTCGCATGACAACCTCACTGACATACAATCGTGCAAGCTTATCGATGCTATCAGTCTCCTTTATTGGCAAGAAATGCGCTGATTTCGTGAGTCGATCAACGATTACCCAAATCGTATCATGCCCCTTTTTGGTCTTGGGTAACTTGGTCACGAAGTCCATCGATATCTGCTCCCATTTCCACTCTGGGATTTCTGGTTGCTGAAGAAGTCCTGACGGTTTCTGATGCTCTGCTTTAACCTTCGCACAAGTCAAGCATTTACTCACGTAAGTGGCGATATCTCTTTTCATACCGGGCCACCAGTAGTGCTCCTTCAGTCCTTTGTACATTTTATCGGATCCTGGATGTATCGAGTACTTTGATTGATGAGCTTCGTCCATGATCATTTTCCTCAGCTGCTCCACACTTGGAATCCAAATTCTTCCCTTGAAATAACATACTCCATCCCCTTTCTTCTCGAATTCCTTTTCTACGCCATGAAGGGTTTCTTTCTTTATGTTGTCAGTCATTAGGGCTTCCCTTTGAGCTTCCAATATCTGGCTTTTCAAACTGGTCTGGACCAAAACTCCCATGGCTCGTGCTCTTGTAGGCTTCACTCTTTCTTTTCTGCTTAGCGCATCAGCTACTACGTTCGCCTTCCCTGGGTGGTATTTGATCTCACAATCATAGTCACTGAGCAACTCCACCCATCTCCTCTGCCTCATGTTTAACATCTTTTGGTCCAGAATATGCTGAAGACTCTTATGATCCGTAAAGATAGTGCATTTGGTGCCGTACAGATAATGTCTCCAAATCTTAAGGGCAAACACCACTGCTCCGAGTTCCAAGTCGTGAGTAGTGTAGTTCTTCTCGTGGACCTTCAATTGTCTGGATGCATAGGCAATAACCTTCTCGTTCTGCATCAAGACACATCCTAAGCCTTGATGTGAAGCATCGCAATACACTACAAAGTTATCCGTTCCTTCGGGTAACGCTAGAATGGGTGCATTGCACAACTTATGCTTGAGTAATTGGAACGCTTCCTCTTGTTTCTCTCCCCAGACGAACTTCTTGTCTTTTTGCGTCAAGGTTGTCAACGGCTGCGCAATCTTAGAAAAATTTGCGATGAATCTTCGGTAATAACCTGCCAAACCGAGAAATTGTCGAATTTCGGTCGGGGTCTTTGGGCTTCCCACTGCTTTACGGCCTCGATCTTGGCTGGGTCGACGTGTATTCCTTCCTTGTTCACTACATGTCCTAAGAAGTGAACTTCTCGGATCCAAAATTCGCACTTCGAAAATTTGGCGTAAAGCTTTTCGGCCTTTAGCAATTCCAATACTAGCCTCAGATGTTGCTCATGATCCTCCTTGCTCTGCGAATAAATCAGGATATCGTCTATGAAGACAATTACGAACTTGTCTAAGTAAGGTCGGCACACTCGGTTCATTAGATCCATAAACACTGCTGGAGCGTTCGTCAATCCAAAAGGCATGACTAAGAACTCATAGTGACCATATCGAGTTCTGAACGCTGTCTTCGCGATGTCTTCCTCACGAACTCGCATTTGATGGTATCCCGATCGAAGATCGATCTTGGAGAAGTACGTTGCTCCTTGCAGTTGATCGAATAAGTCATCGATGCGTGGAAGAGGGTATCGGTTCTTGATGGTGATCTTGTTCAGTTCCCTATAGTCGATGCACATGCGGAATGATCCATCCTTCTTCTTGACGAACAGCACAGGGGCTCCCCAGGGCGAAGAGCTGGGTCGGATGAATCCCTTATCTAACAGTTCTTGAAGTTGGTTTGACAGCTCCTGCATCTCGGATGGTGCTAGACGATAAGGCGATCTTGCTACAGGGCCTGCTCCAGGGATTATATCGATGTGGAACTCTACTTGTCGCTGCGGGGGTAGTCCTGGTAACTCTTCTGGGAAAACCTCAGGAAAATCTCGCACGATTGGAATATCCTGGATTTGCTTTTCCTTTGCACTCTTATCTACCACGTGCGCCATAAATGCTACACACTCCTTTCGCAGATGGTTTCGCATTTTCATAAAAGACACGATCTTAATGTCTCTCTTTGGCTTGTCTCCATACACTTCAAGAAATCTTCCATCAGGTAATGCTATCACGACTATCTTCTCAGCACAACATATTGTTGCTCGATGCTTGGACATCCAGTCCATACCAACAATTATGTCAAAACTCCCTATCTTAATCGGAATCAAGTCTATGCTAAAATCCTTTCCAGACAATCCTAGTGTGCATTTTCTGATTATCTTATCAGCCTTAACTAATTCTCCGTTGGAGTATTCGATTATATGATCCTCTTTCAGATCCTGTGACTTTTTATTTATCTTAGGTCTGAATTCTAACGATACAAAGCTCCTATCTGCTCCGGAATCAAAAAGCACAGTAGCAGGATAGTTGTTGAGAAGAAACGTACCTGTAACCACGTCGGGGTTTTGCTTTGCTTCCTCTGCTCCAATCACAAATGCTCTCCCTCGAGCTAGTCCTCCTCGGTTTCCTTGGTTTGCTTGGGTTGCTTGGTTTGCCGGCTGCACTCGATTTGCGTAGGGTCTCTGATTCAACTTGGGACAATCATTTCGGTAATGATTTAAGCTCCCACACTCAAAACAAGTTCCCTTCTTACAACCCTTGTCAGTATGGCCTCCCCTGCCACATCTAGAACAGACAATACACCTCCCACCATGAAGGTTCCCACACTTGCCACACTTCTGATTCGTTCCTCTCTCTCTTTCTGCCATCTGAGTCTGCAATCCGTAGCTCCTGGTTACTCTCCTATCCTTGCCCATCTTTCCCTTGAATTGTGGTTTAGTAGACTCCTCTATCTTCCTCTTTCCTTTCGCCCCATCACTCAGAAAGGTTCCTGATCGAACTGCATTGTTGGTGAGTCGATTTGCCAGATTCACTGCCTCTTGCAGAGTTTTCGGGTCTGCTGCGGTTACATTTCCCCGGATTACTGGTGATAATCCCCAGACATATCGATCTACACGGTTCTGTTCAGGTGTTACCAGGTGCGGTACTAGCTTAGCCAATTCATGGAATCGGGTAGTGTAAGTGGTGACATCATTTCCTTTCATCTCATGGTGCCACAACTCCGCTTCTAGTTTCTGTATCTCGCTTCGCGGGCAAAACTCATCCTTAAGCATCTTCTTGAAATCCTCCCAAGATATTTGATTGGTGGCCTCACGTCCACGGGTCTGAATTTGAGTGTTCCACCAAGTTAAAGCTCGTCCTTGTAACAAGCAGGCAGCATACTGCACCTTATTTCCCTCCGTACACTTGCTGATATGGAGGACAGATTCCATGCCCTCTATCCAAGTTAACAGGCCAACCGCTCCTTCGGTTCCATGGAATTCTTTAGGATTACAGCTACAGAAGGATTTGTACGTACATTCCCTTTCTCTATGCTCGTGATTTTGGTTTTGATTAGTATTGAATCCAGCTGCCACTTGGCTAACTATATTAGGAAGAGAGGCTATGACTTGCTCCGAAACGAGTCTTGCAAGTTCCGGATCTTCCCTTCTTGGAGGCATGTTTCTAAAACATAACCATAATAAAGGCATTTAGTGATGAACTAGCAAATCTAAGTTCTTGCAATTTGCTAACTATCTACTCATTCAAGCCATAGTGTTTACGCAACCTATTAAACTTATTATACCAACTAACGAGGTCATTAGATGCATAATAATTTAAACATTCCATTCATACGTAAAGATGCAAATATAACATGCAACTCATAGCAAATCATACCATCATAATATCCATATCGTTTTCCAAAAATAATATCCAAACGATCATACGGTTTTACAGTCATCCAAAATACCAAAAGTCATAAGTGTTCAATAACTGGGCATCATGCCCCAAAACAAAAATCAGCTTAAGATCCCATCTCCTAGTAGCCAGCCCCCCACAAAGCCCAGACGAACAAGATGATAGCCAGAGCAATCACCACATACACCAAGGTGTATAGGTGACTGAGCGAGTCCATAGTGTGACCTAGGAGGGCCACGACTCTGGATAGCTGCTGGCTATCCGCTCCGGCTACACCTATCAGGGAATCGATCATGTGGTCATGATGATCGATCATGTGCTCGTGGATGTCCTGACCCCGGGCTAAGCGCTCGACCTCCTGACGCTCGAGCGGGGTCATGCCTCTCAGGCATAGGACAGGGGCACGGGCCACTGGTGGGTGCCTAGGAACTGGTGCTATCGGCGGTGGTTGGACGACAGGCGGTGGTCGGGCATCGGGTGATGGTCGGGCAACTCTAGGTATCGGCGACGACGGACGGTAGGGCGGCGGAGATCCAGATGATGTAGAGGACGAGGACGACGACGACGACGACGACGACCCACCCTGGCCCCTTACCCGTGATGGCCCCGCCCCATCCCCAGAGGGAATGCGGAAGGTCATCCGGGTAGGCAGTGGCACGCTCTTTCGAGCGGTGCGCCTGCCCCTAAGGCCATAATGGGTCTCAGGCCCGTAAGGTCGCGCCGGACTGGCGGGCCGGACGGGGACCTGATGGGAGTCAGCGTCACTGTCGCTGTACGGGTCACGTTCCCGGTCGATGGTCTGGGAACGCGAGGCGACACTCCGACTCCTAGAGGGTCCGTGGGACCCCAAGGACTGGTGCTCAGACGGGTCGGTCTCCTGAGACATGGTAACTGCGATAGAAAAATTTTAAATTATCAATTTAGAAATATTTTCAAAACTTGTACATATTAATGCGAACTCACAGAAATAAAAATGTTTTGCAGGAAATTTCTCAGAAAGTTTCGACCTTTAAATTTTAACAGCATGGTTAGTTCACAAGTCTTATTCTACTTATATCATGGCGATGCGTAGGTGATCAGGCTCCGCATTTCTATGATATACCAGAACAGTACCTATCCTAATCATACGGATTTTAAATTTTCCTATGCCTAGAAATCTTTTTACTTAAAGGTTTGAATTTCTTTTGAAAAGGTTGGTTATAGTACTTGGTTTTTATGAAAAACCGATGTTCTCTATAACCTATGGCTCTGATACCAAATCTGTAACACCCCGCTAAAGCGGAACCACGAGGTGCCACAGTTAAGATTTCATCGCGATAGGAAATAAAATACACCAATCATTCATACCAAAAGTTTAAAAGAGTTTACACAGTACTACAAGTATTACAATCCAACCATCATTCAGGTTTACAAATTTAAACGAAATATGAATCAACATGACTGGTGTTATACAAAAGTTCCCCTTAATGATCTTATCAAACCTTCGGATTTCCTGAAAAGCATGATAAACAAGTGTCAACTACAAGAGTTGGTGAGTTCACAGGTTTTCATATGCACAAAAATATTTTAAATGCAACGACATTTCAGTGAACCTTTTATTCACTACACTTTTCAAAATTTAACTAAAGCAAATCCGTTCATTCGCTAAAGTTTTCGTATACAGTTAGAGTGAATCCGTTCATTCACTACCAACAGTGAGTAAATTTTCCGGATGATTTGTAAATCGCAAGATAATTAGTGAGTTACTACAATCCTTTCCAATTCATGACATGCTTTGCCCCTATCTACTCCAGAGGTGGAAGTAAATCCCACTTGCGTAGAACGTTTTGTTCAATACAGTGCACCTATCACTCGTCAGTTCTAGGTGGGTATGTCAATCCAAATAGCGCTATCCACGTGTATTTTAGGCCCATTGTTATGAGTTAATAGTAGTCTTCGGGGACTTATTCATATTTTCCTTTTATCTCACTATATCGAGCTTTAAACATATCAAATTTAACTCACTTACGTTTCATTCAATTCGATTCATTAAAAATCCATTTTTGCTCATTTCGAAACAATTCAATTCATCGCATTTTCATAATACATTCAATCATATCATGCTTTCCACCCCAAAACGTATAAAACGGTAAAAGTGGGGCTGTGAATACTCACCTTGAGTGCTTAGTGCGAATTTGAGAGAGTTGATGCGTGACCTAAATCCCGGCTCCAAACTAGGGTAGTCCTATCAAACACGAAATTTTAACGTAAGTCCTAGGTCCAACGGTCCTTAACTAAAATCGTACCGAAATCCATAATATGCCATTATATAAATTTTATAGCCTAATCCAATAAAATTTCATTTTGTCACCAAAGAGAGTCTTCTAATCATTTTAGAAGTTCAAATTTTATAAAATTGAGTTTTTAAGAAATTTTCAGAATCTGTCAAAATTTTGAGTTGTAAAAATTGTCATTTTGAACTTAGGTCCTCTAAATATTGAGTCTTTAAATTTTTACCCCCTGAATTAGGGGATGTTAGGAGCATTTTCACCAAGTTTCATGATTTTTAGAGGATTTTTACTATTTTTAAACATTTTTACAAAATCAGTGGTAAGGGCTGAATTTCCAGAATACCTTTAGTCCTTGTTTTATTCATAAATAATTCTATACACCACTTTATCACGAATTTCCAAAGGGATTCTCTAGCTAAAACATAAACCAAACTTTTGAGACAAGTTTCATGTCATAAGGATGATTTTTGAGGGAGATATGACCTTTTCAAGTGGTGCATGTGTAATCTGCCATAAGAGGACAGCCTACACCACCATCTTAAACTCATTGGTTGAAGTCCCAAAACACCTCTAAATGACATGATCTTGGACTTTTTAGAAAGCTAACTCAAAGTACTTGAGTTTAGAATCAAGAAAATCGTATTTTAGATAAATAATCAAGGAGTTATGCTTGTTTGAAGTTGACCAAAGTTTCTGACCAAAACACTGTTGCACACAAAAATGTTTTATGGTGGTTTGGGTTCAAATCTTGGTGTTTTTGCACCATTCCAGTGGGGTTTGAACCCTAACACATTAAATATCATTCCATAAAATTTTCATGAAGAAATAAGTTCAAGAAAGCCCTTTTTGGGTCGTGTAAAGTGCATGCAACTACTTTGACAGAATCTGTCCAACATTATAATACCCAAAATACTACCAAAACACATAAAATCATACCATTTCGGGGTTTATCTTGCTATTTCACCCATAACTCAGATTATACAAATGTATTACAACTAAAATATGTTTTCATACCATCCAAACCCATGCATGAACTATTGATGAAGTTTAGCACAAGTTTGGTGGTCAAAATCATCATCTAAACGATTTTTGATTCATTTCTTGTGTTCTTATGGGGAAATCATTGATTTTCACCTCCATAGATTGTTATATAACATCATCTAAGGCTCAATCTCTTTCCCAAACACACATTTCTTTACTTGAATCAAAAAGGGGTTAAAAACCCTTGAAAAAGAAGAAGAAAGACTCACAAATGAGTGAAAATCGAAGTAGAAATCATCTAACTATGCTTACCTTTGATGAACACCCAACCTTAATCTCAAAATAGGTTTTAAAAACCTTTAAAATTCTGGAGTCAAGAGGAGTTCTTGGCTGATTTTTAGTGAGAGAGAGTAGAGAGAATTAGAGAGAGAAAGAAGATTTGAAAAGATAATAATGAGATTTGTTTGGAAAAATGGAGTGATGATGGCTTTTATATCAAGAGGGAGAAAAGCAATCTTGGGGAGTGGGGTGGCCGGCCCCTAGTGGGTCCCACTCACTCTCCCTATATTTTTTTTTTTTTTTTTTTCTTTTAAAACAGTGTACATTTGACACTGTTATTTCGACGCGGTACCGGGTTTTTGTCGGTTTTTCGCAATTTCTAACTTTTCGAAAGTGGTTTTAGGTTAATTAAGTTACTTTACATATAATTTAAACATTATAACTTAATTTTCCAAAAATTATCTTAATTCTGGCATTTTAGGATTATCGGGTGATTTCGGGCCGGTTCGGGCTTTTTCGGGCAGTTTTCGGAACTCTTAGGATTTTAACCTAACTTTTTCTCGCCAACTAATCTATTTTCATCTTAAAACTTATTTAACTAATTTCTAACCTATGGAAATGCTGTAGAGTGACTGAACGCGTAAATTAACCTGGAGGTCGGAACTGACGGTTGTCACAATTTGTGATCTGTTCAAAACAGAGGCAGACCGGGATGATGCAATTCGTCTTCGGGTCTTCCCTCTAACGCTTATCGAAGAAGCTAGGGCTTGGTTACGATCTTTAGAGCCGAGCTCAATCACTACATGGGAAGGACTTCGCTCAAAGTTCCTTTCCCGATTCTTTCCACCATCCAAGATCGATAAACTGAGAGCCGAAATCCGATCCTTCCAACAACAAGACGGGGAAACCATATCCGAAGCATGGGAACGTTTTAAGCACCTCCTAAACTCGTGCCCGAGTCATGAGTTGAATAAGAGTGAACAGGTTCAAACTTTCTATAGTGGACTTGCTTACTCCTCACGAGCTACTTTGGATTCATCTGCAGGTGGTGTCTTCATGTACAAAACGCCCACGGAAGGTTACAAGCTCCTCGAAGACATGCTCATACATAACATAGATTGGAGGACGGACAACCGTTTGCAAATCCCGAGGATGGCCGGAAAGATCTCTACCGACTTCGATCCATCCGATGAACTAGCCGCTATGAAAAACCAACAGGTAAAGTTTGAACGAAAAATCGAGGAACTTATTAAATCTGTTCATGCTTTGGAAGTTGGATGCGAGGAGTGCAATGGACCGCATTTGACTAAGGATTGCCCGAACAAACCGATGATGACACCCGAGGAGGTGAACTATATCAACCGAGGCGATTACCAAGGGAGGTGGAACAACAACCGTATTTTTATCCCTAGACCTCCCGGTTTCTTTGCACCAACTCAACAGAACCAAAGATCGGATGGAGAGCCACGTGTTTCTATCGAAGATCGAATTATCCAATTCATGGATGCGCAAAAGAAGCTAAACGATGAAGTGGGTTCATACCTACGTAATCACCAAAGTACCATCCAGAATTTGGAATTGCAGGTTGGACGTGTTTCGCAAATGCTAAGTGAAAGGACGCAAGGAGAATTGCCAACGCAAACACAAGTCAACCCGAAGGTGGAGAATGTAAAGCCAATGCTCATGATAACCAGAGAGCCGTCAAAGAAGAAATGGACGGACATCTACACGAAGAAGTACGTGGAAACCAAGAGTGAAAGTGAGCCCGATTATGCCACGGATTACGATTCAGAGGGGTTCACCGTGTCTTTCGAACACCTACGACTCAAGGTACCCGAAGCTTCAAGTGATGATGAAGATGAGGAAGATGGAAAGCAAGGCGGATACGCGGAGTTCATGATCCCGAAGAAAGAAGATAAAGGCAAGGAGAAAGAGAAGGAGAAAGAAAAGGAGAAAGCACCGGAAGATGATCTCATCTACATCGCACCAATCAAGCATGATCCAGGGAGTTACAACTTACCTATTTCTTGTCATAAATTTAGTGGTCTTGCTTTTGTTGATTCATGTGCCGCTCTTAATATGATGCCTGTTGGCTATTGCAGGAAAATGGGAGTCAAGAGAATCATGCCAACGAACTATCAATACCGGGGAGTAAACGGTTACATGACAACACCGTTAGGAATAGCGGAAGGAGTCCCGATTCGTATTGGAAATTTTGTGTACTATACGGACTTCGTCATAGCTAACCTTCCACAGAACACGGAGATCTCGATAATCCTCGGGAGATCTTTCTTGCACACCGCTCAAGTAAATACCGATATGCGCAATCAAGTCACGAGCTTAGGCTATGGAGACAATCAACCTTATGACGATCCTTCTCTGGCCTACACCAAAAGCACGAACCGCCCGCTACTCCCGCATGAGCTTGGAAAGAAAACGGAGGACTATTCAAACCCGATGCATAAAAAGGAGCAATCAACCAAGGAACCGGGAACCTCTAAGAAAGATCACAGGAAGAAGAGGGGCTCGTCATCCCGACGTGCCAAGAAATGAGCCGAAAGTGGGGTCGAGCTCTAGACCCGTCCAAAAATGAAGCGCTTCTCGGGAGGCAACCCGAGCTTTTTGATTTTCTTTCATTTTTAATGATTTTCGTGTATGTTTTTATTAATGTTTTCATTTGATATTGCTTAGGTAACCATACGGAGGAGATATAAACCAGATTCGAGCGAAATCGGAATGCGATGCAAATTTTCAAACGTTAGAAACAGTAGGCATTTGGCGATCGCCAGATTCCAAATCTGGCGACGCCAAGTGGGTAGGCCACGGATCAGGTAAAAATTTTCGACCCTCGCGACGCGAAGAAGGCCGTTTGGCGATGCTAAACTTTTAAAAATTAGGGTTTTCTGAAATTGACCTGTTTGGCGACGCGAAACCATGGGTTTCGCGACGCGAAGTCGGGACAGACGGTTTTTAAACCTTCTTTTTCCCACTTTTCACAAACACACAAACCTAATTCTTCTTAGGCGCCGCCAAACCCTCTCACGTTCTTGCGAAATCCAGCCTTCTTGAGCTTCAATTTCATCTTTCAACATGAACAAGGTACGTTTCCTAACTTTAATTTCATAAGGATTGCTCGATTTGGTAATTGGAGATCTTGTTTTGGGTATCAATGGTGTTTGTTTGCTTGAATGGAATTAACATTATTCTTGATACACCATTGATTGTTTAGAGCTTATAGATGAATGCATGCCCTATATTGTGATTGAAATCTTGTTTCTGGCATGCTATTTGATTGTTGAATCTAGTGATTGTGGTTAAATGATAAGTGTGGGGATTTTGAGAAAACCAAAATCCCCCATTCTTTCTTGCTAGCTAGATTGGTTTGAAATTGTGGATTGAACTAAAAGTTCAAGTGTGGTGATGTTTCACATCCCCATTGTTCTTGTTTTGTCATGCATATATATGTGATGCTTGAACTTGTTAGTAGTATAGGTTTTGTCTCGTTGGAATTTCGAATGTGAATAAACCTTGTCTCGCATTTATAGATTGAAACTTTTCTAAGACAATGGTATATTGGATTTTGTAGAGACAAAGAACCCGCTCGTCTACGACCGCCGTAGCTAACTTCCATGCATCGGATGGAAGTCATGTTTTCACCTCGTTCACGAACGACCCGACGTTGAATGCTCGGAAGAAGGAGGAGTATCGGGACATCGTTAACCGACTTCTCCCCCGCCAAATTCTCATGCCGAAGAGAGTCGATTGGGATCTTCTTAGATCGATGGGTGTCGAGAACGACATCAAAGCAATTCTTGAAAAGCACGCATACGATGAGGATGGCAATGAGTACTACATATGCCATGCATGGGAGCGAGTTTTCGATATTGCCGAGACCCTCTACCGGGAGCTTATCGTGGAGTTTGTGGCCACGTTTCGTTTCGATGCGATCAAGGCTCTTGGGGAATTTCATCAATCGTGTATGACTTTCCGACTTGGTGGCGTTTGGAGATCTCTTTCATTGATCGATTTTGCTCTTGCTTTAAGGATATATACCCAATTGGATGTTGATGCTCCCGGATTCGAGGAGTACATGTGGCAACCGCAAAGAGACCCGATGATTTTGATCCGCGTTTGGCTTGGGCGATCTTAGGTGATGGTGATTATCATGGCAACCTCAAGGTGAAAGGTTTTCTTACTTCGTCGGATAGATTTCTACACCGCATGCTCATTCAAGCGGTGAACGCTCGATCTTCGAGTGAGGAGAAAGTTACCGTGCAGGATTTGTGGCTTCTTGAGCAACTCTCTACGGATGACAAATATCCGAATGCTCCGTATCTCATCACCGCTCAACTCGCCAAGGCGAGTGGTTATCGAGAGGGTAGTCGCATCGTTTGTGGCCAGTACGTGACGCTCTTGGCCAAGCATTTCGGTATCCTAACCGACGCCGCGATCGCTTCGATGACGAACCTCGGGGAAATGGGGTTGATTGACATGGACCAACTCCGAGGCATGGGTGTGGCGAGGGTTGTTCATATGACCGGAAGGCATTATAATTCATGGATCCGTGATCCTCAAGCGTATAGGAGTCAGCCGAGAAGTCAACCGAGTCAAGCACCGAGGAGCACGCACGAGATTGGCGGAACAAGTGGAACAAGTGGGACGAGTGCGGGTCAACAACCGGCGGATTGGGCGGCGTATTCGGGTTACCAAGACTTGAGTAACCAACTCTCGGAGATGTCACTTTCTCATGGCCGGCATCCACAGCATATGGAGTACAACACCATGGAGGCGCTTCACCAAGCCAACTGGCAAAGTGGAGTAATGAACCAGATGGCCTCCCACTTCGGTATTCAACCGAATACCGCTTATGCTCCATCTCCATTTTGGCCATACTCCAAGGATGCTCCGCCCGGTTACCCGACTTACGAGGATTGGCAAAACCAACATCGTGGCCCTTATTGATCTCTATCTTTTATCTCCGTTATTCGATATGGTTGTCGTAAACAATTTTATTTTTGAACTGCGTGGTTGTGTTGATTTTGTTTAGATTGCTTAGGATTTTAAGTAATTTGGTTTATTTTTCATTTGTTCGTTTTTACTTTTCTTTTTCTTTTTGTTGGTAGATACGGCGATTTATGATCGAGCACGAATTTTATGCACCACTCTCAGATCAGAACAGATTTCGTCACATAACCCGGGAAGTTTCTCTTTTTCCCAATTACTCCATAATTGTGTTAATTGTTGCATTGAGGACACTGCAAATTTTAAGTGTGGGGAGGGGGTTATGTAGACTTATCTGTTTAAATGGGTTCACTTTTTGCTTATGGATTGTCGTTTTTCAAACTTTTGAAAGCTTTGAGATTTGACCCCAATTTTTTTCGAAATCTGAGATTGTTTTTGAGATTGAGTTGCTTGCATAGGAGAACACTGAATAGGATTAGTTGAGTAAAAGGATGCCTTGGAATACTGATTACCATGAGTGCCTCACCCAATTCCGTTGACAGATTGAGCCTTAATTGTTATATCTGTTTATTTCATGAGGAATACCGACTGTGACCCAAGGTAGAACTTGTCATTTGAATGCTTGTCGGGACCACATAAGAGAAGTATTTATCACCATTGCACTGATAGAGGCCTTTGTTTCTAACCCTTTTAGCCTTCGTCAGATAACCTCATCATAAGGTTATTTGATTTGCCTAGCCTGTAATTGAAAAGTGTTCACCTTTTAACACTTTATCCCTTGAAACCATTTTGAGCCTTAGCCTTTTCATTTCATTACCCACTATACACTTTATCCTTCAGCCTAATTGTTTATCTATCTCTTGGCCGTGACTTAAATTTGAATTTTGAGATGTTTTGATCCAGTTTTTCGTATCTGACAGTTTTTATGGGATTGAGATTTGAAAAGAGCCCAAAAGCAACATAGTTGCTGCTCTGAAAAAAAAAGAGAGAAAGAGAGAAAAAGAAAATATTTGAGACTCAAAAAAAGAAAAAGAAATATCAAAAGAGTCGAGAATACAAAAAGAAAAGAATGAGAGCTGAAAAGATTGAAAAAGAATTTGTGCCCCAAATAAGCCATAGGTTTAGGCCAATTCTAAGAAAAGAGAGGAAGTACTCATCCCAAAAGTCTCACTGCTTGAAAGTCAGATTGTTTCACTGTTTGGATCATTACTGATTGAGTTTTCAAATTTTTGTTGCAAAACCCTTACTCACTTATATATTGTTGATCCAGCTCTCCTAAGACCTGATGAAATGATAATGATCCTGAATCTTTACTTAGTGAATAGGTTTTTACTTCTGTTATAGCTTGAGGAATTATCACTGAGTCTGTTCAGTGTTATTCCATGTTACTTATGCTGTAACTTAACTTTATAGATCAGGATCAGGATCAGGAGACTAACGAGCCTGTTCTGCAGTCTACTGATCCTGTCCACTGAAGTGAAGACCTCCTCCTGAAGACATTAAGATCATACACAAAGAACCATCAGCGACGTCGAAGAAATAGCTGATGACAGGAACAGCATGCTCGTGATCTGAAGACGGAACTCAGTGATAGCAGTCTGTTCACTATCGTATGACATCCTGAAGATTCATCAGGATACACGTGACCCTGAACTTCCTCAGTTTCAGGAATCTAGTCACTGATCAGTATCCTGATCCTGAAGGATTAGAACAATGTCTTAGTCTAATGCACAAAAGGATTATCCGCCTTTTCTGACACAATAGTACATAAGGGCAGTTACTTTACTGTTCCCTCCGTACTTATCAGACCATAAGGCAACCGTTTACAAACATCCTCTTTTGCACACCATGCTAAGAGTATTTGTTTATAGTAAATAGTACAACAGACCACTCACATTGTGACACGTCACAATAGTAGGTCTGCATGCATTTAATGCATGGAGTATAAATAGGACGTGAAGAGATGTTCTCTATACTTCTTCTTCATCCTAAAATACTCAAGTCCTTTCTCTCTTATTTCCCTCTATCTTCTTTCTTTATTCTCTTCTCACTTAGTGCATAGTGAAGGAACTTAGATTGTTTAGTTTAGACTAATTGTCTTTTCTATTTCCGCAACAATCTGTAAATTCATATTGTTTATAAAACAAGAATTTAAAAGTGAGAAAATTGTGTGATTATATTCAACCCCCCCCCCCCTTCTATAATCCCAAACACTATCCTTACTTGAAGGTCACCTACTTGGGACCAACAAGTGGTATCAGAGCAGATACAAGCTCTCATTTTCTTCTTAAGAAAAATCTTGTGATCCTCTCTCTTCTTATTCTATGGCTCTTCAAGCTAAGGATAACTACTTTGATACCGGCTCTGCTGGAAAGCCTCCTCGGTTTAACAAAGACAACTTCTCTCTTTGGAAAACCAGGATGGAGCTTTTCCTCTCTGGTTCTGATCCCCAGATTCCTTATTTTCTGGAAAACGGACCACATGTGCCTACACAAACCGTCCACCCCATTCCTGCTGCTGGTGGCCAACCTGCTGTTCCTGAAAGAGAGCTGGTAAAGCCCGTAACTGACTGGAATGATGAAGATAGACGCCTGGTCAACATTGACACCAAGGCTAGGTCTCTCATCGCCATGTCACTCCCTGACGATGTATTCCACTCTGTATGTCACCTTCGCTCTGCTAAGGAGATATGGGACACTCTCTGTGTTCAATATGAAGGTACTGCCGTACTCATGGAATCAAGAAAGATTTTCTTGGTTCGTCAGTACGAAAGCTTTATTCATCAGAAGGATGAAACTCTCTCCCAGCTACATCAGAGATTCAACTGTCTTCTGATTGATCTGAAGACCATCGGTACTACCTACTCTAACTCTGAGGTGGTTACCAAGTTCATGGAAGCTCTTCCTGAACATTGGGAAATTTACACCTCCTGCTTAACTATGTCAAAGGACATAAAGACACTCACACTAAGTGAGTTGTACGGTATTCTTCTGAACCGTGAACAACAGAAGAAACTGAAAAAGAATCTCATAAGAGATTCTAAAGAATCCAAAAGCACATCTGTTGCATTGGTCTCTGATTCAGTTCCTCCTGTTGCTGCCACTTCTTCTTCAGTAACTATTACTGAATTAGAATCTTCTGACTCTGACATGTCAGAAGATCCTGAATTCAATGAATCTCTTGCTCTTTTAACCAGATCTTTCAAGAAGTTTGCCAAAAAGGGAAACTTCCATAAAAAGAAACATCTTTCTATTACTGACAAGCCAAAGTCAGATTCTGCTGACAAGGCTACTGCTATCTGCTACAACTGTCAGGGCAAAGGACACTTTGCAAATGATTGCAGGTACAGAAAAAGTCAGTTTGCTCCTTCCTCTGCTAAATCTTCTTCCAAGAACCCCAAATACCAGCGCCTGAAGGAAAAGTACAAAAAGATGAAAACTCAGCGTAAAGGCAAAGGTTTAATCGCAGAAGACTGCGATTGGGATGATGTCTCCTCTGATGACTCGTCTGATGAGGAAGACACTCAAGTGGCACTGATGGCCATTATTGAGGAACCTACCTTAGCTCTCATGGCTAAGATAGAAGAGGTTCCTGAAGAAATTCCTCCTCAGGATCCTGAAGCTTCTTCTTCCACAACTCCTGAAGCTTCCACCTCTGCGACTGATTCTTCCAGTCAGATACCTATTCCTCTCATCCCTCTTGAAAGCTTAACTCAGTTGGACCTAGTCACTCTCGACCTTTACAAAGCCCTTAATGGTAAAACTTCTGCTGAAAAAATGAATATTGATCTTAGAGGACAACTCAAAGAATGTCAAGAAAAACTAAAACAGCTTACCATTTTGGAAGAAAATTATAAGGACCAGGTCACTGTAAACAAAACTCTTTGTATTGAAAGAGAATTGGCTCTTGCTGCCAAAGAGAAGGCCCTTGCCCAATTAAATGCTGAAAAAGTCACCATCAAAGGATGGAGTGACGCCTCTGAAAAAGTTGATGAAATATTAGCTTCAGGGAGGTCTGATAAAAGCAAGAGAGGTCTTGGATTCTTTCATGGATACAAGAAAGAAGAAACTAAGTCTGATAGTTCCATGCTCAAATTTGGAAAATTTTTTTCTTCTATTCCTCTTCCTAATGCCTCTGAAAACACCCCTTCTTCTTCTTCTAACACTCACCCTGAAGGTGCTCCTAAGAGCAAAAAGAATACAGTTAAGGATAAATCCAAAACTGAAACACCTTCAAAGACCAAGGGTCCTAAACCCAAGAACAAAGTTCTGGGTGGTGGTCCTTCAGTCTCTGGAACTAAGGTGGCGTTTGGTTCGCAGAATGTTTCTGAGGGAATTGGAATTGGAATTAGAATCCTGAAGGATTTAGAATCCTGAAGGAATTAGAATCCTGAGGAATTCTGTTTGGTTGGCAGGAAATGAAATTGGAATCCAATTTCATAATCTGTTTGGTTAGCAGAAATGTCTGATGGAATTGGAATTCAAATGTGCAAAATGACAGAATTACCCTCCTTTTGTTATTCTGAAATTCTGTTTTTTTTTTTGTTTTTTTCAGTTTATATTATAACTCATATGTAAAAAATATATTATATAAATTATAAAATATTAAAAATTTCATTTTATAGATTAAACATTCACTTCAATAAATTAAAAAAAACATGCTAATAAAATCACAACTACTAATCATTGCAATTTCATGCTAATAAACATGCTAATAAACATTCACTTAAACATGCTAATCATTGCAATTTCATGCTAATAAACATTCACTTCCAATCCAAAAGATATAACAATCTTCTAATACGTCCCAAAAAAAGTGTCAATAAGTTACCAAAATATGTCACCCAAAAAAAAGTGTCAATAAGTTACCCAATAACTTACAAGTCCAAAAAAACCCAATCAACATTTCATCCAAATTGATTTCATTCGCTTTCCAAGATGTATTTCACCCACGCCTCTCTATGGTCTTCTTCCATTTGCCAAAAGTTTTGGATGTTGACGGAATCACCTCTTATCTTGGTCAAAGCTTTGAACTTCTCAATTTGAGTTAGTGACGTCATCTTAAATATCTCCGGGGGGATCTTGTCACTCAACTCATTTATCTTCATGTCGAATTTAATACCTTGACTCAAGTCTTTTGATACTTCTTTGAGGCTTTCGGTAATCAAGCCAATTGCATTGTTGAACCCGTCGTCACTTCGACTTTTCCTCTTCCTTGATCCAACACTTGGTGAAGTTTCATCATTTTGCAAGTTTATGGTACGACTAGCCGCATTGTTTGAATCAAGCAAATCATCATCCGACTCATGTGTTTCTTCTACGTTCACCTCTTGCTCCATCTCAACAAAATCTCGAGCTCTATTTCCTTGAGCTCGGTCTTTCCCAAACACAATACAAAGATCTTCATAGTAAGGAAATGATTTGTTTTTCCATCTAACCGCGTCTTTATGAACCTATTTACAAACAATGTAATTTATATAAATACTAAAAATGTAATAATTTAATGTAGTATCTTAATGTAGTCGTTTCTTTAGTATATAAATATTATAATACGTACCTGGAGGTACGCCTCCCAAACCGGGTCCTCCGCAGTAACACATTTTCTTTCGGAGTCATAGCCAAACCCACTCGTGTTTGAACCGTTTACCATGTCATACACACATTGCCAATCTCTCTTCATGGTTTTGTACTTTGATGCAATATGTGGATTGGCTAAAAGCCCCGAAGTTGGAAGTGATACTTTCAAAGCTTGCTCTAGATGTTGTAAGTAACCCGTTTTGAATCCATTATCGGCTTTAAATGCCCCTGTATTTGTCATATTCACTAGTGCCTCGACTAGTTTTGCTTCCTCATTAGGTGACCAATTCCTATAATGTCGATTCTGACTCGTCATACCTATAACGATTTAAAACAACAAATCCAACAATTTAAATAACAAAAAATCCAACAATTTAAACAACAACAAATGTAACAATTTAAATAACAACAAATCCAACAATTTAAAACAACAAATCCTACAATTTAAACAACAACAAATGTAACAATTTAAATAACAACAAATCCAACAATTTAAAACAACAAATCCAACAATTTAAACAACAACAAATGTAACAATTTAAATAACAACAAATCCAACAATTTTTATTTAATTAGTTGCCCCTAGATGCAAACATAGATTCGGCTAAATTATCTCTAAACGTGGTCCACTCGTTCGAAGTCCCAATTGAACTAATATTATCCACATCTTCGCCTCCAAGATCTCCGGTCCCTTCGTCGTTATCACCATCGTCGTCAAATGGATCTACTTCCATTTCTTGTCTTATGAAGTTATGAAGGAGACAACATGCCATTATTATCTTATTTTTTTTTTCAATTGGATAATACGAATTGTCTTTCAATATTCCCCATCTTCCCTTCAAAATGCCAAAACATCGTTCGATAACATTTCTTGCCGAAGAATGTTTCATGTTAAAGAATTCCTTAGCAGTTGTCGGTTGGTGTCCATTACGCCATTCATTTAAGTGATACCTTTGACCTCTATAAGGGGCTAGAAAACCCTCTCCATTTGTATATCCGGCATCGACCAAATAATAACCTATATATAAGATTTTTAGTTAATAATAATTCTTTATTAAATACGTATATAATAACCTATATATATGTATATAATAACCTATATACATACCCGGTCTTGGAACTTTTAGGCCATGTGGTCTAAGAAGAGCATCGCGAAGAACTCTACCATCCGCTGCCGACCCTTCCCATCCCGTTAACACGTATATAAACTGCATATCTTGGGAACAAACCCCTAAAACGTTTGTTGCAATGTCATTCTTTCTTGTCCTATATCTAGGCTTTTCTTCAACCGGAACTAGACACTTTATATATGTTCCATCTAAAGCTCCTAAACAATTCTTAAACCATTTCCATTTTTGATCGGTAGAGTTATCGGGTACGGGTTCGGGTTTTTTTAACAAACGATTATGCAATCGTATGGTTGCATTACAAACTCGAGAAAAATGCCTACTAATTGTTTCTCCTGAACGACGAAAACGACATATGATGACGCGATTCTTAACATTGTGAGCAAGAATATGGAGAAAAATGGCAACTTGTTCATCAATATTCATATTCCTACTTGGTTTTAGGCCTCCAAATGTTTCAAGCATATCACACAACTTAGTAAAACACCTTCGAGACATCCTAATTTGTGATATAGCCATGGTGTCACTCTCATAAATGTGCCTATGTAGAATTGGGTATCGATCTACATTTGAAGAAAAATGCCTAATACGTGGTCTATCTCGATGCTTTTTGAAAATCATTAACAAGAGGACAACAACAACGTGAATAACCACATTCCACCATGTCAAGATCAATGACGTTTGTCGTTGTCTACGATTGCGTGTTGCTAAAGTAAGTCGGGCCATTTTTCCTGTTCATACAATTAATTCCATATCAAGCTCAATGGTGTTCGTTTTTGCAATCCATATAAAGTCAAACAAATCACATATAAGCATATCAGACTTAGTAATCACATATAAGCACAAATCACAAACATAAGCAGATTAGATCTATGGAGAAATCAAAGCACAAATCTATCAAGATTAAAACTTTTCACCAGTAAACTTCAAGTCCAAAAGCCCAATAGCCATGAATTTTTATCCATTTTGATGATCACAAAAAAAATAGTAGGTGATTAGTGGAACAGAAGTTGATAGAGAAAAAAAACATTTGATATTAAATACAATAGCAAAAAAAGGTAAATCCTTCTTTACAAAGTGAAATCACCAAATTAATAACATCATATATTCATACTAGTTTTTGCCATTCCAGTGTTGAAAAGGGGTGAACCCAAAAATACTAAAAATAATGTTGCTAATCAATGGTGAACAGAAAGCATATAATTAAATATTATGAACATGACCCTTCTTGTAATGTCAATAACAACAATCGCAGACCAAAATATATGAACCAAATATTTTAAGAAATATTTTAACAAATCAGATCTATGGAGAAATAAGTATACCTGCAAGGGGCGAGAAGGTTGGACGGTGGTCGGAGGCGGCGAGGAGGCGAGGAGGCTGGACGGCGGTTGGAGGCAGCGAGGAGGCTGGACGGCGGTTGGAGGCGGCAAGGAGGCTGGAGGCGGCGACGGGAGAGGTAGACGACCGGAGAAGGCGACGGGAACAGCGAGGAAGACGACCGGAGGCCCGCCGGCGACGGTGGGATGCCGGCGACGGAGGGAGACGACCGACGTTCTTGAAGGTTTTGCAGCTATGGAGATGGTGAATGGAGAGAATGGAGATGGAGATGGCTGCTGAAAAGAAAAGAATAGAAAAGGAGTATAATTAGGTCAGATATGTTTGAGAGGGGTATAATTGTCATCTTGTAAATTCCCAATCCATGGGATTTTAAAATCCCTCCCCCTACCAAAGGATTTGAGAATCCCTTATCTATGGAATTTAAATCCCACATTGAATTCTAATTCCCTTCCTTAAAAGCCAACCAAACACATGAATGGTGGGAATTGGATTCCAATTCCCACAGATTCCCAAGGAATCCCTCCAACCAAACAGGCCCTAAGTCTCTTTCTCAGAGTCCTGCTCCCAGACTGAAGATTGACCTGAAGCAAAAGACTCAGGAGAAGAAACCAATTCCTCCAATGTCCAATGCTAAAGGCATACTTGGTGCAGGTCCTGCTCACCTAAAGTTCAAAAACTTTCTGGACCACACTAAACGCTTTCAATATCGCAAATGCTATCACTGTGGATTAAATGACCATATTGCGAGTAAGTGTCCTGATGCTACCAAAGCTGAAAAATCAGCTAAGGTAAAGAAGATTCCCAAGACTGAGAAATCAGTCAAAGGAAAGAAGGTTGTCAAGACTGTTCCTTCAGTCAAGACTCCAGCCTCCTGTACTGATACTTCAGTAAAGGCTGACACTGATTCAACCAGTCCTACTGATACTTCTGGATCCATAGTTCTATGGGTACCAAAGAAACTTAAACTCTGTATTTTACAGGATAAGGGCATCTGGTACTTGGACAGTGGATGCTCTCGACACATGACTGGTTCTAAATCTGTCCTCACTAACTACCGTGAAGAAAGAGGTCCTGCTGTGACCTTTGGCGGAAACGGTAGAGGCCAAACCCGAGGGTATGGCACTCTGACCAACGGAGTAACTACTTTCAAAAGAGTTGCTTATGTTGAAGGCCTGATGCATAATCTTCTGAGCATCAGTCAACTGTGTGATAAGAATCACAAAGTTTCTTTCTCTAAGAAAAAGTGCAAAGTCAAGAACAGGAGAAAGGAAGTCATTCTCAATGGTGTTAGACATGCAGATATCTACATCATCAATATGAATACTTCCACTGATAACTTCTGTTTCGTATCACGTGCTTCCACTGATATGAATTGGCTCTGGCACAAGCGTCTCTCTCATCTCAACTTCAAGACGCTGAATCAACTCTGCATCAACAACCTGGTTATTGGTCTTCCTGACTTTCGCTATACAAAGGAATCTCTTTGTTCAGCATGTGAGAAAGGAAAACAGACCAGGGCTAGCTTCAAGTCTAAGCAGATTTCCTCCATCAGCTCTCATCTACAACTTCTCCACATGGATCTCTTTGGACCCGTTAATGTCCAATCCATTGGTGGAAAGAAATACACTCTGGTAATCGTAGATGAATATTCCAGATATACTTGGGTTTTCTTCTTACGTGCCAAGAGTGATGCTCCTGAAGAAATCATCCTGTTCGTCAGGAAGATGGAAAGACTCAACAACCTTACTGTTCGATCAATAAGAAGTGACCATGGGACTGAGTTCAAAAACAGTACCCTGGAATCCTTCTTTGAACAGAAAGGTATCTCTCAAAACTTCTCCTCTGTGAGAACTCCTCAGCAAAATGGTGTTGCTGAAAGACGAAACAGGACGCTGATTGAAGCTGCGAGATCTATGCTGAGTGAAGCCAACCTTGCCACTCAGTTCTGGGCTGAAGCTGTAAATACTGCTTGCTACACTCAGAACAGATCTCTGATTGTCAAGCGTTTCAGAAGAACCGCTTACGAACTCTTTCGTAATAGGAAACCATCAATCGAACATCTCCATATCTTTGGTTGTGTCTGCTACATCCTGAACAACAAAGATAATCTTGGAAAGTTTGATTCCAAATCTGATGATGGAATTTTCCTCGGATACTCATCCATTTCTAAAACTTACCGTGTGTTCAACAAACGAAGACAAACCATTGAGGAAACGATTCATGTCAAGTTTGATGAATCAGGTCCTACCTTTCCTCACCCAAATGATAATACTGAAATCAATCAGTGGGCTGACTCTTTCTTTCAAGTCCCTGAACCTCCTATTGCTGATCCATCTCCTCAAGACCTTCCTGATGGTTTTGAAGATAATCCTATACCACCCACTGATATAACCACTCCACCTCTTATAAATGCCACTCCTATCTCTCAAATCACACCACCTGAACCTGATCAACCCACTAACAGTGAAGACTTCTCTCAAACCACTGTTAGTGAACCCTCTCCTACCAATCTTCTTCCTGATCCATCATCCAATGAAGCATCTACTTCAGGACAGGTGTGAAAACCAGACGTCAGGCTGGTAACGTCTGTCTTTATGTAAATTTTATCTCTGAAAATGAACCTAAAGAAATAGATGATGCTTTGCGTGATCCTGCCTGGGTCTCAGCCATGCAGGAAGAGCTAGCAGAGTTCATCAGAAACAATGTCTGGCTTCTCGTCCCTAGGCCTCGAAAACGTACAATCATTGGTTCCAAGTGGATTTTTCGAAATAAACTTGATGAGATTGGTACGATCATTCGAAACAAGGCTCGCCTTGTGGCTCAGGGATACAGGCAGGAAGAGGGCATTGATTACGATGAAACTTTTGCTCCTGTTGCTAGGCTCGAAGCAATTCGACTCTTCCTAGCTTTTGCAGCACATATGAACTTCAAAGTTTATCAGATGGACATTAAAAATGCCTTTCTGAATGGAAAACTTAATGAAGAGGTCTATGTGGCTCAGCCTCCTGGCTTTGTAGATCCTAAGTTCCCTGATCACGTCTACAAGTTAAACAAGGCTCTCTATGGGTTAAAACAGGCTCCTCGTGCCTGGTATGATACCCTCTCAACCTTTCTTCTCTCTAAAGGTTTTGTTCGTGGAAAGATTGATAGCACTTTATTTCTAAAGAAATATCCTAAGCATATCCTTCTTGTCCAGATATATGTCGATGACATTATCTTTGGATCCACAAATCCCAAACTCTGCGAAAAGTTTGAGTTGCTCATGAAATCTGAATATAAAATGTCTATGATGGGCGAACTAACATTCTTTTTAGGACTTCAGATCAAGCAATCTGAAAAGGGAATTTTCATCAATCAAGGTAAATATGTACATGAGATGCTGAAGAAATTTGATCTCACATCCTGTACACCGATGAAGACTCCAATGGCTCCTCCTCTGTCTCTTGACAAGGATTCCAAAGGGAAACCTGTTGATGTGACTCTCTATAGAGGAATGATTGGCTCACTGCTGTATCTAACAGCGAGTCGTCCTGATATCATGTATTCTACATGTCTCTGTGCTCGTTATCAGGCTGAACCCAAAGAATCCCATCTGACCGCTGTAAAGCGGATCTTCAGATACCTGAAGGGAACTCCTAACATGGGTCTTTGGTACTCCAAGGACTCAGGGTTCGATCTAACAGCTTATTCTGATAGTGACTTTGCAGGATGTAAGATAGACAGGAAAAGCACTACTGGTGGCTGTCACCTATTAGGTGGCAAGTTGGTGAGTTGGACTAGCAAGAAGCAGAACTCTGTGTCCACATCAACTGCTGAAGCTGAATATGTTGCAGCAGGAATATGTTGTGCTCAGGTCCTGTGGCTGAGAAATCAACTTCAGGACTATGACATACAACTCTCCAAAATTCCTATCTACTGCGACAACACTTCAGCAATAGCCATTGCTAACAATCCTGTCTTACACTCTAAGACAAAGCACATTGAAGTGAGATATCACTTCATCAGGGATCATGTGATGAATGGTGATATTGAACTCCATTTTGTCCCTACTGAATATCAGCTTGCTGACCTCTTTACCAAACCACTGGATGTGACGCGTTTTAATATGCTCCTCAGTGAACTTGGGATGTTAAATCCTGAAGAATAGAAGTTCTCAGGACAAACAGTTGTTAAAGTCCTTATGAAAATATTTTCTCAGGACCTCTCTTTTATTAACAACTCCTGAATAACTCTTCTTCAGAGGATGACTCTATTCAGTACTTACAAAATCTTTGTTCAATATCCGAATACTGATGATTCTCAGGTAAGTATTTCTTCCCTCTGCTACTGAAACCTTATCGCATTAAATGTGATAAGAGGATTTTCCCAAACCAGTACTTATCTGATAAGTACTCTGATTCCAATAAATCATATCTTTCACCAAAATGGAATCATCCCCTGAAAAGGTGGTTTTTAGTTTTTCAAATAAAACAAACCTTTCATCTGCACTGACACGTAATGGGACGTTTCCTGTTCCCCACTACGTGTGTCAGGCGCGTGAACGCGCGTAGAGCTCTTTTTCATCATTACGTTTGAATTTAGCCGCTCTTTTCTCTCTCATCCATTTTCTCTCTCCTACCACGAGGTATAAAAACCTCATTCGTAATCCTTTTCACTCTTTACGCTCACATAATACTCTCTAAGCATTCAAGCAAGAAAAAGCAAGAATCTGCATTCTCAAGAACACCAAGAACACACACTTACCACTTCTTTAACAAGATCAACGTAAGTTTCCTTATGTTCTTTGTTCTTTCCACAATCTAAGTTGGCTTTCTTCTCTAAAAACAACTTATTTTGATAAACGTTTTTCCAAAAACCCTAAGATCACTTCGTTTGATCTTAGTTTTCCCAAAATCTTCTAAGATTTTTTGTTAAAACTGTTTAGAATGATTTTTCTTATTTCTTTTAAGAACAGTCATAAACTCCTATTTTGATATCTATTCATCAAAATAGAAGTTCTTTTTAATACCAAAACACATTCCTTTTGTGTATTTTGGTATCTAATCTATTCTAAGTATAAAGGATTTCACCATTTTTATGAACATATTTTGTGTTCATTGAAAAATGAAGAAAAATGCATATTTTGGACTCTTAATCATCCATATATGTTATTTTTATGTTTGACAGGATGGCTGCTACTACATCTACATCTCTGGACGCCCAGCTCTCCTCAGAAGCCACACCTCTGCAAGCTACTGAGAGCTTGCCGATAGTCATCCCACAACACGACGTCCAATTCAAACAGAACAATGTTGTTGGTCTGTTTGATATCCCTGAAGGCAAGGAATATCTAATTCCTGCAAAAGACTTTCTGCTACGCAGCCCGCTGAAGACGGCTTTCACTCTGGACCCAAAGCCAAACAAGCCAATGCTGCAACAACTGTGGTCCACTGCCACTGTTGCCAAGGAGAAAAACACAAAAGGTGTCCTGCGAGAGGTCATCAAGTTCCAAATCAAGGAAAACATCATTTCCTTTGGTTTTGGAACCCTCAGGAACGTGCTCAACTTCCCCAAGAAGAAGCGCTTCCCTCCTGTCCCCTCCGCTGACGAGATAGTAGAGTTCCTGGACGCCATAGGCTACAGATGGCCTGTGAACAAGGAAGGCGTCCTGCTTCCAAAGACAGGTGCCACTGTCCATAAGTCAGGACTAAACGCTACGTTCTATTATATATGGAACACGTTTGGCCTGTGCTTATCGGGCAAGACGGGGAGCACGGAGCAGTTCCCTACGGTCATTCAGCAGATGGTCTTCTCTGCGATCAAGAATCGCGAGTTCGACTATGCTCGCTCCATCTGGGACGACATGGTGAAGAAGGTCCGAAGCAAGAACCGGGTCGCCAACGTTGCCTTCACCAGGTTTTTCTCGGCCGTCCTGGAGCTCCACATGGGGGAAAACTACCCCAAGGTCGGGAACTCCAACAACTACGCCCTCGGGCCTAGGTTCCTGGACCAGGTTGCTTATCATCCTGATGACGTCCCCCTCTCCGACGTCCTGGTCGTTCCTGAACCTGCTCAGGATCAGGATCAGGAGGATGCTGAACCATCCACCTCTCCCACTGCAGGTACGTTTTCTATCATCTCTTCCAAACCACACTCTTCTACTTCTATGCATGCTATGTCAGTAGCTAACCCCATACTGACTTCCCCAGCTGCAACCACATCTTCTGCGCTCCAGAAGCGCCCCCAACCATCCTCTGCCACTCCTCCACCTCCTCCAAAACGCGCCAAAGCTAGGGCGCAAAAGAAAAAGACACAGGCGGCTGGTAAGAAATATTACATTACCCTGCCCCAGTTCTTTAATAAACCATCCCCTTTGTCTAAACATTCTTCCACTGCAGATACTTCTACATCTGCCCCTGTTACACAAGAACCTGAGGTGGTTCAACTCGAACCCTCAGAGAATGTGGTGGGTAATCATTCTGATACCCTCCAAGCCTCAGGTAATATTTCTAAGCAATATATTACTGTTACTTCTTCTATGAAAGCTAATGAGTCTTCTAGTGCTCACTTAGCTACTCTGTCTACAGGTTCTTTAGGAGCAGGTTCTGAAGGGCATCTTCATCAGGATGACCCCTTCAACGATTTCGTTCTCACGGATGCCGAGCATCAGCTGAACACAGCTGAACTCCGCAGGCAGTCCGCTGAGAGGAACCTGCATGAGGCCCGCACTGCCCTCCAGCAGAAGGAGGAAGAGCATTCAGCACAGCTCCAGTCCTTACAACAGGAGCTTGTTGCTGCCAAAGCTGCTACAGCCGCTGCTGAAGCCGCCGCCGCCAGTGCCACTGCCGCCGCCGTCGCCGCGACTCCGCCGCCCACGGCCGTCACCCTCTCCATCCCTTGTCTGGATAATATCCATGACAAGGTGTCACAGGTTGCCTCCTCTTCCACCAACCTTCAGGCATCTATTGATGACCTGAAGGCCACGGCTCTCCCTGCGCTCTCCACAGAGATCACCAACAGCACCAACTCTCTCACCACCTTCCAATCAACGGTGGTTCAGAGGTTGGATGCTCAGGAAGCTGCCATTCGCGCCATCCAGGAGCAGGTGCAAGGGCTCTCCTCTGCTGTCAACGCCCTCACCTCTGCTCCTGCGCCGCCTCCATCCTTCACCACGGCGGACAGGGAGGTGTTGCAGTCCCTGATCTCATCATCCTTCATCCAGCGCAAAGTCCTCAGTGACATGGCCTCTCTCCTCCAAAGGAGTGTGTCAACAGCTGCCTTAGTACAGGCACCTGCTGAGGGGGAGAGACAGCCCCGAGACCATTCTGCCTATTCCCCCTCCACAAACTGGAGAACCACTGAAGACGGGGGGAATAATGAAGACGACGATGATGATGATGAAGATGATGATGATGATATAGACGACATCTTCGTCGAGAAGGTTCCTGCCACTGCGCCCATTCCAGGGCTCGCACAACCTCAGGGGGAGAACCCTGATGCCTCTGGTATGTCTCCACAACCATCCTCTCCCTCTACCTCTGATAATCAACCTATATCTTCTCTTCTTAAAACCAAACCTACCCCTGAAACCATCACCCTAGACTCCTCACCTGAAGACTCCCCTCCTAATAACCTTCAAATGGTTATCTACCAACCTCCTAAACTACCTTCTCCTGAACCAACTCCTGAACTCACCTATCACCCTGAACCTGAACCTAATACCCAAGCCGATCCTGAAACTCAAGATGTCAACTTTGGATCTGTCACTGGTGACATTATTCGCCTAATGGAGAATAGTCCCAATGAACAGACCAGAGCTGAATTAGCTAAAATGACCTTCAGGATCACACCCCTCAACCAAGAAACCATTTCTACCCGTCCTACAACCCGTTTCAACCAAGAAGCCTCTTCATCCAGAACCCCTGAAATCCGAGCCACCCCTGAAACCATATGCCTTTCATCAGATGATGAATTCATCTCTGATGACTTCTCTACCCCTGCTTCTTCACCCAGATCACCTCCCTCAAACTCTCCTAGATCTGAAGGTGAAAATTACCCTGACAATTCCTTTGCCATTGACAGGGATGGGCGCTTAGACGCCGTGATAGAGCGACTCGAGAGTACAAGAGTAAAAATCCCTCTTCGTACCTCTTGTGACTCCGAGTTCGCCTATCTCTCGCAGGAGGAGTACAACGAGGCTGTACAGGCTCAACTAGAGCACAATAAAAAGCAGAAGGAAGCTTTCCTCTCTGCTCAAGCCGCTCGAAGGCTTGCATCGGATTTTGTAGATGAAGATGCTGAAATAAGTGCAGATCCTATCCTTGCACAGAAGGCTGTTCTGAAGGTCTTCAACAACAATGCTGAAATACAGACTGGAGAAGTGAATGCTGAGCTTGACTGGTGCAGAGATCGGTTACACCTCCGAAAGCATGGTGCTGCCATCTCAGGAATCCATCTTCGCCGATCTAGAGGCAAGAAAGGTAATCCTGGTAAAACCTGGATCACAGTCAAACGCTCTGGAGTAAAGGACGTAGAGCACACTCTGGACAAGTTAGATCGCTACAACTTGTCAGAGTGGAACGAGATCAGATCCCTACTTCCCAAAGCCAACAAGAACTATCGGGCTGAAGTAGAAGAAGTCATTGAAAGACTTATTGCTCGCATCAGAAGGACAACTGAAATACCTAATGACCTGCTCCAACACTCCTCAGTCCTATCTCAGCAGCCTGTTCGAAGATCTGCAGGCACCTCTACAAGAAGACCAACTCCCTGTCTTCCCAGAATGGTTGTTAAACCTCTGGACCTCTCGATGCTTGATCTTTCATTCCCTCCTGGAATCTCTCTATCTGAAGGACAAGTAATCAGAGAACCTGTTCATGGCATTTGTGTTAGCAATAACTCAATCCTACGCTTTCAGCGCTTCAGTGAGCTACACATAGCGCCCTATGAACATCTTTTGACAGTTCTCTTCACTGCACAACAAGATAAGAAAAATCCAGACAACAAAGAGATTATTCGCACTGTCAGAGCTATACTTGATCACAGACTTGCCTTCAGTGACACTCCTGTTCCTGTTTGCGTCAAGACTGAATATATTAGCGAAGAATCTGATAGTTAGATATCTTGTAAATTTTTCTTTCAGTACTCTTGTCATGTACTATTGTATTTTCCTTACTCTTGTAAAATTTAAATGAGATTAATGAGAATGCAATTCAGTGCATTGTACTTCATTCCATCATAGTACTAAAAAAGATCCCTCAAAACAGTAAATGGGACATGTACCTTTATGAGTTCTATTTCCTACTGTTTAGTTCTAGACTTAGATTTATTTCTAACTTTTCTAGATTAAGACAATTACTCTGTTGTCTTATCATTATCATTTAGGGGGAGATTGTTGATCCAGCTCTCCTAAGACCTGATGAAATGATAATGATCCTGAATCTTTACTTAGTGAATAGGTTTTTACTTCTGTTATAGCTTGAGGAATTATCACTGAGTCTGTTCAGTGTTATTCCATGTTACTTATGCTGTAACTTAACTTTATAGATCAGGATCAGGATCAGGAGACTAACGAGCCTGTTCTGCAGTCTACTGATCCTGTCCACTGAAGTGAAGACCTCCTCCTGAAGACATTAAGATCATACACAAAGAACCATCAGCGACGTCGAAGAAATAGCTGATGACAGGAACAGCATACTCGTGATCTGAAGACGGAACTCAGTGATAGCAGTCTGTTCACTAACGTATGACATCCTGAAGATTCATCAGGATACACGTGACCCTGAACTTCCTCAGTTTCAGGAATCTAGTCACTGATCAGTATCCTGATCCTGAAGGATTAGAACAATGTCTTAGTCTAATGCACAAAAGGATTATCCGCCTTTTCTGACACAATAGTACATAAGGGCAGTTACATTACTGTTCCCTCCGTACTTATCAGACCATAAGGCAACTGTTTACAAACATCCTCTTTTGCACACCATGCTAAGAGTATTTGTTTATAGTAAATAGTACAACAGACCACTCACATTGTGACACGTCACAATAGTAGGTCTGCATGCATTTAATGCATGGAGTATAAATAGGACGTGAAGAGATGTTCTCCATACTTCTTCTTCATCCTAAAATACTCAAGTCCTTTCTCTCTTATTTCCCTCTATCTTCTTTCTTTATTCTCTTCTCACTTAGTGCATAGTGAAGGAACTTAGATTGTTTAGTTTAGACTAATTGTCTTTTCTATTTCCGCAACAATCTGTAAATTCATATTGTTTATAAAACAAGAATTTAAAAGTGAGAAAATTGTGTGATTATATTCAACCCCCCCCCCCCCTTCTATAATCCCAAACACTATCCTTACTTGAAGGTCACCTACTTGGGACCAACATATATCCTTTATCCTACCCTTAACCCTTAGCCTAACATTACAACCCTAAAGTCCTCTTGACGATTGACAACTTCTCAGTGGTGGATATTAGATTTGGTGACAAGCTTATGCATGCGGGAATTAGTCGAGTATTGGTGTGATCACTTACATATACACTTTTACCCCCGAGAGATATACCTTATATTGTTATTCATATTATGTGAGGGTAAACGGTTGGCCTTGGTATCCGATTGCTTGATGAGTCTTGTTTCTGTGTTCCAATATGTGAGTATACTTAGTTTTCTTTGATGATCTTGGGTGGAGATAATTTTGGAGTTATCTTTCTTATCTTTCAGTCTTTTGTTTGAGGACAATCAAAGCTTAAGTGTGGGGATTTTGATAACACCAAAATTATACATGTTTTGGTTGCGCGTAATCGTATGACTTTACCCCATTTCTCACCCGTTTATGATCATTTCATGCACTAAATGAGCTTATTATTGTTTGTGAAGGATTTGGAGGCCGTGGAACGGAAAAGTACGAAAAAAGGTGAGAAAACGTGAAAAATGCACAAAGTCAACACAGTAGCTACTTGGCGATCGCGAAGTCCTCAATCTGGCGCCGCCAAGTGCGACTGAATTGAAGATTAGGGTTGATTTAAGTGCTTGGCGTCGCCAAGTTGGCAGCCTGGCGATCGCCAGATGGAGCCTGGACGTTTTCCTTTAAATATCAGCCTCCTCCTTCAGTTCTAAACATGTCTGATACACGAGAGAAGTACAGAGAAACGAGAGTGAGAGTACGAAAGGTGCCGATACGCTGTGGAAGTCGATCTCCGATCATCTATCGTTGTACTGTCGGTATCATGTCGATGTCTACTTTTGTTTGTGTTTTTGTTTTCATTATGAGTGAGTAGTTTATTAGTAGTGCTTGTCATGATCGATGAACCTTTATGGATGATACTTTGCAATTAATGTTTATTGGTTTGTTTTGATTAATTGAATGTCTTTTATGGTTCTTTTCTGATTATTGTTGTTGTGGCAATTTGAATTCACTTGGTTGGGTGTACTTGTTAGACCAAGGCAGATAGACTCCGAAAGGATAATCAACCTACCTTAGCTTGACCTGGACCAAAAGGTTGTGTTAAGGGGTTACTTTGACCAATAGTGACCGATAGTAAAAGAGCCATTACAATATTGATTAGGAAGGTTTACCGATTCTAGATTGTGGACCAAACGATTTAGGATTGGAATTAGAAGAACCGTATCCCAGTTTCTCGCCATAAATTGCACATGTTAGGGTGTCCCAGACTTAAATTCCTACAATAGTCAAAACAACCAAACCTTCGACCTATTCATATCATCCATATTGGGGATTCACTTTATCATGATAAATACTGCTGTTTTTCCTTATTATAAACTTAAATCATTAATTTTGCTTTCTTAGTTTTTAATTAGTTAATTGTTTCTTTTTAAGTATTCAAACATTTTTTATACAAACCCCCCCCCCCTTTTAGATTAATTAAACCGATTCAGACTTTAGTCTACGATACCTGGACTTTCCTACACTATATTACTCACGATCAGGTACGCTTGCCTGTATATGTGGTAAGACGGTGGCTAGGCATTAGAGGTTAAAACTTGTTACGCTTTTTATATACGATAATTACCGCATCAGTCGGACTTTCAGTTGTGGTCAAAATCCGTGTCATATTTATTTCAACGTTTTCTCACGAAATCTACACGTGGTGTTGTTGAATGATAATTTAATAATTCTTGAACATGTGGCTTCTATTTACATAATGCATTTGATTATCAAAAGGGTGTTGAGAGAGACACCTCACCCTACTAATACCCTACCCTATATGGTCCTTAAATTACTACATATTAAATGCTACTTTTTGACTTTTTTTTTAATTAATGTTCAACTTTTTCTCTAACTTCTATGTTATCTTATTTTAACAATTAATCACATTGTAAAACTAATTTTGACCACATTTAAAAACCATTTATTTATTTAGTTTTCTTAAAATGAATATTACATCAAAAATATATAAATTAAAAATCTAATAATAAGTTAATTTTTAAATTTTTTTATAGAAATATAACGATGATTTTTTAACTAGATTTAAAAAATTAGTGTATATATATATATTCCTATCCAACAATAGAGTGTTCATCAAATAAAAATTATTTTATTAGTGAAAATCCGTGAAAACCAACTAAAATATTTTTAAGGATTTTTTTAATCAAATACTATGATATTAACTATTGTTACACATATATTTTTTTCCATAATGTAAGTATCATCCATTAAAATATAAGAATTATATATATATAAATTATGAATAAAAAATATACAACATTTTTATTCATATTATGAAACAAATTCATGGATGATACTAACCTTATGAATAAAAAAAACATGTGAAACAATATATCAATTCTAACATTTGATGGAAAAAAATTGTTAAAAAAATTATTTTTTACTCGGTTCTCATGGATTTTCACTAATAAAATGGTTTTACAGGATTTAACCTCTCCAACAATATATATATATATATATATATATTAAATATTCAATTTTCTGGGTAGTATACTAGTGTTATTTTTATATCGGGCTTATGAGCTTATTATTTTATTTTTCTACATACATATATATATAAAACCTATAATTCAGTATCTACAAGTTTTATTCTATTATATACAAGCAAATTATATGCTAAAATACACATCATTGAAATTTATAAAGTTATATAATAAACAATATATTATTTCTTATAAGTAGCAAAACATTTGTCTTTCTAGTTTACTTATTTGAATTTTTTTATAATAATTATAATACATTAGTTTTTATTAGTATTTATTAATAAAAAGGAAAAAAAACAAAAAAAAAATTATATTAGAGAGAGAGAGGAGCAATTAAATGATTGCTCAAACTTCTAGGTATTTTTTTTAAAGATACTATGTAATAAATACTATAGGGTAGGGTGTCTTGTGATCCATAGGGTGGGGTGTATAAATCCATACGCTTATCAAAAAAAAAACGTGGCACATGATTTGATGTTGCATATTTCACTGGATGTCAACAAATTTCAAGGATGCATATGAGTTTTTTTAGAGTTAAACTTTAGTTAGTTTTTTTGTCTTCTCTTATTTTAGTTGATATAGATCGTTAGTGCACAATTCCAACTTCTAACGAAGTTTTCTGTTGACTATCCTACATTCAGGTAACACTTTCATTCTTATTTTTTATTTACTAGGTTTAACTTTTTGTGTTTGTTTTTCTAACAGGTTTGATCAAGATGTCAACTGTTTTGACAAATCTAGATATGGGAAGGATGTATCTCTCAAGGAAGGAGGATCGTGATGCATATATTCAAGAACTCATGAATGAGACTGATCTAAATCCTTTTAGAGATGAGATGCATAAATTGAAGTTAAGAGTTTCTGAATTGGAAGATGAAAACAAGAAACTCAACCAACAAGTGTTTGATATAAAGCTAGGAGCTAACACTATGAAATACGACTTTGAGAATCAAACCAAGTTGTATACATTACAGAAGAAAGAGATGGAGGTTTTGAAGCTGAAGTTGAGAGAGTTAGAGAAAGTTGAAGAGAAACAGAAATCTTTGGAGCTAAACAACGGAAAGCTGTTAAAGAAGATTTCTGAACTTGATGTGCTTTTGAAAAGAGAAAAGGAGAAGAATGTTGACAAGGATTTCTTAACTGATAAGAAATTCTTTGAGGCCGAAATTAGAAAGCTCACAAAGAAGTTGTCTGAATTATCAACAGAGGCAATGAAAAAGCAGAATATGAAGGCTAGTCTCCACAAGAAGCTTGATGCAACCATTCAAGAAAGAAGTAAACTGGCCGATAGAGTAAAAGAACTTGAAAATACAAACTTCAAGGATAATCTGTCTGAACGACAGGTTTCTTCCAAGAAGTCAATCAAGTCACCAGATCATATTTCCAACTCCAATCTCTCTGTTGACTATTCAAGTAATACACAAGTTTTTAAAAGAGTCAAGATAATTTGGAAGGTAAAGGGATCTACAAAAAAAGTAGATCAGGCGAAGTCGTTTGTTCCCAAACCAAGAGTCCAAAAGAACAATGTTTTCTGTGAGAAATCCTTTGGTAAACCTGATCCGTTTTACTCTGTAAATCAGGTTGTCTCGAAAGAAAATTTGTTGTTCTTTTTGTGGAACAAATGATTTCATAAGGAGAGAGTCAATGGATAGTTGGTATGGTTCTTATAGTATTCCAAATTATAAACCAACTACTCCTAACAAAAGAGGATCCACATCATTGTGGATACCAAAATCTGTTTGATTTGGTCTTGCAGGTTCCCATATGCTTAAATGCATTTATCAAGGGGGAGTGCATGCTCACAGAAATGGCTTCTAAGCAGTTCAGTTTAGGACCCATACTTAAAGGTAAAATGACTTCTAAACACGCAGTTTAGAACTCGTACTCAAGTTTGCATAATTTGAGGGGGAGCTTTCGAAAGAAATATTTTGTTATCCTTTCGAGGGGGAGCTACAGAAATTTTGATTCTGGATAACATATTTGAAAGAAGGACAACTTTCAAGTATGAAAATCATTTTCTTAAATGTTCAAACCACTTCTTTATTCTCAAAAAGATCTTATGAATATAGAAGTGTGATTTTAAATGATTTCATATTGGCTACTATACTTTAAAGGCTTAGAAACTTTTCACGGGATGTGTGAGCTTTAATGAACTTCCATGGATTACCAAAACCGGTAAACCTAACCCAAGAAGTTATCCTAGAGAAATGAGTGAGGGGTCTCCAAAGAGTGGGGGAGATAACTCAGGTGGTCGAGTTATTCTCATTGTGAACGAGCGGAAAAAAATGAAAAATGAGAGTTTGGTTAGAAGTGAGGATTTTATGAAAAAAAAAAATCAGAGGGTGTGAGATCAGAGTTAAAAGAAAATCAGAACTCTGCACCAACCACTTCTTAGCCGGGAAACCACATCTGCTGTTAGTTCCAAATCTTTGGTGACTAGCATTGAAACAGGCAAAGCCCAATGCCAACTCTTGCATTACCCCACTAGCTACTCATTTTCTTCTTAAAAAGAAAATGTTTCATTTCAGCATGGGGACGTAGCATATCATCTATCAGATATTCATTTGGAAAGTCGATATTGAAATAGAAGGAAACTGCCCTGCCTTCGAACTTCATTTCTACACATCGAGTCTGTGAATAAGTTTTCACATTTTGAGCCTTTATGAAAGCACAAGTTGCTAATTTCTTTCATCACTTATACACATAGGGAATATGTTTCTCTGTCAGAACGTTAATAGAAATACTTTTCAGTGTTTGCGATGATTGAACGGAAGCCCCGGGGAGCGAACATCAATAAAGCTCTTTATATAGTGCATTTGTTGTACTGAGTTGCTTTGTGCTTCTCACATGCATTCAAACTGGTTCATATGTTGAATCAGGGTTACAACTTTCTTTCTGAATTTGAAAAGATTCGAAAATATTTCCTTTGACAGATGGTTCATATGGTTTACTGTCGTGGAAAGGGATGTTGATCAGTAATTGCCGAGTTTTCATGATCATGATGCTCATAATCACCAAAAAGGGGAGAAACACCAATGAAGATGATCTGATCAGCAAATGCAAAGCGCGTTGATTTTCTCAAAGGTGTAAAAGTTCAAAGTTAATAGTGAATACTGAAAAGAAGACACGATCAAAAAGAAGATTCAAATTGAAGATTATTTCAAGAAGGAAGATTGTTTTAGAGTTGAAGATCCCTTCAAAAAAAAATTGTGATCTCGAATCCAAAGGGGGAGATTGTTAGACCTGAATTTTGTTGTATCCGAGATCACAAGACGAGGAGACAATCTCGAATGTTTAGAATTAATTGTTGGGCTTTATCTTTTAGTCAACTAGTTTTATGTTTGGGCTTAATGTGTATTTGGGCTTGTTAATTAGTCATGGGATTTCTTTGTAATGAACCTATAAATAGAATAGGTTGGGAGAACTTTAGGGTTTAAGCCTATCATTTGTGAATGAAACATATTATGTGAGAGAGGCAAGAGAGAAGAGAAAAACTCATATGTATATCACTCTCTCTTCAAGAAATCTATGAAGCTTTGATTGCTAAATCTTTATTGTTACCTGAATATTTGTTCTATCAAACTCTTAAAACATGATCAGAACCTCTGAGATACAATATCTATATGAGAATTCTTCACTTACTTCTACAAGGATAAGTCTAGCACATGTAAATCACGTGAGGCGGTTGCAACTAACTTTTCAAATGATGTATCTTGAAGATTTAGTGCTGCCAGGTGTTATATTTTAAAGTGTTCAAGTCACATGATCAACCATTATTTAGCCAGATTTGGCTTGTGTAATCAAATAGTTTTTGGAAGCGTGAAGTTTTGTAACTGAGAATTTTGAGAGAATTCGTCACATAGTTAAGAGTGTTTTTGGTGTTCTTCATCCTGCAAGTAGTTCATACAACTTCAATTGAGTAAACTACTCTTTTATCTTCTCAGTACTTTATTTTACTCCATCATACTTTATCTTTCTTTACTCTACCTGCATCTAGGGGTGCACACGGGTTGAGTTGATCGAGTTGAAGGCGTTTTGAGAATTCAACCCGATGTTGGCGGTTTGAAACTTTTTCAACCCAACCCAAACAAAAGTTCAATCCAACCCTTTTGGGTTGGTCGGGTTATGTTTAAAATTAGGTAATAAACCTAAAAAGATTATTAATAAAAGGGTTAAATACGATTTATGTATTTCTTCTGGGTGTTATAGTACACAAAACTACTTTTCTTAATTTTCATATGTATGTGTGCATATATATGATTTAACCCAACCATACACACACACACATATATATATGAGTTATATAGAGATGGAGAAGACATTTAAAGTATTATATATATATATGTATATATGAAAAGGCAATGTAATTGTGTAATTATCTAATGTAGATATTAATACGAGCTTAACAATCAAATTAAGTTTAAAAAATAAAGAGATATCAAGTTCATCGAGTTGGTCGGGTTCGTATAATGCTAACCCGATACCAACCCAATACCTTTGGTTTGAAAAAATTTCAACCCGATTAGACGATGGGTTGCTTCAGGTTGGGTGGGGTTTATCGGGTTCGTCGGGTTTGTCAGGTTTTTGAACACCCCTACCTGCATCACATTGAAACTGCTTCCACTTATTGTTTTATTGTAACGTTTTTTTAGAGTAGATCAGTGAACTGAACATAAAAATAGGAAGAACAATTAGTATCAGAGCACTTGTTGATGATTTGGTCCACAGATCTATTTTCATTTGTTGAGTAGTTACTGAAATTTAAGCTATTTTATGCAAGAACATCTTCATACTATGTTCCATGTCTATTTCCAAGAAATTTGCATCCCTACTACTTCTCTTAAAAAGCAAATCCCAATTAAAAACATTTTCATCTATTTTTCATCGTGTTTTCTTCTTAAAATGGCAAATACCTCGACCTCTGCTTTCCTAAGAACTAGATCACAATCAAAACCCCCCAACACTGTCGATGGATGAATACCAATAGTAGAAGGTCCGTATGGTTTCATTTCTTGAAGGGATTCACGTTGAGATCAATGAATTCCTTCACAATCCTCCTTTTATTCCCACCAAACTCATTCCTAGGGTCCTGCAACTGCAACTACCCTTGAATTTAGTTGAGGACCAGAGTGATCTTGATAGAGAAAAGATTGAACTAGGGAAAAATACATGAGACTATTGATGTGACACTCCATAATTTTAAAAACTAACATTACTTGAAGAAGTATCCTTAGTAGCGGAAGCACAATGTAATGGAAAGTTATGTAAACAAAATCCTTCATATGTCATTATTTAAAAGGAAACATTCTCAAAGTCATGTAGGTAAATCTCAACTGGTTTGCAAACCATGAATAAAGTACTTAAGTTTGAAAGTATTATAAAAGAAAGAAAACAATAATTCCTGAGCCGCTGAGCCACTTCCACTTCCAGAACATCAAGCAAGAGCCTTACCCTTACTACTAGATGAGGTACCTGCCACTAAAACATATAAACCACACGAGTAAGTATGAAGTTTAGTGATCACTACCTATACCATGTACCAATCATACCTACATAATCATAAACTCATAAGAAAATATGGACATGTATCATAACCCTTTAATATTCCTCAACGGTGCGCTCACTGATGAGAATCGTAATTGACACCGGTACCAGGCCTCTTAATCGATAACTAGTTCCCATGTAATGTTACCACTACAATGGGTACTATCATACCCTTTTACATACCTAAATTACATACGACATCACATGCATCAATTGTCATATACACAGTATCCCCAAAGAGTACACGTAAGTACTCACCTGTCTAAGATGCAAGTAAAGTCAAGCCCTTTCACAATGCACAACTATAACGCCCCGTTTTTCAAATTGTAATTTTGACCATGTTAGTTAAGTTTATGTTAACCTTTGGGATGTTTGTGTGACTTGTAGAAACTCGAGGGCCCGTGTGAATTCCTAAAGCCGAGGGTAGATGGTGACATGTATATAAAGGGGGAAAAGCCCTAAATTTTCCCTTCGTTCTTGTTATAGGCGCTTTTGAGAGGAAGAGGGGGATGATCTGAGAGCTTTTGAAGAAATTGATGAATTATGATGTTCCTGGTTGAAGCATTCGTGAAAGAATCAAGAGTTTGTGATTTCCGACTCCTATGTATGTATTTTTATCTTGTAATTTATCGTTCGGTATCGTGGAGGTTTTGGTTAGGGTTACGATAATCCGATTGCGAATTAATGATCAATCGATCACCAAATTAGTTGTTTTTATGTTAGTTTTATGTATTGGATTATGATTAGATGTTTAGGGATAGTTTGTATTAATTCAATATTTGGGGTCGAAAGCATCGGAGAATGGTTTTGTGTCAACCCGCGGACAAGAAAACCTGGGGACAACGGCAGGTCACCCGCAGGTAGTAACCCGCCGTTGAGCCGTCGACGCTATTGTTACGCAGGAGACCTTTTTCCATGTGGCGTTGTTTTGGGGTTATCTTGTAGGGCCTCCTATGGGATATTCCAAGCGATGGTGTTTGGTAGATTCTATGAGCAAATGGGATAGTTTAACCAAGTCTCGGGCTTGGGATGGATTAGTCGTGAGTGTCAAATTGGGATGTTTGTTGATGTGTGTTATCTATGTATGATTGTATAGGTACTCAAAGCTTATAACTTGTGTATGTGCTTTGCAAGTGCTGCTATCAGTTGAACTCATACAAGTGAGTACATTAACCTACTCTTATAAGATCATGCATGCTAATTAAGTGGGTACATTATGTGGTGACAAATAAAACCGGCATGTAATTTTGTTAGGACTCATTGTACTGTCAAGTGGCCACCGTGAAGACTAACAGACAGATGGCGTGGTACCAGTATCTAATGATCCTTGATACTGTATTATTGCCTGTCTCGCCTAGTGTTTCCGCTTTAGCGGGGTGTGACAGAAGACATGTTGCGGGCATGTGTTCTAAACTTCAGGGGCAGCTAGGATTCGTATCTATCATTAGCTGAGTTCTCGTACAACAACAACTACTACTCTAGCATTGGTATGCCTCCGTATGAGATGATTTACGAGAGGAAATGCAGAACCCCTCTAAACATGCGGCTATTTTATGCATTCTCACAAGATTTTGGCTAGAAGATCAAACCATTACTTTTAAATGGTTAAAATTATGAATTTCCATTTAGAGAATCATCTACATTGTAAGTTCTCTATGATTTTCTATGTTAGAGAACAATATAGAGAAGATGTTGGAGCATTATAAATGACACTTACTTTGAAGAATCCATCAAACTATAACATTCTACATTCATTTCTCGTACGACCTATCAACCCATCGTGCACGACCCTAAAAGTTCATAATATTATATATAGAGGGTTAATCAAATAAAAACCACTTTTTTGTAAAAACTTGAGAAATGATCTTAAGCCCTTTATTTGTTTTCATCAATGGTTGATAACAGAAAGGGTACATGGTAACAATATTTTCATTTTATATGAATCACACATGATTACAACCCCATAGAGGTATTATGGACATTTTAAAACCCTCTTTTCACTCCTCTTTATCTCCACACTTCCAGATCCAATCCCGTCTTCTACATCTCCTTTATCTCTTTTATCTACAATCCCATTTTCTACAGACTTCCGTCGCCAGCGCCACTACCGTCGCCGGCGCCACCACCGTCGCCGATGCTACCACCATCTCCTCCTTCTTCTTCACTCAGATCAGATCTGATCACAACGAAATCATCTTCAATCAAAACCACCACTTCAGCCCACACTACAACATCCGCCCTCCGCCGTCGCCACCACACCCGCCGGAAAAAATGGTGATGGAGGAATTTTGGACTACCGGCGACTTGTTTAAAGGAGGCTTTCACCACCATCTCCTCCTTCTTCTTCACTCAGATCTGATTTGATCTCAACTGAATCTTCGTCAATCAAAATCAAAACCGCCACTTCAGCCCATACTACAACATCTGCCCTCCGCCGTCGCCACCACACCCGCCGGAAAAAATGGTGATGGAGGAGTTTCGGACTACCGGCGACCTGTTCGAAGGAGGGTTGCAGTTTAGATCTGGCTGCTTGTCGTTTTATTCTTTATTGATGGATTTATTCTCTTACTTGTTGTTGTACAGAATCAAGAATATCAACATCGGCTGGAACAACAATCACGCGTACTGTTAAAGATTTATTTATCACCATATTCATATTATTGAAATTTCATATCTACAATTCCAATTTCTTAAGGGATTCATTCATAATTTCATATGCTTTAATTTTATATGCCAAATGTAATAAGAAACCTAGATAATGAGAAAAGATGTGGAGGTTTAGGTTTAGATTGAAGATGCACTGAAGGTCTTCGATGAAATGCCACAGAAAGATATGGATGGATTTAATGGTGGTGGTGGTGGTGTTGGTGGTGAGGTCGCCGGATTTAACGGTGGTGGTAAGGTCGACAGATTTAATGGTGGTGTTGACCGGAAAGAGAGAGATGAGAGTTGTGGTTGTATGTATGTATGTCTTTTTAGTTGTTATTTACTTATGAATATAAATGTAATGGACATTTTGTTTTGTATTCATAAGGTGAATATATTCACCTGGTGAATGAATTTATATGATTTTCATCGGGTGAATTTGAAGATTCATATGGTGAATATGAATATTCATATGGTGAATATGATATGGAGAATATGAATATTCATATAATGAATATGATATGATGAATAGGAATATTCATCTGGTGAATGAATTTATATGTTTCTTTTGGTGAATTTTCAAATTCATAAGATGAATATGAATATTCATCTAGTGAATATGAAATTCTTAATATGAATATTCATATAGTGAATAAAATGCGATCTTTTTTATTACCAAAATGAAGATCATGCCCTTTTTAGATCAAGGGCTTAGATTATTCCTAAAGTTTTTACAAAAAAAGTGGTTTTTCCTTGAAGGACCCTCTATATATATTATATAGAGGGAGATTCATTTGTAAACCACTAAAAGGTTGTTGATAACTCCAAAATTATACATGTTTTGGTAGTTTCGGTTTGCATTGTTTTACCCCATTTTAGCCATTTCTTGGATGTTTTACTCATAAAAGGTACTGAATCTGAGTTTTGTAGGTTTTGGAGGCCATTGAACGGAAAAGTACGAAAAGTTATGAAAAAGTGTGAAAAAAGTGCAAATTGGATCCAAAGGCACTTCGCGTCCGCGAAGTTTATATTTCCGCACCGCGAAGGGAGCAGTTTCTAGAATATTCCTACTTTTGGCCGTTTCGCTTTGAAGTTCAGAAGTTTAGCGCCGCGAAGTAAGTAAAGACCCTTTTTGGAAGATTCTAGAATGAGCAGAAAAGGAAAGATAGGGCGTCTTAAGTGTTTCGCGCCACGAAGGGGCAGCCTCGCGATCGTGAAGTGAGTCGAACACAGCTTTATAAATACAGGCTTCATCTCATTAATTCAGATCATCCAGAAATCAATAGTCTAATATTCTTTGAGAGTTTGTAGCAGTCTATATTGAGGAATAGAGAGTTTTATGAGCGTAGAGCATGAGCGGATTCTTACCCGGAGTTGTCTATCCAGTGTTCGATCATCTCTCGTTTCACGGTCGGTATAAAGTCTCTATCTTTATGGTTTATTTGTTGTTTTTAGTTATGTCTAGTGAGTAGTTTTCTTTTTAGTACTTATTGTGGTTTTGATGAACCTTGTTGGATGATGTTTTGATTTTAATTATTAATTAGTTTGGTTTGGTTTATTGAATGTTTGTCTTTGATTCCGAAGTTAATGTTTAAACTGTGGCTTTCTGAACTTGTTGGTTGGGTGTATCTATTTTTCTGACAATAAGATAGGTAGACTCCGTCAGGTTAATCAACCTCCCTTACCTTTCACTTTGGTGACACGGAGAGACGTGGTAAGTAGTTTACTTGGACCGAGAGTAGAGTAAACAGTAGGATCCCACGACTTAGCTTTAATTAGGGCGACTTTTACTAGACTGCTTGACAACCACTCCCTGTAATTGGGCCGGGAGACCAACGTGTTTATAATCTCAGATAAAACATGCTAGGGTGCTTTTAGCTTAAATTCTTACAATAACCAACTAAACTAGACTTTTGGCTTAATTAACTCATCCACAAGGGGAATCTATATAAACCATAATAAGTATTATCTTGTTCCATATTTGTTTAAAGCTTTCTTTGTTTAAGTCTTATTTAAAGTTTTAGTCTTTTTAGTGTTTTAAAATCGTTTTCATAAAAATCCCCCTTTTAGATTAATTAAACTTTTATTAGATTTATTTTGAATAACTTGACCGTTCCTAGTGGTAAGAACGATACCCAGACTTTCCTAAACTATATTGCTTGCGATCAGGTACGCTTGCATGTGAGTGTGGTAATAGTGGTTTGGTTATTTTGTGGTTAAAACTTGGTTTCGATTTTATAGTTATATTTTACCGCATCAGTTGTAAACCGTGTAAACCAATCCACAACCTTGATTTTCGAATACGTTTCCATATTTCACATTTCTATATTCCATAATCAATGACTTACCATATATTTCACATTTCCATGTTTTCTATGAATCCATATCCTCCTTTGATTTTGTTGATCAACGGCTATGATTAGTTTACACGGTTTACAACCTTTTAGTGATTTACAAATGAACTTCCATATATATATATATATATATATATAGTATTAGGTTCAAATGAGAAGTGATAAAAAACTTTGAAGTAGAGAAGTGATCATAGCCTTCCATTTTTTGGAATAGGGAAGGGTATTTTGGTAATTATTTCAATTGTTCATATATGAATCATTCGTATTATTCATATATAAATCATTGTAGTGTGAAGATTCATATAATAATTCCTATCTGAATCTTTGTTATATGAACCTTTTCTATATGAAGGTTCATATATGAATCTTTGTGAATTGAAGATTTATATATGAATCTTTGTAATATTAAGCTTTGTTATATAAAGGTTGTTATATGAACATTCACATATGAATCTTCAAACTACAATGATTCATATATGAACATTCATATATGAATCTTCATACTACAATGATTCATATATGAATAATTGGAATGATTCATATATGAACAGTTGGAATAATTACCAAAACACCTTTCCGTTATTCCACAAAACTTACGGTACTCCTTTAATAATCTGCTGCATCAATTAATTAATAACCATTGATCAAATAAATGGAATGTTATGATCACTTGTTTACTTCATAGTTTTTTATCACTTCTCATTTGAACCTCCCTCTCTCTCTATATATATATATATAGAGAGAGAGAGAGAGAGATGGAGGTTCATTTGTAAACCTCAAATATCTTGTAAACTTTGTGAACCCATCGTGACCCTTGATCAAAAAAATCAAAGGAGGATATGGATTCATAGAAAATATGGAAATGTGAAATATATGGTAAGTCAATGATTATGGAAATATGAAAATGTGAAATATGGAAACGTTTTTGAAAATCAATGGTGTGGATTGGTTTACAAGATATTTGAGGTTTACAAATGAACCTCCCTATATATATATATAGTTGAAAGTTCAAATACAAACCACTTTTTTATTGTGAACGTAAGGACAACCAAGAGCGCGACACGTGGCAACAAATTTTATGAGACGCGCGACTTTTCCCGCGACCTAGTGTTATTCAGTCTGAATAATAGGGTTATTCAGACTGAATAACACTAAGTCGTGGGCTTTTTGGTTACAAGCCGCGCGTGTCACTCTGAATTTCGGCGACTTAGTGTTATTCATACTGAATAACGCTATATTCAGTCTAAATATAGCGTTATTCAGTATGAATAACACCAAGTCGCCGAAATTCAGAGTGACACGTGGCGCGCTCTCGTTTGTCCTCACGTTCACAATGAAAAAGTGGTTTGCAATTGAACCCACCCCTATATATATATATATATATATATATAGAGAGAGAGAGAGAGAGAGAGAAGGAGGTTCAAACGAGAAGCATGTCAATTTAAGAAAATCTGAGGAGCAATTTCAGTCACGAATCTCGCGGTTACAGCAGACGTGATCACAGAGGATTGACGCGATTCATGGGAGGGTAGAGATTATTAAAGGGAGGGGGGACCGGTGATCAAAACCGTCTTTATTAACCGGATGAGTAGCTAAGATTGCTTTCTCACATTTTATTAAATTAACATACTTCTCGTTTGATTCTCCCTCTATATATCTCTAATGCATTTGGTATTTTTATGCATTTTGTGTGTGATTTATAAATTGAATTACATATACGCCTATTTATAGTGGAGTGGAAAGCTGGAGGTCTGACTTGGATGAGAGATTATAAGGTTGGCGGCATATAATGGCGGTGGACGTGATGAAGAATGTTTCATCGAATTTAAAATACTTTGCCCCTAAGTTTCTTAAAGATACACACGTTAATATGTATAATAATAATTATCCATTACAAACCGTTTAGTTTGTATTTTGTACAAACTATACAAACCAATCTCGACTATACATATAGATGATCAATGGTGTGAATTAATTCAGTTCCTAGATTTTCTCTAAACCGTATTTGAAAACTACCAAAAAATTAGGAGATAAACAAAATCAATGGTTAAGATTAGATTTGTAGAGTTTGTACAATATACCTGGCTTGCAACGGATACTTCTCCATTATAATTATATATATTTTATTTATTATATATATCATAGTGTTGATCAAGTATAACTTTTCATACATAATCTCAAATCTTAATATGAGCATGTATTTGAGACATATTCGATAATATCTACCAATAGGCATGTCATTGCTATACCTTTTTCTAACATTTATAAATTTCCGAAATCATATTTCGATCTTTTTAGCGTTTACGATAGCTATATATTTCAACGTATCCAAATATGAAATTTGGTAGAAATCCGATGTTTCTATGTTGTATTAAATGACATACTTCTATTGTTTCGCTCAAGTGACCGTAAAATAAAAACGTTATCCTTTTTTCAAATTTGAAAGTTTTATAATGATCGTCATAAATCATTGGCTCCAAAAACATATTAGTCGTTATTCATAAAACTCAATAAGACTAGCTTATTTAAATAAAAAAACCGAAACCTTTTAAATAAATAATAATATTAAAATACCGGTTAAGACTTGTGGAAGGCGTACAAACCAATCCAAGTTCGAATCCGGGTGTAAGCAACCATGGGCATTGAGGAGAGCATGCTTTAGCTCTCGATAAAAATCACCAAGAATGTAAAGTCCAAGTGAACCTTATCTAAAAAACAATATTAAAATAGTTAATATATATAATATATTCTCGATTTATGTTTCAATCATATATATATAACAAATTTCTTTGTAAATTTTATTATTATAAAAAATTTATATTATATTTTCATAATTAAGAATCAAATATATGTTGATCTCTTTTGTTTTTGATAAAAGTACCTAATTTTTCATATTAATTGGTTCTAATCCTTTTCATATTAAAATAATGAAAACGGGGTGTTACAAATCTTCCCTCCGTATAAAAATTTCGTCTTCAAAATTGAATCCTTGAAATGGCTCTTATTTCTCCGTTCTTATTCTATTTCCCATGAAGTTTCTAATCCATAGCTTTAACATCAACTTATTGTTGGAGATATGCCCATTAACACAATAAAATAGCAATGGTCTAAAATTGCATGGGCCTATTGGGTCGCACACAAAGTTCAATCACATTAGAGCGAAATATAATTTTAGAGGGTTTAACAAGTAATTAATTAAAAGTGTTTAATTTGGAATTACTTGTTACTAGATAATATCTAATAAGTCTAGATAAGTCTAGATGATTATTAGACTTGATAAGGTATTATTTGAATAGGATGTTAATCCTAATTAAATAAAAACTAACTCAAAAATTAATATATATCACTTCTCTCTTCTCTTGTTGGATACGGCAACCACAATCAAAAGGAATTAAAAGGTTTTATTCCTTTGATTTGGTTTTTGACGATCTGAAAAGAAAAAAAAAAAGCCACCATCAAAAGTTTTGTTTTTTTTTCTTCTAAAATACACAGCCAATAACCTATAGATTCCTTTTGGTTTTTTGCTTCAATTAATAACACACAATCTCAAAAGGTGTGTGTTGTTTCGGTGAAAGCATAAGGGAAAGAAGAGAGAAGGTTTCGCTCTTTATGTGACTGATTTTGGGGTGTGCTCCTGATAGAGAGGTTCCTGCTATTGGAATCTTCCTGGTCAACAAAAGGTCTTTCTAATCCCTCTCGTATTTAGTTTAATTGTTACTTGTATTCTGATTGTAACCTGATTTCTGGAAGATTGTGGCATTGTTTGGTAAAAATAAGTTGACTTATAAGTTAACTTATAAGTCACCTTATAAGTCAGGTACATGTTTGGATGGCCATAAGCTAGCTTATAAGTTAACTTATAAGTTAACTTTTTGAAAAGCTACTCCCACTAACCTTTTGGTGACTTATGGAACTTTTTATTTTTTATTCCAAATATACCCTTGCTAATTTATACTATTAATTTTTAAACATGTCTTTTTTTGTCATTTTACAGTCATAAGCTACCTTATCAGCTAGTTTTTGCCAAACGCAACTTATTCATCAGCTACCTTATCAGTCATCAGCTACCTTATCAGTCACCAGCTACCTTATCAGTCATAAGTTACCTTATCAGTCATAAGCTACCTTATCAGCTAGTTTGCCAAACATATCCTGTGTGTTTGTTTTGCTTCCGCTATAATATACTGTTTGATTTGTATGGTTTGTTTTATACACACAATCCAACAGTGGTATCAGAGCCACGGTTACAATAATACAAGTACATTGAAATCATTTTTTTTTTAGAATTTGTTTTGGGTTTGTTGTCGTACATTCAAATGGGAAATTGAATCTATGAAACAAACACAAAAATTCTATCGGTTTTTTCTAATGAATTTGAGTTTTACAAAATATAAAGTTTCTTGTTTTGGAAATCTAGTGTTTTAAACCTTAAAATTGATGTTTTGAAAAATTAAAGTTTTCTTTTGGGGAAAGTTTGTTTTTTTAAAACTTAGAGTATTTAAAAATTAAAGTTTTGAATTCTAGGGTTTTGAGAAAACTAGAGATTCGAAATTTTAAGAAAAGACAAAGAAACGATTTCTTATTTCAATTGTTGAAATTTATTTGTTTATGTTTTCCCGAATACTTTGATTCACTTGTGTATTTAATGTTTGAATGGTTTGGCATGAAACCATACTTACATAAGTATAAAGTGTGCTTTTGCAAGAATTGATTTTAGTGCCAAAATTGTATGTTTTATCAATCTTTATCAAAGAATTGTTTCACATGGATTTGGCACTCCATGGCCTTGTTAGTACAAAATTTGTGTTTGTATGGACCCGGTAATAGTTTGCCTCAATTAGACCTATGTGTTGGATGTTTGGTTGTGTTTGGTTGTTTTTTTTAAATGGTTGTAATTTTTGCGCGGCCTGCGAGTCGTTTTCTTTTCTATGTATTTGTAAAATAGAATAGAATAGACTAGAAATTTTTTTTTATTACAAAATGTAAAAGAAGACCGATGACAACAGACAAGATTCATGGAGATTGAAGTCTTGGCGTGGACCCAATCGAACATTGAAGAAATGACGAGTTTAGTGGGAGCCGGCACATCCTTTTGGTTGTTAGTCCTTAGTTTGACCAAGTTTTTCTCGTGGTGGCTCACGGGAAAAACGCATAGGTTTGAGGCAAATATTATCGTTACTTACAATGTGGTTGTGTTTATTATTTTATTGTTTAGGTTGCATGCTAGATAACCTTTTTCAAAATAATTTGAAACACAACAAAGTTTTATTAATGAGTTAATAATTATTGCTAGTGATTTTAGCAAATAAATAAAATTGGTTTTATAGTTTTAAAATGGTTAAAACAAAATTTGCTAAAATAAAACGGTTAAAAATGTTTTAACTAAGAAAAACAAAAACCCGTTTTTAATGTAAATCACACGCTATCCATTTAAGGCACGCATTTGAACTAATAATCTTTCGGCGTGGGAAGGTCTAAAGACAACGCGTCGGTTAGATTTTAGGGATAATGTTTGTGACATTCGCGATATCCGAGAGTCTTGGACCGGATGTCATGTGTCTTAGTATGGTTGATTTACAATCTGGACTCGTGATCCACGGCAAACCTATCACGGGAAATGATCAGCGTGGAAGGGATTAAACATGCCAAATGACATAATGGATGTCAATGAATCCCGCAAGGATCTAAGAATTTCATTGAGATGGAATCGGTAAAATGGTTACCTACCTAAATAGCTTCTAGTTGCGATCCACGGCAAACCTATCGTAGCTGGGAGTGAAATATGGATCTTAGCCTTGTTAAATTAAATTTGTTTTATTTAAACAATTGGGTAATTTCTTATAACGAGGATTATTTAATTCAAATCACTAAAATAATTTTTCTATTTTGATAGATGTCAAACAACGCGAATTCATCGATTTCAAACTTCTGTATGAAAGGGCTCCTCGAAAAGGACAAGCTTACGGGCTTGAACTATGTGGACTGGCTTAGAAATCTGAGAATAGTTCGCAGGATGGAAAATAAGCAGAGGGCCATAGAGGAGCCCCTCCCTGCGGCACCCGCTGCCGGAGCGTCTCGGGCGGTTCGGGAAGAGTATGAAAAACGTCTAACTGAATCAAACGAGGCCGCTTGCCTTATGTTGGCGACCATGGTTCCAGAACTCGAAAAGGGTATGGAAAGCCTTGGGGCGTACGACATGGCCAACCAGCTAAAGGACATGTTCCAGCGGCAGGCCAGGCAAGAGCGGTATGACAATGTCAAAGCTCTGTCAGAATGCAAAATGGCCCCAGGGAGCAGCGTCAGTGTACATGTTCTAAAAATGAAATCGTACATTGATCAGCTTGAGCGTCTAGGTTTCCCCATTAGTCAGGAGCTTGCTACTGATTTCATTTTAAGCTCGCTGTCTAGTTCATATGAACCGTTCGTTCTGAACTATCAAATGAACAACTTGGAGAAAACCATAATGGAGCTCCATGGCATGCTTAAGACTGCAGAGTCTAACATGGCCAATTCCAAGCCCGCTGCTCCAGTATTGGCCATCAGGGAGGGAGGTATAAAGAAGAAGAAGGTTGCCCCTGTGAAAGGCAAAGGGAAGGGAAAGGCTATTCAGTCCAACCCCAAACCTAAGACAAAAGGCCAAGGGAAAGCCCAATCTAATATACCTCAGTCAAAGACTCCTGAGGATGTTGTATGCTTTCACTGCAAGGAGGAAGGACATTGGAGGCGTAGCTGTCCTAAGTATCTGGAGGAGCTTAAGAAGCTCAAAGCTAATGGAGCATCAACTTCAGGTACGTATATGATTGAACTCCATAGTACTTCTACTTCTAATTTCTGGGTATTGGACACAGGATGTGGTACTCACATTTGTACTAATGTGCAGGGACTAAAAAGAAGTAGGAAGGTAGGACGTGGGGAGCTGGACCTGATCATGGGTAACAAGCAGATTGCTTCGGTTAACATGATAGGAAACTATGAGCTTTCTTTTTCGTCTGGATTATCTGTGGTTTTAATTGATTGTTGCTACTCGGCCGAAATGGCGAGAAACATTATTTCCTTTTATGCTTTATATAAGGATGGTTTTGATTTTGGGTTTGATAATGGATCAATTCTTGTTTATAAGAATAATGTGCTATATTTTAAAGCTAACCCATGTCATGGAATTTATGAAACAAGCATAACTGTTAGAGATAATCGAAGTTCAATTTATAATGTTGAATCGACTCAATCTAAAAATGGTTTAGATAAGTCGTATCTGTGGCACTGTCGTCTTGGTCACATTAGAAAGAAACGCATCACCAAACTTCAATCGGATGGGATTTTGGAATCATTTGACCATACATCGAATGATGAATGTGAATCTTGTCTTTTGGGAAAGATGACGAAGGCACCGTTTACAAGAACTTGTGAGCGGGGAAAGGATCTGTTGGACATAGTACATACTGATGTATGTGGGCCGTTCAGATCAGCCACTAGACACGGCGAGAGATACTTCGTGACTTTTACTGATGACTTCAGTAGATATGGATATGTTTATTTGATTAAACATAAGTCTGAAACCATCGAGGTGTTCAGGACTTTCCAAAACGAGGTAGAGAATCAACTAAATAGGAAGATTAAGACTCTCAGATCCGATAGTGGTGGTGAGTATCTTAGTCAAGAGTTCCGAGATCATCTAAGGAGTTGTGGCATAATTGCACAACTTACTCCTCCTAGGACACCGCAACATAATGGTGTAGCTGAGAGGAGAAACCGAACATTGCTTGATATGGTTCGGTCCATGATGAGTCGAACTGCGCTTCCAATCAGTTTCTGGGGTTATGCCTTAAAAACTGCTGCAAGGGTCCTAAATCTTGTACCAACGAAAAAGGTTTCTAAAACACCTTCTGAAATATGGAGCGGCGAAGTTCCCTCACTTGCATATTTAAAAGTCTGGGGTTGTGAGGCTTACGTACGCCGTGAAGCTCAAGACAAACTAGAACCCAGATCAGAGAGGTGTTATTTTGTTGGATACCCAACTAATTCTTTTGGATATTTATTCTATAAACCTTCAAAGAACAAAGTGTTGATCCAGCTCTCCTAAGACCTGATGAAATGATAATGATCCTGTTACTTTACTTAGTGAATAGGTTTTTACTTCTGTTATAGCTTGAGGAATCATCACTGAGATTATTCAGTGTTATTCCATGTTACTTATGCTGTAACTTATTTTTATAATGATCAGGATCAGGATCAGGAGACGAATGAGTCTGTTCTGCAGTCTACTGATCCTGACCATCGAAGTGAAGACCTCCTGAAGACATTCAACTCATACTCAAAGAACCATCAGCGAAGTCAAAGAATTAGCAGATGACAGGACCAGCATGCTCGTGATCTGAAAACGGAACTCAGTGATAGCAGGCTGCTCAAATTCGTATGACATCCTGAAGATGCATCAGGATACAGTGACCTCTGATCATCCTCAGTATCAGAGCCTTCCTCACTGATCAGTATCCTGATCCTGAAGGATTAGCGTAATGTCTTAGTCTAATGCACAAAAGGATTATCCGCCTTTACTGACACAAAAGTACATAAGGACAGTCTCTTTTCTGTTCCCTCCGTACTTATCAGACCTCAAGGCAACTGTTTACTCACATCCTCTTTTGCACACCATGCAAAGGGTATTTGTTTATAGTAAATAGTACATAGGACCACTTAGATTGTGACATGTACACAAAAGTGGGTCTGCATGCATTTAATGCATTGGGTATAAATAGGACTTGAAGAGATGTTCTCCATACTTCTTCTTCATCCTAAAAATACCCTAATCCTTTCTTTCTTATTCCCTCTAGTTTCTTTCTTCTCTTATCTTCTCACTCTAGTGCATAGTGAAAGAACTTAGATTGTTTAGTTTAGACTTGTAGTCTTTTCTATTTCCGCAACAATCTGTAAATTCATATTGTTAATACAACAAAGAATTTAAAAGTGAAATTTGTGTGATTATATTCAACCCCCCCCCCCCCTTCTATAATCCCAAACACTATCCTTACTTGAAGGTCACCTCATTGGGACCAACAAGTGGTATCAGAGCAGATACAAGCTCTCATTTTCTTCTCTTAGAAAAATCTTGTGATCCTCTCTCTCTCAATCCATGGCTCTTCAAGCTAAGGATAACTACTTTGATACAGGTTCTGCTGGAAAACCTCCAAGGTTTAACAAAGACAACTTCTCTCTTTGGAAAACCAGGATGGAACTTTTCCTATCTGGTTCTGATCCCCAGATTCCATACTTTTTGGAAAATGGACCACATGTGCCTACACAACCTGTCCATGTTGTGCCTCCTGCTGGTGACCAACCAGGAATACCCGCAAGGGAACTGGTTAAGCCAGTGACGGATTGGAATGATGGGGACAGACGCCTTGTCAACATTGACACTAAGGCTAGGTCTCTCATTGCCATGTCACTCCCTGATGACGTCTTCCACTCTGTCTGTCACCTTCGCTCTGCCAAAGAGATTTGGGATACCCTCGGTGTTCAATACGAAGGTACTGCTGTTCTCATGGAATCAAGAAAGATTTTCTTGGTTCGCCAGTACGAAAGCTTTATTCATCAGAAAGATGAAACTCTCTCCCAGATACATCAGAGATTCAACTGTCTCCTGATCGACCTGAAGACTATTGGTACTATCTATCCTAACTCTGAGGTGGTTACCAAGTTCATGGAAGCACTTCCTGAACATTGGGAAACCTACACCTCCTGCTTAACTATGTCCAAAGACATAAAGACACTCACATTAAGTGAGCTGTACGGTATTCTTCTAAACCGAGAACAACATAAGAAACTGAAAAGGAATCTCATAAGAGATACTAAAGATTCCAAAAGCACCTCTGTTGCACTAGTCTCTGATTCAGTTCCTACTGTTGCTACTCCTTCTTCTGTCACCATCACAGAATTAGAATCTTCTGAGTCTGACATGTCTGACTCAGATCCTGATTTTAATGAATCTCTTGCACTTCTCACTCGCTCTTTTAAGAAGTTTGCCAAAAAGGGAAACTTCCAAAGAAGGAAACCTCTTACTATTACTGACAAGCCTAAAACAGAATCTGTTGATAAGGCCACTGCTACCTGCTACAATTGTCAGGGCAAAGGACACTTTGCTAATGATTGCAGGTACAAGAAAAATCAGTTTGCTCCCTCTTCTACCAAATCTTCCTCGAAAAACCCCAAATACCAGCGCCTGAAAGATGAAATCTCAGTGCAAAGGTAAAGGTCTTATCGCAGAGGACTGCGATTGGGATGATGTCTCCTCTGATGGCTCATCTGATGAGGAAGATACTCAAGTGGCACTGATGGCCATTATTGAGGAACCTACCTTAGCTCTCATGGCTAAGATAGAAGAGGTCCCTGAAGAGGTTCATACTCAAGCTCCTGAAGCTTCTTTCTCTACAACTCCTGAAGCTTCTACTTCTGCGACTGAATCTGCCAGTCAGGTACCTACTCCGGTTGTTCCTCTTGAAAGTCTAACTCAACTAGACCTTGTAACCCTTGATCTCTATAAAGCCCTGAATGGTAAAACCTCTGCTGAGAAAATGAACATTGATCTTCGTGATCAACTCAGAGAGTGTCAAGAAAAGATAAAACAACTTACCATTCTGGAAGAAAGTTATAAGGATCAAGTCACTGTTAATCAAACTCTCTGTATCGAAAGAGAAAAGGCTCTTGCTGCTAAAGAAAGAGCCTTGGCCGAACTTAATGCTGAAAAAGTCACCATCAAAGGATGGAGTGACGCCTCTGAAAAGGTTGATGAAATATTAGCCTCAGGGAGAAATGTTAAAAACAAAAAGGGTCTTGGATTCACTAGTGGATGTACTAGGCCTAATCGTTCCATGCTTAAATTTGGAATGTTTGTTTCTTCTATCCCTGATCCTAATGCCCTTGAAAACACCCCTTTTTCATCCAACACACATACTGAAGGTGCTCCTAAGAGCAAAAAGAAAACAGCTAAAGAAAAATCCAAAACTGTAACACCTTCAAAGACCAAGAATCCTAAACCTAAGACCAAAGTTCTAGGTGGTGGTCCTTCAGTCTCAGGAACAAAATCCTTTTCTCAAAGTCCTGCTCCGAGACTGAAGATTGACCTAAAGCAAAAGATTAAGGAGAAGAAACCTATTCCTCCTCTGTCCAATGCTAAAGGCATACTTGGTACTGGTCCTGCTCATTTGAAGTTTAAAGACTTTCTGGACCCCACTAAACGCTTTCTATATCGCAAATGTTATCACTGTGGATTTAACGACCATATTGCGAGTAAGTGTCCTGATGCTACCAAAACTGAAAAATCAGCTAAGGTAAAGAAAATTCCTAAGACTGATAACTCAGTCAAAGGAAAGAAGGTTGTCAAGACTATTCCTTCAGTCAAGACTCCAACCTCAAGAACTGATAACTCAGTTAAGGCTGTCACTAACTCCACCAGTCCTACTGATAATTCTAGATCCATAGTTCTATGGGTACCAAGAAAAACTTAAACTCTAAATTTTACAGGACAAGGGCATCTGGTACCTGGACAGTGGATGCTCTCGACATATGACTGGTTCTAAATCTGTCCTCTCTAACTACCGTGAAGAAAGAGGTCCTGCTGTGACTTTTGGTGGAAACGGTAAAGGCCAAACCCGAGGGTATGGCACACTAACCAACGGAGTAACTACGTTCAAAAGAGTTGCTTATGTTGAAGGCCATATGCATAATCTTCTGAGCATCAGTCAACTGTGTGATAAGAATCACAAAGTCTCATTCTCGAAGAAAAAGTGCAAAGTCAAGAACAGACGCAAGGAAGTTATTCTCACTGGTGTTAGACATGCTGATATCTACATCATCAACATGAATACTTCCACTGACAACTTCTGTTTTGTATCTTGTGCTTCCTCTGATACAAATTGGCTATGGCACACGCGTCTCTCTCATCTCAACTTCAAGACGCTGAATCAACTCTGCATCAACAATCTCGTTGTTGGTCTTCCTGACTTTTGCTATACAAAGGTATCTCTTTGTTCAGCATGTGAGAAAGGAAAACAGACCAGGGCTAGTTTTAAGTCCAAGCAGATTTCCTCCATCAGCTCTCCTCTACAACTTCTCCACATGGATCTCTTTGGGCCTGTAAATGTCCAATCCATTGCTGGAAAGAAATATACTCTGGTAATCGTTGATGAATATTCCAGATATACTTGGGTATTCTTCCTTCAATCCAAGAGTGATGCTCCTGAAGAAATCATTCTGTTCGTCAGGAAGATGGAAAGGCTCAACAACCTTACTGTTCGATCAATCAGGAGTGACCACGGAACTGAGTTCAAAAACAGTACCCTGGAAACTTTCTTCGATCAGAAAGGTATCTCTCAGAACTTCTCATCTGTAAGAACTCCTCAGCAAAACGGTGTTGCTGAAAGACGAAACAGAACCCTGATTGAAGCTGCTTGATCTATGTTGAGTGAAGCCAACCTTGCCACTCAATTCTGGGATGAAGCCGTCAACACAGCTTGCTATACTCAGAATAGATCCCTGATAGTAAAGCGCCTCAGAAGAACCCCTTACGAACTCTTTCGTAATAGGAAACCTTCAATCGAACATCTCCATATCTTTGGTTGTGTCTGCTACATCCTGAACAACAAAGATAACCTTGGAAAGTTCGATTCCAAGTCTGATGATGGAATCTTCCTTGGATACTCCTCTATCTCTAAAACCTACCGTGTGTTCAACAAACGAAGACAAACCATAGAGGAAACGATTCATGTCAAATTTGATGAATCGGGTCCTACCTTTCCTCACCCTCATGATAATTCTGAAATAAATCAGTGGGCTGACTCTTTCTTTCAAGTCCCTGATGTTCCTACTACTGATCCATCTCCTCAAGACCTTCCTGATGGTTTTGAAGAAAATCCTCCTACTCCACCCACTCAAATATCCATACCTCCTATAATAAATGCCACCCCTATCACCCAAGTCACACCACCTGAACCTGATCAACCCACTAACAGTGAAGACTTTTCTCAAACCACTGTTAGTAAACCTGCTCCTACTAATCTTCTTCATGATCCATCAGTAAATGAAGCCTCTACTTCAGGACAGGTGTATCAACCACCTGCTCTTCGATGGACCAAAGATCATCCAATTGATCAAGTCCTCGGAAATCCTTCCTTAGGTCTGAAAACTCGACGCCAATCTGGTAACGTCTGTCTTTATGTAAATTTCATCTCTGAAAATGAACCTAAAGAAATAGATGATGCCTTGCGTGATCCTGCCTGGGTCTCAGCCATGCAGGAAGAGCTAGCAGAGTTCATCAGAAACAATGTCTGGCTTCTCGTCCCTAGGCCTCGAAAACGTACAATCATAGGATCCAAGTGGATCTTCAGGAATAAGCTTGATGAGATTGGTACGATTATTCGAAACAAGGCTCGCCTTGTGGCTTAGGGATACAGGTAAGAAGAGGGCATTGATTACGATAAAACTTTTGCTCCTGTTGCTAGGCTCGAAGCAATTCGACTTTTCCTGGCCTTTGCAGCACATATGAACTTCAAGGTTTATCAGATGGACATCAAAAATGCCTTTCTGAATGCAAAACTTAATGAAGAAGTCTATGTGGCTCAGCCTCCTGGCTTTGTAGATCCTAAGTTTCCTGATCACGTCTACAAGTTAAACAAGGCTCTCTATGGGTTAAAACAGGCTCCTCGTGCCTGGTATGATACCCTCTCAACCTTTCTTCTCTCTAAAGGTTTTGTTCGTGGTAAGATCGATAGCACTTTATTTCTTAAGAAATATCCTAAGCATATCCTTCTTGTCCAGATATATGTCGATGACATTATCTTTGGATCAACAAATCCCAAACTCTGCGAAAAGTTTGAGTTGCTCATGAAATCTGAATATAAAATGTGTATGATGGGTGAACTAACATTCTTTTTAGGACTTCAGATAAAGCAATCTGAAAAGGGGATCTTTATCAATCAAGGTAAATATGTACATGAGATGCTGAAGAAATTTGATCTCACATCATGTACACCGATGAAGACTCCAATGGCTCCTCCTCTATCACTTGACAAGGATTCCAAAGGGAAACCTGTTGATGTGACCCTCTATAGAGGAATGATTGGCTCACTGCTGTATCTTACAGCGAGTCGTCCTGATATCATGTATTCTACATGTTTATGTGCTCGTTATCAGGCTGAACCCAAAGAATCCCATCTGACCGCTGTAAAGCGAATTTTCAGATATCTGAAGGGAACTCCTAATCTAGGTCTTTGGTACTCCAAGGACTCAGGGTTCGATCTAACAGCTTATTCTGATAGTGACTTTGCAGGATGTAAGATCGACAGGAAAAGCACCACTGGTGGGTGTCACCTACTTGGTGGAAAGTTGGTGAGTTGGACTAGCAAGAAACAGAATTTTGTGTCCACATCAACTGCTGAAGCTGAATATGTTGCAGCAGGAATCTGTTGTGCTCAAGTCCTGTGGCTGAGAAATCAACTTCAGGACTATGACATACAACTCTTTAAAATTCCTATATACTGTGACAACACTTCAGCGATAGCCATCGCTAACAATCCTGTCTTACACTCCAAGACAAAGCACATTGAAGTGAGATATCACTTCATCAGGGATCATGTGATGAATGGTGATATTGAACTCCATTTTGGCCCTACTGAATATCAGCTTGCTGACCTCTTTACCAAACCACTGGATGTAACGCGTTTTAACATGCTTATCAGTAAACTTGGGATGTTAAATCCTGACGAATGAAGTTTATCAGGACAAACAGTTGTTAAATCCTATAGAATAACTTTTCTCAGGACTCTTTTCTTAACAACTCCTGAATAACGCATCTATCAGGAGATAACTCTATTCAGTACTTACAAAATCTTTGTTCAAAATCCGAATACTGATGATTCTCAGGTAAGTATTTTTGTCCCTGAAACCTTATCGCATTAAATGTGATAAGAGGATTTTCCCAAAACAGTACTTATCTGATAAGTACTCTAATTCCAAGAAAACTCTTCTTTCATCAAAATGGAATTATCCCCTGAAAAGGTGGTTTTTAAGCTTTTTGAATAAAACAAACTTTTCTTCTGCACTGACACGTAATGGGACGTTTCCTGTTCCCCACGACGTGTGTCAGGCGCGTAAACGCGCGTAGAACTTCTTTTTTCATCATTACGTTTGAAATTAGCCGCTCTTTTCTCTCTCATCCATTTTCTCTCTCCAACCACGAGGTATAAAAACCTCACTCGTACTCCATTTTGCTCTTTACGCTTACAAATTCTCCAAACTCTCTAAAGCAAGAAAAAGCAAGAACAAGCAATCCAGTCCTATTTTCACCAAGAACACCAAGAACACACACTCACCACTTCTTTCAAATAATCAACGTAAGTGTCTATATTCTTTGTTCTTTCCACAAACTAAGTTGATATTCTTCATCTAACACAACTTATTTTGATAAACGTTTTTCAAAAAACCCTAAGATCACTTCGTTTCATCTTAGTTTTCCCAAAATCTTCTTAGATTTTTGTTAAAACAGTTTATATGATTTTTCTTATTTCTTTTAAGAACAATCATAAACTCCTATTTTGATATATCTTCATCAAAATAGAAGTTCTCTTTAATACCAAAACACATTCCTTTTGTGAATTTTGGTATCCAATCTATTCCGTGTATAAAGGATTTCACCATTTTTTATGAACTTTCACTATGTTCATTAAAAATGAAGAAAGATGCATATTTTGGATTCTTAATCATCCACATATGTTATTCTTTGTTTTTAACAGCATGGATGCTACTACTTCCACCTCACTCGATGCTCAGCTCTCCTCTGAGGCCACCACTCTCCTTACTGCCACTGGAAGCCTACCGGTTGTCATCCCTCAGCATGACATACAATTCAAAGGCAACAATCTTATTGGCTTGTTCGACATTCCGGCGAACAAAGAGCATCTGAAGCCTGCCAGGGACTTTCTCCTCAACTGTCCCCTGAAGACGGCCTTCACCATCAACCCTAGGCCAAACAAACCTCTGCTTCTCCAACTTTGGTCGACTGCCACGACGGCCCAGGAGAGGAACTCCAAGGGCAAGATGCATGAGGTGATCAAATTCCAGATAAAGGAAGATATCATCTCCTTTGGAATTGGGACCCTTCGCAACGTCCTCCAAATCTCCAAGAAAAAGAGATATCCTCCTCCCCCATCCGCTGAAGAAGTCATCGCTCTGCTAGATGACATTGGTTACAGATGGCCAGAGAGGGAAGGCATCCCTCTGACCAAGACTGCTGCTACTGTCCACAAGACAGGGCTGAACGCTACGTTCTACTACATCTGGAACACGTTCGGTCTCTGCTTGACAGGGAAGACGGGGAGCACTGAACAGTTCCCCACTGTTATCCAGAACATGGTCTACTCCGCCATCAAAAATCGGAAGTTTGACTATGTTCGCTGCATCTGGGACGACATGGTGAAAAAGATCAAGAACAAAAACCGTGTGGTCAACGTCCCCTACACTCGGTTTTTCTCTGCCGTTCTTGAACTCCACATGGGTGCTGCCTACCCTACTGAAGGCAACTTCAACAACTACGCATTAGGCGTGAAGTTCCTAGACCAGGTTCCTTCTCGTCCGATGACGTACCACTCTATGCGGTTCTGGTTGTCCCTGAACCCAACCCAGAAGCAGATGAGCAGCTCGCCTCCCCTCCTGCCCAAGGTATGTCTTCTCTCTTCTCATCCAAACCATCTTCTTCTCTTTCTCTGCGTGCTATGTCAGTAGCTAACCCCTTACTGACTTCCCCAGCTGCAACAACATCTTCCGCGCTCCTGAAGCGCCCACCTCCTTCTGGCTCTACTCCTCCTCCCCAACCCAAACGCGCCAAATCCAAGGCGCAGAAGAAAAAGAAGGCTCCTGTTGCTGGTAAGAAATACTATCTTACCCTACCTCAAATTTTTAATAGACCTTCCCCTTTATCTAAAACTTCTTTACCTGCAGATACTCCTGCTCCCCAACTCCAAGAACCTGAGGTTGTTCTACTCGAACACTCAGAGAATGTGGAGGGCAATCGCTCTGATGCCCTCCTAACCTCAGGTAATATTACTAAGCATATTATTGCCATTCCTTCTTCTGAGAAAGCTATTGAGTCTTCTAGTGCTCATTTAGCTCCTTCTGTTACAGGTTCTTTTGGAGCAGCAACATCAATTGGACATTCTCAACCTCAACAGAATGATCCCTTTGATGAGTTCGTCTTCAAGGACTCCGAGCGATAGCTAAGTGCAGCCGAGCTACGTCGTCAGTCCGCTGAACGACAACTTCAGGAGGCCCGCGCAGCACTCCAACAGCAGGAGGATGCGCACAAGGCTCGTCTCCAAGCCTTGGAGTTGGAGCTTGCCTCGGCGAAAGCTGCTACTGCTGCTGCTGAAGCCGCCGCCGCCACTGCCACCGCTGCTGCCACTGCTGCTGCTCCGCCACCAACGGGCGTAGTTTTGACAATACCTTGTCTGGATAATATCCATGACAAGGTCTCCCAAGTGGCCTCTTCCTCCAACTCCCTTCAGGCATCCATCGAGGACCTGAAGGCCACCGCCCTGCCCGCTCTCTCCACTGCGGTCAACACCAGCTCCAACTCTGTCACCTCCTTTTAGGATGCTGTGTTGCAGAGGTTGGACGCTCAGGAGGCAGGGCTAAGGGCCCTTCAAGAGAAGGTGACGGATCTCTCCACCACCGTCAACGCCATCACCACTGCTCCTCCTCCGCCACCAGCGTTCTCCAACACTGACAGGGACTTACTTCAGTCCCTGGTCAGCTCCTCCATCGTCTCCGCCAAACTTCAGACCGATATGGCCTCTCTCCTCCAGAGGTGTTTATCAACAGCTGCCTTTTCCAAGGCACCTGTTGAGGGGGGGAGACAGCCTCTGAAGGACCATTCCGTTTATTCCCCCTCCACCAACTGGAGAACAACTAAAGAGGGGGGAACAAACGAGGATGATGATGATGATGATGAAGATGATGATGAAGACGACGACTTCATCGTCGAGAAGATTCCTGCATCAACGCCCACTCAAGGGCCTGCACAGTCTCAGGGGGAGAACCCCGGTGCACCTGGTATGTCCATTCCTCCATCCTCTCCCTCATCTTCTGATAACCTCCCCATATCTGCTCTCCTAAAATCTAAACCAACCCCTGAAACCATTACCCTCACTGACACCTCATCTGAAGATTCACCCTCAAACAACCTTCAAATAGTTGTTTATCAACCACCCAAACAAACTACCCCTGAACCAACACCTCAACCAACTCCTGAACCTGAACCTGAAACTCAAACCGACTCTGAATTTCAGGATGTCAATTTCGGTTCTGTAACTGGTGAGATTATTCACCTAATGGAGAATAGTCGATCTGAAGCTATCAGGACTGAACTAAGCAAAATGACATTCAGAGTAACTCCCTTAAACCCTGAAACCACTCCTTTAAACCCAACCCATTTCAATTCTGAAGCCTCCTCATCCAAAACCCCTGAAATCCAAGCCCCTCCTGAAACTGTCTACCTATCGTCAGATGATGAGTTCATCTCTGATGATTTCTCTACCCCTGCTTCTTCTCCTAGATCTCCTCCTTCTAATTCTCCACGTTCTGAAGGAGAAAATTACCCTGACACTTCCAATGCATTGAACAGGATGGGCGTTTAGATGCCGTGATAGAGCGACTCGAGAGTACAAGAGTAAAAATTCCTCTTCGTACCTCTTGGGACTCTGAGTTCGCCTATCTATCGCAGAAGGAATACGAGGAAGCAATAAAAGCTCAGGAGGAGCATAATAAAAAGCAAAAGGAATCTTTCCTTTTTGCTCAAGCCGTAAGACGGCTCGCGTCTGATTTTGTAGAAGAAGACGACGAAATAAGTGCTGATCCTCTTCTAGCACAGAAGGCCGCTCTGAAGGTCTTCAACAGGAATGCAGAGGAACAGGCTGAAGAAGTGAATACCGAGCTTGACTGGTGCAGAGATCGTCTATATCTCTGAAAACATGGTGCTGCCATTTCAGGAATCCGTCTTCGCCGAACCCGAGGCAAGAGAGGTAATCCTGGCAAAACCTGGATCACCGTCAAACGCTCAGGAGTAAAAGACGCAAAGCACACTCTTGACAAGTTAGACCGATACAACTTGTCAAAGTGGAACGAAATCAGAAGCCTACTTCCCAAAGCCAACAAGAACTACAGGGCTGAAGTAGAAGAAGTCATAAATGGACTTATTGCTCGCATCAGAAGAACAACCGAAATTCCTGATGACTTACTCCAACCTTCTTCAGCACAGCCAAAGCCTCCTGTTCGAAGATCAGCAGGCACTTCTACAAGGAGACCCACTCCTTGCATGCCCAGGACTGCATACAAGCCTATGGATCTCTCGATGCTTGATCTTTCCTTTCCTTCTGGAGTCTCTCTCTCTGAAGGTCAAGTCATCAGAGAACCTGTTCATGGTATTTGTGTAGGTGACAACTTCAACATCCTTCGCTTCCAACGCTTGAGCGAACTACACAAAGCACCCACTGAACACTTGGTATCAGTCCTCTTCATCGCGCAGAAAATAAAGAACAAGGACAACAAAGAATTTGTTCGTGCTGGTGAAACTCCAATCACTGTCCAAGTCAAGACTGAAGAAATCTCTGAAGACTCTGATAGCTAGAATTCTTTTGTATTTTCTTTCTTTCAGTACTACAATTATGTACTTGTGTATTTTCTTTACTCTTGTAAAAATATTAATGAGATTAATGGAAATGCATTTCAGTGCATCGTACTTTATTCCATCATAGTACTGAAAAAGATCCCTCAAAACAGTAAATGGGACATGTACCTTTATGAGTTCTATTTCCTACTGTTAAATTCTAGACTTAGATTTATTTCTAAACTTTTCTAGATTAAGACAATTCCTCTGTTGTCTTATCATTATCATTTAGGGGGAGATTGTTGATCCAGCTCTCCTAAGACCTGATGAAATGATAATGATCCTGTTACTTTACTTAGTGAATAGGTTTTTACTTCTGTTATAGCTTGAGGAATTATCACTGAGATTATTCAGTGTTATTCCATGTTACTTATGCTGTAACTTATTTTATAAATGATCAGGATCAGGATCAGGAGACGAATGAGTCTGTTCTGCAGTCTACTGATCCTGACCATCGAAGTGAAGACCTTCTGAAGACATTCAAGTCATACTCAAAGAACCATCAGCGAAGTCAAAGAATTAGCTGATGACAGGACCAGCATGCTCGTGATCTGAAAATGGAACTCAGTGATAGCAGGCTGCTCAAATTCGTATGACATCCTGAAGATGCATCAGGATACAGTGACCTCTGATCATCCTCAGTATCAGAGCCTTCCTCACTGATCAGTATCCTGATCCTGAAGGATTTGCGTAATGTCTTAGTCTAATGCACAAAAGGATTATCCGCCTTTACTGACACAAAAGTACATAAGGACAGTCTCTTTTCTGTTCCCTCCGTAGTTATCAGACCTCAAGGCAACTGTTTACTCACATCCTCTTTTGCACACCATGCAAAGGTATTTGTTTATATTAAATAGTACATAGGACCACTTAGATTGTGACACGTACACAAAAGTGAGTCTGCATGCATTTAATGCATTGGGTATAAATAGGACTTGAAGAGATGTTCTCCATACTTCTTCTTCATCCTAAAAATACCCTAATCCTTTCTTTCTTATTCCCTCTAGTTTCTTTCTTCTCTTATCTTCTCACTCTAGTGCATAGTGAAAGAACTTAGATTGTTTAGTTTAGACTTGTAGTCTTTTCTATTTCCGCAACAATGTGTAAATTCATATTGTTAATACAACAAAGAATTTAAAAGTGAAATTTGTGTGATTATATTCAAACCCCCCCCCCTTCTATAATCCCAAACACTATCCTTACTTGAAGGTCACCTCATTGGGACCAACGCAAAGTGTTTGTTACTCGAAGGGCATGGTTTCTTGAAAGGGAACTGATATCCAAAGAGACTAGTGGGAGCCAAATTGATCTTGAAGAAATTCAAGAGTCAACCAGCATGGAAACTGACGTTGGCACTAGTTCTCAACAACAGGTTGTAGAACCTATAGTTGTTGAGCCTCAGCAAAGAGTTACTGAGGAATCTGACATCCAACCACCACCTCTTCGTAGGTCTGATAGAGTGCGTCATGCACCAGAAAGATATAATTTACTTATATCTGATGGTGATGATACACAGGTAGATCTTGATGAGCCTGCCAGTTATCAGGAAGCCATGGCGGGCCCTGAGGCCGCTAAATGGAAGGAAGCTATGCAAAGCGAGATGCAATCCATGTATGATAATCAAGTATGGGACTTGGTTGATCATATACCCATTCAAAAGATAGTGGGTCATAAAAGGGTCTTTAAGAAGAAGACCGACATGGATGGCAAAGTACACACGTACAAAGCCAGATTGGTGGCGAAGGGCTACACGCAAACTCATGGTGTAGACTATGATGAAACCTTCTCACCAGTGGCTATGTTGAAATCTATTAGAATACTCATTGCCATAGCAGCATTTCATGATTATGAAATATGGCAGATGGATGTAAAAACTGCTTTCCTTAATGGGAAGCTATTCGAGGATGTGTATATGACACAACCTGAGGGTTTTGTACAGTCCGAGCATCCTAATAGAGTGTGTAAGCTTCAAAAGTCTATTTATGGACTTAAGCAAGCTTCTCGCAGCTGGAACATCTGCTTCAATGAGAAAATCAAAGAACTTGGTTTTTTGAGAAGTGAAGATGAACCATGTGTATATGTCAGAACTAGTGAGAGCATTGTAGTCTTCCTTGTCTTGTATGTAGATGACATACTTCTCATGGGAAACGATATCCCTACTTTGCAGAGTGTAAAAACTTGGCTAAGGAAATGTTTTTCTATGAAGGACATGGGAGATGCAACATACATATTAGGCATCAAGATCTATAGAGATAGATCTAGGCGTCTTATTGGTCTAAGCCAAAGTACCTACATAGACAAAGTGTTGAAGAAATTCAACATGCAGGACTCCAAGAAGGGGTTCATTCCTATGCAGCATGGTTTGGCGCTGAGCAAGGCTCAGTGTCCTAGTTCTAGTTCAGAGCTAGAAAGGATGAGTCGGATTCCTTATGCCTCGGCTATAGGATCGATCATGTATGCCATGATATGTACTAGGCCTGATGTGTCGTGTGCTTTGAGCATGACGAGCCGATATCAGGCCAATCCTGGCAATGACCACTGGACAACGGTAAAGAACATCCTCAAGTATTTAAGACGGACTAAAAAAATGTTCTTGGTTTATGCAGGTGCGGAAGAACTCAGTGTAAAGGGTTACACTGATGCTAGCTTCCAAACCGATAGGGATGATTCTTGCTCGCAGTCGGGATTCGTGTTCTTGTTGAACGGTGGAGCGGTTTCTTGGAGGAGCTCCAAGCAGAGCACCGTAGCAGATTCGACAACGGAGGCTGAGTACACGAGGCTGCAAAAGAGGCCGTGTGGATGAAGAAGTTCATCGGGGATCTTGGTGTAGTTCCTAGCATTCAAGATCCCATAGAGATCCTATGTGACAACGAGGGTGCAGTCATTCTGGCTAAAGAACCCAGGTCACATAAGCGCACACGTCATATACTCAGGAAGTTTCACTACGTTCGAAAGGTTGTCGAGGACAAAGACATTATCATTAGTAGAGTCGGCACAGATGGGAACTTGGCCGATCCATTCACCAATCCCTTATCGCAGACCAAACATGATGCACATACTAGGTCTATAGGCATTAGATTTGCTAGCGATTTGGCTTGATTGTATTTATTTTGGTTGATTTGAAATTTCAGAACTTATACACTTGCTTTATGATGTATCGATATTATGATTGAGATCTTAATATATGCTTAGAGCAGTTACTATCATTCGGTGTACTATTAAGGTTCTAATTTTGCATGTTTATTAACTTCCTTGAACAATTAGTTCAAAATTTTCCACAGTCGGTCGTTCTCCACTGGAAGGGAGTAGTGAATTAAGACTGATGTGGAGTGTTAGTTGATTATCCATAAGAGATGGGTATAGCATAGAGATGCAACTATACACTCACATGTACTTGATAGAGATCAAGTATTGGAACGCCCCACACTTAGAGATTGCTTCATGGATCATGTCACAAGCAATTCTAAGATGGTAATATCTAGTATCCTTAAGTAAAGATACATGAGATTTTTTGACGCAAAGTCTGTTATGCTTTGATGTTTCTCCAACGTTGTCCGTAACAGGCGGCTATAAAGGGAACCATTGGGCATAATGTGATTAGTGGGTAAGAGATCTATGTAGTCAGTACTATTTGTTCCTTTTATCTTGCGATAAAAGCGATATCCATGGGCCCCTCGATGATTTGGTGCTGACACTGAATGTATGCATACTCAGACTAGATTGATGTTGGATCAATCTTGTAGTCTGTCTTTGGGTCACGACAAATCTTTATCGAGAAACATAATAGTGAACGATCTGAAGATTGACCATGTTCCATGTCTGACGTTCACACGGATATCTGTAACAAAGGGATATTTGATCACTTACCTATAGGACTGCTTAATGCAGAAATTGAGTCATAGATGACATATCTCATGTTGACATTACTATTCAATTATTGTGACATGTGCAAGTGGGAGTCTGTTGGAGATATGCCCATTAACACAATAAAATAGCAATGGTCTAAAATTGCATGGGCCTATTGGGTCGCACACAAAGTTCAATCACATTAGAGCGAAATATAATTTTAGAGGGTTTAACAAGTAATTAATTAAAAGTGTTTAATTTGGAATTACTTGTTACTAGATAATATCTAATAAGTCTAGATGATTATTAGACTTGATAAGATATTATTTGAATAGGATGTTAATCCTAATTAAATAAAAACTAACTCAAAAATTAATATATATCACTTCTCTCTTCTCTTGTTGGATACGGCAACCACAATCAAAAGGAATTAAAAGGTTTTATTCCTTTGATTTGGTTTTTGACGATCTGAAAAGAAAAAAAAAAGCCACCATCAAAAGTTTTGTTTTTTTTCTTCTAAAATACACAGCCAATAACCTATAGATTCCTTTTGGTTTTTTGCTTCAATTAATAACACACAATCTCAAAAGGTGTGTGTTGTTTCGGTGAAAGCATAAGGGAAAGAAGAGAGAAGGTTTCGCTCTTTATGTGACTGATTTTGGGGTGTGCTCCTAATAGAGAGGTTCCTGCTATTGGAATCTTCCTGGTCAACAAAAGGTCTTTCTAATCCCTCTCGTATTTAGTTTAATTGTTACTTGTATTCTGATTGTAACCTGATTTCTGGAAGATTGTGTGTTTGTTTTGCTTCCGCTATAATATATTGTTTGATTTGTATGGTTTGTTTTATACACACAATCCAACACTTATATCCATATTATTTCCTTGTTTCATGATTTCTCAATTGTAACTTAGAAATACTACAATTATAAGTATAATGTCTCTAACTTTTTTTGGAAGAGGTATCCCAGACCACATTGGGCCCAAACTAATCCTCGACTATTTTGGGCCGAAGCCCGACTGCAATGTCTCTAACTTTCATCCTTCTTTACTTGCTTCTTATCTTAACTGTCACATACTATCTGAATATCCTTATACACATTATCACACTATCATAAAAAAATTATCGTAACACTATATCACAATTAGTAAATGTCACTTTCTTTTTTGATACAATTGATTTCCGTATATTCTAATATTTATCCATGTCTTAACTCCTCCATAATTGGATATCTCCATGGGTGGCCCTAGTGTTGGGCGAAGAAGGTAATGGCTCAGGGCATCAAAAGCTAGAAGGCATCACATGCCAACAATTAAATATCGTTTAATAAGCTCATTATTTGATTTTTGTCCAAAAAATGTTACCGCTATTATCTTTCGTTTTACCCTCACAATTCGTGACTTCCCTTCTGCCCCTCATATTCAAACCCCCAATCTTGGATCTCACTCTTAGTTCTCAAAATCGCATCTAGTTTCTTTCAAGATAAAACCAAGGTATTTTTCTTAGTTTTTTGTTTACTCATCTAGTTATCTTATTTGCTTATTATTCTTATTTGCTTATTATCTAGGTGATTTCAAAAAACCTATTTTACTTATTTAAGTGATTTGCTTATTTGATTAAATCTCGATGTCTTGTTTTCATGCCTTAACTATATATATTCGTGTCTCATAATTTTATGTTTGATAGTGTATGTACATCATTAATTTGTGGTTTGATTATTATTAACTAGTCGTATTATACTTGTTAACTACACAAATATTTCCACTTTGTTCATATTTGGTTTTTTGTTTTGACCATTTTACCTTGGATCTACTATATCCCTAAAAAAAGATAGCATCCCTCTATGAATTTGTAAGAAGGTCCGGCTAGGTTCCAAACCTCTTAAAAACATGTGTTACTTGTTTCTTGGACTAGTGCATTTCTTTACTATTCGCCCAGGGCATCCAAAACCGTTGGACTGCCCCGTCAAACCATTGCCACCTTTGACTCCTAACCGATGAATTTGTTATCACCACACCCAATAACGGAGCCATCAAATGGTGGATCGGCAATGCCGTGGTCCATGAAAAGTTCGGCCACGGTTTTCGCCAAGCTCATGTTTCCCACCCATGACACAAAGGTCGGTACCGATATGGGAGTCCCACACTTTCATCGTTCCGACATGGGATCTTGAGACCGACAAAACGCTTCCGGGATCGCAATAAATGACTGTGACCATAAAGTCGATCTAAACAGAGTGGATAATGGCGCCCTGATGAGATTTCTGATGTGTGAATTCCCCGAGATAACCTTCTAAACCAATTTGGGGATGTCTCGAAAGACGGTACATACACGAGCAGCTAGCCTTCCAAGCGTCAATGAAAGATTTCACGCCACGCTAGGTGAACTGTTGGAAAATATTTAGGTGGGGAGATGATAGGGTGATATTTCTGAAATCGGATGTTTGACCGGATAAACTATTTGGATCTTGAGAGTTCACTTTCCGAATCTAATATTTCGACCCTATGCCTGGGTTGCACGAAATTCAGATTTGGGATAATCCAAGTAGGAACAATTTCTATCGAGGCACCGAATAGAAATTCACAACTAGATATTTATATCACATCGTTGTCTAATGGTTACCAATCTCAACTGATAAATAAATCAGTATCCAAGATTATATATCAGAAACTATATAAGTGTTATCAAAGAAAACCTCCAAACTTTTGTTATGTGAATTCGTCTCTGTCCTTTCTACCTTGCAACTTCGACTATATATAGATAAATAGTTAGGTTGGCAAGTTGACATAAAAATTATCCTTATCCATATATAATATTATCCTTATCCATATAATGAAGGACTCAAATCTTACATATATGCAGACAAAGAAATAATTTGAAGATACTCAAAGATATGTTTACTGACAAAGGAAAGCTTTCTAGATACTCAAAATATATATATGGATGTAGTCGATATATATATATATATATATATATTTCTTTTCCTTTTCTATTAAGTGAAATAATTATAGGTTATAATAAGAGTAGGTATTATCTATCAGTTAGACAATAACTAAATCAACCTAATAATTATTTACATGAATCCATCAGCTGGGTTTACGCGATGCAAATAACACGCGTTTACAAAACCTTTCCGCTGAAACCTTATTTCTGATATAACCGAAATCAATTTAGTTTTATACGAGTGTGCACTCCGCACCTCATTGCTCGTCTAAATAACAAAGCTTGATTTCCATTGGTAACCTATAAAATTCCATTATACTAAAATGAACTTGGTGACACTAAAATCACCAACAATCCTCCCCCATTTTAGTGTAACCTTGAATTTATAAAACAAGACTATGATTTGACCAAACTTATGCATACAAGAAAATATCGAATCGATTGAATTTCCATGTTAGTATATTATGCGTTCCAAACACTCGAGAATCAGGGTGTTCTAAGAATTAAACCCTTTAACCCATTTGAATGCCTGAAGATAATATACACATAAATTTAAATAAATATTCCAGTTAAAATCCTGACACTATTACAAAGCCGAGTGTCCAAATCCATTCGTGATCGTATAAAAAGCAAAGTCCCAGCTTTTCGAAGTTCGGCTACACTTCACGACCATATAGGTAATTCCTTTTCTCATGTACCTGTTCACACTTTAACAAAGGAATTATTAAGACAAAGTCAACCTCCCAACTACAGGCACCGAACACACTAACCTGGGATGATTTCATGTGTGTGTGTTCCATTTCTTAAGTGTGAGCCTTCCTCATTGAATTCAACCTCTAATGTCATATTAAAGGGGAATTGGGTATCTCACCATTAAGAAATTAAATGGACCTTAATCCCATCCCAATAACAGACTTGTGCACTAAGTCCCTAGCTAGACTCTTTGTCAGATGATCTGCCAAATTTTGTTGTGATTTCACAAACTCTACCGAAATTACACCATTCATTATCAAATCTCTAATCATACTGTGTCTAACACCTAAGTGTCTAGACTTCCCATTGTATACCTGACTATATGCTTTTGCCAAAGTGGCAGCACTGTCACAATGAATAGAAATAGGTGCAATCGGTTTTGACCACAATGAATCTCATATATCAAATTTCTTAACCATTCCGCCTCTTTACCGGCAGCGGCTAACGCAACAAATTCAGATTCCATTGTCGAGTTTGTTATACAAGTTTGCTTCTTTGAAGCCCAAGAGATAGCACCTCCCCCAAGCAAGAATACCCAACCAGTTGTTGAAGAGTGATCTTCCTCAACATGGGTTATCCAACTTGCATCAGAATACCCTTCTAAAACCGAAGGATATCCCAAATAACACAAACCATAATCCATGGTCCCTTATAGGTACTTAAAAACTCTCTGAATTGCTTGCCAATGTTGAGTACTAGGATTACTGGTATACCTACTCAACCTCCCAACAGCATAAGCGATGTCAGGGCGTGTGCTAGTCATAGCATACATTAAGCAACCTACAGCCTGTGAATATTCCAGCTGTGATACAGTCATCCTCTTATTGGGCATTAACTTCACACTGGGATCCATGGGGGTACTCACGGGAGAACAATCACTATAAGTAAATTTCTTGAGAATTTTCTCAACATAGTGTGACTGCGTTAAAACAATCCCCTTGTTAACCCGTTTAATCCTAATACCAAGGATTACATCCGCCTCCCCCAGGTCCTTCATGGCAAAATTTGATGACAACAAACTTTTAGTTTCATCAACCTGAAGTTGATCAGTGCCGAATATCAGCATGTCATCAACATAGAGGCAGATTATCACACCCGAACCGGATGTATCAAACCTACTATACACACATTTGTCAGATTGGTTCAACTTGAAACCATTTGACAAAATAACCTCATCAAACTTTTGATGCCATTGTTTTGGCGCTTGTTTTAGACCATACAATGATTTAACCAGTTTACAAACCTTATGATCATTACCGGGCATAAGAAAGCCTTCTGGTTGATTCATGTAAACCTCTTCCTCAAGCTCTCCATTCAAGAAGGCTGTTTTAACATCCATTTGATGGATTACCAGATTGTGAATAGCAGCCAAGACTATCAACAATCTAATGGTAGAAATTCTAGCCACCGGTGCATACGTGTCAAAATAATCAATACCGGGCTTTTGTCTAAACCCCTGTATGACCAACCGGGCTTTGAACTTATCAATAGTTCCATCTACCTTCATCTTCCTTTTGAAGATCCATTTGCAACCCAAAGGTTTAGAACCTGGTGGCAAATCAGATAACACCCAAGTGTTGTTCTCCAAAATTGATGATAATTCATCATCAATCGCTTCTTTCCAGAAAGTGGCATCTCGGGATTCCATAGCCTCCTTAAAAGACTTTGGATCTTCTTCAATACTATAACAGTAAGAGTATTGAAGTCCAAACTCATCCTTTGACCCTTCCACCAAATACAATTGGAAGTCGGAACCGAAATTTTTCGCAATTCGGCCCCGTTTGCTTTTCCGAACCTCTAAGGGTTCCGGATCCGATCCATCTAAAGTTTCTAAAGTTTGACCTTCGTCAACATTAGAAATTAGATCCTTAGGTCTCGGGATCGATGAAAATCGTTCTTCATCGAAAATCGCATCACGCGATTCAATCACGGTATTAACCGACACCGACTCGTTAGGATCTATAACATAGAACCTATAAGCCTTGGAGTGTTGTGCATATCCAATGAAAATGCAATCAACTCCTCTCTCCCCCAAAGTAGATCTTTTGGGCTCGGTTAGTTTTACAACTACCCGACAACCCCAAATCCGAAAATAATTCAAATCTGGAGTCCTTTTGAACCAAAGTTCATATGGGGTAGTTTTGTTCCTTTTGTTTGGAACTCTATTCAAGACATAACATGTGGTTAGCATTGCCTCTCCCCAAAACCCCTTACTCAATCCTAAGTAAGACAACATCGAGTTGACCATCTCTTTCAAGACTCGATTTTTCCGCTCGGCAACACCATTTTGTTGTGGTGTATATGGAGCCGTTGTCTCATGAATAATACCAACTGATTGGAAGAAATGAGGATCCATGTATTCCCCTCCCCGATCATTTCTGAGACATTTAACCAGAACGCCCAGTTGCAATTCCACCTCGGTTTTGTATATTTTGAACTTTTCTAAGGCTTCATCCTTAGAATGCAACAAATACACATAGCAAAACCGACTTGAGTCATCAATAAAGGTGACTACGTACTTTTTATTACCAAGTGAAGGAGTTGCATGAAAATCACAAAGATCGCTGTGAATTAATTCCAAAACATTTGATTTTCGAATGACATTTTGAAAAGGTTGTTTTGTGATTTTCGTTAACATGCAAGTCTTACACTTTTCAGCACCAATGTCAAATGGTGGAATTAATCCAGCTTTTGACATCTCATGCATTCTTCTAAAATTAACATGACCTAATCTAGCATGCCATAAAGTATTATCATTAATTTTAGAAGAAACACTCGAAGATGAGTTCATTAACAAGCAATCATTATCACTAGAAAAAGGAATCAACACATTCAAACGAAACATTCCATAGCAAAAATAACCAAAACCAATAAACGTGCCAAATCTAGATAAAATAAATTTATCTGATTCATAAACTTGCTTAAAACCAGCAGAATTCAAACAACCAGCACTGACAAGGTTTTTACGAAGCCTAGGAACAAACAAGACATTACTTAAAGTAATTATTTTTCCGGAAGTAAAATTAAGATTAACCATTCCAACACCACAAACTTTTGTAGTCGACTCGTCACCCATCTTCACAATGGAACCATCGTCGGTTAGTGGCAATTTCTCGAACCACCGACGATCTCTACACATATGACTTGTAGCACCCGAGTCAACCCACCATGTACAGTCATCATCCTGTACATAAAAGGATTCAAGGATTAGCGAACAAACATAAACCATAGGTTTATCAAGGTTAGAAAAAATCTGACCTTTTTGTGGAGTAAAGCCGTTAGGCTTGTTGTTACCACCACCGCTGCTTCCAGCACCATTGTTCACCGTTCCTCTCTTATTGAGATTCACCCGACAATCACGTTTCAAGTGACCAGTCATATTACATCTCCAAAAAACCAAAACATTAGAGGTTTCTTGTTAGGTTTGTTTCGGCCCTCAAACTTACGTTTGATACCTTTTCCCTTGTGGTTTAGATTAATCTTGTTTCCTTCAACCATGTGGACCGAAGGTTGTCCAACATCAGGCTTAGCCTTGTTTTTGTCACTTTCTTGACCACGGAGAGATTCCTCAATCCGTATGTGGCTACCGAGTTGTACCAGAGACAACTCCTTTTTTTGATGTTTCAAGGTATGCTTGAAATCTTTCCAAGACGGTGGCAGTTTGTCATTACACTTGACACAGCAATACATTCATCCATCTTCATGTTGTGTTGAGCGTATTGACCCAGAATGCGAAGCAACTCATTATACTGTTCCATGACCGGCCTTGAATCCACCATCTTATAGTTATTAAAATCGCTAACGAGAAACTTCTTACTAGAAGCATCCTCGGCGATGTATTTGGATTCAAGATCGTTCCAGAGTTGTTTCGCATTCTCCACGTTTTGGTATATGTCAAAGAGAGGATCAGACATACCGTTAAGAATGTGACCACGACAGATGTAATCGTCGTTGTCCCACTTACATCACTTTCTGATATCAGCAGCTGTTTCGTCCTCCTTCTCTTTCGGCGCGGTAGAGCTCAGAACGTGCACCACGTTCAAGGTTGTCAGCAAAAAGTGCATCTTCTTTTGCCAGCGTCTGAAATCAATCCCTTGGAACTTCTCCAGTTTAGTAAACTTTGTGGTCATATCCTTGGAGGATAATTCGGCCATAATTTCAGAAACAGAAACAAGAATATTAGATTCGATTGTTGGAAAATATTTAGGTGGGGAGATGATAGGGTGATATTTCTGAAATCGGATGTTTGACCGGATAAACTATTTGGATCGTGAGAGTTCACTTTCCGAATCTAATATTTCGACCCTATGCCTGGGTTGCACGAAATTCAGATTTGGGATAATCCAAGTAGGAACAATTTCTATCGAGGCACCGAATAGAAATTCCCAACTAGATATTTATATCAAATCGTTGTCTAATGGTTACCAATCTCAACTGATAAATAAATCAGTATCCAAGATTATATATCAGAAACTATATAAGTGTTATCAAAGAAAACCTCCAAACTTTTGTTATGTGAATTCGTCTCTGTCCTTTCTACCTTGCAACTTCGACTATATATAGATAAATAGTTAGGTTGGCAAGTTGACATAAAAATTATCCTTATCCATATATAATATTATCCTTATCCATATAATGAAGGATTTCTCAAATCTTACATATATGCAGACAAAGAAATAATTTGAAGATACTCAAAGATATGTTTACTGACAAAGGAAAGCTTTCTAGATACTCAAAATATATATATGGATGTTGTCGATATATATATATATATATATATATATTTCTTTTCCTTTTCTATTAAGTGAAATAATTATAGGTTATAATAAGAGTAGGTATTATCTATCAGTTAGACAATAACTAAATCAACCTAATAATTATTTACATGAATCCATCAGCTGGGTTTACGCGATGCAAATAACACGCGTTTACAAAACCTTTCCGCTGAAACCTTATTTCTGATATAACCGAAATCAATTTAGTTTTATACGAGTGTGCACTCCGCACCTCCTTGCTCGTCTAAATAACAAAGCTTGATTTCCATTGGTAACCTATAAAATTCCATTATACTAAAATGAACTTGGTGACACTAAAATCACCAACATGAACTTGTCGGCGGGCAGGTCGGGCTTCGCTTATACCTCGGTTGGTGTGCTAAAAATCGCTGCCACGATCGCTATTAGATACTCGTTGCTTCGGCAATAGTTTGGGCCTCCAAAGAAGCTAGAAATTAGCATTCTCAATTACCAATGTCGATGTTGGCCTCGACTTACGCGTTCGATGTTGCTTCGGCAATAGTTTGGGCCTCCAAAGAACACAAACTAATGACGATGTTGGCCTCGACTTACGCGTTCCACTTTGTGGCAGTGAATTTGGTGGAGAAGTATGCACAGATGAAGAAGAGTCGGGATGAGCAATTGACGGCGGATGACGGGCCACTCTGCGGGACTCATATCATGCGTGACTTCGTATACGGCTCGTTAAGCGTATGTATGGAAGCTACCGGCGGCCATGGCTATGCAGATGTCAATAGATTTGGGAGCTTGTGAAATGATCGATCATAACATCTTTCAGACATTTGAAAGGGACAACACCGTGCTTTTACAGCAGGTTCGGTTTATTTTCGAAATTATGTCCCATTTTTTTTATTAATATTTTAACATGTCCAAATAGGTCATTTCATATCCTTTAGCTTATCAACTAGTTTTTATATCAAATATGATTAGTTTATCGGGCAACAACTAGCATATCAGTTAGTTTTTTAGTTTAGGTGGCAGGTGATCAATTGAAGCAGTACCAAAAGAAGTTCCATGGGGGGACGTTGGCTGTTACGTGAAACTACTTGAGAGAGTCGATGAACACGTATCTTCCTCAGTCGAACCCCGTGACGGCTCGCTGGGAAGGTGAAGACTATCTACGAGATCCTAAATTCCAGTTGGATGCGGACCGTTGATCACTTTTAATCTCATGCCACTCATGAATTTCACTTTAGAATCGACTTGGTCTAGTGCAGCCCCGTACCTCTCATTAGTGTTGCTTTACAATTATGATTGATCCAAGAATGAAGATCCCTTTTTACCCTTCTCATCATAACTTCCCTTCTCACTTAAACCTAACCCTATGTATATATGGGTTCAACTAAGAATGCCAGATAGCATGAGAAGGGAATGTTAAAGGAAGTTTCGCATGTAAATCAAAAGTTCATTTGAAGATGCATATGTAAACCGGTATATATAAATAACCTATGTGCATTTTCAAATAGTTTTTATCAGGATTTTTTCAATGATTCATGTTTGAACCTTTCTTAACCTTCTCTTTTTACCTTCTCATGATATTTAGCCTTCTTAATTAAATTGAATCATGTGAGTATATATATGGGTGGATGTAATATCGAATATCTCGGTTGCTTCAAAGTGATGTGCGACTACGGAAGCATACAAAGACTCTCGGTAGCTTTGGTGCCTGGAATAGATGCTTAAATCATCTATTGACGCTTGTAGAGTCCCACATCAAAACCATCATTCTTGAAAATTCATTTGAAGCGATTAAGAGGTCTCATACCTAATCCTTTAAATCCCCTGGTTGTTATGTTCTTCTGTTGGTGATCGGATGCTTGCCTTGTGATCCAGCTATCCCGATGCAAGCTCTCGTGCAGTCGTGCTTCTCTTAAGCTTGTTTGTGATCTTTATGCCTTGAATCGAATATGGAATGATATAGGAACTTATCGCAATGTGGACTATGTTGCCCCTAACAAAGCAAAGGTAATATCACAAATACGATTAGCATAAATACTTGACTTTTGCCGGATAGGATCTTCGTGGAAACAACTTCTCTATCCTTTGGGTTAGAGGCAAGTTCTAGTGGGGACAATCATAATTGATTTAATTTAAAATAAAATAACTATTAGTTGCAAAAACTACAGTGTCAATGAATTGATAATATAAGGGTGTTTTTTGCTACATCGAAGTGGTAATAAACGAAATTTAGGGACAAAATTTATAAAAACCAGCAAACCTTAAGTATCAAATTCATAATTCACTATAAATAAAATTTAATATGATGAAAATACAAAGATTAAGAAACGAGGATTTCCGCCCACGACTCAAATTAATCGTTATTAAAAATCTATGATGTAAATGGACATTTTAAAGTCTATAATAATAATCTAGTATGGCTTTCAAATAATAATAAAAATCTAGTATAAAGGGAGAGAGTTTTGAATTGGAAGATTGTAACTTATAAAACTGCACAACATGTTAGGCAAATTCTACAACGTTATAAATAACTTCAAGATATTATAGCTATTCTTAGCTTGGACGAATTCTCCGGAGAGGATCATTTAACCGTAGCAAGAGCGCAAAAAACCGAGTGTTTCTTATCACAATTTTTTTTGCATAATAGAAGTATAAACAGGTTCTTCAGAAAAATATTTTATGTATAAGTAACTTAATTATCATTTTTAAGATGAATATAAAGTATTTTTAATGTTCTATAGAAGTTTTAAATTAGTTGTTCCTTTATAGTTTTTAGGATGTGACGACAACCCATGACATTTAGTGTGTATTTTGTATGCCCATCTCTAATAAAAACCCCATCACCTTTGTTTAGTGTGTGATTATGTGCATAAAACCATGAACTACCACTTTATTTGTCCACAGAGAATAACCGAGAATCTATCTAAGGCGAATTAAGACCTGATTGGTCCTCGAAAAATATATCGAGATCGATCGAGAACATATCAAGACAATCGAAAGAACCCATCGGGATCAACTTACCTAGCATGTGCGTTTCTGTGGTACCATAACTTGTCATAAAAGGAGTAATGCATGTAAAAGTATGTCACATTGTAAAACAAATTAATATGTAAACTTTATATTATATAGCAAATATATAAATCCTAGCCTTCGATGATAAAAGACAAGGTAATGTAAAAAATATTTTAAATAGATTGTCACGGGTTTACGATTATTTTATGGTTCTTATTTAGCCATCAAATAATGTTAAGAAGTTGATGAAATTCAGAGAGACCTATAACGTACAAGCAATTTGCCATTGACGATATTTTGGAGATTCAACATCATTTCATTTACGAAACAAAAAGAGTACCAACTTGTACAACATTTTTCACACTACACTTGTTCGTGTGAAGTTATTTTCAAACTTGACCATACTCGTATTCTGATTACTACTATGATTACTAGTAGGCTAGAAGCCAACATATTGCGTGTACTCTGCATACGCTTCACCTCCAGACTGCTTGCCAATTGGTGCCCTCGTGACGATATCAGGCAAATCAAATGCATCCACAAGTTCTCGAGCAATGTTCTTTACCTGAAAACTCAAATACTCTGCCAGCTTGTGGATTGCCTATAAAATAACAATATTCATTGGATGAAAATCACGCCACACAACCATAGACATCCCAAAATTCGTAGTGTAGATAATGAGAATATAATGCTACTCCCATCCCATCTTGATGGAAATCGCTACATTTGACATGGAAATGGGATGGCGAGATCCACATGGAACAGAGGAAGTGGTTGTTTAGTGCATCACAGAAATAATACAGAAGAATATGTGAAACCCCATTAAATAAATTATTTTCCCAAAGAGTCCTGCAGGAGGTTCCAACATAAGTTGAGGAGAAAATGTTCTAAATCTAGCCATTGTGGGACTCCAACACACCCCTCAAACGTATACAGTCACATATTTGCCCAAAGTATCAAGGGTCCTAAGAGTGGTAGGTAAGCTTGGTATGGGGTATAACAGGTGTTTTTGGCTTTTATGATAAATAAAGGCGATTAACGACATATTTCAAACTATATGTTCATTCTCAATGATTTATGACAATAGTAAACCAAATGAACACTAGACCCCAAGTGCATGGGCTACCACTCAATTGACTCTTCGCAATAGAAAAAGAAAAGCGACTTAAAGTGCGCAAGCCTCAAATTTGTGTACTCCTTTAAATTAACAACAAATGTCCACAGACTACTCACAGTGTCACTGCCTGTGGTATTATAGGTCACAAGTTCAAATCCCTTTACCTGTTTTTTAATTTATTTGGTAACAACAGAAGAAAAAGAGAAAAAACCCCACTTGGATGTAGAAAAAAACGCCCTTATATATCAATTTCAATGAAACCGTAGTTTTTGCAATTAATAGTTATTTTTATTTTAAATTAAGTCAATTATTTTTATGCCTCCACCTTAAAATGATTTTGGTCCACCTCTGATATACATAGAACTTGCCTCTAACCCAAAGGATAGAGAGGTTGTTACCATGAAGACCTGTCTTGCAAAACTCATACATTTATGCTAATGGTATATTTAGCGATATTACCTTTGCTTTGTTAGGGGCAACATAGTCCACATTGCGATAAGTTCCTATATCATTCCATATGCGATTCAAGGCATAAAGATCACAAACAAGCTTCAGAGCAGCTCGAGAGCTTGCATCCGGACAGCTGCATCACAAAGCAACCGTCAGATCACCAACAAATGAACATAACATCCACTTTACGGGATTTAAAAGGATTAGATACAATACCTCTTAATTGCTTCAATGAAATTTTCAAGAATGACGGTTTCGATGTGGGACTCTGCAAGCGTCAATAGATGATTTAAGCATCTATTCCACGCACCAAAGCTACCGAGAGTCTTTGTATGCTTCCGTAGTCGCACAGCAGCACTTTGAAGCAACCGAGATGTTCGATACTGCATCCACCAGTTAATGCCATACAACATATTCAATTTATTTAATATGCATCTTCAAATGAATTTTCTAATGATTTACACATGAACCTTCTCTTTTCACGATATATAGTGTTCTTATATATGTGTGTATATATGTGTGTGTATGCATATAGAGAAAGGTTCAAATGAGAAGTGCTAAAAGAATACTAAGTAGAGAAATGATCTCAACCGTTGATACGGTTGAGATCATAGTTGACTAGTCAAAGATTGCAGCTTTGACCAGTCAAAAGCTGCAATCTTTGACTAGTCAAAGTTCGGTTGGGTGCGATTCACGGAGGGCAAAGGTCAAAGCCGCCATTATTGACCGGATGAGTGATGGAGATCACTTCTCTACTTTGTATTTTTTTAGCACTTCTCATTTGAACCTAATACTATGTATGTATATGTATATATATATATTATATTATATATATGGGTGGAGAGGGTGAAATCCATGGAGAACCACGAAGAATAGGAGACCCAAAAAACCACGAAAAATGGATGAAAAAATATCAATATGGATGTCAAAATAAACAGAATAAACTGATCGATTTATGTGTAATTTGTTTATCCATTTTTTGTTATATTTCACCGTTAATAAGGGGGTATATGATTATTTTACATAAATAACCACCTTTTTAATCTCATCCGTTGAATCATGTTGGGATTATATAGAAGAAGAAGAAGAAAAGAAAAAGATTACCCTGAAAGCATCCAACTGGAATTTAGGATCTCGTAGATGGTCTTCACCTTCCCAGCGAGCCGTCACGGGGTTCGGCTGAGAAAGATACGTATTCATCGACTCTCTCAAGTAGTTCCACGTAACAGCAAACGTCCCCCCACGGAACTTCTCCTGGTACTGCTTCAGTAGATCACCCGCCACCTAAACAAAACCATACTTTCTCAATAACTAAAAAACTAACTGATATGGCTGATAAACTATAGTCATGTTTGGTAAAAGCTACTTGATAAGCTAAATGACTACATAAAATGACCTAAAAGGAGATGTTCAAATATTATTCAAAAAATACAAGCGACATAATTTCGAAAAACAAAAATAGCCACCACGGTTACTGGAAAAAGGAGCTTTTTCAATAAGCTCAAAAGATAAACATAGCTTAGAGCATCTCCAAGAGCTTCCACAAAATGGAGAAAATAGAGAATATGGGGAGTTTTGAGCTAAAATTTTGCTCCAAAGCTTTCCTAAACTATCTTCAAAATGGAGAAAGCAGGAGCGAGAAAAGGGTTTTCTCCAAATACGAAAATAACCACAAAAACGATTACAAAATGAAAGAACAAATAAAAAACCTTGAAAATAAAAGGTGCGAAAGAGAAATAATATTTTAATATATGAATGGAATATTTTAATATTATAATCAATGTTAAAATCTGAGAATCTCTTGGAGATGAATTGAATTTTTTTTAAACAACCTCTCGTTTTTTTATCAAGATTTTTCTTTAGATTCTATAAAGCAAAGGAATTTAAAAACCGAACCTGCTGTAAAAGCACGGTGTTGTCCCCTTCAAACGTCTGAAAGATGTCATGATCATTCCGCAAGCTCCCAAATCTATTGACAGCGGCATAGCCATGGCCACCACAAGCTTCCCTACATACACTTAACGACTTAGCCGTATATGAAGTCACATAAGCTTTGAGCCCCGCCGAGAGGGCATGGACGTCCGCCGTCAATTGCTCATCCCGACTCTTCTTCATCTCTGCATACTTCGCGACCAAGTTCACCGCAGCAAAATGGAACGCGTACGTCGAGGCCAACATTGGCATCAGTTTGTGTTGTTGCGATTGGTAGTCAAGAATGCTAATCTCCGGCTTCTTCGGAGGACCAAATTGCTGCCGAAGCAACGAGTATCTAATAGCAATCGTGGCAGCGATTTTGAGCACACCAACGGAGCTATACGCGAGCCCAACCCGCCCGCCAACAAGTTCACCGAGCGTGGCAGCAAATCTTTTGTTGACGGTCGGAAGGCTGCTTGTGTACGTACCATCTCTCGAGACATCTCCAAATCGATTCAAAAGATTATCTCGGGGAATTCTCACATCACGAAATCTCAACGCACCGTTATCTACTCCATTCAGACCTACTTTATGGCCACAGTCGTTTATTTCGACCCCCGGAAGCGTTTTGTGGGTCTTGAGATCCCGTATCGGAACAATGAAAGCGTGGACTCCCATATCGGTAACGACCTTCGTGTCGTGAGTGGGCAACATGAGCTTAGCGAAAACCGTGGCAAGCTTGCCGTGAACCGCGGCATTGCCGATCCACCATTTGATGGCTCCGTCATTGGGTGTGGTGATAACAAATTCATCGGTTATGGGATCGAAGGTAGCAACGGTTTGGATGCCTTGAACGTTTGAGCCTAAAAGACAAGCGGGCTGTCAGTCAATATAGTACGTTACTTGTGCTCTTCTGGAGAGTAATATAACGGGTTATTCTTAGAGGCATGAAACCAAACCAGTATATCCCATCTGGAGGTGGGATCTGGGGAGGGTAAGATGTACACAGACCTCACATCTATTCCACAGAGTAAAGCAAAAGCAAAACTTATAGTTTCATTTTTTTATTTAATTTTCTAGTTGTTCCAAAGTCTTATAAGTTGAAAGCAAAAGAGTACATACCGTGGTGAAGCTCAGTCATTGCAAAACAACCGAGATACTCTAGATTGTCGATACCTTCGAAGTACTTATCCTTATGTTTCTTAGTACCCAAGTTTATCACAGAGCCTCCCCATAGACTGCATAGTTTTACAACATATTTGAAGTCATTAAACTTCTCAAAGATTAAGGGTGCCTACTTTTCAGTATGCAATCCCACATTTAGCATCTAAAGACTAGAATCTCCAAAAATAAGAATCCCGACCGAACCAAACAAGCACAGTATATCCCACCCGAAGGTGGGTATGTCAAGTAAGATTTACGCAAAAGAAGCTTCAATCAACTTCCAACATAAATGAGTCTTACAACATCTCCAACAGATTCCTCAAAATTTCTCCATGGATAACACATAAATTACATTCTTTTCCAACAAATTCCCCATTTTAAAAAATCCAACACTGATTGTATTAACAGGGTGTTGTTATCTGGACCCTCCACGGGTCTTTTATCATGCAAATAAAAGTAGACCCCTACATTGAGTCCCACCTGTACACATAAACCTGCCCATTTTCATCACGGGGGACCATTTATAGTTCCCCTATTAAATACTTTATACACATAGTAAAATATTATTTCTCTCTTTAAATATTATATTTATTTTCAAAGTTTGCTAAGGGTGATTTCATTTTGTAGTCATTTTTGGATATGCTCCATATCTGGAGAAAATACCCTCCCTCTCCTAGTTTTTCTTTTTTTTTTTTTTCATTTTGATGGTAGTTGTGGGAAAGCTATTGATTGATTCAAATCCCCAATTTGTCCATTTTGGAGATGCTCTTATTGTGACTTATTGGCTTCTTCAAGAAGGCACTAAGTTGATAAGCTTGTTTGTGTAATCCAAAAATGCTGTTAGAACTCCTATTTTTTGATAAGGGATGAAATGGAGACGGTGCTTCTTGACTATTTTGCTAGAAACCTCAAAAACACTTTTGAACCTCAAAAAGGCAGTCCCAAACACCTTGTTAATTGAGTAAGAAGAAATGTTGGAGATGGTCTTAAATTGAAATAAAACAGAAAAATAACCTGTACTGGACCCCCAATTTGATGCCAAGAGAGATATCAATACCACCAACAGCTTCAGTTATTGCAAAATACTTTGAAGGATCTTGAATAGCAGACCTAAAAGGCCTAATCCCAGCCTCTCTAACAAGCCCCACAAGCTGCCTCATGCAAAGCTCTCGATAATCGTCTTTCAAGATCTCGATCGGTGTTTGAAGATCAGGCCTCGATTCGAAATACTCGAAGATCCTCTGCTGTAAGTCCCTGTGCTTTCCCCTCAAGTAACTCGACAGTTGGTCCAGGTTTACGTCCATCTTCGCACGCCCGGAACACGATTCCAGATGAAGAATTTGGCTTTGGCGGTGGTGGTGGTCCGGCGACGGATTTAGGTGGAGAGATAGGCGGCGGATTCTTCTGGCGGTGGATTCTGATTCTGATTCTTCTTGTTCATCGTCGTAATCGGTGTAGTTTTTGAGATTGGAATTGGATGAAGGGATAATTGCAGAAGAAGAAGAAGAAGAAGACATGGGTTGAATTGAATCAAAGAAGATGAAGATGAAGATGATTATTGGAGGGTATGGTTGTTATTTGAAAGTTTTCAACTTCAACTGGTGACGTCTATACCTCCTCCCTATGCCTTTTAAAGAAAACTTGTTATTACTCTTTATGGGAAGAAAGTGGTCCTTTGTGTTTTCCTCAATGTTTGAAATTGGTCCCTAAACTAATCCACTAACTCTCTTTTATAATTATCGAATGCTTACCCCGTAAATGCTTATCGGTATCGAGATTGCACTTACTTACTTTGTCACATAACATTCTTGGCTATCAAAATTGATTGTTGGTAAACGTCTTCAACCCAATAAACAGATTAAAAACACCTTCTCAAAGTGATATGAGTATAAATTGATTACATTTGTTAGAATCAACTAGTATGCATATTTTTTTGGAAAATGTTTTCTTGAAAAATATTGACATGTACCTTTGTTTGCATACTAGTTCCAATTTCACCAAGAAACATGTTATGCATACTAGTTTCAATTTCACCAAAAAATATGTTATGGATACTAGTTCCACTGTTCCAACATCACATGCATATATCCAAATGAACAACTAGTATCCACATGAACATGCATTACATTTGTTAGAATCAACTAGTAATACATGTCAATATTTTTACATTATCTGAAACACATATGCACATACACACAGTTAACATTGATGTTTTGCATATGACATCATGGGTGTTGCACATATGCATATTGTCACAAGCATATATCCGTATGTATAATGCACATATCTCTGTGGTCTTAGGTATGTTGCACTTGCACATATATATTTCCGTATCACTGCAACTATGAACATAATGAATGTCAAACATATGATTGGAGGTGCATCAAAGATTGAAATTGGTAATACATACATGTTATTTTCTTGGATACTATCATATTGTGGCAAACACATGCACATTTCAGATGTTGGATGTTTCTTATGCACAAGGTGCACATGGGCGCATGATTCCATGTATTATGAAATACCCATGTGTCGAATTCCACCAAATATTGGTGGATTCTTGTATTTGTTAATTCCTTAAAAGCAAATTGTTGAAAGTTTTGTATTAAATAAACAACTAATAGCCATAAGCACTTTCGAACCGACCACACTTGGTAGGGCCATGTGTATATGTGCATTATAAATCTCGAAAAACATGTTTTAGGCTTGTACCTTCCATTGTAGTTGGATGTTTAGGGTTTTTTGATGATGCAGGCTTGCTTCTTGGTGACTTCTTCGCAAAAACGGGTTAACTTGACTCCAACTCGGTGTTTACATCTACTAGATTGTTCGTTGTGTTAACAAAGTTGCAGAAAGTTGCCTTGCCCAAGATTGGATCGCTTCTTCGTCACACTGTGGGAAATACGAGAAAAAGAACGAATGCACCTTAAATGCTTTAAACCTTAAAAAATTTTAAGTTTTACATTCATTAAGACAGTTTTGTTGTTGTATTGCACCATTTTAGTGTGCAACCAAGTTGAAATCAAAACTGTATATTCGTAATCAATAACGATTTCAAGTATGGTACCTAATTTTTGCAGATGGAATCTTGATTGATTTGGGGTTTTTGAAGAAATGGGCGTACACGATTGTTTCAGATTTTAAAATTTTATGTTATGGGCGATAATGCCCCTGCATGTGTATGAAAATTGTTTTTCTATTTTAGGGATTAAATTGAAGATCGTTTTAATTAGGAAACTACTATGAACCATTGATTAAAATGATCAACGGTATTTAGTGGTTGACAAAGTTAATACAAATTACTAGGTTCACAAAGTAAGGGTCACTATATACGAAAGCCATAAAATTCTATGAAACATTTCCATATTACATATTTGCATATTTCCATAATCATTGACTTAACATATATTTCATATTTCTCTATTTTTAATATGCTCTGTTGATTTTTTTGATCAATGGATGTAATTACTTTAAATAGTTTATACTCTTTTAATGGTTTACAAATGAACTCGACTATCTCTCTCTATGTATATATAGGGTTAGGTTCAAATGTGAACTCAATTTTGGTTATGAATGTGAGGACGAATCTCAACCACACATCTTCCGTTACGGTGTACGTGATCACGGAGGATTGACGCGATTCATGGGAGGTGGAGATTATTAAAGGAGGGGACCCGGTCAAAGCCGTCTTTATTAACTGGATGAGTGGTTGAGATTCGTCCTCATGTTCATAACTAAAATTGAGTTCACATTTGAACTTTCCTCTATAAATAAATATATATATATATATATATATAGAGAGAGAGAGAGAGAGGGACAATCAAATACACACCAATGAATTCATACACACTTACACACCAATCATAGCCCTTGAAAATCAATAGAATTTTTGTATTTTCAAATTCCTTCCAAATTATGCAACTAATTAAAAGCTAATTTCTAAACTTAACATTTTAAACCCTAATATTATGCACCATTAGATTTGATTTTCAAGGGCTATGATTGGTGTGTAAGTGTGTATGAATTCATTGGTGTGTATTTGATTTTCCCTCTGTATATATATATTCATTATGGTCATGCCTTAAAAATTAGAAAACAAATGGAATTAGAGTAGGCCAGATGAACGGTTTATGATTAGTTTGCATAGTTTGTTAGAATTACGTGGCATGTAATTGAAAAAGTCCCCTATATATTTATTGTGTGTATGGTTATATATAAATAGAAAAAGAATAAAAGATAAAAGATAAACTATAATTTTAGTTCCTCTAATCAGACAAAAAAGGTAAAATGAAGTAAATAACCCCTTACTTAATAGGCTAGTTTAACGTAGTTAATGATCCATGGCAACTTTTAAAGCCAAGTGTGAACCATATATACCATAGTTATAGTTATTAAAGTCTAAGGATCACTTTTAAAGTCTAAATATAGTTACTCTAATAGATTATATAAATATTTTAATGATAAAATTTAAAACATAACTAAAGTTTTATTTTAGTAAAAATTAATATAATTTAAATAAAAAATATTTTATAAAAATCATTTATTTTATTGTGGATAGAAATAGTTTTAATACGTGCAACGTTTAAAAAAAAGAATAAATAATTTAATTAAAAAACCAACTAACGTCATATGTAAATTATATAAAAAGTTAGATTATTTATAAGAGGATAGAAATGGACCACATATTTACATGACATTGTAACTAATTTTTAAATCTATTTTGCAAATTTAGTCAGGATGCAAAATGCCACATATAAATTATTAATAAACTATAGAAATAAACAAAAGACGGCATCGAAATGGAGGTGTCTTTGTCCGCTTGATATGAATGGATAGAGATAATAATAAATAGATTGCTTTGTTTATCCGGCACGCTATCCTATGCGCAAAGTCTCATAAAAGTTCAAAAATCATCCCTATGATTTCTTTATTCAGTCCTTCTACTATAGTAGGATCATTCAAAAGTTATCTCTTTCAAGATAATTGTTTTAAGGCTTGTGAGAAAAGCTTGTGTTTTCACATCATCGATAAATTCGAAACAATCAAATATATTCGATATATCTTTACAATAGGATTCAAAAATGGGATATATTGACCAAATGATTAAAAAGGTTTGTTCATGTGAAAACCTATGTATTGAGAAGTTTTCGTGTTATTAGTGTTCAAAGGCTTTTCAAGACTTCCTTGCAAATGATATGATAATGCCATATATACAAAATGAATTGTCGGGTTTCAAAGCGATTTGTAAGGCTATCAGTATCGCCCAATAGGGGTGAGCAAAACCCACCCAACCCGAACTACCCGCTCGAAGTTATTTTACGCCTTGAAAATACTGATAAATGGTTAATGTGTTGTCTATAAAAATTTTAAGTAAACTAACCATACTAAGGTATCGTGATCGCACCAAATTTCTTGAATTAAGGGTGACTAGGTTTAGTCGCCAAAAACACGACCATCTACGTGAATGATTAATGTGTTGTTCACTTAAATCTCATTATTCTGGCACTTTGTCTCACACTACAACCCTCCAACATGATGAGCTAGGCTCTTACCATACTGGAATCTCATAAGTTTGACAAATACCTCAAATGGGTGACGACGTAAGATTTACATTTTGTGAGAGGTTTAGAAAACTTTTTTTCTCCTTTTAAATGTTTGATTCTCTCTCTAAAAATCACGTTTTATTGTTGATCGGAAAATTGGTTTAATTTTGATAAGCATACCAAATTTAAAATATCATATTTTATTATTGTTTTAAAATTTATCTTATGTTTGATTTTATTTTAAACCATTTGCATTTATCATAACAACAATAAAAAGCAATAAACAAATAAAATACAACCATAAAAAATTATAATATACGGGTTTTGCCCCTAATATGGTGTTGTGAACCAACACAACATCCAAAGTTAGTTTAAGAACGTCTTATAGCTCTCACTGGTCTCGCCATCTTGGTGAACTCCAAGAACTTCGTCTTAATTCTTGGAAGTGCATCTTCGGATAATAGAAAAACAACAATATTTATTCTATTTACGTTTGGAACTATCTAAAAATTAAAACTACATCGAATGGAGGTTCTGGAGCCAAGCGCTAAGCGCTTGAAACGCCATCTTGGTAAACCAGAAATGACAATAGTCGTGATATTCGGTTGAAATTAAAATAAATAAACAGGAAAAAAACCTTGGTGGAAAAGGAAGCCCAACCACGGTCCACCATTTGGTCTTTGGACTGGTCAGGCAGAAGTAAATCGGCAGGCATGGCAACAGTCGTTTTTTGCTAACGGTGACCAAGATGACGACTATGGCTTTTGTTTGTAAGGGTGGACAGTATGGGCACCTAGCTAGCGGGGAAACCTTCATAGGGGTCGCGCGGTCAGCGGTGAACACCGTCCCCCATCCAGTCGGCCTTGCATTTTTCAACCCCTATGGGTGTCCTTTTCTCTCCTCCAACTTCTCTTTTTCTCTCTCATCTTCTTTTTAATTTTTTTTAAATGGTTGGAGGGATGGAAGGATGGAATGGTGACCATTGCAGGGGCTTCGTAAGGGTAGAATGGTGGAAGAGAGAGAAAAAAAAACTAATATGGCAAGAGGGATGGAGGGGTGGAATGGTGACCACTCCCCCCACAAGTGAGAAAGAACCGAGAAAAACATCTTTGTTCCAACCAATAGAGGAAGATAAACCGGTGGCAACGACCCAAAAACCTAGTGCCGTTGATATACAAGCAGCGGCAATGGCCACAACTAAAAGCCGGTGGTGACCGACACCTGTGAGAGAGAGTAATGTGGCAAAGAAGAATAAGATAGAAGCGGGTTTTCAGGTTTGCGGCCGAGTTTTAGAGAGAAAGTAGAAGGATACCAATACGGTTTAACTTTAAGGTGGCGTTTGGTTCGCAAAATGTTTTTGGATGGAATGGAATCTGTCAAAGGAATTTGACTTTGAAGGAATTGGAATGGAATGTTGTTAGGTTTGACCACCTGTTTGGTTGGTAGAATTGGAATGAAATCTGCTAAAAGAATTGGAATGTGTTTGTTTGGTTCACAGAATGTGGCTTTGGAATTGGAATGAAATTTTGGTAAATGACCAAAATACCCTTTTATGTTTTTTTTTCATTTCTGGTCGGTGGTGGTGGTTGCCAGTGGCGGTGGTGGCCGGAAGTGGTGGTGACTGTTGGTGGTGTTGGCCGGTGGCGGCAGCCGGAGGTAGTGGTGGTGGTCGTTGGCGGTGGTGGCGGTGGTCGGAGGCAGTGGTGGTGGTGGCCGGAGGCGATGGCGGTGGTCGGTGGCGCGGAGGCGGTGGTGGTCGGTGGACGGAGGCGGTGGCAGTGGTCGGTGGCCGGAGGCGGTGGTGGTCGGTGGACGGAGGCGGTGGCAGTGGTCGGTGGCCGGAGGCGGTGGTGGTCGCTGGACGGAGGTGGAGGCGGGCGGTCGGTGGTCGGTGACCGGAGGCGGTGGTGGTCGCTGGACGGAGGCAGAGGTAGTGGTCGGTGGCTGGAGGCGGTGGTGGTGGTCGGTGGTTGGAGGCGGTGGTGGTGCATATCAGGGTGAGGAGTAATTTTGTCCAAAATTTTTTTGACATTCCATTCCAACCAAATCCTTACCTTTTGCCATGGAATGACCAATTCCTTTACTTAATGATTTTGATGGAATTCAGACATTCCATTCCATCAGAATCCATGAACCAAACGATGGAAAGGAATTTGGTCAAAGGATTTCAGGACTCCAATTCCATTCCATTCTATCAGAATCCATGAACCAAACGCCACCTAAAACTCTATTGAACATCCATCGTGACGATCCACATGGTCATGGATGGTTTTAACGACAACCAATCACAAAACTTGATTTTAAACCTTTTACTTTCGTTCAAGACTTTATAAAATAGGATGTGTAAAAATTCCAATTTTTGCCTTTTCTTTTATTGCCATATAAATCTTGTTCCGCTTTTAATTAAATGCTCAAAATGACTCTAATATCATTTTTGGTTTTAAAACGATTTACAACAGTAAAGTAGCGAAAAAACAAAAATCTTTGGTTACAAAATAGAAAACTTTTCTAAACCTTAAAAATAAATTGGATCCAAATATTCAATGATTGCATTTAATTAAATAAAATATATATCATAGGGTGTTTAGAATTGTAACTTCTAATAGATTTTAAGCTCCAAGAAACCAACATAGGTTTCCTCTATGGCAATCCACACACAAACACGTTTCTGCCTCTATCGGGTGCTAGCCTAAGAGCATCTCCAACAACATTGCTATAATAGAAAATTTTGGGTTTTTTTCACCTAAAGTGCTCCATCAGCATTACTATACCATTTGCTAAAATAGAAAAAGTCAAGGGTTTTCTCTAAATATAAATATTTCTCTAAAAACTCTAAATGACGAGAGAGAAATATTTTTTTAATCTATTCCACCAATAGCCTAATTACTTGTTTAAAAGATTTTAAAAAGTTTATTGACATAATAAATATAGTATATATTTTAATAATATAAGTAATGATAGAATTTCTAAAATAGAAAAACTGTTGAAAATGAAAAAGAAAGGTTTAGAGATTTTGATCTTTCATTCTCTATTTTAGAAAATTATAGCAAAGCTGTTGGAGATGCTCTAAGAGCCCTAGACCTGTATATGTTTTATAGAAAAGAAATGGTTTCTTTTCTGTATTTCTCTGAAAAGTTAAACTCTAATTTTTAGTCATATGTAAATTAGTTTAGCGTGACATCCTATTTATACCAAAAGAAATATATTACGGACTATAATTCAAAAAAGGGTTATGTTCACCAGAGTGTATCCAATTGTCACCAAAAGTTATTGTATGTACTGAACTTGAAAATTTACCTTTTGATGCATCAAACTTTAAAAAAAATCCTATTGTATGTATTTAACCTATTATAGCAAGTTACCTGCTGATATGGCACCAGTTTAAATGACGTGGATGATGACTTGTATTTTTGTTATTTAAAAAAAAAAGAAAAAAAAAAAGAAAACCCAATTAGGGTTCTTCCCATTCAATCATAGCCTCAAGACCTTCAATAAGTCTCCACCTTCAATCCAGCCATACGGCCACACAACGATCGGTGGCCAGCCCCTCCGATCGCACCGCCGACCGCCGTCACTACCACCTCAAACGCGGCCGTCGCCACCACTCCGATCACTTCACCACAAACCAGAAGATAAACCACCGACAACACAAACCAAAAGAAGAAATCGCCGTGGTCGTCGTGGTCGTCTTTGTTAGGATTATGTGCGAGACAGTAACGGGGTTATCGTGTCCAATGTTATAAGACACTAGTAGGTCACACTGCTGCACACCAAAATGAGAATGTTTGGATTATGGGAATTAATTAATTGGTTAATTAATTATTTAGAGAGAAAAAGGAATGAATAATTAGTTTAATTATTTATAATTAATTAATCAGTTAGATTAATTAATTGGATAATTATGGAAATTATTTCAGAGATAATTACCAAGAATTATATATGGAATCAAACACTGCTTGTTTTGTCCATATAAATAAAGGGTTTGGGGTATCAGTTAATTGATTGATTCAGTTCAAAAACCCAGAAAAATCTCTCTCTCTCCCTCTCCCAAAACCGGCGCCAGAATCCAATAGGAGGAAGGTCTGCATTTGTTTTTCGGGTAATCCTCGGTGGTGGTCTAGCAACCCTATCAACCGGTGCCAGTAGCGGTGTACCCCTTACTTGCGTTTCAGAGTTATTGTTCGCAAAAGGTAATCCACTGAAACACCCTTAATTGTATCTGTATGGTTTAGGATTGGATCCTCGATTGGGAATCGGGTTTTCGTTATCCGCTGTGCATGTTCTTGTATCCCTCGATTCCCAACAGTGGTATCAGAGCCACTTCCTAAAACCTTCAGATCAGGTTTATCAGTTTAATAGGTTTAAAAATTTTAATTTGTTCATTATCAAAATTAGATTTTTGTATAAACCTAGACTGCAGTGGTAATCGACGGCAGTTAGCCGATCAAACCACCAAGCACCACCGTACACCACCGCCGGCGACACCACAGTTAGTGGTAACCGGCGGCTGTCCTCCCATCGCACCACCACGCCGCACCACAGATTGTGGACACGGCTGTGGTTGATCGCACGCACCACACCACCGTATGTGGTGGTGGTGGCGATTGATGATGGTGGCGATGGCCACTATTGTCGATAGTGACGGTGGCGGTTTCCGGTTGTAGCCACCGCACCACCGTTAGTGGTGGTGGTGGAAATCGATGGAAGCAACGAGAAATTAAAACCGCCGCACCACCGATTGTGGTTGCGGTGGTGACGATCGAACCAGAAGCCGTGATCGACCACCTAGGCGGTGGCGATCATGCGGCGGCGATTGGATGGCAGCGGCGAAGCCGGCCGTACCACCAGATACGGTGGTGGCGGTGTTCGTCGTTCTCGGCACAGGACCGCAGGAGGCGGCGGTGGTGGTGGCGAATACTACTGCTGCCGTCGTTCTCCAAAACGACCGCCACACCACCGATTGTGGTGGTGGCGGCAGGAGTGATTGTTTTGCGTCGATCGAACCGGTGGTTGTTCGATGGTGGTGGCGCTGTTGTTGCCCAGTGGTGGCGGCAGTAGCGTGGAGGTGGCGGCGGCCTTGGCCGTTGTCACCGGTTGAACCACGAACCACCGAGCCAACCACCGGCTGCCTTACGGCCTCGCCGGGCGGTGGTGGTGGCTGTTTGTTGTTCCCCGCAAGCACAGGCCACACCACCGAATGGTGGTGATGGCGGTTGTTGTTGCGCCGGCAGGCGGTGGCAATGGCGGTGTTAGCCACTGTTGTCATCACCAATGGTGGCGATGAGATCGTGGTGGTGGCGGTGGTCGATAACCGCCGCAAAGGGGTATCGACCACTGCCAGAATCGGTTTCCGGAACACCAACCAGTACGGGGGCAGCGGCAGGTAGCTGTTGTTGCTCGCGGTAGGTGGTAACGGATAAGGGTTATCTAAACCAGATAGGTTTTAAAACCCTAGGATAATTTTAATTTTAATTTTAAATCTTTTGATAAATTAGAAATTAAAAATTATCTGTTTGCGTCATAGTCAAATCCTTTAGACCCGTGGTTGTGTTTTTCATATTTTATTTATTAAATTGTTGGTTACGGGAGGCCTGCGTGCCATTTACAACCCGCTTTTATAATGTAATAAATAAAATAACCAAAGAAGCCGAAGACGGAGCACGGAGCCAAAGATGGATCTTGGAGCCAGTGGGAGCGCCGAGAAGTTCATGCCTTGTGTGTTGCTGTCACTTAGGGTTAAGACCGTCGTTTTGTGTTGGCTCACAAAACGACAATAGATTTAAGGATTTTGGCTATGACATGTCTTTTAAAATTGCGTGGTTGCTTATATTTAATTATGTACTTGTCCGATAACGTTTTAAAATTAAATATAAACTGAATGCTTTTAAAAGACAAAGATGGATACAAATACAGTTTGTGTTTGAATCCAAGTTTTTGAAAACTGGCAGATTTTTGAGACCCTTGTTAAAAATCATAGATTAGTAAGTGCAACCCACTTTAGGGGCACTTCCGGTGTAAGGTACATAGGGCGTTGTAAGTGCACACACTATGAACGCCCGTGTTCAAACCGAAACTGGAAGGAGATAAAACTCTGCGAATTATCTCCGGGTGGTACCGGCCAGAGTTTGTCCAGGTCCCGGGTGGTGCAATCTATTTTGGTAATTATTTATTCACTGGGTGGTACCAGACCAAAATGCACTAGAGGGACTAAATATGCACGGATTACTAATATCCGATGTCCCGACGATCTAGAAGTCGTATTTTCAGAAAGGAATACGATTGGTATAGTTTTACCTACCATAGATCGCATGAGTCGGTATGACATGATCACATGCTTCCCGACACATGTGAAATATGGATTCTAGTCTAATAAATTTATTTTAAGGGTAATAATTTATTAGAATTATATAATTATAAACTAAAACTGGAATTTTATATTCTTCTGTAGATGTCTCAAATTAGTATTCCGTTTTACTCACCTGAAGAATCACTTCGCCTTATTATGGGCAAGTGGAAGCTTACGGGCCATAACTTTCCAGTTTGGAAGTTACACTTGAGGAACGTTCTATGTGCCCAGGATAAGCTTTATGTGATCAACAAACCCGTATCACGACCTAAAAGCAATGCCCCTGATGAGGAATTTGCTGAGTATTTTAGATACTTGATAGATGAATCGGATGTAATGTCCATTCTGATTTTCTCTATGTCACCCGAGTTCACGGGAGATTTAAGAGTTAAATCATGTCACGAGGTTGTGAGAGATGTGGAGAACCAGCTAGGTCTCTACAAGCACACGGGAAAGCTATTGATCATGCAAGAGATTCTCTCCCTGAAGCTACAGAAGGGTCAGTCAGTTAAAAACCATCTTGTTGATATGAGAAGGCTTTTTAAATGTTTATCACGTCTGGGGTACAAGATGACTCAGGAAGAGTTAGTGTATCTCATGTGGTTCTCCCTCACAAAGGAAGTTCAGGACACATCTAGTGCCTACATGAAGGAACCAAAGAGCGACGTGGATAAAGTTCATGAAGATATCCTGGCCAGTCTAGAGCCAGTACCCGAACCTGCGAATCTCATGGACACTGACATAATAGATGAGCTGGGAGATCTGAGTTGCCCAGAGTGCGGCAGCGAGGATATTTGCGAGCACTCGATAAACATCGACCAGATGGATATCGGTTTACCCGATACTCCAGGTATCTTTATGATAGATTGCTTAATCACTTCTTATGAATCATGGGTAATTGATACAGGCAGTGGTAACCACATTTGTAATCATTTACAGGGATTCACTAGAAGAAAGACTCTGAGGAAGGACCGTTCGAACCTACGAGTGGGCGAAGGCACTCCATTGATTGCTGAAGCCGTGGGATCTTATAGTCTTAGTTTACCCTCGGGTCTAGTTTTGGAACTGAATAATTGTTATTATATTCCAAATATGATTAAGAATGTATTGTCTTTTGATTTGTTGGTAGACCAAGGCTTTTACTATAAATATTCTTATAAGATGATTTCGGTTTTTAAAGATAATATTTTCTATTTTAAAGCTACACCTGTAGATGGTCTATACACTGTAAATCTTAAAGACAACAATAGTGAAATCTATCATATAAGTAAGCGATCCAAGGATATTGAGGATCAGACTTACCTCTGGCATTGTCGTTTGGGCCATATAAACAAGAAACGTGTTGAACTACTCCTAAAAGGAGGTTTTCTTGGAAATTTCGACTACAAACCTTTTGATAATTGCGAATCTTGTTTATCTGGTAAAATGACAAAGCAACCTTTCAACAGTGAGAATGAAAGGGCTACTGACTTGCTTGAAATAATCCACACAGATGTATGTGGACCTTTCAGTCATGTAGCAAGAGGAGGATACCGGTACTTCATTACCTTCACTGACGACTTCAGTAGGTATGGATATGTCTACTTGATGAGACATAAATCTGAAACCTTTGAAAAATTCAAGGAATATCAGAATGAAGTACAGAATCTACTTGACAAGAGGATCAAGTTCTTACGGTCGGATCGTGGTGGCGAATATCTCAGTGATGAGTTTGACAATCATCTGATGGAGTGTGGGATTGTATCCCAACTTACACCTCCGTATACACCTCAGATGAACGGTGTATCAGAAAGGAGAAATCGTACCTTACTTGACATGGTACGAACGATGATGTGTCATTCTTCGCTGCCAGTATCATTATGGGGACACGCGCTCGAAACAGCAGCACACATACTGAACAGAGCGCCAACAAAGTCGGTAGAAAAGACTCCATACGAGTTATGGAAGGGTAAGAAACCCAACATATCTTTTCTGAAAATTTGGGGTTGTGAGGTTTACGTCAAACGACCTACCTCAGAAAAACTCAAACCCAAATCCGACAAGTGTTTCTTCGTTGGATATCCCAAGACCACCGTGGGATATTATTTCTACAACCCTGAAGAGAACAAAGTGTTTGTTGCTCGAAATGGAAAATTTCTGGAAGAAAAGTTTCTCAGTTTAGAGAACACCAGAAAGGATGTAGATCTACAGATAGTAGACGAAGAAAACACTACACCAGTTGTTGAGCCAGAAATTCAACATAATAATAATGTTGAACCTCAATCAGAGCCGATTGAGGAAGTGCAAACACAGGACCTTCGCAGATCCAGTAGGGTAAGACAAGAACCAGATAGGTATCTTGGGTTCCTAGTCTCTCAAGACAGTGGAGACTTAAATGAACCAACATCCTATGGAGAAGCTGTGTCAGGCAGTGAGTCTGAACAATGGCAGGAAGCCATGAAGGCCGAGATGCAATCCATGTATGACAACCAAGTCTGGGAGTTGACTGATTTGCCACAACACTGTAAGGCTGTTGGACGCAAATGGGTTTTCAAGAAGAAAACCGACATGGATGGGAATGTACACACCTTCAAGGCCAGACTGGTCGCAAAAGGATTCACGCAAACTCATGGTATCGACTATGATGAAACCTTTTCACCAGTGGCCATGTTAAAGTCAATTAGGATTCTAATGGCCATCTCAGCGTACTTTAACTACGAGATTTGGCAAATGGACGTCAAGACAGCCTTTCTGAATGGAAAGTTAACAGAAGACGTCTATATGGAACAACCAGAGGGGTTTGAAGATCCTAAGAATCCTAATAAGGTGTGTAAACTGCTAAAATCTATTTATGGATTAAAGCAAGCATCTCGAAGCTGGAACTTACACTTTGATGAGCGAATCAAAGAGTTTGGCTTCGCTAAAAGTGAGTTTGAGCCATGTGTTTACACTAAGTTCAGTGGGAGCATAGTAACCTTCCTGGTCTTATATGTAGACGACATACTACTCATAGGAAACGACGTACCAACCTTACAGAGTGTTAAGGAATGGTTAAGTAAGTGTTTCCAGATGAAAGACCTTGGAGAAGCCGCTTATATACTAGGTATAAAGTGTTGGGAATCGAGGGATACAAGAACATGCACAGCGGATAACAAAAAACCCGATTCCCAATCGAGGATCCAATCCTAAACCATACAGATACAATTAAGGGTGTTTCAGTGGATTACCTTTTGCGAACAATAACTCTGAAACGCAAGTAAGGGGTACACCGCTACTGGCACCGGTTGAGAGGGTTGCTAGACCACCACCGAGGATTACCCGAAAAACAAATGCAGACCTTCCTCCTACTGGATTCTGGCGCCGGTTTTGGGAGAGGGAGAGAGAGAGATTTTTCTGGGTTTTTGAACTGAATCAATCAATTAACTGATACCCCAAACCCTTTATTTATATGGACAAAACAAGCAGTGTTTGATTCCATATATAATTCTTGGTAATTATCTCTGAAATAATTTCCATAATTATCCAATTAATTAATCTAACTGATTAATTAATTATAAATAATTAAACTAATTATTTATTCCTTTTTCTCTCTAAATAATTAATTAACCAATTAATTAATTCCCATAATCCAAACATTCTCATTTTGGTGTGCAGCAGTGTGACCTACTAGTGTCTTATAACATTGGACACGATAACCCCGTTACTGTCTCGCACATAATCCTAACAGACTCCCACTTGTGCTAGACATGTAACTGAACTGTTATCATTTGCCTAAGGAGGTCCCTAGCCAGACGCTTAGGTTAACCAGGTTATAAGATCTCTTATATTCAGAGATACAATTCACGCTTGAATTTGTACACAGGTTCATTCCTTTTGCACACGATATTTCGAAAGTGATTTAAGACATGGAGTGGAGGATTCATTTCTTAAAATCAAGTATTTCTTGACTCTGATTTCGATTGCCTGCAGTAACGGATATTACTAAATAACCCCTGTTATTCTATCCGAGCGTGGCCACGCGTTTTCTGCCAATCTTAATCGTCAAGGGGCCCGGAAATATCTCTCTTTTGAAAGAGGTGCAAATCCCTTCTTGACTACTTGCATTTGGATCCACGGCTTCCGCTGCATCTAGTCACGTCCCGTATAGCCACCCAGTTACGGTGCAGCGTTAGTACGTGCTAAGAGTACAGTGGTCCTCGTGTTCCCAAACCAAGTATCTCAGGTCTAAGGACAACCTATCAAGTCAGTGCCTATGACTGAGGCTCCATGAAGCAGACTTGATTACTGGTCACTTCCAATACCCAAACACTCTGATGAGTATCTATAAATACTTGGTCACATCACTTGTGCTTTTATTCTCTACTTTGAATAAATCATCAAGTATTTATAATAGCGTTAAACTCCCTATTGAAATTCCCATTTCAATAAGTGGCTACGGAAATTTAGATTTCATACAAGACTTTGTAGAATCAAGGATACGTTAAATATGCGAAAAATAGTTAATTTAGAACAATCATGAAATTAAAACCTCCATTTATTTCCAACACACTGTGAAATAAAAACTTTACATGATTACATTGTTTCTAAATTAGACTATAGTAATAATTAATAAACTAAGTACTAGCTACTGGCTTCCAGGTACTGCATCCCAATGGAATTCGCATGTGCCTCATGCTTTGCCCTTGCTAGTGGCTTTGTCAGCGGATCTGCGACATTGTCTTCTGTTGGAATCTTGCATATTCTTACATCTCCTCTTCCAATGATCTCTCGGATGAGGTGATACTTTCTGAGCACGTGTCTCGACTTGTGATGCTCTCTAGGTTCCTTTGCTTGCGCCACGGCTCCTGAGTTATCACAGAATATATCTATCGGTCTCGAGATACTGGCAACCACTCTGAGATCCGATAGAAAATTCCTCAGCCAGACAGCTTCCTTTGCCGCATCACATGCTGCAATGTACTCTGCCTCTGTAGTTGAGTCTGCAATCGTGTCCTGCTTCGAGCTCTTCCACGAGATCGCACCTCCGTTTAGGGTAAAGACGTACCCTGACTGTGACCTGAAGTCATCTCTGTCGGTCTGGAAACTAGCGTCAGAGTATCCTGTGACACTAATTTCATCCTCAGAACCTCCAAAGACCAAGAACATTTCTTTCGTTCTTCTCAGATATTTGAGAATGTTCTTGACAGCCACCCAGTGGGGCTCACCTGGATTCTGTTGGTATCTGCTCGTAACACTTACTGAGTAAGCAACATCGGGCCTAGTACATAGCATGGCATACATAATTGATCCAATTGCAGAAGCATATGGGACCGATTTCATCCTGTCCTGATCTTCACTAGAAACAGGACACTGTGTTTTGCTTAACACTATGCCATGTTGCATTGGAATGAATCCTTTCTTGGATTCATCCATCCTGAATCTCTTCAGTACTTTGTCAATGTATGTACTCTGACTAAGTCCGATAAGCCGCTTAGATCTGTTTCTGTAGATCTTTATACCTAGTATATAAGCGGCTTCTCCAAGGTCTTTCATCTGGAAACATTTACTTAACCATTCTTTAACACTCTGTAAAGTTGGTACATTGTTTCCTATGAGTAGTATGTCATCTACATACAAGACCAGGAAGGTTACTATGCTCCCACTGAACTTAGTGTAAACACATGGCTCGAACTCACTTTTAGCGAAGCCAAACTCTTTGATTCGCTCATCAAAGTGTAAGTTCCAGCTACGAGATGCTTGCTTTAATCCATAAATAGATTTTAGCAGTTTACACACCTTATTAGGATTCTTAGGATCTTCAAACCCCTCTGGTTGTTCCATATAGACGTCTTCTGTTAACTTTCCATTCAGAAAGGCTGTCTTGACGTCCATTTGCCAAATCTCGTAGTTAAAGTACGCTGAGATGGCCATTAGAATCCTAATTGATTTTAACATGGCCACTGGTGAAAAGGTTTCATCATAGTCGATACCATGAGTTTGTGTGAATCCTTTTGCGACCAGTCTGGCCTTGAAGGTGTGTACATTTCCATCCATGTCGGTTTTCTTCTTGAAAACCCATTTGCGTCCAACAGCCTTACAGTGTTGTGGCAAATCAGTCAACTCCCAGACTTGGTTGTCATACATGGATTGCATCTCGGCCTTCATGGCTTCCTGCCATTGTTCAGACTCACTGCCTGACACAGCTTCTCCATAGGATGTTGGTTCATTTAAGTCTCCGCTCTCTTGAGAGACTAGGAACCCAAGATACCTATCTGGTTCTTGTCTTACCCTACTGGATCTGCGAAGGTCTTGTGTTCGCACTTCCTCAACCGGCTCTGATTGAGGTTCAACATTGTTATGTTGAATTTCTGGCTCAACAACTGGTGTAGTGTTTTCTTCGTCTACTATCTGTAGATCTACATCCTTTCTGGTGTTCTCTAAACTGAGAAACTTTTCTTCCAGAAATTTTCCATTTCGAGCAACAAACACTTTGTTCTCTTCAGGGTTGTAGAAATAATATCCCACGGTGGTCTTGGGATATCCAACGAAGAAACACTTGTCGGATTTGGGTTTGAGTTTTTCTGAGGTAGGTCGTTTGACGTAAACCTCACAACCCCAAATTTTCAGAAAAGATATGTTGGGTTTCTTACCCTTCCATAACTCGTATGGAGTCTTTTCTACCGACTTTGTTGGCGCTCTGTTCAGTATGTGTGCTGCTGTTTCGAGCGCGTGTCCCCATAATGATACTGGCAGCGAAGAATGACACATCATCGTTCGTACCATGTCAAGTAAGGTACGATTTCTCCTTTCTGATACACCGTTCATCTGAGGTGTATACGGAGGTGTAAGTTGGGATACAATCCCACACTCCATCAGATGATTGTCAAACTCATCACTGAGATATTCGCCACCACGATCCGACCGTAAGAACTTGATCCTCTTGTCAAGTAGATTCTGTACTTCATTCTGATATTCCTTGAATTTTTCAAAGGTTTCAGATTTATGTCTCATCAAGTAGACATATCCATACCTACTGAAGTCGTCAGTGAAGGTAATGAAGTACCGGTATCCTCCTCTTGCTACATGACTGAAAGGTCCACATACATCTGTGTGGATTATTTCAAGCAAGTCAGTAGCCCTTTCATTCTCACTGTTGAAAGGTTGCTTTGTCATTTTACCAGATAAACAAGATTCGCAATTATCAAAAGGTTTGTAGTCGAAATTTCCAAGAAAACCTCCTTTTAGGAGTAGTTCAACACGTTTCTTGTTTATATGGCCCAAACGACAATGCCAGAGGTAAGTCTGATCCTCAATATCCTTGGATCGCTTACTTATATGATAGATTTCACTATTGTTGTCTTTAAGATTTACAGTGTATAGACCATCTACAGGTGTAGCTTTAAAATAGAAAATATTATCTTTAAAAACCGAAATCATCTTATAAGAATATTTATAGTAAAAGCCTTGGTCTACCAACAAATCAAAAGACAATACATTCTTAATCATATTTGGAATATAATAACAATTATTCAGTTCCAAAACTAGACCCGAGGGTAAACTAAGACTATAAGATCCCACGGCTTCAGCAATCAATGGAGTGCCTTCGCCCACTCGTAGGTTCGAACGGTCCTTCCTCAGAGTCTTTCTTCTAGTGAATCCCTGTAAATGATTACAAATGTGGTTACCACTGCCTGTATCAATTACCCATGATTCATAAGAAGTGATTAAGCAATCTATCATAAAGATACCTGGAGTATCGGGTAAACCGATATCCATCTGGTCGATGTTTATCGAGTGCTCGCAAATATCCTCGCTGCCGCACTCTGGGCAACTCAGATCTCCCAGCTCATCTATTATGTCAGTGTCCATGAGATTCGCAGGTTCGGGTACTGGCTCTAGACTGGCCAGGATATCTTCATGAACTTTATCCACGTCGCTCTTTGGTTCCTTCATGTAGGCACTAGCTGTGTCCTGAACTTCCTTTGTGAGGGAGAACCACATGAGATACACTAACTCTTCCTGAGTCATCTTGTACCCCAGACGTGATAAACATTTAAAAAGCCTTCTCATATCAACAAGATGGTTTTTAACTGACTGACCCTTCTGTAGCTTCAGGGAGAGAATCTCTTGCATGATCAATAGCTTTCCCGTGTGCTTGTAGAGACCTAGCTGGTTCTCCACATCTCTCACAACCTCGTGACATGATTTAACTCTTAAATCTCCCGTGAACTCGGGTGACATAGAGAAAATCAGAATGGACATTACATCCGATTCATCTATCAAGTATCTAAAATACTCAGCAAATTCCTCATCAGGGGCATTGCTTTTAGGTCGTGATACGGGTTTGTTGATCACATAAAGCTTATCCTGGGCACATAGAACGTTCCTCAAGTGTAACTTCCAAACTGGAAAGTTATGGCCCGTAAGCTTCCACTTGCCCATAATAAGGCGAAGTGATTCTTCAGGTGAGTAAAACGGAATACTAATTTGAGACATCTACAGAAGAATATAAAATTCCAGTTTTAGTTTATAATTATATAATTCTAATAAATTATTACCCTTAAAATAAATTTATTAGACTAGAATCCATATTTCACATGTGTCGGGAAGCATGTGATCATGTCATACCGACTCATGCGATCTATGGTAGGTAAAACTATACCAATCGTATTCCTTTCTGAAAATACGACTTCTAGATCGTCGGGACATCGGATATTAGTAATCCGTGCATATTTAGTCCCTCTAGTGCATTTTGGCCTGGTACCACCCAGTGAATAAATAATTACCAAAATAGATTGCACCACCCGGGACCTGGACAAACTCTGGCCGGTACCACCCGGAGATAATTCGCAGAGTTTTATCTCCTTCCAGTTTCGGTTTGAACACGGGCGTTCATAGTGTGTGCACTTACAACGCCCTATGTACCTTACACCGGAAGTGCCCCTAAAGTGGGTTGCACTTACTAATCTATGATTTTTAACAAGGGTCTCAAAAATCTGCCAGTTTTCAAAAAACTTGGATTCAAACACAAACTGTATTTGTATCCATCTTTGTCTTTTAAAAGCATTCAGTTTATATTTAATTTTAAAACGTTATCGGACAAGTACATAATTAAATATAAGCAACCACGCAATTTTAAAAGACATGTCATAGCCAAAATCCTTAAATCTATTGTCGTTTTGTGAGCCAACACAAAACGACGGTCTTAACCCTAAGTGACAGCAACACACAAGGCATGAACTTCTCGGCGCTCCCACTGGCTCCAAGATCCATCTTTGGCTCCGTGCTCCGTCTTCGGCTTCTTTGGTTATTTTATTTATTACATTATAAAAGCGGGTTGTAAATGGCACGCAGGCCTCCCGTAACCAACAATTTAATAAATAAAATATGAAAAACACAACCACGGGTCTAAAGGATTTGACTATGACGCAAACAGATAATTTTTAATTTCTAATTTATCAAAAGATTTAAAATTAAAATTAAAATTATCCCTAGGGTTTTAAAACCTATCTGGTTTAGATAACCCTTATCCGTTACCACCTACCGCGAGCAACAACAGCTACCTGCCGCTGCCCCCGTACTGGTTGGTGTTCCGGAAACCGATTCTGGCAGTGGTCGATACCCCTTTGCGGCGGTTATCGACCACCGCCACCACCACGATCTCATCGCCACCATTGGTGATGACAACAGTGGCTAACACCGCCATTGCCACCGCCTGCCGGCGCAACAACAACCGCCATCACCACCATTCGGTGGTGTGGCCTGTGCTTGCGGGGAACAACAAACAGCCACCACCACCGCCCGGCGAGGCCGTAAGGCAGCCGGCGGTTGGCTCGGTGGTTCGTGGTTCAACCGGTGACAACGGCCAAGGCCGCCGCCACCTCCACGCTACTGCCGCCACCACTGGGCAACAACAGCGCCACCACCATCGAACAACCACCGGTTCGATCGACGCAAAACAATCACTCCTGCCGCCACCACCACAATCGGTGGTGTGGCGGTCGTTTTGGAGAACGACGGCAGCAGTAGTATTCGCCACCACCACCGCCGCCTCCTGCGGTCCTGTGCCGAGAACGACGAACACCGCCACCACCGTATCTGGTGGTACGGCCGGCTTCGCCGCTGCCATCCAATCGCCGCCGCATGATCGCCACCGCCTAGGTGGTCGATCACGGCTTCTGGTTCGATCGTCACCACCGCAACCACAATCGGTGGTGCGGCGGTTTTAATTTCTCGTTGCTTCCATCGATTTCCACCACCACCACTAACGGTGGTGCGGTGGCTACAACCGGAAACCGCCACCGTCACTATCGACAATAGTGGCCATCGCCACCATCATCAATCGCCACCACCACCACATACGGTGGTGTGATGCGTGCGATCAACCACAGCCGTGTCCACAATCTGTGGTGCGGCGTGGTGGTGCGACGGGAGGACAGCCGCCGGCTACCACTAACTGTGGTGTCGCCGGCGGTGGTGTACGGTGGTGCTGGTGGTTTGATCGGCTAACTGCCGTCTATTACCACTGCGGTCTAGGTTTATACAAAAAATCTAATTTTGATAATGAACAAAATAAAATTTTTAAACCTATTAAACTGATAAACCTGATCTGAAGGTTTTAGGAAGTGGCTCTGATACCACTGTTGGGAATCGAGGGATACAAGAACATGCACAGCGGATAACAAAAAACCCGATTCCCAATCGAGGATCCAATCCTAAACCATACAGATACAATTAAGGGTGTTTCAGTGGATTACCTTTTGCGAACAATAACTCTGAAACGCAAGTAAGGGGTACACCGCTACTGGCACCGGTTGAGAGGGTTGCTAGACCACCACCGAGGATTACCCGAAAAACAAATGCAGACCTTCCTCCTACTGGATTCTGGCGCCGGTTTTGGGAGAGGGAGAGAGAGAGATTTTTCTGGGTTTTTGAACTGAATCAATCAATTAACTGATACCCCAAACCCTTTATTTATATGGACAAAACAAGCAGTGTTTGATTCCATATATAATTCTTGGTAATTATCTCTGAAATAATTTCCATAATTATCCAATTAATTAATCTAACTGATTAATTAATTATAAATAATTAAACTAATTATTTATTCCTTTTTCTCTCTAAATAATTAATTAACCAATTAATTAATTCCCATAATCCAAACATTCTCATTTTGGTGTGCAGCAGTGTGACCTACTAGTGTCTTATAACATTGGACACGATAACCCCGTTACTGTCTCGCACATAATCCTAACATAAAGATCTACAGAAACAGATCTAAACGGCTTATCGGACTTAGTCAGAGTACATACATTGACAAAGTACTGAAGAGATTCAGGATGGATGAATCCAAGAAAGGATTCATTCCAATGCAACATGGCATAGTGTTAAGCAAAACACAGTGTCCTGTTTCTAGTGAAGATCAGGACAGGATGAAATCGGTCCCATATGCTTCTGCAATTGGATCAATTATGTATGCCATGCTATGTACTAGGCCCGATGTTGCTTACTCAGTAAGTGTTACGAGCAGATACCAACAGAATCCAGGTGAGCCCCATTGGGTGGCTGTCAAGAACATTCTCAAATATCTGAGAAGAACGAAAGAAATGTTCTTGGTCTTTGGAGGTTCTGAGGATGAAATTAGTGTCACAGGATACTCTGACGCTAGTTTCCAGACCGACAGAGATGACTTCAGGTCACAGTCAGGGTACGTCTTTACCCTAAACGGAGGTGCGATCTCGTGGAAGAGCTCGAAGCAGGACACGATTGCAGACTCAACTACAGAGGCAGAGTACATTGCAGCATGTGATGCGGCAAAGGAAGCTGTCTGGCTGAGGAATTTTCTATCGGATCTCAGAGTGGTTGCCAGTATCTCGAGACCGATAGATATATTCTGTGATAACTCAGGAGCCGTGGCGCAAGCAAAGGAACCTAGAGAGCATCACAAGTCGAGACACGTGCTCAGAAAGTATCACCTCATCCGAGAGATCATTGGAAGAGGAGATGTAAGAATATGCAAGATTCCAACAGAAGACAATGTCGCAGATCCGCTGACAAAGCCACTAGCAAGGGCAAAGCATGAGGCACATGCGAATTCCATCGGGATGCAGTACCTGGAAGCCAGTAGCTAGTACTTAGTTTATTAATTATTACTATAGTCTAATTTAGAAACAATGTAATCATGTAAAGTTTTTATTTCACAGTGTGTTGGAAATAAATGGAGGTTTTAAATTCATGATTGTTCTAAATTAACTATTTTTCGCATGTTTAACGTATCCTTGATTCTACAAAGTCTTGTATGAAATCTAAATTTCCGTAGCCACTTATTGAAATGGGAATTTCAATAGAGAGTTTAACGCTATTATAAATACTTGATGATTTATTCAAAGTAGAGAATAAAAGCACAAGTGATGTGACCAAGTATTTATAGATACTCATCAGAGTGTTTGGGTATTGGAAGTGACCAGTAATCAAGTCTGCTTCATGGAGCCTCAGTCATAGGCACTGACTTGATAGGTTGTCCTTAGACCTGAGATACTTGGTTTGGGAACACGAGGACCACTGTACTCTTAGCACGTACTAACGCTGCACCGTAACTGGGTGGCTATACGGGACGTGACTAGATGCGGCGGAAGCCGTGGATCCAAATGCAAGTAGTCAAGAAGGGATTTGCACCTCTTTCAAAAGAGAGATATTTCCGGGCCCCTTGACGATTAAGATTGGCAGAAAACGCGTGGCCACGCTCGGATAGAATAACAGGGGTTATTTAGTAATATCCGTTACTGCAGGCAATCGAAATCAGAGTCAAGAAATACTTGATTTTAAGAAATGAATCCTCCACTCCATGTCTTAAATCACTTTAGAAATATCGTGTGCAAAAGGAATGAACCTGTGTACAAATTCAAGCGTGAATTGTATCTCTGAATATAAGAGATCTTATAACCTGGTTAACCTAAGCGTCTGGCTAGGGACCTCCTTAGGCGAATGATAACAGTTCAGTTACATATCTCGCACAAGTGGGAGTCTGTTAGGATTATGTGCGAGACAGTAACGGGGTTATCGTGTCCAATGTTATAAGACACTAGTAGGTCACACTGCTGCACACCAAAATGAGAATGTTTGGATTATGGGAATTAATTAATTGGTTAATTAATTATTTAGAGAGAAAAAGGAATGAATAATTAGTTTAATTATTTATAATTAATTAATCAGTTAGATTAATTAATTGGATAATTATGGAAATTATTTCAGAGATAATTACCAAGAATTATATATGGAATCAAACACTGCTTGTTTTGTCCATATAAATAAAGGGTTTGGGGTATCAGTTAATTGATTGATTCAGTTCAAAAACCCAGAAAAATCTCTCTCTCTCCCTCTCCCAAAACCGGCGCCAGAATCCAGTAGGAGGAAGGTCTGCATTTGTTTTTCGGGTAATCCTCGGTGGTGGTCTAGCAACCCTCTCAACCGGTGCCAGTAGCGGTGTACCCCTTACTTGCGTTTCAGAGTTATTGTTCGCAAAAGGTAATCCACTGAAACAACCTTAATTGTATCTGTATGGTTTAGGATTGGATCCTCGATTGGGAATCGGGTTTTCGTTATCCGCTGTGCATGTTCTTGTATCCCTCGATTCCCAACAGTCTTCACCGGCGATCATCTTCACTGCCACCACCAATGTCGTCTCCTGAATCTTCACCACCACCGACCTTCATCTCCTGAACCGTCACCACCGTCCGTCGTCATCGCCTGAATCGTCACCACCACCACTTAGGGTTCTTGTTGAAACAAGCCATGGGAGACGCCTACATCGCTGACATCTCAGGTTCTTTCCCATCGTTTGTGATATCTTATTAATTTTACACCATAAATTTCCAACTGATTTTGCATAATTATTTAGGGATTTTGATTTTTGGGATCTTGGTAAATAATTTTAGGGTTCTTGGATAATAGGGTTAGGGTTTCTGGAGTGATTTGTGGCTAGCTTTAAAATCAAACGTGATTTAGATATGGGTTTTGAAACCAGATCTTGTATTGATTATTTGTTTTGTTTCAATTAAATTTTTTGGTTTTGATTTGCTGGGTTTCATCATCATCACCATGTGTCTTGTTCGTGTCATCATCATCACCATGTGTATTGTTCATATCTGTTGTTAATCAGTGATGTGACATTTAAAAAAAATAAAAACTATAAAATTTACAGGTTACTTGCTTAGAGATAATACAATACATACAATAAAACTTTTTTTAAAGTTTGATACATCAAAAAGGAATTTTTCAAGTTCAGTACATACAATAACTTTTGGTGACAAGTTGGATATACTCTGGTGAAGATTTCAAAAAAAGTTTAAATAAGATTTAATAACTATCTATAATATCTAAATTTATATATAGTTATCTTTTAAACATTAAATATATATATATATATATATATATATATATTCCCACTATGAGGGAGCATCAAATGCACACCCAACATATGTTGCACACCTTTAGAACCCATCACAACCCTCCAATATATGATCCAATGGTGCTTGTATTCAGGGTGCATATTGCAATTACTTGAAAGTAGTTACCAATTTTGAAATTTTAAAAAGCTCTAAAAGGGCATTTTAGGGAATTGATATCTCATATTAAAAAAAGGAATAAATCTTATCTCCACATATCTCGCATTCTTCCTGGGAAATATTTGAATTTTTTAAGTAATTCATTTATACCACAAACCCAATTGAATTTTTAAAAAGCAATCCATTTATACCATAAATCCAGGAAATATAGAGTCTAAAACCAGATCTAAAGGTTGCTGCTATGTCGACCTCCTGCACACCATAGACCCGCATCTGCACCCCGATCTTGCTTGTACTGCACTTCAATGTTGTTCAACTTGTGCATTTTATCAAATGCACACCTTACATTTCTGCATATGCTATTATGTAAAGTTCCTGCATATATTAAGCTTTGGTAGATTGTATAAAGTTTCTGCAGAATGTGTTTTAAGATTTATGGATTTATTGCATTCCCTGCATATATATAAAGCCTTTGATTTCATTAAGTTACTATGCAATCTTCCTGCACATATGAAGAATAAACCTAGACCTTTGCCGACACTCTACAACTGTGATATAATCTTATTCAAAAGAATTTGGGATGTGGGTCTCTGCATCCAAGAGTGAAAAAGAAAATTTAGGATGTGGGTCTCTGCAACCAACAGTGAAAAAGAAGAAGCAAGAATGAAGAAGAAGAAGCAAGTCTTAATTTGATAAATTATTTAGTCGATTTGAATTCGAATCTTTAATAAGAAGATAATCACTAATTAAAATGTAGTAAAATTTTAGGAAGTAAACAAATAAAAAACGTCAGTTACTAAATTATCTATAAATAAAAAACCTTAAAAATAAACCCATAAATAAACAATTACCTTCTTGCCCTTTAAATTTAAAAAAAAAACGAAAATTAATATAAAATGATGAAGGAAGATCAATGGTCAAGATGGGGTTTGTAAGGTGTGCAAGAAATGAAGGGTTTGTATTTGATTTTCCCTCTTCCCACTATTATAGATATCATCTCGTAATTAACATAATTACGTTTTCTTCCTACAATTATCATAATTACAGTTTAACCCTTGGCCATTGGCCATTGCTACACTCATATAGCACGGGATTATTTACCAATTTTTTCATTTAGTTCTATATGAAAGAAGTTGTATTTCTAGGTAAATTTATCTGGCCAGATAAATATATGTTTTTGTTTACTTCTTTTTTAAACTAACAATTTGAATGGCATGAATGACCGTTTTACCCCTCGGTATAAAATAAGCATTCTTTCATATTTCTAAACAGCAAAACAACTACTTAAATATAATACTTTAAGGGGGTGTTTGAGAGTGCGTTTCAAAACTCATTATCTTCTTATCACTTTGACGAGAAGCAAAAAAGGAGTTTTGAGGTGTTTGGGATTGCATTTCAAAAATCTCCTTATCGCGTCATGGAGAAGCTGAACCAGAGGTTTTGAGAAGTCAAGTCTGGAGTGACTTTGGCAATCTCCTTCGTTTGGGTGATCGATTTCCAGGGTTCATGCATCCACGCATCGATTCTCCTCAAGAAGGGCCTCGATTTCTTCGATTTGGGCATCAATTGGTAAGAGTTCTCACTGCTTTCCATCAAGAACACATCGATTTCTTAGGGTTTTGAGATTGCACATCGATTTGTCACAGTCAATTTTTCTAGGGTTTGCGATTTCTACGTTTTTTTTTTTTTTTTTTTTTTTTGCAATTTGGGACTATTTTTGCTAGTTTAGGAACTCAGATAAGCACTCCCAAACACCCCCTAAACACACTTCTTAAAATTTAATCATAAAACAACTTAAAAAGATATCAATTTACATAATTTCTAGTAGTTCCATAATAGCTTTAAACTTATTTGCACCCAAACACCACCCAACTATAGGTGATTAGGGTTTCTTTCTTCTCAAAATCTAACTCAAAATTCAAAGAGACAAGAGGTCTAGATTATATAATTTAAGAAACTAAAAACCAACAACTTGATTGTTCAAATAAAAAGGCATCAAGGATCAGATCAAGTCTGGCAAAACCCCTTTTTTTTGCTCATCAATTTACCCCTTTGCACGTCTTTTTTGTTTCCTTTGAATTTCTCACATGGCCTTACAACTATCACTAGGAAACCCTCAATACAACCTATCGATCTTACAAGTTTGATAGTGTATATATATCTATTATATACACGCTCCAAAGTAAACAGCCCCTAAATGCTCACGCAAATAGTACTCGTCATACAACCCTAAAGAACACATCTGCAACAAACACCAGCCCCATTTTCACACGTTCCTGTTATGACGAGCCATTAAACTTTTCCTCATTTTTGTAACGGTGTTGCAAATGGTAGACATAAAATTCTATATAAGACCATCGATTCACAACATTTTGATGTCAGAAATAGTGTAAACTTCCAAGGTCAAGTGTAGTGTAATTAAAAATTGTTCAGTTGCAAATAGTCAAAACAAAACATGTCTCATAACCAAGAGAGTGTTAGCCTAGTGGTAAGGCTTGGGCACTACATAGTGGTGAACCCGAGTTCGAGCCCTGGGGGACGCATTCTGGAGGTACGGGGGCTTCGACCCCGGGCTGCATGCTTTAGCAGTCGGGCTTCGGCCCAAAATTGCCGAGGATTTTTCTGGGCCCAATGTGGTCTGGGATACCTCTTCCAAAAAAAAAAAACATGTCTCATAGCATCATCATAAAGATTTGTTCTTAAATAACCATCAACAAGCAACCAATAATTTGCACCAACTTAAAAATCAACATTCTTACTTCCATTTTATTCGCAAGGCAAAAATAAGTGAAAGAAACTGAGGTTAACACGAAACGCAAAAGAAGAGGATATGAACTGTCAATGACTTCTAATCTCATGACATCCCATTAATTGCGCTTTAAAAAAGAATTGATCTGATACATCTTATCCTAGAGTGAGTTTGCTGAGGTTTCATTCCAATAAAAGGTAACACTTGTAGGTGTCGAAACTTGCAATTAAGTAGGTCTAATTGGAGGTGATGGTGCATTGAGATTCCGCAATGCAAAAATTCTCCAAGATAATCTACTTACACCCTCTGAATAGAGGACATGTTTCTACTTTCGGTTTCTGTTTACTAAAGCTTAGTTTTCGACAATGCTAGAGAAGATATCAAGTATATTAGAGAAAAATACAAAAGATGCACGAAATGTAACATAGATTAAAATTCAATCATAACCAAAACGAAACTCAAAATCACAACAAAACTCGTTGCCAAATAAAAATCCAATTTTAGCAAAAACACAACCAAGGTGCTTTATAAACTTCTATCAAAACCTAACAGGAGCAGCAACTTAGAGAGAAAAAAGGGATTACTGTGAAACACCAAGCCACTTGGTAAAGACATCAAACTCGGCATAGTCGCTGTCAGAAATCATAGTCTTGTACCAAGATTTGCTAGCAGCCTTGATCTTCGTAGCTTCCTCCTGTTAAGAATTATGTCATAAAAACACAGTGAGTAAATCAAAAAGTTAAAAAAGTGTGTTGCTATTTATGTCGACTCAATGCACCGATGTAAAATGTAAAATTTGATGCAATGTATGCTGAAATTAGTAAGGAGAAGGACCAAATATGATTTAAACAAAAGGGAATGCAAACTTGGGCAAAAGGCAAAATAAACCAATTTACAATACCAATAAAGTAAGCAAGAGATGGTTTACAAGTGCCAACAGAAACCCATAACTTCACTGTAACAAAGAACCTTGTGAGCTGTTTAAAAATACATACTATGAAAGTAAACAAAATCTTGTAAACCCAAATCAATATCATCAATTCTTTGTAAGTGGGCAAGCATGTTTCCAATGTAATTATGGGGAAGAAACTAGGTAGTAATATATTTATGCAAAATCACACAAAAAACTGCAAGTGTTTGCAAAAAGGCAAGGGAAATGAAAAATATATTTATATTTCAAAATTACAAAAACCTCAATATATATTTGATAACATTCATGTCTGGATTTACATATGGTCACTATAACAACACCCAATACTTCCTCTTGAATACCTACTTGTAAAAGCAGACATGAATCTTTGCAAAATTCAAAAACATATTTACTTTTAAACAAGCACAATCCAGCAAACACCATGAAGTAAAATAAGCCTCAATGAATGATTTTATAAACCCTCAGCAAAAGCTTACAAGTATAGGCACACATGAAAACTTATGTAAAGCATACAACATGTTAAGGCAAAGATAGTCTACATTTCTAATAAACAAAATCTAATGCAACTAAATGACTTTGAAAATTTAAGTTGAAGTTAAGTTAAAAATATATACACAAACCTTATGCTAAAACACAATAACCTATGAAAGACTGTTCCATTTTTATATTTAAGTTGCTATATCATCTAGGTTCCAAATAATAAACCAACCAGCCATCAAAAAGAGCTAAAACTATAAAATCAGCTGATCAACTAAATCTAAATGCAACATATGAACATAGAGAAAGCAAACATAAACACTAAATTGCCAAGAAAATGAAAAATCAATTAAATATACCTTAGAAATGGGTTTCCTTTTGCTGTCAAGCTTCTCCTTCTTAGCCTTCTTCCTCTGTTCTTCAGCAAGAACAGCCATCCTCTTAGCAGTCTTAGCATACGGATTCAACCTAAGCATGGTGTTGAGATTCTTCAATGGATTCTTCTTCATTGGAGCCCTCTTCACCTCCTTCTTAATAGGCTTCACCACAGACTGCACTTCATCAGAATTAATAATCCTGGCCAAATCAGCATTCTCCATCTTAGCCCTAGGCAACACATACCCCTTCTTCTTCTCACTGGTCTTATCAAACGATCCGTAGATCGAATCCAGCTTCTCGAAAGCCGACTTAGTCCAGATGATAAACCTTCCTAAATGTCCACCAGGAGCCAATTTCAACAGATTCAACCTATCAACATTGGCAACTTCTACACCAGGAATGTTCCTAAATGCCTTCACTAACTTAGCGCCTTCAGTTCCGTACACAATCAAAGGTCCTTTTCGAGAGATATACCTTCGGTTCCTCATCTTCCCCTTTCCAGGCCGAATCCCGACCGAATCCTTCGCCTTTTCGGCATCGGCATACGCTCCGATCTGCTTCAAAACCTTGATCGCGTTCGAAGTCTTCTCGACTCCTTCGGCGGAATCGCTGATTACGAGAGGAAGTTCAGGTACGGTCTCGATCCGGTGGCCGCGGGCCATGACGAGGGACGGCACGGCGGAGGCGGCGATGGCGGAGACGACGGCGTACCTCTTCTGGTTGACGTTGATCTTCCGGTGCCATCGGCGCCAGATCCTGGTAGGTGCGAACATGCGTCCGCCACGGCACATGTTTCCGAAGGCTCCCTGGCCGGCACGGTGGGTTCCACCGCCGGGAACACGAGGGATACGGGAGACGGCACGGCCGGTTCCCCAGGACTCGGCGGAGGTCTGGTGGCCGGCCTTTCTGGAGACGGCGTATGGCTGACGGGAGTTTTTGGAGATGTTGGAGTGGACGAAGTTGACGATGTCAGGGCGGATGGAGGCCTTCATGACGTGAGGGAGGGGGACGCCGGCACCGTCGGTGGCCATGTCCGATTCGAGGTGTTGGACGGTGACGAGAGGTCGAGCGGCGGCCATTGGAGTGGGTTGCAGAGAGAATGAATTCTAGGGTTAGGGTTTTGGGGCAAAGAGAAGTAGGTTTTTGAGTGGAGGTAGATATAATAGAAATAGATGGTGTGAAAAATATAGGGCCGGCTGAAATTGGGCTTTAACTATAAGGCTGGCAGAAATTGGGCTTTCATTACTAAAAGTTTAAGACCTAATAATTTTGATTTCGAATTTTAATTGGTTATATAATCTTGTAATATAACATGATATATTTTGAGTGAATAATACAAGTGGTTCCTAGGATTTGGTTAAATTTTAGACTTGGTCTTAAAACAAACTATTTATGTTACTGGTTTTTAACTTTTTATTTTCATAGCACTTACGGTCCCCCTCAAATCAACACTATTAGAAAACTTTAGTTAGATGGATGCATTACAACTCATGTGAGGGCAAGTCTGTCATTTTATTACTCTTTTTCCTCCCCCCTCCTTTCTCAGTCAGATTACTCACCACTGATAGCCATTGTTAGAAATCCAAATACAAACACAATTATAACCTTAAGAATATAGTTTAACACTTTGATTTTTCATTAAAATAACCATTTCAATAGAGAACATATATGGATCATAAAATCAATAATCACAAATCTAGCAATAAAATTAAAACTTAGATACCAAAGAATCCCTCAAACATTAAACTGGAGTTCAATAGAGTTTCACCGGTCATGTACCAGAAGAAGAAACGAACCAATAGAAAATATGGTTCGATGTTCGACAACTAAATCTACGCTTCATTCTCTTAAAAATTGTTTTGGTCTTCTTCGCCATCGATATGGTGTTGTGCTTCTTCGAATGGCCTGGATCTAGTTGCCCTTTCTTGAGAGTTGGCGAAGATAAACAGAAGTGCATATAAGATTTTGGCGAAGCTGTATCAAAGCGGGAGAGGGCTGTTCAAGGAAGAAGGGTGTAGGGTTCGCTTGTCGAGGTAGGTTTCGTCAGAGAGAGGGTAGTTCGTCGAGGTGGGTTTCGTTGAGGAGAGAGGAGTTCGTCGAGGTGAGGTTTGCCGTAGAGAGTTGGAGCTCATCGATAGTGGCATTCGTTGGGGAAAAGGAGATTTGGTGTGGCAACTTCATCGGTTTCTCCAGGTTATACATACTGATAGGATTATGTGCAAGACAGTAACTGGGTTTACCGTGTCCAATGTTATAAGACACTAGTGGGTCACACTGCTACACACCCGAATAGAGATCTTTTGGATTAAAGTTGTGTGTGAGATAATTAATCGCAGGGGCCATGGCCCCCTTTGGCCCTCACTTAGTTCCGCCATTGGCTGCACCGTAATTGGGTGGCTATAAAGGGCGTGACTAGATGCAGCGGAAGCCATGTTTACAGATGCGGATAGTCAAGATGGGATTTACACCTCCTTTATGGGAGAGATATTTCCGGGCCCCTTGACGATTAAGATTGGCAGAAATGCGTGGCCACGCTCGGATAGAATAACATTTGTTATTTGGAAAGTTCTGTAACTGCAGGCAATCGAAATCAGAGTCAAGAAATACTTGAGTTTAAGATTGAAACCATCTGTTCCATGTCTAAAACTCATTTTAGAAATATCGTGTGTAAAAGGAATGAACCTGTGTGCAATTAAAATATGAATCGTATCTCTAGATATAAGAGATCTTATAACTTGGTTAACCTAAGTGTCTGGCTAGGGACCTCCTTAGGCTAATGGTAACAGTTAAGTTACTTGTCTGGCACAAGTGGGAGTCTGAAAGGATTATGTGCAAGACAGTAAATGGGTTTACCGTGTCCAATGTTATAAGACACCAGTAGGTCACACTGCTATACACCCGAATAGAGATCTTTTGGATTAAAGTTGTGTGTGAGATAATTAATTAAGTTTAATTATTAAATGAGAGAGAGATTAAATAATAAATTTGTTATTTATTATTTAAATGACAAATATTAACTTATATATTTATGGAAATAAATTATTAGTTAATATATTTAATTAACAGTTTGATAATTAAAGAGTTTTAATTCATCTAAAAGTCTGATTGACTTTTTAGTTGGAATGGGTTTTCTAAATGGATACTGCCTTATTTATGTTTATAAATAAGGGCAATATCTAAGGTTTTCATATATCTCAATTCATTAGTAACTTTCATAGCAAGAAAACTCAGAAAAACCTACAATCCTCTTCTCTCTCTCTCTCTCTCTTGGCGTCGATACACACACACACACACACGAACCGAGTTCGGTTTTGATCAATCCTTGGCGGTCTAGCAGCCAATCTCACGGTGGTGCAGTAGCGGTGTATCCCTCACTAGCCTTTCGGAATCGTTTTTGGTATCATCAAAGAGGTAAATTGATAAACCCCCTTTACATGCAGTTATATACACGTGTTTATTTATTATTATTTGAAAGAAACAATTTATTAAGGTAAAAGATTGATTTACCCCTTATGTGAAGGTATCTAATGGAATTAACGGTGATGAAGTTAACAGTGTTAACTTGAGGGACTATGGATGTTATGAAAATAATAAGTCAGGGACCACCATCATAGATAGTTTGTTTTGAGGATTAAATCTATAACTTAAAAGAAATCACAGGACCACTAATGTAATTCACTCTTTAATTTTTTTTAAACCGTATAAAACTTGTCTCTTTAGTATTAAAAACTAATAGAATTTTTATTAGAGAATTTTGAATAAAGAGTAAACTTCATTTTTATACCTTGAGGTTAGAAAAAATAAAATTCCAATAAAACTCTCTAAGACTTAGGTTCACGTGAGATCAAATTGTTTTTATGAGACCTATGAGATCAAGACTTTTACACATGAAATTCATACCAAAATACTGTGAAGGTAAACAAAATCCAAACCAAGGCACAAAAAGTCCAAACATTCATAAAAAAACACTTTGAATGTAAAAATTATATCCAAACCTACACAATGAATATGTTATGATCCCCATGATGACCATGGGACCGGTGCGACGCCCCAATAGGTGGTGTATACCCTTTTTAATATGTTGTGAATGTAAAAAACAACTCAAACATTCACAATGAAAAACACCATGAATGTAACATTTATAGAGTTTTCACTATGAAAATTCGAATCTTTTTTACCTTTACAGTGTTTTCAGTGAAGTTTCACGCGTAAAGTTTTGGTCTCAACAATTTCACGTAAACAGCATGGTCTCATGTGAACCTGACCCTACTCTCTGAACTTCGATAAATTCAAATATAATTATTCATATTTTTTAATGATAAAGTTTATAACATTATTTAGAGTAAAATACAAATTTGGAACCTGTGGTTTACCAAAAGTCTCACTTTTGGTCTCTACAGTTTAAAAAATACACATTAGCCATCGGAGTTGTAACACCCGTTTCCAATTTTAAGGCTTAACGGAGTGTTAGTCAACTTTCTAACCTGGTTATTATGTAATGTCGGAGTCCAAGGGCTTAAGTGCAAATTATGGAAGTGCAAGGGAGGTTGAATCAGTTGTTGTATTTAGGGTTGAGAACCCTTAACCCTTTTCATTTGGCAGTTTCCAGAGAACGGAAGAGAGAGGGAAGCGATTGAGAGAAAGGAGCAAGGAGGCAATTGAAGGTTATAATCAAGCAATTGGAGGAGTAATCGTGTTAGATACGTTGAAGGTATGAATTCTATGCAAGTTTTGATGTCAATTGATGTGTAATTTGGAGTTTGTCAATGGTTAGGGTTGGATGTTGGATTGGTGATCATTGAATCATCAATTGATGTAATTGGTATGTTTTGGGGTTGAATTACTCGCGTGTAATCGCTAGTTATCGACCCTAGTTGTTGTAGAAACGTAATTTGGATTGTGTTAGTCGAAAAAGTGGGTTTGGGATGTGTTTTTCGAGCAAAGTCGCGAGTTTGGTCGGACCAGGTGAGTTACGCGACCTGGCCCCGCGACCTGAGGTCGCGCAAGTAGGTCGCGCAACCCACTGTGGTGATTTTGATATTTTTCGTTTGCGGCCCTTTTCAGGATTTGACTTTGGGCTTATGTTAGGGATGTTATGAGATGTTGATGGGTAGATTTTGAGGGCAAATGGACTAGTCTAGCTATGGCTAAGACTAGTGTTTCGGTATGGAGTATCGAATGGTCCTTTTGGGCTATGTTTGATGTGTTATGTATTTGTGATTGGTTAGGTGATTCGAAGTGATTGTGTTAGCTTGTGAAGTGTATGAATTGCTAGCATCTTGACAGGTGAGTACCTCACTTAACTCTTGTTGTTATGTATGTATGGTTACGATTGCATGTGTGATTATGTGTATGCGTTCCTTCGGGGACATGGCAGAGTACCTATGGTGGTAGTAATACCCCTAGGGAATTATTATGAGATGTGTTCCTTCGGGGACTTGGGAGAGTACCTATGGTGGTAGTGATACCCCTAGGGAATTTGCAGAGGCCTGGTACCAGTGTCATTTATCCTTCCTTGATGGTATTGAGCCGTAAGGAAGATTGGAGACTTACATGTATGTAGTTGCTATGTACTTGTGATCGTGTGTGCATGATGGTAAGTGGTTAAGTGTGTGCTCACTAAGCTTTATGCTTACCCCGTTGTTGTTTATCCTTTTTAGTGTCAGGTACGTCCCGGAAGGGAAAAGAGAAAGTTTCCGAATGAGACTCCGAGGTTGCAGCAGTTCAGTCTAAGCATGGAGTTTAATAAATAACAAGGTTTAAGGGTTGAGTTAGTTTTTCTTGGTTTGGCATGTAAGCACATGGATTTGGTGGTTTAAACTACGTTCTTGATTTCAAGCATTTAGCTTATATTTTCTAAAAACTTATGATTTATAAAGGGTTTTAATGTTGGTTTTGGACGACCTTCCGCTTTTGTACGAACTTGGTTACTTTTCAGTAAAAGCGAATGTTTTCAAAAATTGGGATGTTACAAGTTGGTATCAGAGCCTAGGTTTAAGGGATTCGAGTATTCACAAGTGGTGGATACTTGAACTTAAACCAAATGCTCGTGTTTTCGAAGAAGAGTAACCAAAATGAAATGTTTTATGGAGAGACGAGTATGAAAAGTTTTATGGAGAAATGACTATGAAATGTTTTATGAAGAGATGAGTATAAAATGTTTTATGGAGAGATGAGTAGTGAGACTGAACTGCGGACCGGAGCATCAAACGGGGGTGAGCACACTTAACTTACCCTATTGAGCATGATGATTAGTTATGGTGTGAATGTATGATATGTGAATATATGAACACTAGTATGTGAATTACTAGTGGTATGCAGTTAAGTTGAGCATGTACGTTATGATAGCTGTTAAGAATGTATGTATGAATTACGTGAGCTTATGGCATGTGTGGCAAGTGAGCATCAGTTGTGTGAATAACTGATGCTATGTAGTTATGTTAAGCATGTACCCCCTATGATAGATGTTATGTAGCAAGTTGTTACGTGTATGATGTGAATGTGTGGTATGTGTGATACGTGGGCACTAGTATGTGAATTACTAGTGCTATGCAGTTTAAGTTAAGTATGTATTCCATGATAGCTGTTATGAAACTTATGAATGCATGTATGTCGTATGTGGCTTGGAGATATGTGGTTATGAGTAAAGAGCATGATGTCTGTTATGTACTTAATTGGTATATGAGCTATTAAAGCTTTGTGTATGATAAGTTGTGTGAAGTTTTGCATGTGTAGTATTTGAGCAGGAATTGCATGATAGACAAGCATGTACTACTATAGTAGTTGCTTCAAGTATAGATATTGCATGTAAGCCTGGTGTAGGCTAGTAGTACTTGACTATGAGTAGAAGAGTATGTTGCATGTTATGTGATTAAACTGATAGACGAGCTATTAAAGCTCTAGTGTAAAGGTTACGTATGGGACAACTAGTTGGGGATTGGGATTTTTGTGATGGTGTCGAGGCTAGATATGTAGAGTGTGTTTATAATGATACAAGGGCCCGTATCATTGCAAATACATTGTGCATATCGGGAATTGATATAGTCACTGGAATTCTATGAACTAACTGGGATTGTCGGGATGGGGTAGTAGCATGATAGGACCTCCGTGAGTGTCCTTAAGGTAAGTAGTTAGACCCCTAAGTAGCATGTGATGAGGAGAGAATATGAAGCTAAGGTCATTGACCTGAGCTAGTAGACGGCATGGGACGGAAAGTAGAGTGGTGTTTAAAATGGTATGTTAATTGAATCAGTAAGGATAAACCACTCAATAGCATGTTGGGAATTGAGATGACAGTATGAATAGATTATATGTGTATAGTTAGTGGATTAGAGAGAGCAGTAGACGAGATAGGAGAAGTTCTCTATGAGATCCCTCTTGGATTTTCGAGCGTGAAGGGCAAGAAGTAACCCAGGTGGTTAGCAGCAGTCTAGAAGCAGTTATGGTCGCATGAGTCGGCGATGCAGTAAGCTCTCAGTCTGCTGAGGCTAGAGCAGTTAGTTGCGAGGCTTCTCGGCATGTCAATCGCCGATTTTCGAAGGAAAGAAGGATCCAGTGGCTGATACCCACCAGATTTCTGGGCGGAGGATGCTTTCTGCACTGGTTTGCATGGCGGAGGTAGAGGTCAGGTTGCTGTGAGCCTGCTTAGAGGAGTCACAAAGGATCGACGGGAGTTGATCGTTTGGTAGAGGGCATTGAAGCAAGTGGAAGAGTATGACGTTGGAGCAACTATCCAGCTTTCAGGAGGACAGAAGGTACCTCGGTTAGAGATAGAGAGGCTAACCAGCGAGTCACTATCGGTAGTTCAACCTATCGGATTAGTAAATGAGATTACTGGCAAGTTGCTAGAGGCGATCACTCTGTTGATCAAAGTATGTTGCAAACGAAGGAAGGAAGGTGTGCAGGTATGTTGAAGTGTTAGAGCCAAAGATAAGAGAAGTTATGGTGACAGTAAGGTGCGCTGATTTTATCAGATGCATGAGGTAACGTGGGACAGAGAGAGTTAGAATTGGAGAGGCAAGGAAGAAGGGTGTTACCACCGGACTCGGGGGCATGTGTTCCAGTTGATAGCAGAAGAGGCAATGATGGAGTTAGACGTTGTGACAGGGTAAGCAAGGGAGTTCGTTAGAAGTGGAAGTACGCAGCAGACGAGGAGTAACATTGGAGTAGTGATGTGTATAAGGATAAAGTGGTAGTTGGGATAGATTGGTTAAGTCAGAACTGAGCTCGCACTGACTGCGAGAAGCAGCAGGTAGTAGTTCAAACACAAGTGGGGGAGAACTGACTATCGAAGGACATGGGAGGAGACTACTGAAGGTATATGTTTGGGCTAAGGTCAGGAAGCATGTCTTTCATGGAGGTAGCAGCTACTTAGCGTACGTGGTCGATAGCCGAGCTGAGACAAGAAGAAGACGGTAGCGAACGTGCCAGTGGTCAGCGAGTATCCGGATGTATTCCCGGATGACTTGCCTGACATTCCTCATGAGAGGCAAGTGGAGTTCCAGATCAGGCTAATTCCGGGGGTGGTGTCGGTAGCTAAAACCTGTACCGGGTAGCACCTCTGGAGATGCAGGAATTGTTGCGGATGTGTGTTGATTGCCGAGAGTTAACCAAGCTTACGGTAAAGAATAGATACCCGCTGTCGAGGATCGACGATCTCTTCGATCAGCTTCAGGGAGCCGTGCAGTTCTCGAAGATAGATCTTCGCTCAGGGTACCACCAGTTGGAGGTTCGAGAAGAGGATGCGCATAAGACGGCCTTTTCGTACTCGATATGGGCATTCCGAATTCATCGTGAAGCCGTTCGGGTTGACGAACGCGCCAGTATCTTTTATGGACCTGATGAATCGGGTCTGCAGGTCGATGACGGATATATCAGTGATTGTATGCATAGATGGTATACCGATCTATTTGGGATCGAAGGCAGATCATGTGGAGCACTTTCGAGATGTATTGGAGACTTTACGTAATGAGTAGTTGTGTGGAGAGAAGAGAAGACAGCAGCGATCGAGACATTGAGAATAGGGCTATGCGAAGCACCGGTGTTGACTTCACCGGAGAAGGTAGAGGACATGGCAGTTTATTGTAGTACTTCTTACCTTGGGTTAGTTGTAATATGACGTAGCATGGGAAGTAAATGGATGTTGTAAAGATATGTGTTGTGTGTTTGTGTTGTACGTGATAGTAGAGGGTAGTTATATGTTGGATGTGAATAGCGTGTTTTGTGTACTTTCGGGCAGCCTTGTACCCGTAAGGGTCGAGGGGATAGTATCGTTCTCGTTAGAGGAGGAGGCAGGATCAGTTCCGTTCGTGGAACGGAGAGCAGTTATATGTGTGCAGATGTGTTATGTTATGAAATCCATCGTATTCCGTAGGAAACGATGTGATGATGAGATGTGTTTTGGGTTGTGACCTGGACTGGGCAACTCCAAAGCAAACCGTGAGGGAGTAGGGGTGACCGGTTAGGACCCTGTTTCTCCAAAGCAGGTAAGTTGTAGTCTTTTAAGTCGTTGAGACCGCGTATAGATTCCAGTATCAGAGACGTAAGGTCGGATTGCTAGTGGCCAGAGTTGAACAGGGATGTGGAACAGTGTTAGACATGTCTAAGAGTGAAGGTTGAGTTAGAGTTAGAGTTACCGGATGGAAGTAAGGGCATGTGATGAAGGATTTGTTTGCAAGGTTAGTTGTACTGTTAGAAATCATGATGTTATGTGGGGACAGTGGACAGACTGACGGGCAGAGCGAGAGGATGATGCAGACTCTCAGGTGCATGTTAAGAGCTTGTGTGTGGACATTTGGAGGAAGTTGGGATACATATCTATCGTTGGCAGAGTTTTTGTATAACAGCAGCTTTCATGCCAGCATCGGCATGCCTTTTTTGAGATGTTGTGTGAGAGGAGATGTAAGACTCTCATCTTCCAGGGAGAGGTTGGTCAGAGTGAGTTAGGCAATACGCAAATTATCCAGAAGGCGGCTGAGAGTATTCAGTGGAAACCGGATGATGGGATGAGACGAAACTACTAGAGTTGTTCCAAGTTTAGGCGATTTCGGGGACGAAATCCTGGTAAGTGGGGGAGAGTTGTAACACCCGTTTCCAATTTTAAGGCTTAACGGAGTGTTAGTCAACTTTCTAACCTGGTTATTATGTAATGTCGGAGTCCAAGGGCTTAAGTGCAAATTATGGAAGTGCAAGGGAGGTTGAATCAGTTGTTGTATTTAGGGTTGAGAACCCTTAACCCTTTTCATTTGGCAGTTTCCAGAGAACGGAAGAGAGAGGGAAGCGATTGAGAGAAAGGAGCAAGGAGGCAATTGAAGGTTATAATCAAGCAATTGGAGGAGTAATCGTGTTAGATACGTTGAAGGTATGAATTCTATGCAAGTTTTGATGTCAATTGATGTGTAATTTGGAGTTTGTCAATGGTTAGGGTTGGATGTTGGATTGGTGATCATTGAATCATCAATTGATGTAATTGGTATGTTTTGGGGTTGAATTACTCGCGTGTAATCGCTAGTTATCGACCCTAGTTGTTGTAGAAACGTAATTTGGATTGTGTTAGTCGAAAAGTGGGTTTGGGATGTGTTTTTCGAGCAAAGTCGCGAGTTTGGTCGGACCAGGTGAGTTACGCGACCTGGCCCCGCGACCTGAGGTCGCGCAAGTAGGTCGCGCAACCCACTGTGGTGATTTTGATATTTTTCGTTTGCGGCCCTTTTCAGGATTTGACTTTGGGCTTATGTTAGGGATGTTATGAGATGTTGATGGGTAGATTTTGAGGGCAAATGGACTAGTCTAGCTATGGCTAAGACTAGTGTTTCGGTATGGAGTATCGAATGGTCCTTTTGGGCTATGTTTGATGTGTTATGTATTTGTGATTGGTTAGGTGATTCGAAGTGATTGTGTTAGCTTGTGAAGTGTATGAATTGCTAGCATCTTGACAGGTGAGTACCTCACTTAACTCTTGTTGTTATGTATGTATGGTTACGATTGCATGTGTGATTATGTGTATGCGTTCCTTCGGGGACATGGCAGAGTACCTATGGTGGTAGTAATACCCTAGGGAATTATTATGAGATGTGTTCCTTCGGGGACTTGGGAGAGTACCTATGGTGGTAGTGATACCCCTAGGGAATTTGCAGAGGCCTGGTACCAGTGTCATTTATCCTTCCTTGATGGTATTGAGCCGTAAGGAAGATTGGAGACTTACATGTATGTAGTTGCTATGTACTTGTGATTGTGTGTGCATGATGGTAAGTGGTTAAGTGTGTGCTCACTAAGCTTTATGCTTACCCCGTTGTTGTTTATCCTTTTTAGTGTCAGGTACGTCCCGGAAGGGAAAAGAGAAAGTTTCCGAATGAGACTCCGAGGTTGCAGCAGTTCAGTCTAAGCATGGAGTTTAATAAATAACAAGGTTTAAGGGTTGAGTTAGTTTTTCTTGGTTTGGCATGTAAGCACATGGATTTGGTGGTTTAAACTATGTTCTTGATTTCAAGCATTTAGCTTATATTTTCTAAAAACTTATGATTTATAAAGGGTTTTAATGTTGGTTTTGGACGAGCTTCCGCTTTTGTACGAACTTGGTTACTTTTCAGTAAAAGCGAATGTTTTCAAAAATTGGGATGTTACAGGAGTTCACCTTTTCGTCCAATTTTGGTCTCTGAGGCTAACCAAACGTTAAAGTAGTGCCATTAGGGCTCATCACGTGTCCCCCACGTGGGGTATTTTAGTCCTTTTCCTTCTTTTTTTGTCTTTTTTCCTTTATTAACAAACACAGGGACCAAAAATGTAATTTACTCTATTTATGTGTATTTATATAGACACACATCCTTTATTTTCATCTTCATCCCCACCACCACCCACGTGGTGATGGGTGATGGTTACTTGGTGGTGGGTTATGAATTATGATGGGTGGTGGTTAATTGGTGATGGTGGTGGTGGGGAGCACGTGATGTGCCCTAACGGCACTACTTTAACGTCTGTTAGCCTCGGGGACCAAAATTGGATGAAAAGGTGAGCTCCGATGGCTAATGTATATTTTTTAAACTGTAGGGACCAAAAGTGAGACTTTTGGCAAACAACAAGGACCAAATTTGTATTTTACTCTATTATTTATTTATTTTTATTAAATAACACAGGTCGAATCTTTCCATCTTCGATGACATAAGACCAAAAATCCACCAACCTCAGCTTGCCCTCCCCGTTCCACCCAACTATTCATTACATCTCATATTCTTAGATCCTATGACTTTCCATGATTGCAACTTGCCCATTTACAGCCCAAGACTCTCTGGTTCGATGTTTTTCTTTCATTAATATACCCTGACCAATATCATCTTCCCATGGCAACAAGGAGAAACGAAACCACCAACGAGATTGGAATAAACAAACTCTAGAACTTGATATTTATATGAGTTTCTTTATTTATATGCACTAGCAAAACAACTTGGCTCAACGTTTGTTTGTAACTGTATTTTCAAATTGGTATTGTATAATTGGGAAGATCTTCATATAGTGTTGGGGGAAAAGAATTCACTAAAGAACAATGGAAGTGAAGAAAATATGAAATAAAATTAAGTCTATTATTCTAAACACAATTAAAATTGTGATAAGTGGCAACTAAAGGTCGTCTTCTCAAGGACTCGATGTTAACCGTGAGTCCAATATGTAATCGCGTGCAATATAGTTAAAAACTTTAATTAAAAAAGGGGGTTGTTGGATGATTTATAAACAAGCATTCAAAAACTGTTGTGAAATTTAACCAATAAAAAAATAATGAAGACTTCTAGTAATGTGCATGTATACCTTTCATCGGACGATGCTTTAAAGACTTGTAAGGAATATTTTTACATTAATTCAAAATGGTTCAAACATTAATACACACGAATGTTCTGTTTGCATTAAAATGCTAAACTAGCATGAGAAGCTTAGGTAGCGTTTGGTTCGCGGAATGGAATTCGGTGGAATTGGATTTCGTTAAGGAATTTGATTTTGAAGGAATTGGAATTGGAATTTGATGGAATTTGATCACACATTTTGGTCGTGTTTGGTTGGAGGGAATTGGAATTGGAATAAAAATGTAAAAAGTAAGGTGAGCAAAAACCAAAATTGAACCGAATCGAGAAAAAAAGAACAAAAACCGCAACCGAAACAAAAAAACGAATCCAACATCGAAAACGGTTTGGTTTCGGTTTTGGTTTCCATCTCGATTGAAAAAACCGAACCAAGTTGAAAACCGAAATCGGTTCGATGTCGGTTTTTGTTTCCATCTCGACCGGAAAAACCGAACCGGGCCAAAAACCAAAATCGTTTCTATTTCGGTTTTGGTTTCCATCTCGGCGGAGAGAAACCGAGCCGAGCCGAAAACTGAAATTGGTTCGATTCCATTTTTGGTTTGCATCTTGACCGGGAAAAGTCGAGCCGGGCCGAAAACCGAAATCGGTTCGATTTCATTTTTGGTTTGCATCTCGAACGGGAAAAGCCGAGCCGAGCCGAAAACCGAAATCGGTTCGATTTCATTTTTGGTTTGCATCTCGAATGGGAAAAGCCGAGCCGAGTCGAGCCGAAAACCGTAATCGGTTCGATGTCGGTTTTGGTTTCCATCTTAGCCGGGAAAAAACCAATCCGAATCGAACCGAACCGAACCGGAAACGGTTCGATTTCGGTTTTGATTTCCATCTCGACCGGAAAATTCGAACCGCACGTACTTGGTTTTCCCAAATACCTAACCGCTTTATATATATGTATATAATTTGATTATTTAATTATATATATAATTTAATTATTTAATAAATAAGTAGACCGAGACCGAACCGAACCGATAAAAGATTTGGAATGAGAGAACGATGGATGGAGATGGGAAAGCCATAGATGAAGAAAACGAGAGAGATGATGGATGATTCCAATGAATTCCATAGGATTTGGCTTGGAATGGCAAATTCCTTGATTCAAGGAATTTGAAGGAATTCGAAGGATTCCGTAGCTTTCATTCCGCGAACCAAACATCAACATGGAATTTGGTCAATGGAATTCGTGATTCCAATTCCTTCGAATTCCATTCAATTCCGCGAACCAAACGACCCCTTAGAGACTAGTTTTTAATTAGCTAATTAAAGCCTGTCACATATTTGGCAACAACTGCTACTTGCACTAAAACTAAGCAAATACCACTCTTAGTAAATATTTGGACGCCAAATATAAAGACCAGAAGAAGCTAACCCACAATACAAAACAATCAATCAAGTCGTCAATAGTTGTATTGCTTGCTACAACAATGATAAGGAAAACAACTACGTATTCCCCATTTCATTTAGCGAATCTAAGTTACATTAAGCAAAATAGGGGGATCCTTCCTAATTCAACAATTCAACTAAAGTTAAACCATGAAGGCTCGCATAAACGAATTAATATAAAATGAAAATCAAACCAAGTCTCAAACATCATCCAATGAAAAGTTACCAACTCATTACTAGAAGAAAACAAGCTATACTCATACCTAGAAATTAAAAACCAATACTTAGGCCGTGTTTGGAAAAAATAAGATAGTTGATCAGTTGGCTAACTTATAAGCTAGTACATGTTTGGATGGCTATAACGTTAGCTTATAAGGTAGCTTATTGAAACGCTAGTTGAAGTAGCGTTTCAAGAGGTTTTTGTAGCTTCTTTCAGTTATATCCTTATTAGTAATTATTATACTTTAGGATATCCTTTTTGGTTATTTTACATACTCATAAGGTAGTTTTTACCTAACATAATTTATTCATAAGTTAGCTTATCAGCCACTAGTTAGCTTATTAGTCAACAACTAGCTTTTCAAGCTACCAGCTAGCTTATTAGCTAGTTTGCCAAACACAACCTTACAAATTAATTGAAATTGAGGAATTGATGAAGAACCCTAAAAATAAACACCAAAATCAACTCCCAAAATCTTGAAATCGACCCTTGATACTCCCTCTTGTTCTAGACCGATAATCCGCAATTGGTCTCTCCCAAGTCGACGGTTGAAAAAGCCCATTTATACCCAATCGACCAAAACCACTTGAAATCGAATGTGGTGTCCAATTTTCTGCCGGGTGCGGCTATTGGCGCGAGGAAACTCAGAAGAGGAGACACACAGTCCATATCGACAGTGTGTAGTGCAAGAATTGGCGCGGTTGTAGTCGTTAGTGGAGCCGCGTCGATCTGCTGCGATTTGCTTCTTCTTGCACTTTTTTTTTCTCGGGGTACGTGGGCTGCTTGTCTTGGGCTTGGCTAATAGCTTTCGATTTCTTCTACTGTTAATGGACGATCTCCATTGTTTTCCAAAATTAGATTTGGGCCACTGTGTGGGTTTGCTGTACAACACCAAAACAAAATGAACCAAACTTAAATATTTTATTTTTTATTTTCCTTCTTTTCGTCTACACAGTGGAACCAAAACAAACAACGGGGAAATTGCCGCTATTGCCTAAAAGCCCCACTCTTAATGGATTCCTAAGTCCTAACCATGCTTTCTACCATTTAGCACCTCATCCCATACAAGTAGGGGTGAGCAGAAAAAAACCGAAACCGAAAAAACCAAACTGAAAAAACCGAACCAATACCAAAACCATTGGTTTTGGTTTTTAAAATTTCAAAAACCGACTTTTTCGGTTTGGTTCGGTTTTATGATTCAAAACCAAACCGAACCGAATAAATACTTCTTTTAGTTTTACCCTAGTTATTTAGTAAATACTTGAAGGTTTTGTTGAGTACTTATTTATCTCCAGTTCTCTGATAATTTTCTTATTTATGAGTTCTTATTTATCTCCAGTGCTCTGCTAATTTTCTTTTAGTTTTCGACGAATTAATAATTTTACCCTTTGCATTCTCCTTCTCATAATTACTTGACTCCATGAATGACTTGACATCGCATAGAAAACATTTATATTAAAAAATGATGAAACAAATAATAAATTGAAGTCATTATATGATGATGATAACGATTAATAACGTAAACTAGTCAATATTAAATTGAAGTCATAGTTCTATAAAACACCAACTCTATCTTTTAAACATTCAGATGCGATAAACAGGAATTGATGATCTTGGATTTTGATTTTTGGACAAAAAATTGAAATCCCAAAACCAAAAACCAAAAACCAAATTAAAAACCGAAAACCGAACCAAAAACGAACTTAAAACCGAAAACCAAAAACCGATAAACCGATTGGTTTTGGTTTTGGTTTTTCTAAAAACCAAAATTTTCAGTTTGGTTTCGGTTTTACCTCAAAACCGAACCAAACCGAACCATGCACACCCCTACATACAAGTCTGTTAAAGAGTCCGTTTTAACGGACCTAGCACAAAAACACATACAAAAAAAAAATCAAGTTTGACTATTTAAAGAAGTTGGTGGTCCGTTTAACGGACCTGATTGTAACATTTAACGGACCTGACTATAGCATTTAGCGGACCTATTTAAATCAAGTTTGACTATTTAAAGAAGTTGGTATTTTTGTGTCGGATCCGTTAAACGGACATATATATGGATATGAGGCGAAAATCAAATAGTGAATGAGTGGGGTTTTGGGACCACCACCAATTTCCCAACAAACAACAATAATTTCATTTTGCTTTTTTGTTCTCAAAATTAAACGGTTTCAAGAAATTAAATGTTAAATTAATATAGACATTTTATGAATCTAATTAGCGTTAAGTGTTAGGAAACATTGAAATATATACAAATAGATTCTTATCAAGGCGGTGATGGTTTTTTAGATTGATATCTTACTTCATACATCACATAACTTATTTATACTGTGCTTGGGGTTAAAATGCAAAAATAAAAATAAAAATGATCAAGTATGAAAAAAACAAAAAAAATTGATCATATCTAATGTTATAAAACAGCTAGATTTGTTTGAGATATACCAGTTATGGTTATAACTGATTAAAAATTGGTTACGTAACCGGTTCCGGGCCGGTTACCCAGTTATGCAAAAAAAAAAAAAACCCAAAAAGTCGTAACCGGTTAAGGATTTCAGTTTAGTAGCCGGTTATAAAACGGGTCAGTTATAACCGGTTAAGAGACGGGTCGGTTACCAATTTACCGATCGAATCGAGTCGGAGCCATTTGACCATCTCTAGTTATAGCTTTAGAATTAAAAACTAATAGCTTTCAGAGAGGGAGAGAATGAGAGCAGGAGAGAGAGCAAGACCACCGACAGGGGTAAATGATAGATTTTCGGCTAGGGGAGGTGGGTCTAGGTTGGAGAGGGAGAGGGAGCGAGAACGAGAGTGAGAGTACTGGGGAATAGACTTAAGATAAGGGTATAACGATACTTCTCATAGCCTTGTTTACAAGGTATTAAGATCATCAAAGAATCATCATTCCTTTTCTATAACTTCCTAGATGTTTGGAATGTTCCACAACTTTGGCAATTGTTTAAAAGGTACGGTGTTTCAGACATCTACATGGCAAAAAAGAGGTTATCCAATGGGAGGAGATTTGGTTTTGTCGATTCAAGAATGTTATTAATGAGCAGAACTTGGAAAAGTCTACACACATTCTATTTTCTTCACATATTTACTAGGTTGACTCAGTTTTATATTACTTCAAAAAAGACCAACACTTAGAAGATGGTTTAAGGTTATCTTAAAAACCCCTTCAAACATACACTAAAACTACAAATCAACAATTCCCTCCAAAAGAACCTTAAAATCAAAAAAAAAAAAAAAGGAAAAAAAAAACTACACTTAACAATTAGAATTCATTAAGGTAACATGTTGAAAGCTTGATCCCTAATCCAACCTTCTTCATCAATGTAAGACATGCTTGTCAACCTCCATACTTCCTCTTTGCTCAACCACCTTTCCCACCCTGGTCGACCCGACGTACCCGACCCTCCACCACGACAACTGTCTTCCGCAAACACTAAATCATCCCTGCTTCAATCAACCAAAAATAGTTAAAAAAATCGGTCAAAAATCAAGCCCAAAATGAGGGACAAGGAATGACCGGTCAAAGGTTCAAACTTTGCCAAAGACCAGGGTGTAAAATGAATATTTTTATAAATAGTTTAAAGAAACGAAAGAGATTGAGATTGTACACTGTGGAGCCACCAAAATCCCCGTCAAGCCATCCTTCAGGAACTACAATATCTGACAATGTTGAGTTATAGAAAAGAACTCGAGCATGGCCCCGCCATGGTCTTCCCAAGTACGTTGTGCCATTTCCAATGACGTTGCAGTCTTTAAAGACAAACCCGTTGGTTTCACTGGGATCGTCTCTTGATTGTGCAGTGATGAACCCCGGTTGTGGAGTTAAGAACCCCGCGATTACGGACACCGTACACCTCTACAAAAAACATAACTCATAACCAATTGCTTATTTTGCAAATAATCAAATCTTTAAGAATGGACACAAATATGTACAAGAGTAAATTGTGATATTCGTCTCTATGATTAAAATTTTCATTCTTATGATTTGCAATTTAGTGCTATTTTCATCCCTACATTAACTCCTATCTTTAAGTACAAGAAATCAAAAGAGTAAATAATTAGGGCTGTAAACGAACCGAACGTTTGGTGAACCGTTCGTGAGCCGTTCGGCGGGAAGTTCGTTTATGTTCGTTTATTTAATAAACGAACAAACATGAACAAGTTTTTTTTGTTCGTTTAGTTAAACGAACGAACATGAACAAATGCACCGTTCGTTCATTTGCGTTCGTGAACGTTCGTTCATTTACGTTCGTGAACGTTCGTTTATGTCGTTTGTTTACGTTCGTTTATGTCGTTCGTTTACGTTCGTTTATGTTCGTTTGTATTAAAACATTTAATACTTATTTATCTAAGCTATATATTTTTAGAATTCAATTTAGTTTTAAATTTGAATTTGATTATTCTTTTGGTTTTATATTAAGTTTTAAAAAAATGCACCTCATAATAGTTAATGAAATGACAAGTAAGCTTGTTCGTTTAACTTTTATGTTCGTTCGTTTATGTTCGTTTAACTTTTACGTTCGTTCGTTTATGTTCGTTTAACTTTTACGTTCGTTCGTTTATGTTCTCTTAGCATCTTAAACGAACGAACATGAACAAACACGAATACACCAAATACCTAAATAAACGAACACGAACACAAAATGTTTCGTTCGTTTACCGTTCGTGTTCGTTCGTTTGTTCGGTTAAGTTAAACGAACGAACACGAACAAGCCTCCGTTCGTGTTCGTTCGGTTTGTTTACAGCCCTATAAATAATTATAAACCATAGAGACCAAAACAACAATAAATTGTAAATCACAAACACACAAATAACAATGAATTACAACTATATAGATGCAAAACCACAATATATAAACCATAGGAACAAAATTCTTAATTTTTAGCAAATCACAAGGACTAAAATCATAATTAACCATAAATAATATTTGTAATAAGTTTATGTCACATTAACACTTTTTGCTCATATAACATGAATTTTTCTAGAAATTGCCTCTACTAAACCATCTAATCTAATTGATCTTTTAGGCACTTTTCTTTCATTGTTATCCAAATATCACCACGGCCGCAAAATTGAGGTCCATTTTATGTAGATATAGCTAAAAAAACATTTTAAAATGAATCTAGTCAATTTCCCCTTAAAAAAAGAAAAAAAATTATGTACAATATGCAGACTCGTGTATATATATATTTGCAAATCTAATCTTTCTTTTAGTCTTTTAGCTTTTACGGACTCCTTATTTGCCGACCGTGACATTTTGATAAAGTTGGAGAGGTGGTGGCTAAAGGAACAATTTGGTTGGGTTGACGGGCCATGTGAAGCAATTTACCTCATATAACATAATATTTTGCTCTTTCTATGAAACTTTTTAAAACAATTAAATATACAATTACATCAGTAGCAAAATTTACCTCATATATGGACTGACCGGACCCCATTATGAAATCAACAGCACCTCGGATTGAGCACAATTTGAAATAATGCCGACCCGCAACATCCCACAATGTGTCTTGAACACCCATGAAACCACAACGGTAAAATGCCGATTTGTCGCCGGAGATTTTTGCCGCCAAAGCCGGAGCAATTGGGTGGTTGTTGCTTGCCAACGGGTAATTATAAGAATTCTGTAATAAAAAGAGACTAATAAGTAATAATTAATGAAAATTAAGAAGTGATAATATTAATGAAATTTAGGGTTTTGTTATTACATACGATGAAAGTGATGCTTTTAACCACCACGTCATCGGCTTCAGAAGTAAAAGTGGCATCGGTTTCAATGGAGCCATGGGAGCTCCAAACGACGTAGGTTTTGCGTTTACCATCTCCTTTTAGATAAATCATCGGTTTATTATTGGGGATTTTAATTTGTTCACTACAAGGAAGAAAAAAGATATAAGATTAAGGTTAAATGAAGGTAATTGATTAAAATACAAGCATCACTATTAACAAATTGTTGTTTTTGTGAAAATACGAACAAAACATTTAAGAAAAAAAGACATTACTATTTGATGACAAATTGTTCTTGTGTAAATACGAAAAGAAAAAGGAAAACGTATGTAAGATCAAGGTTGATATTGAAAAAATAACAAGATCTATTTTCTGGTTTTATTGTAAATGGTGTATTATTTATAATATTCAAAACTTATAAAATAAGTAACTGATCTAATAATTTTGGATCCAAATAGTCTCACAAAAAACTTCATAAATCTCGTTCTTTATTCATGTGGGATATATTCTTACATCATTTCTTAAAGATATACGAAAAAAGAAAAGCAAGAAACAGTGGGTGGAACAAAAAAATTGCACGTTTATTAATGTTTGTAACAAAGACAAAAAGAATTCTCCATTAATCTTGTCTAAGTAATATAGCAAAAAAAAAATTCTTTTAAAAGGATCACTTAATTCTAACGAATTCTATTTTCTAAATAGGGTAGGCTATTTGCATCATTTGACTTATCATCTACGTTTCAAGAAACCAAATTGTTTTTCACACCTATCAACATCAAATCCTCTTTTTACATTTCCAATGCATGCCTTTTCAATTCCCTAATGCATCACACCCTTATTAAAAGGGTGCAAATAACAACTCTTTCTTAAATTTATACGTTGAATAAACTTTTGTATTATATAAAACAAGAATGTATTCAACTAAATTGCTCTCAATAATTAAAAAGAAAAGTTAAATTTCTTTCTCAAACATTTAGATTTATCATATTAGTCTTACTTTCTCCACTTTAATAACAAAAATTTATCAAAACAACAACAAAAAAAAAATTAATTTTAAAATAAAAACGTTAAAAATGCCCGTAAAACAATTTTTCATTATCTCCAACCAAAATTTAGAAATAAACCAAAAGGTCTTGTGCTTACACAACTCCAAAAATATCACTTAAATATTTATACAACCAAATAAACCCAGTAAATTTCATATAAACTGGGTTTTCAAAAACTAAGATAAACATGCCTACTACGTCCACAGACAAGACTGATTCAGAAAGAGAAGTCTTTCTTTCTGGTTATGAAATCGCTTAGATTGAAAAGCAAGTCTTTCTTTCATAAAAAAAGGGATTAGAAAATTCAAACAATTTCCATAAATTATAAAAAAATAAAATAAAACATAAAGTCAGAAAAAAAAAATACTTGTAAATTCCAGTCTTCACATAAACACAAATCCACTGCATGTTGGTAGAAGGAATTGCATCAATGGCTGCCTGAATAGTTGTATAATTTCCACTGCCACTTTTATCAACAACGATCGTTTCATACTTTGCCGCCGTAGCTCCACCGCCGCCCCATTTTTCCGGCGGTGGTCTGCCACCACCACCGCCACCTTCTGATCTTCCAAAATCCAAGAACAAAACAAGAAAAATATAAAAAACTACCATTTTTTTTTCAAGAATCTTTTTGTGTTAATTGAGACAACAAATAAAAAAAGAATTACTAGATGATGAATCGATTTGTAAAGAAATAACTTATGATAGGGGGGAATTCAAAGGTTTTTTTATGAATGATACAAGTGAATAAAGAATGATTCTTTTTTCTGATATTAAAATGATTTTATTTAAGGTATTTTTTTTCTTTATTTGAGAGGTAAATGAAAAGATTTTAATTCCTTTTTGAGTACTTTTTTCCATATTATGTTACAATTATTACTTACTTTTCCCGAATGTTTTTGTGTCAATTGTATTTTATTGTATATATTTTATAATGGGTTATGACTTATTTCGGTAACAAACTATTCGTTTTGTACACATAATACCAATGAACCATTTTATGTCCATATATATATCATTGAACTATTTTTTTTGTACACATTATACCATTGCAACAGGGAATAGCCGGTTTTGACATGAATTTGTACACATAATACCATTGAACTATTTTTTTTGTACACATTATACCATTGCAACTGGGAATAGCCGGTTTTGACGTGAATTTGTACACATAATACCATTGAACTATTTTTTTGTACACATTATACCATTGAACTATTTTTATTATACATATTATACCATTAACCTTTAATATGTTTACAAAAAAGGTGACAATTCCTTAAACATATGTTTTATGCATACCTTGAAATTGAAATCTGATTTCTAGAAATCGTCCTGAAAGAGTGCTTTTACAGAACTTTCGGGTCAACCCAGTGAGGTAATCCTCTTCTTCGCTCTCTGTCTCGGTGGAACCCATGACGGACTCCACCGGAGAACTCAGATCCGACCCGAACCCGTAAAACCCAGGGGAAGAGCCCTTGTTGTTGTTGGTGGTGGGTTTTTCCTTTTTCGGCAAGAAGTCCATGAGTATGTCTTCGTCGTTAAGGAACTCCGGTGGAGAAATGGATTTTAATATGCAAAGGAGAAATGGAGAGTGTGGTGGAGGAGGAGGGAGGTGGTGGTAGTGGTTGTGGTAATGGTGGTGTCTTGAAGAAGAAGAAGAGAATGCCAGTCATTGCCACTTTTTCTGTAAACATATTAAAAGCTAATGGTATAATGTGTACAAAAAAAATAGTTCAATGGTATTATGTGTAAAAATCTACGTCAAAACCGGCTATTCCTGGTTGCAATGGTATAATGTGTAAAAAAAAATAGTTTAATGGTATACATATGGACAAAAAATAGTTCATTGGTATTATGTGTACAAAATGAATAGATTGTTACCTAAATAAGTTATTAACTCTATTGTAATTTTCTTGTTTGTGTAAATTAGAATTTCTGAAAAGTATTTTTTTTACATTCAAATCAAATAGTATAATAAAAGAAAACGGTATTATTTAAATATATGATATAAAAATGTAAATTAATCAAATAAACACATTATTGTAACAAATAAAAAATTTTGAAATTGTATTTCTGTTAAAACCCATTTTAATCAATATGAAATTACGTATGAGTTCTTAAAAAATATCGTCAAACAAAAAACATTTTTGTTTAAGCCCTCTTTTTACACCAACCTGACATGTTTTTAAACCAAAGGAAAAACTATCTATTTATTAATAATAATAAAACAATTTCAGAAAATCTAGAATTCATATTTTTATGATTTTTGATAAATATGGAAAATTACATGAATATTTTCTTCCAAGTTAAGAAAGAATAATTACTAAATATGAAACGAGCGTTTGCCTTTGATTTTGTGTCTATTCTGGTTTTAGTAAATAAATATTAAATGATAAAAACTCTTTAATAAAATAGATGATAAATAAAACTAGACAACAAGCAACAACATTCATGGTATTTCAGGAGGGAAAAAATGTATTTAGAACGGCAACAAATATTTAGTTTTCTAAAACATATAAGAGAATTCACAGTTTCGAGCCTCTAAAAACTTTATCATATTTTTTTTCTATCATGTCATTGTCATTTTAACAAACCAAGAACTTCCTTAAAACTTTATAATGAGTTCTTACAAAAACCTCAATTTTCTATTCTTATTTTATAATATAATTTTTATTTATGTAAACTATTATATAACAGAAAAAAAACTATTACAAGAACTTGAGTTCTTGTTCAAGCACCCGGTTCCAACAAGAACCTGTGACTGGACAAGAACCTCTGTCTCACAGTGGAGATTTTTGTAAAACCCTATAAAGAACTTCAAGAAAAACCTCCATTATGGATGCTCTAAAATTTCAATAACATTTTAAAAATGTAAATTAGATCGATTTTAAGGCAATTTGTATGTTTTGAAATAGTAATTTGGTGATAATTTATTGCAACTTTTGGTTATCATATCCAAACTTTGTATTGAAAACTAAATTGGTTTGGAATTCAGTTTGAAAATGGTTATCAAGACGAAATAATCACCTTCTAGGTGAAAGATGGTATGAGAAACTGAATTTAACGTGAAAAACACGAGAAGTAGATCGGAATAGTTAATCACTTTGAACCTCATGTTCTTTCATAAGTTGCGTTTTTGAAGAAAATTGACTCGTTGCATCTTATCTCGATAAATCTCATCCAATTCTCATCCAACAGTTGATAATCAATTCTCATGTTTCTCACATTAACTTTAACTTCTTAGCAGAACCCAACTCTCAGCTTATAATATTTGGGGTTTCTGACCAATTAAGAGATCAAATAATTAGTTTTGATGCTAGGTTTTCATTGAAGGACCGATTTATGGTTACACTTTTTTATAAACATATTGTAATTGGATTTACATGTTTTATCGTTACACTTTATTTGTTTTATCACTTTATGGAAATAATCAAACTAAAATAAACTAAATAAATTCAGTGACTTTCATAAAAAAACTAAATTCATATTAATTATTTTATTAAAATATTTAATATTTATAATAAACAAGATTGAGAGGTGTGTTAGGTGTGAGAAACAATTAAAATATCCATACTCTCTTTTTAGCATTACCGTCTAAAGAATTCTTTATAAGGAAGTAATTTCACTTGTATTTTTGTACTTATAAATAATTAAGAGATTCATTGGAACAAGAAAATTCTCTAAAAACATCTTCATTATTTTATTTTACTTTTTTGTTTGTTTTTTCTTTGAGAAGGTTCATCTAGGCTTTGCCCAGACTACATCTTTAGCAATTGTAAGGTCTCGTTTCCTATGTTAAGACTTAACGATAATTGGTTAAGTTTAACTGTGTTAACCTTGTTGATTGTAGGAGTTGAGGGGCTAGAATGTAAATTATGGAAGTAAGGGTTAACTTAAGCAGTTAAGGCTCCCAAGTTTCTTTTCCTGCTTTTGGGTCGACTTCAGAGAACGAGAGAGAGAGAGAGAGAGGTTACGAATTTGGGAAGCAAGGGAGGATCATTGAAGGTTGTGAGCAAGCAATTGTGGTAGCAATCGTGTTAGCAACGCCGAAGGTAAGAATCCTATGTATGTTTTGATGTCAATTGATGTTTAATTCGGAGTCTATTGATGGGTAAGGGTTATGGTGTGACACATTGATCATAAGATCATCAATTAGCATACTTATGGTCGAATTGGTTGCTTTTAATTGTTGGACATCGACATAGATGGTGTATAAGTATGAACTTGACTTGGTTTGGTCGAAATTGGAGTTTTAGAATGAAAACCCTTGGCAAAAGTCGCAAACCGCGACTGATAACCCATCTGCGGGTATCGACGGGTAAGCCGCGAGTTGGTGACCCGCGAGCGAGCCGCCGATACTGTTGGCCAGAATTTTGAGTTTTCAGAAATGGCTTTTTTTGGGGTCCTTTAGCTTATGTACCCCTTAGGGCTTGTGTAACTTGATATTATGTGAAGTTTCGTGGAAATTGATCGAGGGTAGCTTGGTCATTTCATGATAGAGGGTCGGGTTTTGGTTAAGGACCCATTTTTGGGCATCGTTTGATGTGCATGTGTATGTGTTATGGATAGGTGGTACGAGTTGATTGTTGTGCATGTTAGGAGAGCTCTATAAATCATCGTGTCAGATGAGTACTTTACTTAACTCTCATCGTTATGTATGTATGGTTACGATTGCATGTGTGATTGTGTATGCGTTCCTTCGGAGACAACGGAGGGTACCTATGGTGGTAGTAATACCCCTAGGGAAAATTAGAGAGGCCTGGTACCAGTGTCATAAATCCTTTTTGATGGTATTGAGCCGTAAGGGAGGTTGGATATTTACATGTATGTAGTTGCTATGTGCTTGTAATTGTGTATGCATGATGGTAAGTAGTTAAATGTGTGCTCACTAAGCTTTATGCTTACCCCCTTGTTGTTTATCTTTTTAGTGTCAAGTACGTCCGGAAAAGGGAAAGAGAAAGCCACCGAGTGAGGCTCCCGGACGGCAGTTCAGTCATGAAGTATTGGAAGAAATGGTTTTCGGTTAAAAAAAAACTCCTTTGTGTTTTGGAAATGTAAACAATTTGCTGGTTTTTTTTCTTAGACTTAAATACTTCTGTTTTTGCTAGTAAGAACTTATGGGTTAAAGTCTAAATCCGTTGGTAGTTATAATTGTTGGTTTTTGGACGAGCTTCCGCTATTTGTAAGAACTTGGTTACTTTTCAGTTAAAGGTGAATGTTTTAAGATATGGGTGTTACAAGTTGGTATCAGAGCCAAGGTTTAAGGGATTCGAGTATTCACAAGTGGTGGATACTTGAACTTAAACCAAATGCTCGTGTATTCTTAAATAAAAGTAACCAAAATGGAATGTTTTTAAGGAGAAATGGAGGGTGAGACTGAACTGTGGACCGGAGTATCAGAACGGGGGTGAGCACACTAACCATACCTTGTTAAGCATGTTGATTTACTATGTTAGTAAATGCACGTACGTATTATGTGAATGTATGGCATGTGTGATAAGTGAGCACTAGTTATGTGAATTATCAGTGCTATGCAGTTTAATTTGAGTATGTATCCCATGATAGCTGTTATGGACGTATGTATGCATGTATGTCGTATGTTGGCTTGAAGATATGTGGTTACGAGTAGAGAGCATGATGTCTGTTATGTACTTAACTGGTAGATGAACTATTAAAGCTTTATGTATGATTACTGTGCATGACAACTATGTTGGGGATTAAGGCTTCAGTAATGGTGTCGAGGCTAGACATGTAGGGTGTAGTTACAATGTCCTGCCGGCCTAGTGGTTCAGGAGGGTCAGGTGGAGGACAACCGAGGGTCACTACTTACAAGGACTTCTCGGCTTGTCAACCACCACAGTTCAATGGGCAGAAGGATCCTGTGCCCAGCTCTCGCTGGATATCTGAGGTGGAGGGTGCCTTCCTCACCAGTTCATGTTCGGAGGAGGTGAAGGTTTGCTATGCATCGAACCTGTTGAGAAAGGCCACAAAGGATTGGTGGAATCTGATCAACCGCATGCGGACACCGGAGCAGATTGCCGCCATGACATGAGAACAGTTCAAGGAGCAGTACGTGCCTTAGGTGGAGGTGGAGCGGCTGACTGGCGAGTTCTTGGCGATGAAGCAGACGACAGAATCGGTGAACGAAATCACCGTATGTTCTTGGAGAGATCTCTCTTTTGCCCTGATTACATGTCGAGCGAGCGGATGAAGATGTACCGCTATGTTGAGATTCTGAAACAGGAGATCAGAGAATTTGTGGTGATGGCGCAGTGCAAGGATTTCCACCACATGCACGAGATAGCTAGAACTCAGGAGCTGGAACTCGAGAGGCAGAGTAAGAGAAAGAAGGTGGAGACGACTCAGACGCAGGGTCAGCCTGTGAAGAAGTTCAAACCGACCGAGCCGAAGGTAGTGGTGAAGAAGGAGTTTCCAAGTTGCTCAAAGTATGGGCGGCATCATGCGGGAGAGTGCCGGATGGGGTCGGGAACCTGCTTCAAATGTGGGCAACCGGGCCACATCAATAAAGACTGCCAGGAGACCGCGAGGCTATGCTTCAAGTGTTTCCGACCGGGTCATATAGCGAGCGAATGCCCTCAGTCTGTTGGGGCAACTTAGACTTCTGGGGTAGTGTCGGTGAAGACAGGGGAGGCGAGCACGGGTAAGAAGACAGAGGCACCGAGGACCCGAGCCAGAGTGTTTCAGCTGGCGGCCGAGGAGGCCAAGGAGGAGCCGGACGTGGTGACAGGTACTTTTCCTGTCAACTTTGTACCCACTCTTGTATTATTTGACTCGGGAGCTATGACATCATTTATGTCTTTATCTTTTTGTAAGAATTTTATGAATGTAAATGGTAGATTAGATAATCCGTTAGAGGTAGAAATAGCGGACGAGGAGTTTCAGTTATGTAAGGATGTGTATAGGAACAATGTAATAGAGATATTTAGAGTCGAATTTAGTATTGATCTCATCCCGATACCTATGAGGGAGATCAATGTAGTGGCCGGGGTAGATTGGTTGAGTCGTAATGGGGGTTACATTGACTGTGAAAACGAGCAGGTAGTGATTCGGAACCTAAGTGGGGGAGAATTAACTATCATGAGTGAGAGACGGAAGAGATTACCGAAGATGTGTGCTTTGGCTAAAGCCAGGAAGCACGTTCTTCATGGAGGCAACAGTTACTTGGCGTATGTGGTTGACAGTCGAGTAGAGGCAAATAAGAAGACGGTTGCGGACGTGCCAGTAGTCAGCGAGTATCCGGATGTATTCCCGGATGACTTACCTGGCATTCCTTCCGAGAGGCAAGTGGAGTTCCGGATAGATCTTGTTTCGGGGAGGCACCGATAGCAAGGGCTCCGTATCGATTAGCACCTCCGGAGATGCAAGAGTTATCGAAGCAGCTATAGGAGCTTTTGGATAAGGGGTTCATCCGCCCGATCACCTTACCTTGGGGAGCCCCTATTCTGTTCGTGAAGAAGAAATATCGGTCGATGCGGATGTGTATCGACTACCGGGAGCTCAACAAGCTCACGGTGAAGAACAGATACCCACTTCCGAGGATCGATGATCTCTTCGATCAGCTTCAGGGAGCCGCATGGTTCTCAAAGATAGATCTTCGTTCGGGGTACCACTAGTTTAAAGTTTGTGAAGAGGAAGTGCACAAGACGGCCTTTCGAACTAGATATGGGCATTTCGAGTTCATCGTGATGCCCTTCGGCTTGACGAACGCACCGATGGCGTTCATGGATTTGATGAACAGAGTTTGCAGACCGATGTTGGATAGATCGATAATCGTTTTCATAGACGATATACTGATCTACTCCAAATCGAAGGAGGAGCACGTGGAGCATTTGCGGGAAGTGTTGGAGGTTTTGCTTAAGGAGCAGCTATACGCGAAATTCTCCAAATGTGACTTCTGGTTACAAGAGGTCCAATTCCTTGGGCATCTTGTAAACCGAGAAGGCATAAAGGTAGACCCAGCGAAAGTGGAGGCGGTGATGAAATGGGAGACGCCGAAGACTCCCACGGAGATTAGGAGTTTTATTGGATTGGCCGGGTACTACTATCGGTTTATCCAGGATTTCTCCAAGATAGCTGTTCCGTTGACGAGGTTAACGCGGAAAGTGAGCGGTTCGTGTGGGGCGAGGAGCAGGAGGCAACTTTTGATACGTTAACGAGGAAGTTGTGTGAGGCTTCGGTTTTGACTCTACCGGAGGGAGTCAAGGACTTGACAGTTTACAGTGATGCTTCTTATCACGGGTTAGGCTGCGTCCTTATGCAAAGGGGACGTGTGATCGCCTATGCGTCTCGTCAGCTAAAGACACATGAGGTGAACTACCGAACCCATGATTTGGAGTTGGCGGTTGTGGTGTTTGCGCTCAAGCTATGGCGACACTATCTGTATGGGGTCCGTTGTACGATCTTTACGGACCACAAGAGTCTCCGTTACTTCATGGATCAGCAAAATCTCAACATGAGGCAGCGACGGTGGTTAGACGTGATAAAGGATTACGATTGTGAGATCCTTGATGTGTGAATATATATATATATATATATATATAAATTCTTTCACAAGTTTTACCCTTTAATGTTACCCTCAACTATTAATCACACATTTACAGGCAAGCGTACCTGATCGGGTATAGTATAGTTTAGGTAATTTCCAGGTATCGTTCTTACCACTGGGAACAGTGAAGCTACTTAATCTTGGCTTAAAGTAAAATTAATTAATCTACGAACAATGGGGGTTTTATGAAAGCGATTATTAACTAAGAAAACAAAGTAAAAATCTAAACTTTTTATATCAAAGAAGAAAACAAGTACTTACTATGGATTATGGAATCTCTTTTTCAGATGATTTGACATAAATTACCTAAAAGACATAGATTTGATGGTTATTGTAAGAATTTAAGCTTATAGCACCCTAACATGAATATCTGTGATTGCAAACCAGGTTGGTCTCCTGGCCCAAGTACAAGGATTAGAAATCTAGTACAAGTCACCCTAATTATTGCCAATTCGTGGGACCCTACTAACGAATCTATTCTTAGTCCGAATAGATTGCTTCCCACATCACGAAAGCGAAAGGTAAAAGAGGTTTAATTTAACCAAAACGGAGTCTGTTTATTAATTAACAAACACACCTAACCAATGAGTTCAAGTAGCCACAGTTTAAACAATAATTAGGAATCACAAGACAACCATTCTATAAACCATAAATCTAATAAACCAATTAAAACTGTAACACCCCAATATCTAACCCGACCGGGTTATAATGCAAACAGAGCAACTAAGGTAATTACATATATACTAGCAATGGTTTCAGACAACCACATGTTAGGTTACAAAAATATTTACAACCAAAAGATAACTATACAAGAGTGTGGTCTCCTATTTAGTTAACCTCCAAAAGTCACTCCAAGTCTCTCAGCCCGGATAATCACCCAACCTGTCTCTAGAACCTGCCACGGAATAACAAACGTGGCTGAGCAAAAACTCAGTGAACAGATCAACGAAATCAACAATAAACAATATAGGGTAAATACAAATTATCCCTATAATCATGAAACGATAAAGTGAATCAATCGAATATCACAAAGATATAACAAGGAGGTTCACGTAATCACCCCATTCCGTAGTTCGTGTTATTCAAGTTCACATAATCACCAGAATACACCGAACATGTTCTTCCCTTAGGATGTACGGTCCTATGGGCCTATGTGAGAACTAGCAGTGTGGGCACGACACCCACTAGCTCTCGAACGCTATAAAGCGAACCTGATTCTGTTCTGTTCCTAGGATATCCATCCGCCCCCATGGCCTGATCAGGGCCAGCGCACTACCCGCGCATACACGAGGACGCCATAGTGATTATAGCCACCATGGAAGCATCACAACGCCGGTGCCCCCGACGAGTGTCTGGGTAAAGGATCACAACAAATGTAATCTCACCGAATCACAAGGATATGTCAAATCATTAGACAAATCAATAGACAATTCAACATGGCTTGACTCTATCTAGTCGTACCATTCAAAATTCGATAATCTCTTGATCATTTGATCGAGTCAACAATTCATTTTCAAAATATTCCAAATGATTTCAAGCAAGGAATAACATCAAGGAAAATCAAAGAATATATCCTCATTGAGGTCGTTCATATAAAGTTTACGATCACGTAAATCAACTTCAAATGGAATGACCCTTAACAATAGGTCACTCCCGTGTCAATAAAATAAGAGATCCGTACCTTCATGTAGTCGAGATAATCAAACTCCATGCTCGAACACCAAAGTCTCACTTCTTGCTAATTAATCAAGTTTCCTAACACAAGTAATGTACACTAAGAGTTATACAATAATCACTTACGTTTGTCAAATACATTTACCCTATAATTACCCATGTTTTAACTTAATTAAGATTATTTACATATTAATGAACTTATAATTCATTGCTAGCGTTGGTTAAGGGATGTTATGGGTTAACAATCAAATACGTAAAACAGTGCAGTCCCCTGCACATTTCAGCTTCTGTGCGCCACTTTGTTTGACATTTTACTCACACTTAGAAGCTAAATTTGGTGATACTTTCTAAATGAAAGTTGTAGATATATGTCTTAGGAAACAATCTGGAAAATTTCATCTAATTTGAAGCTAATACCAATTAACTATGAATTTTATACCAACAGTGTGTAAATCCCGAGTACAATCAGACCAGCTGTTGTAATTCGATATTTTGAGACACTTAAGTACCAAATTAGCTTTCGGAGTCTAAATAAACGTTGTAGTAGACAGAATAAGCTTTCCAACGATATATCGCACACCTCATTTGGACTAATGGTTTATTTTATACGAATTTTTGAAGTTGAATGCAGATTTTTGATTCTATCCAACAACATCAAACTTAACTATTCTAACATATCAACACCACCATTTGATTTGGTACCCAATATAAACCATCTATGGACCAATTTAAAGTATTCTTATTTTGATTTAACAAGTCTTACATAATTTTGATTAAATCCCAAATGAATGATAGGTTACCAAACTTTCTAACTTAATGCATGCAAGAATCCTTACCTTAATTGATGATCACACCTTCATCAAGGTGTTGATTCCTTGACCACCTTGCACACTTCAGCCCCTATTAATAAAACCATACACAATCTTAATATATATTTTCATCAAATAACCTACGTATGAAGATTATAAGCTTACCCACTAGTTTATCTTCAAGATTTACCTTGGAATCTTGAAGAATTCTTCATTGCATGAAGGATTTGAGTCCAATTTCAAGAAGGTTTTATTCTAGGGTTTTATTGGAGAGAAAGGTGAGGAAGAAGGAGACAAATCTGAAAATAGATTTTCTAAACTCAAATTTGGTTTTTGTATTTTTAGAATTTTCACTTTTAGTCCCTCAAGTTTCATATTTTGCTTCCAAATAACAGCTAGATGAATCTATCTCATTTTAGTCCTATTTCTAGTTTAGTTTGCCTATGTTTAACCCCTCTAATACATGTTTGACAAAGTTAGTTCGGTTTAAGCAATAACTAACTCCGAACACTATATATATATATATATTTGTTACAAAAATTTTGGCTATTATATTACTCCCCTCTTAAAATAAGATTTCGTCCTCGAAATCTAAGATAAGACTAGAGGACTTACAATTCTTGTAGAATTCTAGACATTCACTTTTAAATGATTCATCCCGTTCCCATGGACTTTGATATACAAAATAGATTAGTTTCACAATTTCTATGTCATCCCTAACCCACCTCACGATCGCGAGGCGGCACTCTCGCGGCGCGAGCCACTTTAAGAAGCCCTAAAAACCGAATCTTGAACATTCTAGAATCTTCTAATCAGAGTTGACTTCTTGTTTTTGATAGTTGAAAGCTCTTTCGCGACGCCAAATCAGTTACATGAAAAAATCTTCTAGAATTTTAGCACTCTCGCGTCGCTAGACTTAGGTCTCGCGATCGCGAAGTACTTCTGTTCCCACTTTGTTCCAAACTTCATGCTTTTTCACCTCTTTTTGTGCTTTTATAATGACGAGCCTCCAAATCCTTCTAAAACTGAAAAACAAAGATATTCGGGAGTGAATTGTACAAAAATGAGCTAATATGGGATAAAACGATATAATTCAGAACGACCAAACATGTATAATTTTGGGGTTATCAATCCTCTATGACCCGGGGAAGGCGAACGTGGTGGCGGACTCCTTGAGTCGGAAGGGAAGTAATGTACTTCTTCGAGTACCGTTGATGAGACTGACGGTGTCGACATCCTTGATCGAGTTGATACGACAGTCTCAAGAGGAAGCGGTTAAGGTAGACAACCAGAAAAGGGAGAGGATTAAGGTTCAGGTGGAGCAGCTGGCGACCGACAGTCGAGGTTTGCTGACTCGATACGGCCGGGTGTGGGTCCCAGTCTCGTGTGAGGCGAGGTAGACGTTACTAGACGAGGCTCACAAATCCAAATTCTTGATCCATCCCGGTGCTACTACGATGTACAGGGATCTGAAGAATGACTATTGGTGGCCGGGAATGAAGAGGGATGTGGCTAAGTATGTGGAGAAGTGTTTGACTTGTCTACGAGTCAAGGCAGAGCATCAGAGACCACACGGGAAACTCCAACCTTTGGAGATACCCGAGTGGAAGTGGGAGCATGTGACTATGGATCTTGTTACTGGGCTACAGCAGACGCCTAGGAAGCATGATGCCATTTGGGTGATTGTTGACTGGCTGACGAAGAGTGCCCACTTCATTGCGATCAAAGAGGCTTCCTCCTCGAAGGTGTTAGCGGACATTTATGTCCGAGAGATAGTGGCTAGACATGGAGTGCCAGTGACGGTGATTTTGGACCAAAATTTCGATTCACATCCCGTTTCTGGGGCAGGTTTCATGAAGGATTGGGTACTGTTGGTCCCAATGAGGTGACCTTCAAGTAAGGATAGTGTTTGGGATTATAGAGGGGGGGGGGGGTTGAATATAATCACACAAATTTCACTTTTAAATTCTTTGTTGTATTAACAATATGAATTTACAGATTGTTGCGGAAATAGAAAAGACTACAAGTCTAAACTAAACAATCTAAGTTCTTTCACTATGCACTAGAGTGAGAAGATAAGAAAAGATGGGAAGATAGAGGAAATAAGAAAGAAAGGATTAGGGTATTTTTAGGATGATCAAGAAGTATGGAGAACATCTCTTCAAGTCCTATTTATACCCAATGCATTAAATGCATGCAGACTCACTTTTGTGTACGTGTCACAATGTAAGTGGTCCTATGTACTATTTACTATAAACAAATACCCTTTGCATGGTGTGCAAAAGAGGATGTGAGTAAATAGTTGCCTTGAGGTCTGATAAGTACGGAGGGAACAGAAAAGAGACTGTCCTTATGTACTTTTGTGTCAGTAAAGATAGATAATCCTTTTGTGCATTAGACTAAGACATTATGCTAATCCTTCAGGATCAGGATACTGATCAGTGAGGAAAGCTCTGATACTGAGGATGATCAGAGGTCACTGTATCCTGATGCGTCTTCAGGATGTCATACGAATTTGAGCAGCCTGCTATCACTGAGTTCCGTCTTCAGATCACGAGCATGCTGGTCCTGTCATCAGCTAATTCTTCGACTTCGCTGATGGTTCTTTTGAGTATGACTTTAATGTCTTCAGGAGGTCTTCACTTCGGTGGACAGGATCAGTAGACTGCAGAACAAACTCGTTTGTCTCCTGATCTTGATCCTGATCATTATAAAACTAAGTTACAGCATAAGTAACATGGAATAACACTGAACAATCTCAGTGATAATTTCTCAAGCTATAACAGAAGTAAAAACCTATTCACATAAGTAAAGATTCAGGATCATTATCATTTCATCAGGTCTTAGGAGAGCTGGATCAACAATCTCCCCCTAAATGATAATGATAAGACAACAGAGGAATTGTCTTAATCTAGATAATTAAAAAAAATTCTAAGTCTAGATGAAACAGTAGGAAATAGAACTCATAAAGGTACATGTCCCATTTACTGTTTTGAGGGATCTTTTTCAGTACTGTGATGGAATAAAGTACGATGCACTGAATTGCATTTCTATTAATCTCATATAGGATTTTACAAGAGTAAGGAAATACATAAGTACATAAATAAAGTACTGAAAGAAATTAAAAAAAAATTCCTAACTATCAGAGTCTTCACTAACTACCTCAGTCTTGACTTGAATGGGAACAGGAGTTTCACCGAAGGCAATTCTTTGATCGAGGATAGCTCTGACAGTACGAATAATTTCTTTATTGTCTTTGTTTTTCTTTTCTTTTTGTGCGATAAAGAGAACTGATACCAAGTGTTCATAGGGTGCTTTGTGTAGCTCGCTGAAGCGCTGAAAGCGAAGATTTTTAGAGTTGTCGCTAACACAAATACCATGAACAGGTTCTCTGATGACTTGACCTTCAGAGAGAGATACTCCTGAGGGAAAAGAAAGATCAAGCATCGAGAGATCCAGTGGCTTGATAATAGTCTTGGGCATGCAAGGAGTGGGACTCCTTGTTGAAGTGCCTGTAGATCTTCGAACTGGAGGCTTTGGCAGAGTAGAGGGAGGTTGGAGCAGGACATCAGGTATTTCAGTTGTTCTTCTGATTCGAGCAATAAGTCCATCAATGACTTCTTCTACTTCAGCCCTGTAGTTTTTGTTGGCTTTTGGAAGTAGGCTTCTGATTTCGTTCCACTCTGACAAGTTGTAACGATCTAACTTGTCCAGAGTGTGCTCTACGTCCTTTACTCCTGAGCATTTGACGGTGAGCCAGGTCTTGCCAGGAACTCCTTTCTTGCCGCGATTTCGACGAAGATGGATTCCTATTATTCTGGCACCATGCTTCCTGAGATGAAGTCGGTCTCTGCACCAGTCAAGCTCTTTATCTGCTTCCTCTGTCTCTTCCTCTGTTCTCTTGTTGAAGACCTTCAGGGCAGCCTTCTGTGCAAGAATTGGATCTGCACTTATTTCTTCGTCTTCTTCAACGAAGTCAAAAGCTAGCTTCTTTGCAGCTTGAGCAGAGAGGAATGCTTCCTTTTGCTTCCTGTTGTGCTCCTCCTGAGCCTTTATTGCGAGGTCGTACTCCTCCTGTGATAGATATGCGAACTCGGAGTCCCAAGAGGTACGAAGAGGAATTTTTACTCTTGTACTCTCGAGTCGCTCTATCACGGCGTCTAAACGCCCATCCCTGTTCAAAGTAGTAGAAGTGTCAGGGTAGTTTTCTCCTTCAGATCTAGGAGAATTAGAAGGAGGAGATCTAGGAGAAGAAGCAGGGGTAGAGAAATCATCAGAGATGAATTCATCATCTGATGATAGGCAGACGGTTTCAGGAGGGGCATTAATTTCAGGGGTTCTGGATGAGGAAGCTTCATAATTGAAACGGGTTGGGTTTAAAGGAGTAGTCTCAGGGTTTAAAGGGGTTACTCTGAATGTCATTTTGCTTAGTTCAGTCCTGACAGCTTCTGATCGACTATTCTCCATGAGGTGAATAATCTCACCAGTGACTGAACCAAAGTTTACATCCTAAAATTCAGAGTTGGCTTGATTTTCAGGTTCAGGGGTTGATTGAGGAGTAGGTTGAGGTGTTGGTTCAGGGGTAGGTTGTTTGGGTTGTTGATAGACAACTAGTTGTAGGTTGTTTGTGGGTGAGTCTTCAGAGGAGGTGTCAGTAAGGGTAATGGTTTCAGGGGTAGGTTTAGATTTTAGGAGAGAAGATAAGGGGAGGTTATCAGAAGATGAGGGAGAGGATGGTTGAGTTAACATACCAGGTGCACCGGGGTTCTCCCCCTGAGACTGTGCAGGCCCTGGAGTGGGCGTTGAAGCAGGGATCTTCTCGACGATGAAGTCGTCGTCTTCATCATCATCATCATCATCATCTTCATCATCATCATCCTCGTTTGTTCCCCCATCTTCAGTTGTTCTCCAGTTGGTGGAGGGGGAATAAACGGAATGATCCTTCTGAGGAGGCCGTCTCTCCCCCTCAACAGGTGCCTGAGCCAGGGCGGCTGTTGAAACACACCTCTGAAGGAGAGAGGCCATATTCGTTTGGAGCTTGCGTGTGATGAAGGAAGATGTGAGCAGGGACTGTAGAAGTTCCCTATCAGCGTTTGTGAACGCTGGCGGTGGTGGAGGAGCAGTAGTGATGGCGGTGACGGCGGTGGAGAGGTCAGATACCTTCTCCTGTAGAGTGCGGAGCCCTGCCTCCTGAGCTTCCAATCTCTGCACCACTGCACTTTGAAAAGTGGTGAGAGAATTGGAGCTGTTGTTGACAGCAGTGGAGAGAGCCGGCAGGGCTGTGGCCTTTAGGTCGTCAATGGACGCCTGAAGGGAGTTGGAGGAAGAGGCCACGTGGGAGACCTTGTCATGGATAACATCCAGACAAGGTATCGTCAAAACTACGCCCGTTGGAGGCGGGGCAGCAGCAGTGGCGGCAGCAGCGGCAGCGGCTTCAGCGGCAGCAGCAGTAGCCTTGGCAGAGGCTAGCTCCAGTTCCAAGGTCTGGAGACGGGCTTTGTGCGCATCTTCCTGCTGTTGGAGTGCTGCGCGGGCCTCCTGAAGTTGTCGTTCAGCGGACTGACGACGTAGTACAGCGGCACTCAGTTGTCGCTCGGAGTCCGTGAAGACGAACTCATCAAATGGATCATTCTGTTGAGTTTGAGAATGTCCAAGTGATGTTGCTGCTCCAAAAGAACCTATAACAGAAGGAGCTAAATGAGCACTAGAAGACTCAATAGCTTTCTCAGAAGAAGGAATGGCAATAATATGCTTAGTAATATTACCTAAGGTTAGGGGGCATCAGAGCGATTGCCCTCCACATTTTCTGAGTGTTCGAGTAGAACAACCTCAGGTTCTTGGAGTTGGGGAGCAGGAGTATCTGCAGGGAAGGAAGTTTTAGATAAAGGGGATGGTCTATTAAATAATTTAGGCAGGGTAAGATAGTATTTCTTACCAGCAACAGGAGCCTTCTTTTTCTTCTGCGCCTTTGATTTGGCGCGTTTGGGCTGGGGAGGAGGAGTAGAGCCAGATGGAGGTGGGCGCTTCAGGAGCGCAGAGGATGTTGTTGCAGCTAGGGAAGTCAGTAATGGGTTAGCTACTGACATAGCATGCAGAGAAAGAGAAGAAGATGGTTTGGATGAGAAGAGAGAAGACATACCTTGGTCAGGAGGGGAGGCGTCCCTCTGACGAAGACTGCTGCTACTGTCCACAAGACAGGGCTGAACGCTACGTTCTACTACATCTGGAACACGTTCGGTCTCTGCTTGACAGGGAAGACGGGGAGCACTGAACAGTTCCCCACTGTTATCCAGAACATGGTCTACCCTGCGATCAAAAATCGCAAGTTTGACTATGTTCGCTGCATTTGGGACGACATGGTGAAGAAAATCAAGAACAAAAACCATGTGGTCAACGTCCCCTACACTCGGTTTTTCTCTGCCGTTCTTGAAGTGCACATGGGTAAAGCCTACCCTACTGAAGGCAACTTCAACAACTACGCCTTAGGCGTGAAGTTCCTGGACCAGGTTCCTGCCAGACCTGATGACGTCCCACTCTCTGCGGTTCTGGTTGTTCCTGAACCTACCCCAAACGCAGATGAGCAACTTCAACAACTACGTCTGTTTTTGACTTTGCACTTTTTCTTTGAGAATGAGACTTTGTGATTCTTATCACACAGTTGACTGATGCTCAGAAGATTATGCATCAGGCCTTCAACATAAGCAACTCTTTTGAACGTAGTTACTCCGTTGGTCAGTGTGCCATACCCTCGGGTTTGGCCTTTACCGTTTCCACCAAAAGTCACAGCAGGACCTCTTTCTTCACGGTAGTTAGAAAGGACAGATTTAGAACCAGTCATATGTCGAGAGCATCCACTGTCCAGGTACCAGATGCCCTTGTCCTGTAAAATTTAGAGTTTAAGTTTTTCTTGGTACCCATAGAACTATGGTTCCAGAATTATCAGTAGGACTGGTGGAGTTAATGACAACCTTAACTGAGTTATCAGTTTTTGAGGCTGGAGTCTTGACTGAAGGAACAGTCTTGACAACCTTCTTTCCTTTGACTGAATTTTCAGTCTTAGGAGTTTTCTTTACCTTAGCTGATTTTTCAGTTTTGGTAGCATCAGGACACTTACTCGCAATATGGTCGTTAAATCCACAGTGATAACATTTGCGATATTGAAAGCGTTTAGTGGGGTCCAGGAAGTTGTTGAACTTCAGATGAGCAGGACCAGTACCAAGTATGCCTTTAGCATTGGACAGAGGAGGAATTGGTTTCTTCTCCTTAGTCTTTTGCTTTAGGTCAATCTTCAGTCTAGGAGCAGGACTTTGAGAAAAGGATTTTGTTCCTGAGACTGAAGGACCACCACCTAGAACATTGTTCTTAGGTTTAGGATTCTTGGTCTTTGAAGGTGTTACAGTTTTGGATTTTTCCTTAGCTGTTTTCTTTTTGCTCTTAGGAGCACCTTCAGTGTGTGTGTTGGAAGAAGAAGGGATGTTTTCAGGGGCATTAGGATCAGGGATAGAAGAAACAAACATTCCAAATTTAAGCATGGAACGATCAGGCCTGGTACATCCACTAGTGAATCCAAGACCCTTTCTGTTTTTAACATTTCTCCTGAGGCTAATATTTCATCAACCTTTTCAGAGGCGTCACTCCATCCTTTGATGGTGACTTTTTCAGCATTAAGTTCGGCCAAGGCTCTTTCTTTAGCAGCAAGAGCCTTTTCTCTTTCAATACAGAGAGTTTGATTAACAGTGACTTGATCCTTATAACTTTCTTCCAGAATGGTAAGTAGTTTTATCTTTTCCTGACACTCTCTGAGTTGATCACGAAGATCAGTGTTCATTTTCTCAGCAGAGGTTTTACCATTCAGGGATTTATAGAGATCAAGGGTTACAAGGTCTAGTTGAGTTAAACTTTCAAGAGGAACAACAGGAGTAGGTACCTGACTGGCAGATTCAGTCGCAGAAGTAGAAGCTTCAGGAGCTTGAGTAGGAACCTCTTCAGGGACCTCTTCTATCTTAGCCATGAGAGCTAAGGTAGGTTCCTCAATAATGGCCATCAATGCCACTTGAGTATCTTCCTCATCAGATGAGTCATCAGAGGAGACATCATCCCAGTCGCAGTCTTCTGCGATAAGACCTTTACCTTTGCGCTGGAATTTCATCTTTTTGTATTTTTCTTTCAGGCGCTGGTATTTGGGGTTTTTCGAGGAAGATTTTTCAGAAGAGGGAGCAAACTGACTTTTCCTGTACCTGCAATCATTGGCAAAGTGTCCTTTGCCCTGACAGTTGTAGCAGATAGCAGTAGCCTTATCAACAGGTTCTGTTTTCGGCTTGTCAGTTATAGTGAGAGGTTTCTTTTTATGGAAGTTTCCCTTTTGGCAAACTTTTTGAAAGATCTAGTCAGTAAAGCTAGAGATTCATTGAAATCAGGATCTTCCGACATGTCAGAGTCAGAAGATTCTATTTCAGTAATAGTTATGGAAGAAGAAGGAGTGGCGACAGGAGGAACTGAATCAGAGACCAGAGCAACAGACGTGCTTTTGGAATCTTTGGTGTCTCTTATGAGATTCTTTTTCAGTTTCTTCTGTTGTTCACGGTTTAGAAGAATACCGTACAACTCACTTAGTGTGAGTGTCTTTATGTCCTTTGACATAGTTAAGCAGGAGGTGTAAATTTCCCAATGTTCAGGAAGAGCTTCCATGAACTTGGTAACCACCTCAGAGTTAAGATAGATAGTACCAATAGTCTTCAGGTCGATCAGGAGACAGTTGAATCTCTGATGTAGCTGGGAGAAAGTTTCATCCTTCTGATGAATAAAGCTTTCGTACTGGCGAACCAAGAAAATCTTTCTTGATTCCATGAGAACAGTAGTACCTTCGTATTGAACACAGAGGGTGTCCCAAATCTCTTTAGCAGAGCGAAGGTGACAGACAGAGTGGAAGACGTCATCAGGGAGTGACATGGCAAGGAGAGACCTAGCCTTAGTGTCAATGTTGACAAGGCGTCTGTCCTCATCATTCCAATCCGTCACTGGTGTAACCAGTTCCCTTGCGTGTATTCCTGGTTGGTCACCAGCAGGAGGCACAGCATGGACAGGTTGTGTAGGCACATGTGGTCCATTTTCCAGGAAGTATGGAATCTGGGGATCAGAACTAGATAGAAAAAGTTCCATCCTGGTTTTCCAAAGAGAGAAGTTGTCTTTGTTAAACCTTGGAGGTTTTCCAGCAGAACCGGTATCAAAGTAGTTATCCTTAGCTTGAAGAGCCATGGATTGAGAGAGAGAGGATCACAAGATTTTTCTTAGAGAAGAAAATGAGAGCTTGTATCTGCTCTGATACCACTTGTTGGTCCTAATGAGGTGACCTTCAAGTAAGGATAGTGTTTGGGATTATAGAAGGGGGGGTTGAATATAATCACACAAATTTCACTTTTAAATTCTTTGTTGTATTAACAATATGAATTTACAGATTGTTGCGGAAATAGAAAAGACTACAAGTCTAAACTAAACAATCTAAGTTCTTTCACTATGCACTAGAGTGAGAAGATAAGAAAAGATGGGAAGATAGAGGAAATAAGAAAGAAAGGATTAGGGTATTTTTAGGATGATCAAGAAGTATGGAGAACATCTCTTCAAGTCCTATTTATACCTAATGCATTAAATGCATGCAGACTCACTTTTGTGTACGTGTCACAATGTAAGTGGTCCTATGTACTATTTACTATAAACAAATACCCTTTGCATGGTGTGCAAAAGAGGATGTGAGTAAACAGTTGCCTTGAGGTCTGATAAGTACGGAGGGAACAGAAAAGAGACTGTCCTTATGTACTTTTGTGTCAGTAAAGACGGGTAATCCTTTTGTGCATTAGACTAAGACATTATGCTAATCCTTCAGGATCAGGATACTGATCAGTGAGGAAAGCTCTGATACTGAGGATGATCAGAGGTCACTGTATCCTGATGCGTCTTCAGGATGTCATACGAATTTGAGCAGCCTGCTATCACTGAGTTCCGTCTTCAGATCACGAGCATGCTGGTCCTGTCATCAGCTAATTCTTCGACTTCGCTGATGGTTCTTTTAAGTATGACTTTAAGGTCTTCAGGAGGTCTTCACTTCGGTGGACAGGATCAGTAGACTACAGAACAGACTCGTTTGTCTCCTGATCCTGATCCTGATCATTATAAAACTAAGTTACAGCATAAGTAACATGGAATAACACTGAACAATCTCAGTGATAATTTCTCAAGCTATAACAGAAGTAAAAACCTATTCACTAAGTAAAGATTCAGGATCATTATCATTTCATCAGGTCTTAGGAGAGCTGGATCAACAGGTACTAATCTTCAGTTCAGCACAACCTTTTACCCACAGACGGATGGGCAGAGTGAGAGAACTATACGGACCGTCGAGGATATGCTTCAGGCGTGCGTGTTAGACTTCAGAGGCAGTTAGGAATCTCATCTTCCGTTGGTTGAGTTCTCGTACAACAACAGCTTTCATGCCAGCATCGGCATGCCTCCCTATGAGATGTTGTATGGGAGGAGATGTAGAACTCCCATCTGTTGGGGAGAGGTCGGTCAGAGAGAACTTAGGAGTACCGAGATCATTCAGAAAATAATCGAGAACATCCAGTTAATTCGTGAACGACTGAAAGCAGCTTAGAGTCGCCAAAAGAGCTACGCGGACAAGAGACGGTCCGATCTTGAGTTTAGTGTGGGAGATAAAGTGCTTCTGAAAGTGTCATTGTGGAAAGGGGTGATACGTTTTAGGAAGAGAGGCAAGTTAGGTCCGAGGTTCATTGGGTCGTTCGAGATAGTGGCACGTGTTAGGAAGGTTGCGTATCGACTTGAGTTACCACCAAAACTCAGTCAGATACACAACACTTTCCATGTATCGCAGCTAAGGAAATGTTTGGCAGACGAGTTGGCTCATATACCAATCGATGACATCCAGGTAGACGAGCGACTTAACTACGCGGAGAAGCTAATAGCGGTCTTGGAGAGAAAGACCAAGACTTTAAGGAATAAGGAGGTCGGGATCGTGAAGGTTTAATGGGAGCATAGAAAAGGCTCCGAATGGACCTGGGAGCCCGAGGACGAGATGCGAAGGAACCACCCTGAGTTGTTCCAAGAATAGGCAATTTCGGGGACGAAATCCTGGTAAGTGGGGGGAGAGTTGTAACGCCACGTTTCCTATGTTAAGACTTAACGGTAATTGGTTAAGTTTAACTGTGTTAACCTTGTTGATTGTAGGAGTTGAGGGGCTAGAATGTAAATTATGGAAGTAAGGGTTAACTTAAGTAGTTAAGGTCCCAAGTTTCTTTTCCTGCTTTTGGGTCGACTTTAGAGAACGAGAGAGAGATAGAGAGAGAGGTTACGAATTTGGGAAGCAAGGGAGGATCATTAAAGGTTGTGAGCAAGCAATTGTGGTAGCAATCGTGTTAGCAACGCCGAAGGTAAGAATCCTATGTATGTTTTGATGTCAATTGATGTTTAATTCAGAGTACTCTATTGATGGGTTAGGGTTATGGTGTGACACATTGATCATAAGATCATCAATTAGCATATTTATGGTCGAATTGGTTGCTCTTAATTGTTGGACATCGACCATAGATGTTGTATAAGTATGAACTTGACTTGGTTTGGTCGAAATTGGAGTTTTAGGGTGAAAACCCTTGGCAGAAGTCGCAAACCGCGACTGATAACCCATCTGCGGGTATCGGCGGGTAAGCCGCGGGTTGGTGATCCGCGGGCGAGCCGCCGATACTGATGGCCAGAATTTTGAGTTTACCGAAATGGCATTGTTTGGGGTCCTTTAGCTTATGTACCCCTTAGGGCTTGTGTAGCTTATGTACCCCTCAAAATTTATAAATTTTTTCAAAAGATACACATATATCTTCTTTTGTTTTACATAGAAATTATTTGATTGATGAGAAGGTGTAGTACAAACTACAAATGTTGTATTTGTCAATTTCGGATTTCTTTAAAATTGTAAAGAAAACAATGGAATGTAAAATCAACACTGATTTTCATATTCCTTAAAAGTAACAAAAGTTGTATAGTGTTATAACGAGAACAATGTTAATTTTTTATTTACTAAATCATGTTTAAATTAAACGCTATAAATATTTACAGTAAACTACAATTTTCATTCCTATGGTTTGATGGTTATAACTATTTTCGTCCCTGTGGTTTAAAAATTGCTTTTTTCGTTCTTATGGTTTCAATTTGTTTATAGTTTCGTCCCTGCCTCTAACTCTGTTAACGAAAGGGGTTAAAATGTAGAAGAAACTTTTTTTAAAAAAGCTACATATTTGGTCCTTGTGGTTTGTAGAGTTATAAACTTATCCTTAAATTTCAAAAAATTTAAAACATATATATTGGTTTTTTCTTTATTAATTCTTTATTATATTTCTATATTATATGTTATACACATTTTTAAAAGACTATATATACATATACAACATATATAGTGTGTGCTCTTTTTTTAATTGAAATTATTTTTTTCCTTTTTAGTTTTTTATTGTTCTTTATTATATTTCCATGTTATGCTTTTTAATTTAAATATTAAATGCAATATCAATTAATAAAAAATAAAATATAAATGAGTATATGGATTAGTATGAGTAAAACATATTTAATAAAAACAACTGGTTGGTGTAAAATAAAACTAATTTTTTCACGAATAATATTAAAAAATAAGTAAAAATTAATAGTTATATTTATTTATTGATTTACTTGAGATCTTTATTACTATATAAAAATAAGTAAACTATTAATTTTTATTTATAAGTATAAGTAAAACGTATTTGAAAAAAAGTAAGATTTTTATTATTAGTGTGAGTAAAGCGTATTTAAAATAAGTAAACTATTATATTTTTTCCTTATTTTAAATTATCATTTGAAAAGTTTAATATTATTCCTAAAAAAAATTAGTTTTATTTTATACCAACCGGTTGTTTTTGTTAAATACATTTTGCCATACTAGTCCGTATAATCATTTATACTTTATTTTTTATTAATCAATTTTAGTGTTTAATATTTAAATTAAAAAAGGATACATATATATATATATATAATGTTGTATATATATAGTATAGAAATATAATAAAGAATAACAAAAAATTAAAGAAGAAAAAATAATTTAAATTAAGAAAACATATATATATATATGTGCTATATATATATGTGTGTATATATATAGTTTTTAAAAATGTATATAGCATATAATAAAAAATAATAAAAAAGAAAAAAAGAAAATACTAATATATAAGTTTTAAATTTTTTGAAATTTAAAGATAAATTTTATAACTTTACAAACCACAACGACCGAATATGTAACTTTTCAAAAAAATCTTTTTTGACATTTTAACCCCTTTTGTTAACAGAGTTAAAGGCATGGACGAAAATAAAACATTTTCTGTTCTAAACATTTCCCATAGACTATTAATTCTGTTCTAAACCTCTCATACTTCAACCAATACAAAAATTGAAACAAACAAGATTAAAAGTGTAAGACCTTGTACTTGACATACCAAAAAAATTATACTTGAATATTTAGCTAACCAAAAACAATATAGGAGAAACAAAAACATATCCAATCAAACTTGGACCAATATAAGAAGCAGGAAAAGTAATCATAACAACATATTTACATTAAACTAGGGAGATCGGGTGCAGTGGAGGGGATCACCGTCTCGTCCAAGATGACGGTTGGAGAAGAAGGGTATGTTAGAGAGATGGGTGGGGAAGAAATAATGGTTGTTCTTTCTATATGCTTTAACAAGTTGAATATATTAATGCCATATCATCATTTTATAGTTTATTTGAATATTAAAATGACATGGTATATTATTAACATTTACCCAAGCCACATCATCATTAACAGGTAATCAGGTTAACTAAACCCTTAAATAAATGTAAAGCTTGGTTCAAGTCCCTAACACGAAAAGATGAAAGTTTCTTCCATTTTATGCAGTTTTCCCTAGTTTGGGAAAATTAAATCAAAATTGAACAAACTTTTAACTTATTAGCAGATATCTCCATTGATTTCTAACTGTTTTGTTTAATTTCATACCTATCTGATAATTGCCCATAATCTCCATGGATCATTTGCCTTTAATAGAGTATTCATTCTCATTCTGGATTCTAACATATATATATATATATATATGTACACGAATACTCTAGATGTATATTTTATGATTCTTGACTGAATCACAAAATGTCATCAAGAAAATTTTGGGATACCTAAGCAAAATTAGATCAAAATACTACTTAAGGAAACCAAGCTTTCAAGCATTATCTCAAATTGTAGTCTAATTTTCTTTTGTTTTTTGAACAAGCCTGATTTCCCCAAAATTTAAAGGAACGTATCAATGGCAAGAACTGAAATAAAAATAACAGAGAGAAAGAATTGGCCTCCATATCATCCAACCGGTAAAACCAAAAACAAACACCCCCACCCCCACCCATATAGATAGAGAGAAAAAAAAGCCTTCGTCATATCCACCCACCTCTCAAAACACATCATCTTTAGTAGTTTTAACATGTGAAGTATAATTACTTGATAAAGAAAGAAAAGGACGAAGGAAATTAGCAAGAAAAGATAGTTTCCTACGTCAAAATGTCAAATTAGAATATAACCTGAAATATTGTAGAAATAAAAGAATTACATGTTCATGTAATTTTGTACAAAATTAAACCAATATGAATTCAACCTTACTAACTTAATTAGTATCAATTAAATCATACCAACTTAATTGGTATCAATTAAAGTCAGCTAGTAACACCATACCAGGTATACACTCTTACTTGGTACATGCCTATATGGTATTAGAAGTTATCTAGCAACATTATTGCATAGCATCATGGTACTGTCTTATTTAATTATCTATTGTGTTTCTTATGTAATGATTATTTTATATCATAGCTTTAACTGCTTTTGTTTGAACATTTGAATGTTTTGTTCCTTATAGTTAAATAACCCTTTAGGTTTTATACAAAATCAGTATGAACATGTCACCCAAAAATGAACAAAATGATATATAACTTGCAGTTGATACAAAAACAGTACTTTCATGTACCAACTGCAAAAAAATTGGTACGATATATAGCTACTTGGTACAAGGCATAAGATTAGGCATACCGACTATAATTTGTTGGTACATGGTACCGTAAAGAAAAAATGGCACCGTTACCAAGTCCATCCGTAAGCTTCACCATTCCAATTGATGATGAAAAAGTACACCGAAACAAGACAGAGAGTTTGCTCCACAGATATCACTGGTTCATATTTCCTCATTAGGGGCACTAAAAAATTACATAATTCATACATTTTGGACGATATAATATTGATTATTTTACGACTTTAAGGGGCAGTTTGGCAATTGCTGAATGAATGGTTTGGTGCTGGATGATTAAGTGGTCAGAATGATTAAGAGACTCTTATGATATGGTGTAAAATGAAATATGGTGGTTTGGTAATTGTTGAGCATGAAACCAGGACTTTGAATGGTTAGAAAACGTCCATGATACCAAATCATTCAGAGGATTTTGGAACCATTAAGAGGCAGTCCATTTTCTTGCCAAACAGGATTCACTTCTTAACAATTCAAAGACTGCCTCTTAATGGAACTGTTAAGAGGTAAACAAACACCACCTAACTCGGTAATTCTTGGAGCAATGCAAATAGCAAGTGTTTGGAAAAAAAATTATTCCTAAAAATCTTGCTTCTACTTCTGAGTATTTTCCCAAAATCCCATGCCCCAAAAATAAAATTCATCCAATGTTAAACAGCTCAAAACATATGCATCTAATCAAGAAATCACCATACATGAAACCATAGTGAGCATTGGGTTAAGTTTCTGAATCCACTTGCAAATTCAAATCGTTAGGAGTTTTATCAGTAATTAGATGGATTCAAATTTACCATACCAGTTTTTTACTTAGATTCCATACATGCATCAAATCATCTTACCATAACAAGATGGAACTTATGTGCAACCAAGTCTTCCAAGATGATGATGCTCGCATAATCCTTAGTACTCCCCAGAAACCCTAGCGACCTCTGCCTGTAAAAGTAAATTTAAAAGGTAAAAGAAATTTCCATGTTTCACATATTTGGTCACTTTCGAGGAGAGAAACAAGAAAAGACGAACAAAGGATCATTGCCCAAGCGTGAGTATTTGAAGCTTATAAATATTATATACTTTAAAAACAAAAACAAAACTACAAGTGAATAGCAATAACAGTTGCCATGGACATAATGTGTTTGTTTGGTTTGAAGAGCATAAAAGGGTGTAAATATTGGTTCACCAATAAGGTTCCGTTTGGTTTGCAGGAATGGAATGGATTTGGGGGTATTTGGATTTCAAATCCGTTCCAATCCGTGTTTGGTTGGCAAGATTGTCTGGATTTGAAATCCTAGGATTCCTTTTAAATCCCTCAAACATAGGATTTTGAAATCCCAAAGTGGCTAGGATTTGGTAGGATTTGCCTATAACAATGTTTTAAAATATGTTAAACACATTTGTTTTCTAGCAATAAGTTAATTGAAAGATAATTTAAATTATTTTTATATGTTTTATAATCTTTTAATAATGTTTTAATAAATAACAGGAATTCAAATCCATTCCAAATCTTACAACAAAACACACAAAAGAATTCTAAATCCAAATCCAAACCCCTACATAAAATCCAATCCATTGCATTCCTACAAACCAAACAGACCAAGGGGTTTTACCATTCTTCAAGGTTTGCATATTATTCCATTTCTTGGACCAAGGATGTGTGCACGAGTTCACCAGTAACAAAGACCACCATTTAGATTGTTTCTTTGTCTACCGGTTCATGGTTGTCAGTTCCGCATATATATCTTATCTTCCCACACCCAGGCCACACCTTTGGTAGGATGAATATAATGGGCTAGTTTGGATAAATGGTTACCGAGAAGCAGTTGTATCAAGATCACAATGAGTGAAGGAAAGAACCAGAACCAATCATCTGAGCATGAAAGCCACCCAAGATGGGTATCATGCACTTGAAAGCTTGCAGTTTTGTTTATCCAAAGTTATACACAACTCAAATATACAGCAAGTACAAGCATCCAATGCAGCATATGCAATACTTTCAATAGAGGCAGAAGGAAGAAGGGTTTAGAACATCAGCTGCAAAGGAGAAGTTTTAAGGTCGGGGTATTTAATTTAGGGTTTGACTTTTGTATTTAATACTCCCCCCTCCCAAAATAAGTGTTCACAATGAAAAAAGGACACAGTTTATAGATGCATAATTATTGCACCTTTGATGAACTATATGACAGTGTTACCCTTTATAATAGAGAGTAATTAATTTCTGTTCCCCTGGGTTAAAGAGGTAGTTAATCGGCCGGCTAGTTTCAGCCAGTGCAATTTCTTCATCAAAATTAAGGCTATAATTTATTATGGTACAAACTAAAATAGAAATATGGAAACTTACTTTCTGATGGGGGCTTAACTCTTTTCTTTAAGAAGTCTAGAAAACGAGAAGATGAGAAAACTTATTTAGTAGTAGGGTTTGACTTGGTATTTAATAACTCTCAGTGAGGTGCACCTACGCCCACAAGGCACCTCAGCCACGTTAACAAGCCTTATGAATATGCCTAGACTCGGACTTTTAAAAAATCCCAAGCCCTTGAGCCTTATGAGCCTAAGCACGCTTTTACAACTATGACCCCTAGTAAAAAAATTCCCTACGTTTGTTAATGATGCCCAGAGATAAGGAATATGGAGAGCCGTGGCATGCCTTATTGTACACTTGCTCAAATGCCCCTATTCATGAATGCATCATCCCTGCACATATCCTTCCTAATCTTAATTTTAGGAGGTCTATCTTTGATTAAAAAGACTTTAATCACAACATCAACCATAAAATTAACAGACATCCATTAATTTTAAGCCCAAAGACAGCAGAGATACTACTCAACGAAATACGCTCGACTCTGCAACTACATCAACATTCTTTCTATTATTAATCACAACATATTTCACGAGCACAATAAATAAAAAAGACATACCTCGAATGCAGCCTTTAAATGATCTAGTTCTTTGTCGAGATCATTGATAGCCTGGTTATAAGCCTGCATTGGTGATGATTGGCTAGTTGTGTGAACCTGTGACATTTGCCATCAAGCATGATTAAACAACAAGACCCAAATATATATAAAAAACAATACATAAATATAAACAAGCACTCAATTACCTATCCAGTAACTCAAAATGACCAGATTCTGCCATTATAGATTAAACAGAAAACACAACTCGAAACTGCACGCATAAAAGAAAACTAAACATGATACAGTGTGTTTAACCCATATGCTATGTGATACTCATTTTCGAACCACAATCGTCCTTGTTATCCAGTTCTGATATACAGGTAGGTTCCATACCAAACCCGTCAATTAATTTAAGCTATGTCTTAATACGGTTTTTACATACAGGTTGAGGTCTATGCCAACCCCATAACCTAATTGGAGTCACTTACGTTGTGTTCTCGAAACTCATTTTACAAAGGAAAGGAAAAGAAATGGAGGGAAAGCAGAGGAATGTAAAAAATATTCGTGTTATCGAAACTTTTTTAGGAGAGAAAGGAAAGGAAACGGAAGGAAAATAATGTTAAGTTTCCTTCCAAAACTCTCTTCCCAAATGTGGGAGGAAAGAAAAGGAAAACAAATTTAAACCAATTAAAAAAATTACAGAAATTATTAAAATTACAAAACTACCCAACCTTTCAATATAAAAGATATATTTTTAAAGGGTATACTTGTAAAAACAACATCTTCCCTTTCCTTTCTCTCCTATTCAAGAACACGAAAATTAAAAAATTTCTTTTCCTTTCCTTCCCTTTCGAGAACACAAATGAAAAAATTATTTTTTGTTTCCTTTCTTTTCTCTTCCTTTCTTTTCTATCCATTTTGTTGTTACAATAAAAAGAAAATAAAAAAAGGAGAGAGGTCACTTAATTCGAGCTATTTGTCTCAGTCAGCATAGAAAACAGCTTAATCACCCAAGCAAATGGTACACAATTTGGTTTATACTGATAAAAAAACATGAATAATATAGCAGATGAATTCATGAGCCTAGACCAATAAACATAAGAAACACAAACTAAACCTTAATTCTAATCCCATCTTGGAAATTTCTTCAATATTTCAACTACATGCAAAGTAGTTCTTATGATTTCTACGTGATTTAAGAGTTAACTCGTTTTTGCCGAGTATTTGGTGATTTTCAGAAGAAAAAAAAAACAAGCTGATGTTGCAAAGTGTTGATGATCATCAAACCAGCATCAATAATCATCACAGGGGTTTGATGCTTCCTTACTAATCACCATGGGAATGCAGCTAAAAAAGGAAAATTGGACTTGAATAGGAAACAACCCCAAGAATAAAGTAATTTGTACTCTCAACACCACAAGCATGTAGCATCATTTTCCCTAAAAGTATCACATTGTGAATTAAAAAAAAAATTGGACTTGAGCTCCAACCATATAATATACACTACATTAGCCTCGACTAATGAATACATCCTTTCAGAGGTGTATTCAATATTGCCCTCCCAAATTACAAGTGCTTGTTATCTTATGATTAACAGAAATGGTAAGTCACAACAGTGGCTCTTTGAATCAAGTCATAACTCATAACATTTTATTGGAAGATATAAGACAGTTCCCCTAACATTTTCCTAGTTAAGTTAAGGAGATAAGCACAATTCACTACTCTCGGAAAAAGAGAAATATAGTTCTACCTCCAAACAATCCACTTTTAGAATTAAAGAACAATGTTGGTTGTTTAATTTAACCTCCAAAAGTGTGGTTGGAGCCTGGAATTAGTTCCTTTACATCTCAATATAGTTATAAACATATTAGAAAAAAAACATACAAAATCGCTTATATGAAATTTGTTCCTTTCGACTAGAGTGTATGTCATATCTAGAACAAAGGTAGTAGCGCCAAAGTGGGATTTGAGTAACATTAGCAACTCTTTAAGGAAAAAGGGATATCTACATAGGGTTAGGTTCAAATGTGAACTCAATTTTGGTTGTGAACGTGAGGACCACTAAAATCGCACCACGTGGCGATATTCACTCAGAATATCATGCAATCACATTTAGAGTGAATAAAGCTTAAGCGCCTTTATTCACTCTGAATAATGCATGATGTAACAACCCTATTTTCAGCCAAGTATATGCCTAATTTTTGTTATAGTTATATAATTAAGTAGTTCCTAAAAAGCCCTCAAATGTAAGAGTTAAATTACACTCTTAGTATAGAAGTCAAGAGGGGTAAATAAGTCAACAAGTAGGTGGATAAGCTACTTATCATTAAGTCAACAAGTAGGTGGATAAGCTACTTATCATTAAGTCAACAAGTAGGTGGATAAGCTACTTATCATCAAGTCAACAAGTAGGTCCATAAGCTACTTATGGACAAACAATTTAAGCCACATGAATGATAGCACGGGGTGTCGATCTTATCCATAGAAGCATGAGGTGTCAAGTTCTTATAAAAGTACAAGTTGAAAAGCTATGTGATCAAGTGCCCTTAAGCATGCAATACATCCTATAAATAGGAGCTTAAGGAATTCATTATTTTCATCCCAAAGACTAAACACTACCTAAGAAGCAAGGATTAAGAAGTGGGTTAGAAATCCCAAAGCAAAGTGAGTATGTTTATGTGCTTTACTGGGATACATATGTGCAAATGTTTTATGCATGAAAGAATATTGCCATAACTTCCTTATAAAAGTTGTTATGATTATGTGGCAAAATACATGTTTTATGAAATGATGCATATGTGGTATGTGAAAGCTTTTATGCATGTTAAGTATAGCCAGTTAAATATCCCACGTACGGGGATATAGAAAGAAGGAACGTATTGCACACGGACCTTATTGGGGAGCCCTTATGTGGACCCGAGGTTAAAGAACCTATGAGAAGATTGGTATTGGTATACTTAACATGTAACATGAGATCTCAAAGAAATGTTTTTATGCGTGAAAGTTTATCTATTTGGAAAGTATGTTTTATCATGAAACCATAACTACTCACTAAGCTTAAAGCTTACGTATTCATGTATGTATCTCAGGTAAGGATTAAAGAGGGATAGCATGAAGTAGTACTATTCTAGTCAACAATAAAGTTGGTTGTATTGTAAGCTATTAAATTACGTTTCCTTTCAACTCTGATGTAATAGTTAGATGTAAATAAAGTTTACTTGGTTAACATGCAAGTTTTATCTATAGAAAGTAACGGCCCCCTGGCAGTATTGGGGACCGGGTCGTTACACATGACATTCAGAGTGAATCTTTTAGTGGTCCTAACGTTCACAATGAAAGATAGGTTGACATTTGAAGTTTCCTCTATCTACATAAGGATATATATCTACCAAGGATACTAACCCGGACGATAATTTTGTACTGAAGAGGATGAGGAAGTTTATATCCAGCAAAGAGAACATTCCCATCCCTGTGCAATTGCCTGTTGGCATAATACAAATTCATTCAATATATATGGTTTTAGAAAGTAAGCAGACCGTGGAGTTGATATGTTAAACTTAGAAGATTGCATACATTCGTACGATGTTGCCAATCGTATGGTCCTCCCTTTCGATAGTGAAGGAGGCTGCATTTATGATCTTTGTATCCCTTTCATAGGAGACCCTAGAATTATTATTTTTAAATCAAACAGAGTTAGTAAAAAACACGACCAATGTGATCTTTGATTTATGAAGATGAACACAAGGGCATGGCAGATGAAAGTGAGAAATTGTACTTCTTTGTGCCCTCGGGTACCACAAAACGCTCATAACGATCTGGAGCATTCATGACTCTTGTCTGCAAACAAACAAAAGAAAAAAAAGATCAGTCATGATTCTTGAAGCCTATATGCAGACCCTATTTCAAAGAAACAGAGCAATATATTGATTTTGCATTTCAATCTTGAGTTTCAAAGATATGGAGTTTTTGCCAATTCAACACCAAGAGTATTATTGGTAGTTGATATAAGCATTACTGAGTTAGCAAGTTTAACTCAAAAAGTTCAAAACCTAGCTAGGGCTTCATACAATTAAAAATTTGGTTAGCGAAAATAAACCCTAGACGAGAGATAAGTAAACATGATCAACAAGAAACAAAATTAAGATTAAGATTAAGATGATGCAATGCAACGAGAGATAAGTAGTAGGGGCAAACAAACCTCTGATGATTTGCGACGGAGATGGAAGAAGAAGAAGAAGAAGCAGAAGCAGACAGCAGCAGACGAGAGCAAACAACACTGTTGTTGCTGTGTGTCTATGAGTAGTGTGTATAGAGAACAATAAGATATCCTATTAATTAAAACTCAGAGTGAATTGCAATTTTGGTCCATATGGTTTATTGTTTTCGGCACCTTTCATCTTCATAAATATTTTATTGTAGAAAAGCCCTTCGAGTATGCAATTTTACTTGGTTTTGGTCTCTCAAAACTAACACCGTCAGGTGTCTCTGTTTAGTCTGCATATTGGTCTTTTTACCAAAAACAAACTACAGGAGACCAAAATTGCAATTTTCTCTTTATTATTATACAATTAATTTTAATATATATATATATATACTATAATATAAAAAGAAATGTCTGGTTTTTTGTAACACCAGTGTACCACCACCAACGTTTGTCTTCTCTGTCGTCTCTTCTTCTTCTTTCGATAACACCACCAATGTCGACGATCTCACGCATTCTTGGTGGGAGTCCATCTCCAAAGCCCGATCTCGCATCCACCTTTTATCCACCTTATATGAAATTAACCTTAAATTTAAAGATCTGTTCTCGTAAACAAAGATAAAAAAAAGAAAAAAAACACTTTTTTTATTTATGTTCTCGTAAGGGAATGAAACTAAAGTAAATGAAAAAAAAAGAAAGGCTTTAGATCTAGGAACAAAAACTCTGTAAGCTGTAGAGTCCCAAGAGTAACCAATAAAAATGGCATCATCCCCTTTGGGATCAAATTTCCCAATTGGTTCTTGATCATTAAGTATATAACATTTACACCCAAAAACATGAAAGAATTTAATATTGGGTTTTTTGTTGTGCAGAAGTTGATAAGGTGTCTTCTCAAATCTCTTGACCACTAAAGATCTCTTTTGGGTATAATAGGCAGTAGAGACAGCTTCGGCCCAGAAGGTAAGTGGTAGCCCATAGGCATTCAGCATCATTTTGGCAGCTTCTACTAGAGTCATGTTCTTCCTTTCAACAACACCATTCTGCTGAGGGGTCCTTGGAGCTGAGAAGTTATGTGTGATACCAATAGAGGCTAGATATTCTTCTATGATAGAGTTCTTAAACTCAGCTCCATTGTCACTTCTGAGCACTCTAACCTATAAACCATGAAGAACTTGCAATCTCTTCAATAGATTGATTAGTATTAAAGGACCTTAATACTTCTTTCTCATAAATTCTACCCAAGTAAAACGTGAGAATTCATCAATGAGTACCAGGATGTACTTCTTTCCTCCAAGACTCTGCACAGAGATTGGTCCATAGAGGTCCACATGTAACATTTGCAGAGGCTTATTAAAGTGTAACGTGCCAAATCTTTGAGTTAATATTTTATGTTTATTAGCTTATTATTGTTATTAAAATTAGTTAATTAGAGTTTTAAGGATGTTGATTTTAAATAGGATTGGTAAGTGGGCTTAGATTAAGTGACGGGTTTAGGCTAGGAGGAATAGCCCGGCCCGGGTTAATAAATACCCAAACCTTCAAGGATTAACCTCATAATCCTTTTTCTAACTTGGAGAGAAAGAAAATAGAGAGAGAAGCCGAGAGAGAAAGAGAGAGATCGGGAAAGAGAGGGAGAGAGATCGAAGTAGTGAAAGATTGATCGAGGGTTTGGATTCGGTGTTCCGATCGCGTAAGATATGGTTTCCAACTCGTTATTAATCGTTCCGTAAAGCTAGGGTTTTGATTAGATATGTTTCAAGGTTTGTTTATTGTTGGTTTTCGATGAAAATCACTCCTAGGACTGAGTTTTGTTTGCGGTTATTGGGTTAGAAATCAATTATAATGAGTTTGGGGTTGAATTTCGGAATTCCCGTCAGGATTGCGCAGCCATGGGAGATCGGCTCGTTCTCCCTCGTCAACCGTCGGATTGTCGTGAAATTTAGACAGTGGCATCACGACTCATTGTTCTTCTATCTGACCAGAGGGATCGATCATCGGAGGCTCCAGTAAGGAGCAGCAACCTGTCGAAGTTGGCTGATTTTCCAGGAAAGCGAATTCGGTAATTTGGGGATTTAAGCGGTGTGTGTAAGCGATTCTTGAAGGCAAACGGCGGAGAATCAAGTGTTGTTCGTTAATAGATCTCAAGGTATGAATTCTAAACCCCTCTTTAATCGTTGGATGGTGTAGTCATCACGATTTGGGTCAAGTATGAAAGTTAGGGTTAAGTTTTGGGGGGGTAATTGCATGAACACCGATTTGGGTGTAATTGATTAGTGTTTGGTGTAATTAATGTCATGTGATTGTGTATATTTGTTATTGGATGTTGTATGAACTTGATTTCATTGGTTTCGGTCGAAATTGGAGTTGTAGGTAAAAACCCTCGTTGGTAGTCGCAACCCGCTACTTCCGTTTTGAGTCCGTTTTAAACCGTTTGGTCGAGGTAGCTTATGGGACTTCTTAGGGACTTGTTTAGGCTTCTTTTAGGACTGTTTGAGGGTCCTAATTTTAGTTGTAAATCTTTACAAATACAGGATTCGGTTTGAGGGATCGTGTGAGTTTCGTGCTTTTGATATCTTTGCAATCCAGGTGAGTTACACTGTGCTTGTTTTATATTGTTATGTGCGTATGTATACATGATTGCGTGTGAGAAAGGGAACCACATGCCCTTGGTGAGTTGTGGGGGCCGAACCGTGTCCTAACTGACGGGAGAAAGGGAACCACATGCCCTTGGTGAGTTGTGGGGGCCGACCCGTGTCCAAACTGACGGGAGATTTATATCGATCTCATGAGAGTCGAAGTTTGTTTGAGTCTATTGATGTGGTGATATGCTATGATGTTATTGTTGTGATGTGATTTGTATGTGTGATTGTGATGGCACCGGTTATGGTATATGCCCGCGTGGTGGTATGGGATAGGCATAGTGCTAGCTCACTAAGCGTTTTCGCTTACCCTATCGTTGTTTCCCCTTTTTCAGGATCAGGATCAGGTGTGGATAAGGGCGAGGCCCCGACTTGACTCCGAGCGCGATGACAGTTCCGACCAGACCTTTGACGGCAGTTGATATAAAATAGTTTATCCGTTTATTTGAGATTTTAAATTAAAGGATTTTCTTATGTTATATGAATCATACTGTGATTTATTTAATGACATATGAGTCTTGGCACTTAAAAATGATTTAATTTAAGATTAATTATTAAAATTGGTATTTTTGGAATTGGGTGTTACAAAAGGAAGGGTCTGACTTGGTTTTATGGGAAGATCTTCTTAGTTTACTGTTGATCCAGTCTTCATAAGACTTTGTGAAATACCAATGATCCTTTATCTATCTTCTGTAAAATACTTAGCACTGCTGAAAGATGAAGTTCACTACTTCAGCGATTCTTTATCGCTGACAGTTTGGGCAATCAGCGATTGCTGATCACTGACTCCGTTCAGTATCAGCAAGAGCTGACATCAGCTAAGTATCCCCTGAAAGAAATATAGTCATGCCATAAGAAAACCATCAGCACCATCTATTGATGTAAGCTGAATAAAAGAGTCAGCGAGCTTGTGATCTGAAGTTGAACTCAGTGATAGCAAGCTGACTACTCTGCATGACGTTCTGCTGAAGACAAGTCACAATGCCTCCTTGATCTTTCCCAGAGATCAGCGACTCTAAGGCCCGATCAGTGACTTGCTCTTTACGAATTCAAGTTTTGTCTTTCCCTCCCATATGCACGCAAAGGATTTGATTTGCCTTTCTGACAAGAGTACAAAAATGGGATGTCTCTTCACTATTCCCTCTTTGCTTGTCAACCACAAGGCAATTGTATACTATAGACCATAACCCTACCAAGTATGGGCCGTCGTTTATAGTATATAGTACAATAGAACCACTCCTAGTTTGCCACGTGCAAAAGTGGTTCTGCCATGCATTTAATGCATGGGGTATAAACATGAGTATTAGGTTTGTTCTTCAAACCAACCTTGGTTCATGCTTCTATACCCCAATCCTTTCTCTCTCTATCAAGGTTCATTCTATCTATCTCTATTCTTGCTTTGTGCATAAGCAAATGCTTCGTGAAATACTTATAGATTGTTTGGATCATGACATAGTCTAGATCCGCTTCAACAAACAATCTACTTTGGTTCACACAAAAACTCCATAGGGGTTGTGAATTAAATTAAGTAGCAGAAACTATGTTGATTGTATTCAACCCCCCCTCTACAATACAATTTACATAGTTGGCCATCGAAAGAGGACCAACAAGTGGTATTAGAGAGGTTAGAAACTCTTTCTTCTATCTAACCGTTCACAAAAGAAACATAGTTTCTAGATCCACACTATGACCACCTTTCCTTCTAAAGATTCTTACTTCGATTCTGGATCTCTGGCAAAGCCACCCAGATTCATGCCCAAAAATTTCTCTCTCTGGAAATCTCGGATGGAGCTATTCTTAGCTGGTTCTGATCCTCAAATCCCCTACTTTATAGAGCATGGACCACACGTTCCCACTTCTATAATTCCTTCCGTTGCTGCTACTGATAACACTCCTGCAGTACAGGAAAGAAGCTTTGTCAAACTGGTTGCTAACTGGTCTGATGAAGATAGACGTCTGGTGATTATTGACACCAAGGCAAGATCTCTGATAGCTATGTGATGCGGTAATTATTGTAAATAAAAAGCGAAACAAGTTTTAACCTCTAATGCCTAGCCACTATCTTACCACATTCACAGGCAAGCGTACCTGATCGCGAGTAATATAGCTTAGGAAAATCCAGGTATCGTTCTTACCACTGGGAACGGTTAAGCTAGATGTCAACTAAAGCTATAATCAGTTAATCTGGAAAATTGGGGGTTTTGCTTTTGGAAAAGTATTATGAAAGATAAAAGATAAAAACAATTAATAACTAAATCCTAACCAAGAAGTGGAAAACTGATGAACAGACATACATTGGAGATAAATGAATCCATTATGGTTTACTTTCATAAGACATAGATTAATGATTGTTGTCAGAATTTAAGCACATAGCACCCAAGCATGAATATCTAAGATTATAAACCAGGCTGGTCTACCTAGTCCCAATACATAGACTTTTTGTCAGGCAATCTAGTATCAGCTATTGATAACACCAAAATTATACATGTTTTGGTTGAGCTTAATTGTATGACTTTACCCCATTTCTCACCCATTTCTGATCATTTCACTCACCGAATGAGCTTATTATTGTTTATGTAGGATTTGGAGGCCATGGAACGGAAAAGTACGAAAAAAGGCAAGAAAACGTGAAAAATGCACAAGTTCAATCCAGTAGCCATCTGGCGTCTGCGAAGTTCAGGATCTGGCGCCGCCAAGTTCGACAAAGATGAAGACCAGGGTTTGACCTAAGTGCTTGGCGCCGCAAAACCAGCAGTCTGGCGATCGCCAAATGGGCCCTGGACGTTTTCTTTTAAATACCAGCCTCCTCCTTCAGTTCCAAAAAACACACGAGAAATAGACACGAATACTTGGAGACTCATAGAGACGAGAGTGAAAGTCAGAGTGGTGCCGATACGCTGCGGGGTTCGATCTTTGATCATCCGTCGTTGTATTGCCGGTATCATGTCTACTATCATGTTTTCTGTTTTCATTATGATTAGTGAGTAGTTTTTAATAGTGGTACTTGTCATGGTCGATGAACCGTTGTGGATGATGATTTTATAATTAATGTTTATTGGTTTGTTTCTGGTTGATTGAATGTGTGTTATGGTTCCGTTCTGATTATTATTGCTTGGCTATTTGAACTCATTGGTTGGGTGTATCTGTTTGACCAAAATAGATAGACTCCGATAGGATAATCAACCTACCTTGACCTACCCTTTGACCAAGAGAGTTGTGTTAAGTGGTTACTTGGACCGAGAGTGACCTGGAGGTAAAAAACCATGCAATATAATTAGGATCGGATTTCCGGTGTCAGGTTGCCTGACAAACGACCTAAGTATTGGAGCTAGGAGGACCAATACCTAGTTAAAGACCATAGTCACTACATGTTGGGGTGTCCTAGACTTAAATTCCTACAATAACCAAAACAACCAAACCTTTGGCCTATTTAAATCATCCACTTGGGGATTCACTATACCATGATAAGTGCTACTATTTTCCTTCATATAGTTCTTAATTAATCTTTTAATCGCTTTCTTAGTTTGTAGTTAATTTAATTGTCTTTTTAGTATTAAAACCTTTTTCATAAAAACCCCCCAAAAAGCTTTAGGTTAATTAAACTGATTTAGATTAATAGTGTACGATAACTTGACCGTTCCCAGTGGTAGATACGATACCTGGACTTTCCTACACTATATTACTCACGATCAGGTACGCTTGCCTGTATATGTGGTAAGACAGTGGCTAGGCATTAGAGGTTAAAACTTGTTACGCTTTTTATGTATGATAGTTACCGCATCAAGTTTTTGGCGCCATTGCCGGGGAACGGTAGTTGTTAGATTTTAGTATTTATTAGTTTTGTTAATCGATCCTTGTGAGGGATTCTTTCCCTTGCAAGTTTTTCGCTTTCTAGTTTAATTAGTTATTTTTATTTTTAGTTTATCTCTTTGTTTCCCGCAAGTTGCCCGTAACCGTTTGTTGTGGTTTCAGTCACGGCAGACTTGTTAGAGCCATTTGAGGAGCCGGAGAGAGAATTCAGAAAAAGAAACAAAAAGAAGTCAAAAGCCGACAAAGTTCGCCCGAGAACTTTGATTTTTGAGATGGGAGACGAGGCACCAATGTGGACCACCAGGAGAGCCGCTCCGACTGTATCCACCAATCCGATCACGAAGCCAGACCTAAACAAGGAAATCCCGGGGAAGCTCCTTCACATGATCAAGGACCTTACCTTCGACGGGAAAAACGATAGCAATCCTATCGTTCATATGGAGAACTTCGTGGATATATGCGATCTGTTCAAAACGGAGGAAGGCCGAGATGATGCGATTCGTCTCCGAGTTTTTCCTCTCACACTCACCGGAGAAGCTAGAGCCTGGTTGCGTTCGTTAGAGCCAAGTTCGATCACCACTTGGGAAGGACTTCGTTCAAAGTTCCTTTCCCGATTCTTCCCACCGTCTAAGATCGACAAGTTAAGAGCCGAAATCCGATCCTTCAAACAAGATGACGGGGAGACCATATCCGAAGCATGGGAACGTTTCAAGCACCTTCTAAATTCGTGCCCGAGTCACGGATTGAATAAGAGTGAACAAGTCCAAACTTTCTATAGTGGGCTTGCTTATTCTTCACGCGCTACATTGGATTCATCTGCCGGAGGTGTCTTTATGTACAAAACGCCCACGGAAGGTTACAAGCTCCTTGAAGACATGCTCATACACAACATAGATTGGAGGACGGACAAGCGCTTGCAAATCCCGAGGATGGCCGGAAAAATCTCAACCGACTTCGATCCATCCGATGAACTAGCCGCTATGAAAAACCAACAGGTAAAGTTTGAACGCAAAATCGAAGAACTAATTAAATCTGTTCATGCTTTGCAGGTTGGATGCGAGGAGTGCAATGGACCACATTTGACTAAGGATTGCCCGAACCGACCAATGATGACACCCGAGGAGGTGAATTATATCAACCGAGGCGATTACCAAGGGAGGTGGAACAACAATCGTAACTTCATTCCTAGACCTCCCGGTTTCTTTGCACCAAATCAGCAAAACCAAAGACCGGATGGAGAGCCATGTGTTTCTATCGAGGACCGGATTGTCCAATTCATGGATATGAAAAAGAAGCTAAACGATGAGGTAAGTTCATACTTACGTAACCACCAAAGTACTATCCAGAATTTGGAATTGCAGGTCGGACGTGTTTCGCAAATGCTAAGTGAAAGGACTCAAGGGGAATTACCGACGCAAACACAAGTCAACCCGAAGGTAGAAAACGTGAAGCCGATGCTCATGATGACCGGAGAACCATCAAAAAAGAAGTGGACGGACATCTACACGAAGAAGTATGTGGAGAGCGATAGTGGTAGTGAGCCCGATTATGCCACGGATTATGACTCGGAGGGGTTCACCATTTCGTTCGAACATCTAGGACTTAAAGGACCCATCGCTTCAAGTGATGATGAGGAGGAAGATGGAAAGCAAGGCGGATACGCGGAGTTCATGATACCAAAGAAAGAGGATAAAGGCAAAGAGAAAGAGAAGGAAAAGGCACCGGAGGATGACCTCATCTACATTGCACCTATCAAGCATGATCCAGGGAGTTACAACTTACCTATTTCTTGTCATAAATTTAAAGGTCTTGCTTTGGTAGATTCAGGTGCCGCACTTAACATGATGCCTGTTGGTTATTGTAGGAAAATGGGAGTTAAAAAGATCATTCCAACAAACTATCAATACCGAGGAGTGAACGGATACATGACAAAGCCGTTAGGAATAGCGGAAGGAGTCCCAATTCGCATTGGCAATTTTGTCTACTATACGGACTTCGTTATAGCTAACCTTCCACAGAACACGGAGATCCCGATAATTCTCGGGAGATCTTTCTTGCACACCGCTCAAGTGAATACCGATATGCGAAACCAAGTCACGGAGAGCTGGTCACACATCTCGATGAACCATATGAAGATCCTTCTCTGGCCTACAAGAAGAGCATGAACCGCCCGTTACTCCCTCATGAACGTGGAAAGAAGACGGAGGATTTTCCGAACCCAATACGTCAAAAAGAGCAAACAACCAATGGGTCGGGACCCTCAAAGAAGGAATACCGGAAGAAGAAGGGCTCGTCATCCCGACGTGCCAAGAAATGAGCCGAAAAAAGGGGTCGAGCTCTAGACCCATTCAAAAACGAAGCACTTCTCGGGAGGCAACCCGAGCTTTTTCTTTCTTTTTGCATTTTTAGGTTTTTCATGTGTGTTTTTACTAATATTTTTGTTTGATATTGCTTAGGTAACCATACGGAGGGAATAAGAACCAGAATCGAGCAAATCCGACGTGCGATGTGATTTTTGAAAAGTTGGAAACAGAAGCCAACTCGCGATCGCCAGTTTTCAAGTTTGGCGACGCGAGGTTGGTTAGTCGTGGTAACAGGTAAAATTTTCGAATCTCGCGATGCGAGGGGGCCGTTTCGCGACGCGAATCTTTAAAAAATTAGGGTTATATTTCAGAAACTGCTTGTTTCGCGACGCCAAACCCTGGGTTTGGCGACGCGAAGTCGGGAAAGACGGGTTTTTAACCCTCTTTTCTCACTTTTTCAAAAGAACACAACCCTAATTTCTCTTAGGCGCCTCGAAATCCTCTCACGTCCTTGCAAAATCCGACCTTCTTGAGCTTCAATTTCATCATTCACCATGACTAAGGTATGTTTCCCAACTTTAATTTCATGAGGATAGCTTGATTTGGTAAGTGTAGATCTTGTTTTGGGCATCAATGGTGTTTGTATGCTTATATGAATTGGACATTGTTCTTGATACACCATTGATTGTTTAATACTTATTGAGTTGATGCATGCCTATATTGTGATTGAAATTTTACTCTAGCATGCTTGTTGATTGTTTAATCTAGTGATTGTGCTTTGATGATAAGTGTGGGGATATTGATGACCTCAAAATCCCCCGTTCTTGTTTGGTTAGCTAGATTGTTTTACAATTGAGGTTGGACTAAAAGTTCAAGTGTGGGGATGTTCCACATCCCCTTTGATTTTGATTTTTCATGTATGCATTTGATACTTGAACTTGTTAGTCGTGGAAGTTTTGTCTCGTTGAGTTTTTGATGTGAATGAACCTTGTCTTGTGTTTATGGATTAAAATTTTCTAAGACAATGGTATGTGGATTTTGTAGAGACAAAGAACCCGATCATCAACTTCCACCGCAACCAACTTCTATGCACCGGATGGGAGCCACATTTTCACCTATTTCATGAATGACCCAACTTTGAACGGTCCGAAACAGGAGCAGTACCGGGACACTGTTAATCGGCTTCTCACCCGTCAGGTTTTGATACCGAGGAGAGTCGACTGGAACCTTCTTCGATCGATGAGTGTTGAGAACACAATCAAGGCGATACTCGAGAAACACGACTACGACGAGGATGGCACCGAGTACTATATTTGCCATGCATGGGAACGAGTCTTTGACATTTCCGAGACCCGCTATCGCGAGCTTATTGTTGAGTTCGTGGCCACGTTCCGTTTCGACGCAATCAAGGCCCTTGAGGAGTTCTATCAGTCGTGCATGACATTCCGACTCGGTGGAGTTTGGAGATCGCTTTCATTGGTCGAGTTTGCCGTTGCCTTGGGGATATATACCCAAGATGAGGTTGATGCTTCTGGATTCGTGGAGTACATGTGGGCGACCGCAAAAAGGCCGGATGGTTTTAATCCTCAGTTGGCTTGGGCGATTCTTGGTGAAGGTGATTATGGTGGTAATCTCAAGGTGAAGGGTTTTCTTGCTTCTTCGGATCGACTTCTGCACCGTATGCTTATTCAAGCGGTGAATGCTCGTTCCTCGAGTGAGGAAAAAGTTTCGGTTTATGATCTATGGTTTCTTGAGCAACTCACCACGTATGACAAATATCCGAATGCTCCGTATTTGATCGCCGTTCAACTTGCTAAAGGAGGTGGTTATCGAGAGGGTAGCCGAATGGTTGGTGGCCAGTACGTGACGCTCTTGGCCAAGCACTTCGGTATCCTTACCGAGGGTGCCATTGCCTCGATGACGAACCTTGGGGAGATGGGATTGATCGACATGGACCAACTCCGTGGCATGGGTGTAGCAAGAGTTGAGCATATGACCGGAAGGGATTATAATTCATGGATCCATAATCCTCAAGCTGTTGGGACGAGGAGTCAACCGAGGGATCAAGCAAGGAGCACGCATGAGATCGGTGGAACGAGTGGGACGAGTGTGGGAGAACAACCGGCGGAATGGACGGCGTATTCGGGTTACCAAGACTTGAGTAACCGACTCTCGGAGATGTCGTTATCTTATGGCCGTCATCATCAACATGTGGAGTACAACACCAAAAAGAAAAAGAAAAAGTAAAAACGAACTAATAAAACAAACCAAATTAAAGCAATAAAAAGTTACTTTGATCCTAAAACTAAAATAAAAGTTGTCCAACAAACCAAACACACAAACAAAATAAATTGTCTTAAACACCATATCGAATAATGAGATAAAGATAGAGATCAATAAGGGCACGAGGTTGTTTTGCCACCTCGAAGTCGGGTAACCGGGAGCATCCTCGAGTATGGCCAAAGGTGATGGAGCATACACGGTATTCGATTGAATACGAATGAGAGCATCTGGTTCATCACTCACTTTGCCAATTGCTTGTGAAGAGCCCACTGTTGTACTCACATGTGATGATAAAGGCATAAGACATGACATACCCGAAAGGTCGGTTACTCAAGTCTGTAACCCGAAAGGGCCGTCATCCGCGGTGTTGTCCCGCACTCGTCCTTACCGTCATCTGTTCACCATCTCATGCGTTGCTCTTGACTCTTGGTGAACTCCCGGTTGACTCCTCCCATAAGTTGAGATTGTGGATGCATGATTGAAATCGCTTTCGTCATATGTCAACCCATTGCTACACCCTGCCACGGTTGGTCCATGTCCAATCATCCCATCTCCCCATGGTTGTCATCGAGGCAATGGCACCTGGTAGGATACCGATGTGCTTGGCACAGATGTCACGTTAACTGGCCACCAACTATGCGACTACCCTCTTCCGATAACCACACTTCCTTTGGCAAGTTGAACGACGATGAGATACGGAGCATTCGGTTATGTAGGACCTCTTGTGTTGTGAAGAATCAGAAAGTCATTATCTTACTTGCTTTCTAGTTTAATTTCCTTTATCTGTAAACATTATCTTTTATTAGTGCCCCTGTTTGAGGTTTGGAACCTCGGGGGCCTTTGTTGACATTTTGTGTAACTTTCTTCTACCTATAAAAGGTAAAGGATGTTTAGGGTTTTTATATTGAATCACATTTTGCCTTTTTGGGAAACCTCCATTGTTGAAGATATTGAAGCTTTCATATTCATCATCATCATCTTTATCTTGATTCAATCCATTTCTTCTTATTTTCATTGTTATTTGGGACAACAATTGGTATCAGAGCCATACCTTGTTGATTCCTTGGCTTCTTTTTTGGTTTTAAAAGATTTCAAAGGTTTTTAAAACTTTGGGTTTTTCAAAACTTTTTGGGTTTTCAATCCAAAAAGTGTTTTTAAAAGGGTGATATTAAGTGTTAAGTGATTCCCTAGTGTTTTATAAGCTTTTTCCTACAAATTGGGGCTCTTAACACTTGTTTTTTAAGAGTTTTTAAGTGATTTTGAGTGGTTTTTCGGAGCTTTTGTGCAGGTTTTCCGAATCGGAATACGAGAGCTGAAATTTCAGCTCAAATTTTCCGACTCGGAATTTGTACTTTCTCCGAATCGGAGAACTCTCCTTTTCCGAATCGGAAAACGAGCCTCTGATTTGGGGTTTTGCTTCTGAGAAGTCACTTTTCCGAGTTCAAGCCTTTTTCCGAACCCAAACCTTTCCGAATCGGAAAAGTGTATTTTCCGAATCGGAAAAGGCTGTTTTCCGCATCCAAGTATTTTGAGCCAAATCTGATTCGGAAAACTTCTGTTTCCAGATCGGATTTCGCCTCTTTGAGCCGAAACTTTTGAAAATTTATTTCTCAAATCCGACACTAAGCTTGCTTTTAAAACCTTTCAAATCTCAAAGCTTTTTGTGTCCCGAGGCACTCAAAATATCCGTCTTTCGAAAACCTGTTTTGTTTTAAGCCAAGTGAGTCTTTCAAGGAGATCTGTTTTAGTGAGAGAAATGTCGAAGGAAATCCTCGGAATCGGATCCAAGACTCGTCCTCCCGTCCTGGTGATGGGCGAGTACCAACAATGGAGACGCAGGATGATTCACTTCCTTGACCTGCTTGATGAGAATCTGATGAAGTCCATTCGAGAAGGGCCTATCCGACCGACCGTCACCGTTGCCGCCGTACCTAAAACCGATACATGTCCCGAACTTCCGGCGTACGTGGTCGAGAAACCTGTTGAGATGTTCAACCCAGAACAAAGAGCCCGACATCTCATTGACAAGCGTGCACTAACCCTGCTGATTATGGCTCTCCCAAACGATATGTACGCGAGAGTGGACAGTCTGACCAACGCACGAGACGTTTGGTTGGAAATTGAACAACAGATGCAAGGAGGCGACACTGCTGTGGAGAGTCAGAAGGAAAGCGCACTCAATGCCTACGAAGGCTTCAAAGCTAGGGAAAACGAATCCCTCATTGAGTCTTATCAAAGACTGAATGCTTTCGTCAACGACTTGAGACGGCTCGGGGTTGAGAAATCAAAGTATGAAGTGAACGTGAAGTTCTTGAAGAATCTCAATCAGGAATGGCAAAACATGGCCATCAACATTCAGCTTAGCCAGAATCTGGGAACTTTGGGTCTACATGACTTGTTCAGCATGATGGTTCAACACGAAGAATTCATCACAGGTGGACGCTCCAAGAAAGCAGTCGATCCTCTGGCATTGTCGGCCGTGACCTTCGGAGGACCAAGCACTGCTCCCGTCCAACCAATGCCATTCAACAACGTCTCTCCCCAGTACTATCCAAAAGAATACAGTCAAGAGTTCAACCCAAACTATGGAACAAGCGTACAACATCCCGATGAACCGGTGATCATTTCCATCTCAGATGACGAACTCTTCCATGTGAATGAGTCCCTTGCCCTCATCTCACACAGCGTACAACGATTGAACGCAAATCGTGGATACAACCGTGGACGAGGATCCGGTTTTCCCAGTGGAGGAAGAATGGGGCAAGGTAGAGGAGGTCATTATCAGCCAGAGAGAGGTCAGTACGGAAATCAAGGGAGAGGAAGCTATCAGCAAGGGGGTATGCAGGTTTATGATCAAGGAGGCTATCGGAACAACCAGGGAAGATTCAGAGAAGATCAAGGCAGATACAGAGATCAGCCGAGAAGAGACAACACCTATCTTGACTATCAAGGAGGTCAAGGTAGTCAAGGAGATTGGAGAGGACAAGTCTCAGACATCAACTACCGGAACAGCTTGAGACAATACACTCCGGAATCTGGGTATATAAATCGTCAGGGATATGAGATTGGGTATGGTGGAAGATATGAGAATGGAAGGCTAGATCAAGGGCCAGGATACGGGTATGAGCAGAATAGAGGTGATCGAAGGCAAGATGAGATAATGGATCACGGGAAAAGCAACTTCAATGGAGGTGAGTCCAGGGGAACCAGTTCCAGGCAAACTCAGAGGGATGATCAACAACCTCACGCTGACCAAGGAATTCAACGGGCAAATCATCCTCAGGGTCCCATAACCCAGAACCCCGCTCCTCAACAAACTGCAGGTCCCACTACCACTTGTTATAAGTGCGGTAAGTTGGGACACTACGCTCGAGATTGCTCCGTCAAGTACAAAGATGCCGCGTACTTTGAGAGGAAAGCCTCACTGATGAGGAAGAAAGAGAAAGGGGTTGCTTTGCTGGTAGATGAAGAGAACTGGGTCTGTGAAGAGGAGAGTTCAGACGAGGAGGACCATATGGTGAAGGGTCATTGCTTGATGGCTGACTTCGAGGGTTCAGAAGCCGTTGGACCGAGCACTTATCAAGATATAGATCCGTCTGAGGTATCATCTCTTCCAGATATAACTGACACTGTGGCAATGTTGGAATCTAAAATTTGTGAATTAGAGAGATGTCTCCAATCGGAGAGGACTCTCGTCACGAAATTTAGAATCGACAGTGCAATTTATAAAGACTCTCTCGAGGATTTGACCATAGTCTATAACCGTGAAACACTTGAGTCTGGGATTAGAGAGTCCAATTTAACAAACAAACTTAGTTGTCTTCAAAAAGCCCATGAGGAACTTAACAATAACCATGGGGAGCTCAACATCAAATTCCAGTTGCTTTCGGAAGAAAGAACTCGGTTGTTTTCAAAAATACAAGAGCTTGAGGACAACAATTTTAAAAGAGGACAATCTGAACAGACTTTAAGTATCCTCACTCAGCATGCCAAAAAGAATCCTTTTTACAAAGCCAAACCCGGCCTAGGTCTGTCTGAAAACCATGTTTTAGATAAAGCACCTTCTCATCTATACAACTTTGAAGATATGGCAGCCTCCAAGCCCAAACCTGCTATAGTAGGAGGACATGTGACCGAGGAGTTTGTTAGGCAGACTGTCACATACTCAGAAGTTATAAATGGTGAGACCATAACCACGACCATCAGTCCAACGAATAGTACCTCTAGCAGTCCACCCACTAGCCCTACTCCCAATAGACCAATCTTTGTTCCGGCTAGTGATCCGACTAACTCTAAACCCACCTGGGAAGGCATCAAGGCCAGAACCCCTAGAGTAGCAATGCCTCCCATCAACTACACAGACCTTAACTCAAGCTATGATACTAGGGAAATGGAATTCTCAGAGGAGACCTTAGTTATCCCACCCGAGGATACTTCCACAACTAAGTGTCCCGACCTAGTCAGGCTAGAAAAGGAGGTGTTTGCTCTTAGGTTAAAAGCCATGGATTTGGATGCATGTCAACATCAGATCTTGAATCTGAAAGTTATTGTTTCGGAGAAAGACACGTTGGTACGCAATCTGGAAAAAGACTTGCTCGAGGCCAACGTCGAGAGAATTAGGCTTTCTTCAGACTGTGAGACCGCATCCTCAGCCTTCACTATTTTTCAAAACAAGGTTGCGGTTCTTCAGGCTCGATATGTTATCCTAGATGTCCATTTTGAATTTTTAAAGGAACTTGATCATGATGAAAGGATAATGTATCGCCAATCTTTAACAAACCAACGGGTGTCAAACTCCATTTTGAAGAGAAAAGTTATGAATCTTGAAAAACTCTGCTTTTCAGGCTCAGTTAATGATAAGACTGCTCCAATCCTCAACCATCCAATAGTCACTCCCCAACCCAAACCTGTCTTAGACACTGAGGACTATTACTCCATAATATCAGATGATGATGAACCGCCTAACTCACACCATAGGATAGCCGAACCCAAGACTGTCCAAGATCCAAATGTTGAATATGATATGAAGGTGTTTTTAGATGAGGATGATGATCCTTCAGGCTTTATTCCAAAGAAGCCTAAATCTGTTGTTGTCAAATCTGAGAAGTCCACTGAGTCACGAGCTCCTGTTTCTGAGAAAAGTAACCCGGAGGGTGAAAAAGGTGTAGGTACTGACAAGGGCAAGTCAGTTAAGCCTCACGCACCCAAAGGGCTCCAGAAAAAGCAATCAAAGTCTAACGATGCTCGTAACTCAGTTAAACCCATTAAAAGTCTTGACTTTCATTCAAGTTCCTTTGAAGTGGGTGAGACATCTCAGTTACAACCAAATCAACCTTTCAGTTCCACAAAACCTAAGTTTTCTAAAAAGTCATCTGGAAAAGGTGGTAACTCCATTCCCACAAAACCGTCCTCTAACTCACACCGTGCTTTTCATGCAGATGCGAGGAGGAAAGATGGTGGACCGAATGTGAAGCCACCAAGAAAGGATCATCATGGAGAAAACAACTCTTTTTCTGCTTTCCCTAAGAAACATAGTCCTAGCCGTGCGGGTTTAGGCTATGTTCCACCTAGTGTAGGAAAGAATTCGAACATGTCTGTTAATTCTAATCGCAACTTGAACGATGCTTTTAATACTTTTCGCAATGACATGTGCTTTATGTTTGATAATTTCTTGCGTTTTGGTGTGTCTAACTCTTTCTATGCTCCTAATGCTTATGTCAAATCCCGAAAGAGAAGGGGAAGAAAAAGAGGTAAAGAAAAATCCTCTTCGTCAGTGAAGTCCCCTCAGCCTAAGGAGAAATCCGAAAAGGGGACTACACCGACCGATTTATCTGTGTCTAACCCACAGGAACCCATTTGGCAATGGGTCCCTAAACAAGCTTAGTTGTCTTGCAGGTCAGTCATGTGTGGTACTTCGATTCCGGCGCATATAGACACATGACTGGTCAGAGATCCTTCCTTTTCGACTACGTTGAAAGGTTCGAGGGATACGTTAAAACAGCCGACAAGACGCCTAAGCCAATGGTGGGTTATGGGAAAATTACGGATGGAAAATACATCATCAAAGATGTAAGGTATGTCGAGGGGTTAGGATACAACATGTTCAGCTCCAGTCAGTTCTGCGACAACGGATACTGGGTGAAGCAGTTTCAATACGGAAGCGACGTGAATGATGAAGACAACAATGTCATCCTAAGCGCACGGAGGAATGGCAATCTTTACTCCACCGTCTTCCGTTCAATCCCTCAGACACATCCACAGTTTGAAGCAATATCCAATCCAAGGAATGCAATCTGTTTGCTCGCGAAGGCTTCAAAGGAGGACAGTTGGTTATGGCATCGAAGACTCTGCCATCAGAATTTTAAAGACATGAACAAGCTGGTTTCGAAAAATCTCGTCAAGGGACTACCAGAGACTCGCCTTTCCAAGGATACACTGTGTCCCGCTTGCGAACAAGGAAAGATGACGAGAAGCTCTCATCCACCAAGGATGGATACAAATAGCAAGAGTCCCCTTGACATGATTCACATGGATCTTTGTGGACCTACCAGAACCGAGAGCCTAGCCCGAAAGAAATACATGTTGGTTCTCGTGGATGAGTTCTCTAGGTTCACATGGATTGAGTTCCTACGAGCCAAGTCTGACGCTGCCGATCGAATCATTGCCTTCATCAAGCGGATTCAAGTTCTCTTGGGTCGCCGAGTGAAGAAGTTGAGAAGTGACAACGGAACCGAGTTTCGCAATGCAAAGCTGCAATCCTTTCTAGAAGACGTGGGAATCTCTCACAACTTCTCAGCCGTACGCACACCTCAACAAAATGGGGTAGTAGAAAGGAAGAACCGGACGTTGGTCGAAGCGGCAAGATCCATGATGGCTCATTCTGGAGTTCCTCAATCATTTTGGGCTGAAGCAGTATCAACAGCATGCTACACGCAGAATCGGACTCTGATCGTCAAACGGACCGGTAAAACCGCCTACGAGATGGTCGAACAGCGTAAGCCTAACATCGATTACTTTCGAGTCTTTGGATGTAAATGCTATGTTTTAAATGACCGGGATGATTTGGGAAAGTTTGAACCCAAGTCTGACGAGTCTATCTTCATCGGATACTCACATAACTCGAAGGCTTATAGGGTTTTCAACAAACGGACCCGAACCATCCTGGAAAGCTCAAATGTTGATTTTTCAGAAACTGAAACCTATTCTGTGGCTAGTTCAAGTAATGTAAATGCAGCTTTTCCTGAACTATTCACCGCACCATCGAGCACAGATTCTTCCACTAACTTTTCTGCTTTAGACTTCTTAGACCTCGCAGATTATGATCTACCCACACTCACGGGTCCGATTGTAGTTCCTGCTCATGCTGGTTCAACTTCTACTTCCGTGACATCCGATGCATTCATCACTGAGCCATCTACAAGCACATCTACAAACTCAGTGTCACCGGAATCCACTGCGGTCTCCCCCCCCGAAATCTCATCATCAGCCTCACCGGAACCTGTCCGAGAACAGACCCCACGACCTGTTCTTGCACCTATCCCAGAGGAAGCTCCACTGCCTTCACCCAGTTCAGCTCAGAGAACGTATGCTCAGGTAGTACGTGAGCCCCGGTTGGAGGCATCACCGCAGAATAATCCGACGGCCGGATCATCAAGTAGAAACCAGCAAGAGGTCTTTGCCGTGCAAGATGAGAACGACGCCACCAACAACCAACAAGCTTATGTCACTCACCCACACACTCGCAAGTGGACAAAAGATCATCCCCCCTCCCAGATCATCGGGAGTCCCTCACAACCTGTAACCACGCGATCTACAAAGCACACTGAAAATCTGATCTTATTCGGCGGGTTCTTAAGCGAATTTGAACCATCGGATGTTTGGCAAGCTCTCACCGATCCCGACTGGGGGATCGCCATGCAAGATGAGCTGGCTGAGTTCGAGAGAAACAAAGTTTGGCGCTTGGTAGAACGACCATGGGGAAAGACTATCATTGGTCTCAAGTGGATACTCCGGAACAAAACCGACGAGAACAATCTCATCATCCGGAACAAAGCTCGCCTGGTCGCCAAGGGTTATCGCCAACAAGAGGGTATCGACTACGATGAGACGTACGCGCCAGTAGCCCGAATCGAAGCAATCCGAATCTTCTTAGCATATGCTGCACATAAAAACATGACAGTCTATCAGATGGACGTCAAATGTGCCTTCTTGAATGGAGTTCTTCAAGAAGAAGTGTACGTCGAGCAACCGGAAGGATTCGTCGATCCTCGATTCCCGAATCACGTCTACATTTTGGACAAGGCGCTTTACGGTCTCAAGCAAGCTTTGAGGGCATGGTACGAAACACTCACTGATTACTTGCTAGGAGTTGGCTACAAGAAAGGTACTATCGATCCCACTTTGTTTCTCAAGAGGTCAGGTAAAGATATAATTATCGTTCAGATATACGTGGATGACATTATCTTTGCATCTACAAAGCCTGAGATGTGCCAAGAGTTTGAGAACACCATGAAATGCCAATTCAAAATGAGCATGATGGGCGAGTTGACGTTCTTTTTAGGACTTCAAGTTCGACAACGCCCTGATGGCATTTTCATAAATCAAGCCAAATATGTTCAAGATCTTTTAAAACGATTTGATTTCGGTGGTTCAAACTCTGCGGCAACACCATTGCCCAGGAACTTTCAACTAAACGCGGATACTTCTGGTAAACCGGTTGACCAGAAAACGTATCGGGCAATCATTGGTTCTCTTTTATATCTCACGGCAAGTAGACCAGATATTGTCTTCTCCACGGGTGTCTGCGCTCGTTTTCAGTGTGATCCACGTGATTCACACCTGTCTGCAGTCAAAAGAATCCTTAGGTATCTGAAGGGCACACCGGATTTTGGCCTTTGGTACCCAAAGGATTCTGGTTTTGAACTAATTGCATATACAGACTCAGACCATGCAGGTTGTAAGCTCAACAGGAAAAGCACATCTGGTGCTTGCCAATTTCTCGGAGACAAGCTGGTGAGTTGGTCATCCCGGAAGCAGAATTGCGTTTCCCTATCCACCGCGGAGGCAGAATATATAGCCGCCGCCTGCTGCTGCTCGCAAGTTCTGTGGATGAAAACCCAACTTGCTGACTTTGGATACACCATGCATCGGATTCCCATCTATTGCGACTCCAAAAGTGCGATTCAGATCACGGCAAATCCGGTTCAACATTCTCGGACGAAGCATATTGATATCCGATATCATTTCATCAAAGACCACGTCGAGAAAGGTAATGTTGAACTCTACTTTGTTGAGAGTGACTATCAGCTTGCTGATTTGTTCACTAAGCCGTTTGACGAGAAACGTCACTTCTTTCTCCTAAGCAAGTTAGGAATGCTAGACCTTCCGGCCTAAGGTCTAGGGGGAGTCGGGAGTTCCTTTGAGGTATGCATGTGTGTAGGGGGAGTCTATAGGAATTCTCGAGAGATTGCATGAATTAAGGGGGAGCAATAAGTCTTGTTTTTAATGTTTGGTGTGCTTACTGACGTTCTCGGATCCACAACACCTTGGATACCATTTTTATATTTTCTTTTGTAGGTGTGGATCCTCTCGACGACTTCTGATTACTTCAGATCAGAACTCGCACAAAACCCCGTCGAGACGTACCAGGTAAGTCTCTTTTCTCGGGAGTCGAGCGCTGAACTTGTAAATTTTTACGAACTTGAAAGTTCAGGGGGCGGTAGAGTACATGTCTTGAACTTACATGTTCGGGGACTAACTTTGCTACTCTTTGATTCTTAAAAGTTCAGGGACTCGTTTTGCTCTTTAGTGAAACTTGTAGTCCAGGGTCTGTTTTGAAACTTCTTAAAACTACAAGTTCAGGGACTAGTTGTAAGTTTCTTGAAACTTCAAGTCCAAGGGTGGTTTTTGCCAATAGGTAAAAGTCGGGTTAAGAGAGTCATCAGGAGAGCCAAACACAGTGTTTTTAACCCAAACACAGTGTAATTTGGTAAAAATATAAATACCGGATTTCAAGAGTTACTTTTCACAAAAATTCAAATTTTCACTTTTTCTCTCTGAACTCTCACCCGGTAACCGCTGTCGCGCTCGATTCGTTATCGTTCGTTTTTGCTCCGTTCGTCGATCAGATTACGTTTTCGGATTCTTGGCAAGATTACGATCAATCCTTATATAGATATAACATCTAAATCTGTTGTTTTAAGGTCCGGATCGAAGCCTAAACTTTTCAAAACTTACCCGAAACCCAAACTTCTTGGAATGGGATTTCGGGGCCTTAAATCGATCCATTGTTGATTAGAAACTTATTATGAACTGATTTAGGATGCATGTTGATAGTTTAGAGCCTTAGATCGACGTTCGGTGAACGGTTTTTTGATTGGAAGTCGAACAGCCCTCGTTTTCCGAATCGGAAAACTTGAACATTCAAGTTTTCCGAATCGGAAAAATTGAATGTTCAAGTTTTCCGCATTCATCAACGATGAGTATTCATGTTTGTTTTCCGATTCGGAAAACCAGATAAATCCGAATCGGATTATCAGGTTTTCCGAATCCGACTTGTGTCTCAGTCTTTAAGCTAAGTTTTTCCGATTCGGAAAACATGGAATTACCCTTACGGGTTTCCGAGGTTTTCCGAATCACGCATGAGACCAAGTCTTGCAAATTTTCTTTCTAAGTGTTGCACATTTTCCGAATCGGAAAACCATGTTTTCCGAATCGGAAAACCTGCTTGTTCGTGTTGCTATATTTTTCTAAGTATGTGGGAGTTTCCCGAATCGGAAAAGTACCTTTTCCGAATCGGAAAACTTGTGTAGTGGTGAACTCAAATTTTTTCTAAGTGTTTGAAGTTTCCCGATTCGGAAAAGTACCTTTTCCGAATCGGAAAACATCCCCTCGTGTGTTTGCTCGTTTTTCGACTCGGAAATACGAAATACTCATTTTTGGGTTTTCGAGTTTTTCCGACTCGCGTCTAGTCGAGGGTATAGTTCTTTTCACGATGCATTAGTACTAACACTTAACTTGTCTTATGTCGTGTCAGCAATGACTGATCAACCGATTGCTCCTACTTCCCCGGTCAACGCTGCTGACCGAGCTCTCATCGCACCATCTGACATCCGCCCCATCCACCAGAACAACGGATATGTTGATCTGTCCAACTTCACTGCTCAGGACGCGGTGGTACTGGAGATCCTTTGTGCGCATCCTTTGGCGTACGCGACGCAAGCCACTGCAGACGTTCCCATGATTTACCTACAACAGTTCTTTGCTACATCCACTGTGGAGACTCGGGATGGCGTGCTGACCATGGTAGGTCGTGTTGATCACACCGACCTCACTATCACTCTGGAGGACTTGAGGCCGCGTCCTTCGTCTGCCTGCTGCCACTCCTGACGCCCCGTTCGAGCCACTGGTCTCCGGAACCGATCTCTTCAGCGAAGTACTCGCTCTCGGGGTCCACTACACCGCAAACAACCGACCGAACGGGATTTCCCAAGTCACCCAGGGGATGCTGCCACCGATCTGGTTTTCTTTCTTCAACATACTCAACCGGACCCTATCGTCAAAGACCCATGGAGTGGATCGGGCCTCTACTCAATTCTGGCATATCCTTCATGCGGTCGCCTACGGAAGACGTATCGACTTCGCCCAACAACTTTGGGCCGACATGGTCACAGACGTCCGTCAAGGGCCAACGAGAACCCGTCACACATCCATTCCCTGGATGCGCTTCTTCAGTCTGATCATTCGCGAACACATGGATCGGAACCACGCCGTCAGAAGAAGATCCAGACACCCAAGCTTCGAAAGCCTTCAGATTGGACGGATGAACAGACGGAACCTGAAACCAGGTCAGGTAGAGATGCCTATCCCCAACAATGTGCTGCACTTGGCGGACCCTAGGTCAGAGGCTGTTAGGATGTACCGAATTTCAATAGGCTTAGAAGACACGTCTACGGACTCCTCAGAGCCGAGGAGCCCTGCCCAAGACGTGCAACCCGTCCTACCTAGAAGCCGTGCCTCCGGCACGGCGGGCCAGAGCTCCAGTGGGGGAGCTTCTGGCTCGGGAGTGATAAGTGTGGACATTAGGGGTGAAGTGGATAGAGTCGTAGGCACGTCCGCCATGCCGCACATGTCTCGAGCAGAAGCCTATCAGATGATGCTCCGGAACCGCACCCGTCGAGCTCGTACACCAACAGTTGTCGAAGAAACAACCACAGTAGCCCGCGAACGTGAAATCACAAGTCACTTCCGGGTGAAGCAGTACACCGGGATTCTTCAACAATCCCCAGTTCATTCGTCATCGGAAGAGCGCCGATCGCCGACACCGCCGCAACAACCTCAACCGACTGGGGAGGACGTGGAAGCTTCCCCACAAGAACAAGCACACGTCCCTCCACCACCACATTCGGCGGCCGTCACTTCTCAGGGAGGCGAACCCTCCGGCGAACCCTCAGGCGATGACTCCGACGGTCACGAGTCCCCCGAGCACACTCCTTCGGACCGTCGTGAGCCCGATGACGAAGCCGATGATGAAGATATGATTGATTACGGATCTGACTCCGAGTTCCAGCTTTCTGAACCAGGGAAGGGCGGGAAGGCCCAGATTATTGATGTGGATGAAGCCACCTCTTCCTTCAACGACGACCGAATCTCCGGCGATCCAGTTCTTGCCGAGGATCTTGCATCGGACGACCGGACCGTCGGTCATCAGGAAGAAGGTGAGGCCGAGGTTGCTACCGGCTGGGGGAGATATGATAGTGAGGAAGAAGAGAGAGAGAGGGGAGAAAAGGAGAGAGAGAGAAGAGAAAAAGAGACCGCAGATGTTGAGGTCCAACTAGGGGAGCTTTGGGCTCAATTAGAGAATGCGGACGAAGAAGTAGAGCCGCACAGGATAGAAACGGAAGCTTCCCTTACCTCGAGTCCATCCATCAGAGAGGCAACCCACACTGAGACCGGGCACCCTACGGTGTCTAGTCAAGACGCTAGCCGCCAACTAGCGCATTTGCACGCCCCAACCACCCACTCGACCATCTCTCAACAGATGGTCGTTTCATCTTTACACGGGGACTTAGCTCAACTTCCACCAACCACTCAATTGGAGTCTGTTGGTGTTGAAACGAGAGAGGAACCGCCCCGCCTCTCGACTTCTTTCCGTGCACCAGTTGTCCTAGAGCCACTTACCGAGACTTTTCAAGTCATTCATTTGGATAGGACACTACTAGGAGCATCATCAGCCCGCCCAAGTGGCGAGGCCGGATCGGGGAGAGTCGGTGCGTCGAGTGACGCCCTTCGAGGATCCACCGGAAGCCCTGACACCGTCAACATCATTCCAGCGGTGACGTCAGGCTGAGAGAGCACCTCAATAGGACTCTTCTCGTCAACTGGAGCCCAAGTGGCACCGGGTGTTGTACTTCCGGGACAGGGTCCGACAGACTCGAGCAAAGTCTCTAAAGATGCTCACGCAACACCGGGGCTCTTAGGCCTGACGGATTCGGGTGGAATCCCTAAAACTACCCTTGTACCAACGGGACTTTTAGGTCCGACGGATTCGGACGACATCCTAAAAGTCGTCCAAACCAGGTTACTAGCGGTGGAGGAAGCCAACCGGGCTCGAGATGCGCGGGTCGAGGCACTGGAGAAAGCCTTGGCCGAGACGGAGAAGAAAAGACTGGCAGATCTTGAGGCGTCACGAAAGCTTCAAGAAGACCGGGATGCGGAGCTCTACGAGCTCAAACGGCGGATCAAGGGCAAACACTCTGAGGCAGCCCCATCATCCGAGACTCCGATCCCCCGTCAGACCGAAGACGTCCTCAGGCTCGCCCCTCCGACTTCGGGCGAACTACCTCCGATACCGGGCTACGTTACTGAGACGGAACATGCATTCGTCATCTCCTCATACACGACTCAGAACGACCGCCTCTCCGCCCAAGTCAGAGATCAGGAAGCCCAGATCGAGATCCTACAGCAGCGCGTCCGGGAACTAGAGGCCATGTGTCGGTCTCAGGCTCAGCCTTCCAAAAGGAGGCATGATGACCCTGATGACTCGGCACCGGGTCCTCATGAGGGGGAGGTGCAGGCTTCATCCAAAAGGCCTCGCACCGACCTCCATTCTGCCTCTGGTTCTGGTTCTACTCCAGCTCCAGCTTCCACGGCCGCCCCCTCGAGTGCTCCTACAGAGTCTGCTGCTGCCGACGCTCCCTATGTCGATTCAGACACGGAGGATATCCCTGACATGGGGAGTTGGCGATACGAGCGGATCCCGGAAGGGGAGTCAGTACAGTTTCCCCAGATGACGGACACGGCTCAGATTGAAGTCGTTCTCCCAGAAGCAGCATCGACGGATCCTTCAGAGTTCCAGATTCCGGAAGCAGCCCGGAAGATCTTGCGGTCGCTTGCTCAGAGTCTCAAGATATACCAGAAGGGGGACGACATTGTCCGGGATTCTGACTACACCAACCTCACCTCAGCATTCGTGTTCCCCACTCCAGACGCTCCACGAACTATTCATTCTACTGATCCAGAGACCGCCGCTCCAACCGTCATCCAGCTCAACTGGAACCATTCAGTCATCTTTCGTCCATTCCTTGAGGAATCATTCACCCGCATCTACCAACAAGAGAAGCTGCACGCCTGGTCCCGAAAGGTCTACTTCGGGATCTCGCACATCAAGACCAAGAGACGAAGGACAGCTTACGTGCATCAGCGAATGTGCAACTGGGCCACTCATGGACGCCAATGGATTCGACGTCGGTTCATCAAGGTAACTGCAATGCGCCCCTAGAGACATGGCCATCAGTTATTCCTTGAGTACGATGTCCGCATGTACGGGACCGGCGTTCCACGAGGTGAGCTTCAAGACTGGTCGTTCACGGAAGCTGATTTGGATCGGGTGCATCTAGAAGACCTTCTCACGCTCATCAAGTACCTCCAAGGCCCGATTCTCCGACCAGAGCACTACAGAGACGGCACAGAGATATTGAAGAAGTACGTCCGTCACGTAATCACTCTCGCGCGAGTGACGGACTACCAGCTTGCAATCGAAAGCCGCCAGCCAAAGGTCAATCTGCTCAGACCAAACCTGCTCGTGCCTGGTATTGATGCTTACACTCCGTATATGCCAACCAGGATACCTGAGCATGGGGTTCTCTATATGACTCGGAAGAAGAAGGAGCGCAGGTTCATGAGATTTGGCGAGCTCTCCAAGTTCTGCGACGGGACCCTTCTTTATGTCTACAACGGGATGCAGAGTAGACTTCTGGCTGATCAGATACCAGGGCGGAGGATCATAGATGGGAAGGGAAAACTACTGGAGGCGATGAGATTGATCGAGAGGAAGCTCAAGGAACGGTTGATGTACAGACGGGTCGAGGCGGCGATGCAAATGAGAGCAAGGATCATCGGCGAGTGGGAGGAATACTTGCAGATGTCCAAGTGGGAGCCAGCTCTGGAGCTTCCACCACCTTTCTGACTTCTTCACAAAGGGGGAGATTGTAGGACCTCTTGTGTTGTGAAGAATCAGAAAGTCACTATCTTACTTGCTTTCTAGTTTAATTTCCTTTATCTGTAAACATTATCTTTTATTAGTGCCCCTGTTTGAGGTTTGGAACCTCGGGGGCCTTTGTTGACATTTTGTGTAACTTCCTTCTACCTATAAAAGGTAAAGGATGTTTAGGGTTTTTATATTGAATCACATTTTGCCTTTTTGGGAAACCTCCATTGTTGAAGATATTGAAGCTTTCATATTCATCATCATCATCTTTATCTTGATTCAATCCATTTCTTCTTATTTTCATTGTTATTTGGGACAACAGGATATTTGTCATCCGTGGTGAGTTGCTCAAGAAGCCAAAGATCATAAACTGAAACTTTCTCCTCACTTGAAGAACGAGCATTCACCGCTTGAATGAGCATGCGGTGTAGAAGTCGATCCGAAGAAGCAAGAAAACCCTTCACTTTGAGATTACCACCATAGTCACCTTCACCTAGAACCGCCCACGCCAATTGAGGATCAAAACCATCCGGCCTTTTCGAAGTCGCCCACATGTACTCCACGAAACCGGGAGCATCCACTTCATCTTGGGTATATATCCCCAAAGCAACGGCAAATTCGACCAAAGATAGCGATCTCCAAACCCCGCCGAGTCGGAACGTCATGCATGACTGATGAAACTCCTCAAGGGCCTTGATCACGTCGAAACGGAATGTGGCCACGAACTCAACAATAAGCTCGCGATAAAGGGTCTCGGCAATGTCAAAGACTCGCTCCCATGCATGGCAAATATAATACTCGGTGCTATCCTCGTCGTAGGCGTGCTTCTCGAGTATCGCCTTGATATTGTTTTCGACACTCATCGATCGAAGAAGGTCCCAGTCGACTCTCCTCGGAATTAGCACTTGACGGGCAAGAAGTCGGTTAACGGTATCCCGGTACTCCTCCCGTTTCGGGGCATTCAACGTTGGGTCATTCATGAAATAGGTGAACACGTGACTCCCATCCGGTGCACGGAAATTGGTTGCGGTGGAAGTTGACGATCGGGTCCTTTGTCTCTACAAAATCCAAATACCATTGTCTTAGAAGATTTAATCCATAAACACAAGACAAGGTGTATTCACATTAAAAACTCAACGAGACAAACTTCCATGATTAACAAATTCAAGTATCAAATTCATATATGAAAAATCAAAACAAAGGGGATGTGGAACATCCCCACACTTGAACTTTTAGTCCAATCTCAATTGCAAAGTAATCTAGCTAAACAAGAATGGGGGATTTTGATGTTGTCAAAATCCCCACACTTATCATCAAAGCATATTCACTAGATTAAACGATCAACAAGCATGCTAGAATGAAATTTCAATCAAAACATAGTGCATGCATCAATCAATAAGCTCTAAACAATCAATGGTGTATGAAGAACAATGTCAAATCCATATAAGCACAAATACACCATTGATGCCCAAAACAAGATCCAAATCTCCCAAATCAAGCTATCCTCATGAAATTAAAGTTAGGAAACATACCTTGTTCATGGTGAATGATGAAATTGAAGCTCAAGAAGGTCGGATTTCGCAAGGACGTGAGAGGATTTCGCGGCGCCTAAGAGAAATTAGGGTTGTGTTCTTTTGAAAAAGTGAGAAAAGAGGGTTAAAAACCCGTCTGCACTGTTTTCGCGTCGCCAAACCCAGGGTTTCGCGTCGCGAAACAGGCGGTTTCTGAAATATAACCTAATTTTCTTAAGCTTCGCGTCGCTAAACGGTCCTCCTCGCGTCGCGAGATTCGAAATTTTTACCTGTTACCATGACTTACCAACTTCGCGTCGCCAGAGTTGGAATCTGGCGATCGCGAAGTGCCTTCTGTTTCCCACTTCTGAAAAATTCCATCGCACTTCGGATTTGCTCGATTGTGGTTCTTATCTCTACCGTATGGTTACCTAAGCAATATCAAACAAAAACATTAACAAAAACACACACGAAAATCATAAAAATGAAAGAAAAAAGAAAAAGCTCGGGTTGCCTCCCGAGAAGCGCTTCATTTTTGAATGGGTCTAGAGCTCGACCCCACTTTCAGCTCATTTCTTGGCACGTCGGGATGACAAGCCTCTCTTCTTCCTGTGATCTTTCTTGGCGGGTCCCGACTCATTAAGTTTCTGATCCTTTTGATGCATCGGGTTAGGGTAATCCTCCTTCTTCTTTCCATGCTCATGCGGGAGTAACGGGCAGTTCATGCTTTTCTTGTAGGACAGAGAAGGATCTTCATACGGTTCATCGAGGTGTCTGACTGGCTCTCCGTTAGGATCAAAGTAAATCCGATTTTCTCCATATCCCAAGGTCGTCACCTGGTTCCGCATATCGGTATTCACTTGAGCGGTGTGCAAGAAAGATCTCCCGAGGATTATCGGGATCTCCGTGTTCTGTGGAAGATTAGCTATAACGAAGTCCGTATAGTAAACAAAGTTGCCAATGCGAATTGGGACTCCTTCCGCTATTCCTAATGGCTTTGTCATGTAACCGTTCACGCCTCGGTATTGATAGTCCGTTGGAAGAATCTTTGTAACTCCCATTTTCCTGCAATAACCAACATGCATCATGTTAAGTGCGGCACCTGAATCTACCAAAGCAAGACCTTTAAATTTATGACAAGAAATAGGTAAGTTGTAACTCCCTGGGTTATGCTTGATAGGTGCAATGTAGATGAGGTCATCTTCCGGTGCTTTTTCCTTCTCTTTCTCCTTGCCTTTGTCCTCTTTCTTTGGTATCACGAACTCTGCGTATCCGCCTTGCTTTCCATCTTCCTCCTCATCATCACTTAAAGCTTCGGGTACTTTGAGTCTTAAGTGTTCGAATGACACGGTGAACCCCTCCGAATCGTAATCCGTGGCACAATCGGGCTCACTTTCACTCTCAGTTTCCACGTACTTCTTTGTGTAGATGTCTGTCCACTTCTTCTTCGATGGTTCTTCGGTCATCATGAGCATCGGCTTCACGTTCTCTACCTTCGGGTTAACTTGTGTTTGCGTCGGCAACTCCCTTGAGTTCTTTCACTTAGCATTTGCGAAACACGTCCAACCTGCAATTCGAAATTCTGGATGGTACTTTGGTGATTACGTAAGTATGAACTCACCTCATCATTTAACTTCTTTTGCGCATCCATGAATTGGACAATTCGATCTTCGATAGAAACACGTGGCTCTCCATCCGGTCTTTGGTTTTGTTGATTTGGTGCAAAGAAACCGGGAGGTCTCGAGATGAAATTACGATTGTTGTTCCACCTCCCTTGGTAATCGCCTCGGTTAAGATAATTCACCTCCTCGGGTGTCATCATTGGACGATTCGGGCAATCCTTAGTCAAATGTGGTCCATTGCACTCCTCGCACCCAACCTGCAAAGCATGAACAGATTTAATTAGTTCATCGATTTTTCGTTCAAACTTTACCTGTTGGTTTTTCATAGCGGCTAGTTCATCGGATGGATCAAATTCGGTTGAGATTTTCCCGGCCATCCTCGGGATTTGCAAGCGCTTGTCCGTCCTCCAATCTATGTTGTGTATGAGCATGTCTTCGAGGAGCTTGTAACCTTCCGTGGGCGTTTTGTACATAAAGACACCTCCGACAGATGAATCCAATGTAGCGCGTGAAGAATAAGTAAGCCCACTATAGAAAGTTTGGACTTGTTCACTCTTATTCAATCCATGACTCGGGCACGAATTTAGAAGGTGCTTGAAACGTTCCCATGCTTCGGATATGGTCTCCCCGTCATCTTGTTGGAAGGATCGGATATTGGCTCTTAACTTGTCGATCTTAGACAGTGGAAAGAATCGGGAAAGGAACTTTGAACGAAGTCCTTCCCAAGTAGTGATCAAACTTGGCTCTAACGAGCGCAACCATGCCCTAGCTTCTCCGGTGAGCGTTAGAGGAAAGACTCGGAGACGAATCGCATCATCTCGGCCTTCCTCCGTTTTGAATAGATCACAAATATCAACGAAATCTCCATGTGAACGATAGGATTGCTATCGTTTTTCCCGTCGAAGGTAAGGTCCTTGATCATGTGTAGGAGCTTCCCCGGGATTTCTTTGTTTAGGCCTGGCTTCGTGATCGGATTTGTAGGACCTCTTTGTTGTGAAGAGTCAGAATCCACTATCTTTACTTGCTTTCATTAGTTAGTTTGATCTTTCCTGTTATTAGTTTAACTGTTTCTTTGCCCTTGTTTAGAGGTATGTATCCTCGGGGGCCTTTATCGTACATTTGTGTAACTTGATCTTACCTATATAAGGTAAGAGATGTTAGGGTTTTTCATATGAAATCATATTACCATTTTGGGCAACTTTTCCTCCATTGTTATACTCTTTCAAGCTCTCATTGATTTCAATCAAATTCAAGGATTTCCATCCATTTCTTCATTCATTTCATTGTTTTTGGGACAACAATTGGTATCAGAGCCAAACTTGTTGATTCCTTGGCTTTTGTTTTGATTCTTGAAAAGTTTTAAGGGTTTTTAAGTTTTGAGTTTTTCAAAACTTTTGGGTTTTCAATCCAAAAGGTGTTTTTAAAGGGCTTAAATTAAGTGTTAAGTGATTCCCCAATGGTTTCTTAGCTTTTTCCTACATTTTGGGGGTCTAAACACTGATTTTTAAGAGGTTTTAAGCGTTTTTAAGAAAATTTTCGGAGCTTTCTGTGCAGGTTTTCCGCATCGGAAAACGAGAGCTGAAAAATCAGCTCAAATTTTCCGAGTCGGAAATTGCATATTCTCCGAATCGGAGAACTCTCCTTTTCCGAATCGGAAAACTCTGTTTTCCGAATCGGAAATCGAGTCTCTGACTTGGGGTCTTGCTCTTGAGAAGTCTCTTTTGAAAAATCCCTTTTTCCGCACCCAACTTTTCCGAATCGGAAAATTGCATTTTCCGAGTCGGAAAAGTCTGTTTTCCGCATCCTGTTGTTTTGAGCCAAATCCGAATCGGAAAACATCTGTTTCCAAGTCGGATTTCGCCTCTTTGAGCCAAAACTCTTGCAGTTTTGTTTCTCAAATCCGACACTGAGCTTGCTTTCAAAACATTTTATTTTTTCCAAGCCTTTTGTGTCCAGAGGCGCTCGAAATACCAGTTTTTTCAAAACCTTATCTGTTTTTAAAGCCAAGTGAATAGTACAAGGAGGTCTCATTCCTTTTTAGAGATGTCGAAGGAAATCCTAGGGATTGGTTCCGAGACTCGCCCTCCCGTCCTAGTGATGGGCGAGTACCAGCAGTGGAAGCGCCGGATGATCCACTTCTTGGACTTACTCGATGAAAACCTCATGAAGTCAATCCGTGAGGGCCCAATCCGACCGACCGTCACGGTTGCCGCAGTTCCCCGAACAGACGCATGCCCGGAACTGCCAGCTTACTCTGTCGAAAAGCCCATCGACATGTATAATCCAGAGCAAAGAGCCCGGCACCTCATTGACAAGCGCGCACTGACCCTTCTGATTATGGCTCTCCCGAATGATATGTACGCGAGAGTGGATAGTCTGACAAACGCACGAGACGTTTGGTTAGAAATAGAGCAGCAGATGCAGGGAGGTGACACCGCCCTCGAGAGTCAAAAGGAGAGTGCCCTAAATGCTTACGAAGACTTCAAAGCCAGGGAAACCGAATCCCTCAGCGAGTCTTATCAAAGGCTGAACGCCTTCGTGAATGACCTACGAAGACTCGGGGTAGAGAAGTCAAAATATGAGGTAAATGTTAAGTTCCTGAAGAACCTAACGCCGGCATGGCAAAATCTGGCGATCAACTTACAGTTGAGCCGAAATCTGGGGATTATGGGTCTACATGACCTTTTTAGCATGATGGTTCAGCATGAGGAATTCATCATTGGCGGCAAGTTCAAAAATACTGTTGACCCTCTGGCACTCGCGGCAGTGCCATGTGCAGGATCAAACTCAGCTCCCTTCCAGCATCAGCAGTACATCAACTCATCTCCTCAGCAGTACAACCACTCACCACCTCAGCTCTATCAGGAGAACTACAACCAGGAGTTCAACGGGAACTATGGTCCAAACTACCAAGAGTTCAACTCGAACTATGGTCCAAGCTATCAACATCCAGATGATCCGCTAATCATCTCAATCTCTGATGATGAACTCTTCCATGTGAATGAGTCTCTTGCCCTCATCACTCATAGCGTACAGAAGCTGAATTCCAACCGTGGATACAGCAGACCTAGGGGATCTGGATACCCCAGTGGAGGAAGGATGGGGCAAGGCCGAGGTGGACACTATCAGCAGGAACGAGTTCAGTTTGGGAATCAAGGAAGAGGAGGATACCAGCAAGGGGACAGATTTCCGAGTCAGCATTCAGGAAGATACCGGGGTGATCAAGGCCGGCATAGGGAAGTGAGAGGAAGTTACAGAGATAACACCTACCTGGACTATCAAGGAGGCCCTGTAGATCAGGGAGATTGGAGAGGACAGGTCTCTAATATCAACTATCGCCAAAACCAGAGAAACTACACTCCTGAATCAGGATACATTGATCGTCAGGGATACAGCAGCGGGTATGAAGGTGGCCAAGATGGAAGACGTGAAGATGGAAGATATGGAAGATTTGAAGGCGGTCAAGGTGGTCCGGGATATGGACAAGAACAAGAAAGGAACTACCGTGGATTTGAAGGACAAACAGATCACGGGAACAGAAACTATCCAGAAGGCAACCATCAGAGTGGTTCTTCTAGGCAAGCTCCGAGAGAAGGACATCAACAAGGTCCAGTTGAAATTGGTGATCAAAGGTTGAATGCTCCTCCAGCTCCAGTGAATAGTGGTGCTCCTACCCCAGCTCCTCAAAAGACCGCTAGTGCCACTACATCCTGCTTCAAATGTGGCAAGCTGGGTCACTATGCGAACAACTGCCCTGTCAGATACAAGGATGCTGCATACTTTGAGAAGAAGGCAGCATTGATGAGGAAGAAAGAGAAGGGAGTTGCTCTGCTAGTCGATGAGGAAAACTGGGTGTGTGAGGAAGAAAGCTCAGACGAGGAAGATCACCTAGTGGGGGGTCCGTGTTTGATGGCAGACTTCGAAGGACCTGAAGCTGTTGGCCCCAGCACATATCGAGACCTCGACGCTTCTGAGGTATCCACTATTCCTGACTTAACTGATGATGTGACAATGTTAGAATCTAGAATTTGTGAACTTGAGAGATGTCTCCAATCGGAACGATCTCTCGTCACGAAATTTAGAATCGACAGTGCCATATACAAAAGCTCTCTTGAGGACTTGACCATAGTGTACAACCGTGAGACTCTTGAGTCTAGCGTCAGAGAGTCCAATTTGTCCAACAAACTCAGTTGTCTTCAGAAAACCCATGAGGAACTTAACAGTGACCATGGAGAGCTCCAAATAAAATTCCAGTTGCTTTCAGAAGAAAGAACTAGACTGTTTTCCAAAATTCAAGAGCTTGAAGATAACAACTTTAAAAGAGGACAATCTGAACAGACCTTGAGCATTCTTACGCAGCATGCCAATAAAAATCCTTTCTATAAAGCCAGACCCGGACTTGGACTGTCTGAAAACCATGTTTTAGAAAAGGCACCTTCTTATCTATACAATTTTGAGGACATGGCCGCCTCCAAACCCAAACCTGCCTTTGTAGGAGGACACGTCACCGAAGAATTTGTTAGGCAGACGATCACTTACACGGAAGTAATTAATGGTGAAACCATTACCAGAACCACAAGTCCGCCCAATAGTTCTTCGAGTAGTCCACCCTCAAGTCCCGCTCCTAACAAACCTATATTTGTCCCAGCCAGTGATCCAACAAACACTAAGTCCACATGGGAAGGCATCAAAGCTAGGACCCCTAGGGTAGCTATGCCTCCCATCAACTACTCAGACCTTAACACTAGTTATGACACTAGGAAGATGGATTATTCAGAGGAGACCTTAGTTATCCCACCAGAGGATGTTTCCGCAACTAAGGGTCCCGACCTAGTCGAACTAGAGAAGGAAGTGTTTGGACTTAGACTAAAAGCCATGGATCTGGACGCATGTCAACATCAGATACTGAATCTGAAAGTGCTTATTTCAGAAAAAGACAACTTGGTTCACACTTTGAAGAAAGACTTGATCGAGGCAAATGCCGAGAGAATTAGAATGTCTTCAGAGTGTGAGACCGCAGCCTCAACCTTTACTGATTTTCAACTCAAGGTTGCGGATCTTAAGGCACGATATGTTCTCCTAAATGTTCATTCACAAATTACAAGAGAACTTGATCATGATGAAAAGATCAATAATCGTGTGGCCTTAACCAACCAACGTGTGTCAAATTCCATTTTGAAAAGAAAAGTCATGTACTTTGAAAACCTTTCAGACTCAGTTGATGATAGGACTACTCCACTCCTCAACCATCCGATAGTTAATTCCCAAACCAAATCTGTTACGGATCTAGAGGACTATTACACCCTACTGTCAGATGATGATGAACCCCACAACTCACACCACAGGATAGCTGAACCAAAGACTATCCATGATCCTAATGTTGAATACGATCTGAAGGTGTTCTTAGATGAAGGTGATGATCCTTCAGGCTTTATTCCAAAAAGGCCAAAATCTGTTTTTGTAAAACCTGAAAAGTCTGTTTAGTCACGAGCTCCTGTTTCTGAGAACAGTAACCCTAAGGGTGAAAAATGTGTTGGTACTGACAAGGGAAAGTCAGTTAAGCCTCACGCACCCAAAGGACTCCAGAAAAAGCATTCAAAGTCTAACGATGCTCGTAACTCAGCTAAACCCATTAAAAGTCTTGACCTTAATTCAAGCAGCTTTGAAGTGGGTGAGACCTCTCAGTTAAAACCAAAGCAACCTTTCTCTTCCACAAAATCTAAATTTTCAAAAACATCTTCTGGAAAGGGTGGCAACTCTTCTCCTATTAAACCGTCATCTAACTCACACCATGCTCTTAATGCAGATGGGAGGAAGAAGGATGGTGGACAGGAAGTGAAGCCACCAAGGAAGGATCACCGAGGAAGACCCACCTCTTTTCAAGCTTTCCCTAAGCAGCATAGTCCTAACCGTGCGGGTCTTGGCTATGCTCCACCTAGCGTAGGAATTAATTCAAACATGTCTGTAAAACGTAATCAACATTTAACTCATGCTTTTGACTCTTTGCGTAATGACATGTGCTTTATGTTTGACAATTTTCTGCGCTATGGTGTTTATAATTCTTTTGATGCTGATGTGCCTAAAATCAAATCTCGAAAGAGAAGAGGGAGAAAAAGAGGAAAGGGAAAACCTTCCTCGTCAGTGCAGTCCCCTGAGCCTAAGGAGAAATCCGAAAAGGAGACTGCATCGACCAACTCAACTGTTTCTGACCCTAAGGAACCCATTTGGCAATGGGTCCCTAAACAAGCCTAATTGTTTTGCAGATCAGTCATGTGTGGTACTTTGACTCGGGGGCTCACACACACATGACTGGGCAGCGGTCCTTCATCTTCGACTACGTTGAGAAGTTTGAGGGATACATAAAGACTGCCGATAGAACGCCGTTGCCGATATTAGGGTCGGGAAAAATCACCAATGGAAAGTACATCATCAAGGGTGTACGTTATGTGGAGGGATTGGGGTACAACATGTTTAGCTCCAGCCAGTTCTGTGATAACGGATACTGGGTGAAGACCTTTCAGTACGGAAGTGACGTGAACGATGAAGACAACAACGCTATTCTCTCCGCCAGGCGAAATGGCAATCTCTACACAACCGTCTTCCGTTCAATCCCTCAAACACACCCCCTGTTTGAAGCTAAACCGAAGAATGCAATCTGTCTGCTCACAAAAGCATCAAAAGGGGACAGTTGGTTATGGCACCGCAGACTATGTCATCAGAACTTAAAAGATATGAACAAGCTGGTTTCTAAGGGTTTAGTCAGGGGACTACCTGAGCTTCGCCTTTCCAAGGACACTCTTTGTCCTGCGTGCGAACAAGGAAAGATGACCAGAAGCTCTCATCCACCGAGAATGGATACGAATTGCCAAAGTCCCCTCGACATGATACACATGGATCTTTGTGGACCTGTGAGAGTAGAAAGTCTTGCCAGAAAGAAGTATATGCTGGTTCTCGTAGACGAATTCTCTAGGTTCACTTGGCTTGAATTTCTTCGAGTCAAATCAGAAGCTGCTGAACGAATCATAGCCTTCATCAAACGCACACAAGTTCTCTTGGGTCGTCGGGTGAGGAAAATACGTAGCGACAACGGTACTGAGTTCCGCAACGCAAAGCTGCAATCCTTTCTCGAAGAAGTGGGGATCACTCACAACTTCTCGGCAGTTCGCACACCTCAACAGAATGGGGTCGTAGAAAGGAAGAACCGGACGTTGGTCGAAGCAACAAGATCCATGATGGCTCATTCTGGAGTTCCTCAACAGTTTTGGGCTGAAGCCGTTTCCACAGCATGCTACACGCAAAACCGGACTCTGATCGTAAAGCGGACTGGTAAAACCGCTTACGAGATGGTCGAACAGCGTAAGCCAAACATTGACTTCTTTAGAGTTTTTGGTTGTAAATGCTATGTTCTTAATGATCGGGAGAACTTGGGTAAGTTTGACCCTAAGTCTGATGAGTCTATCTTCATCGGATACTCACATAACTCTAAGGCTTACAGGGTTTTCAACAAACGGACCCGAACTATCCTGGAAAGCTCAAATGTTGATTTCTCTAAATCTGAAACCTATCTGAATGCTAGTTCTAGTAATGTGTCTGCATCTTTCCCTGAACTGTTCCCTTCACCACCGAGCACAGATCCGTCTTCTAACTTTTCTGCTTTAGACTTTTTAGATCTCGCGGAATACGATCTGCACACTCTAACGAGTCCAATCGTAGTTCCCGCTCCAACAGGTTCGACCACAACCACAGTGACATCCGATGCCTTCGTCACGGAGCCCTCCTCCAGCACTTCAACTCACTCCGTGACACCTGAGTCCGCGGCTCCCCCATCTGAAGTTTCATCCGCAGCTTCACCGGCACCTGATCAAGAACAGACTCCGTACCCTGTTCTTACTCCAATTCCAGAAGAAGCTCCACTACCTTCCCCGAGCACAGCCCATCGATCATATGCTCAGGTAGTCAGAGAGCCCCGGTTAGAGGCTGCACCGCGGATCAATCAGGCTGAAGGCTCATCAAGTGGGAACCTAGAAGAGATCCTTGCAGTCCAGGACGAGAACGACTCATCTAATAATCAACAAGCTTATGTCACTCACCCTCATACTCGGAAGTGGACAAAAGATCATCCTCCCTCCCAGATCATCGGGAGTCCTTCACAACCAGTCACCACGCGATCTGCAAAGCACACCGAAAATCTGATCCTATTCGGTGGATTCTTGAGCGATTTCGAACCATCGGATGTTTGGCAAGCTCTCACCGATCCCGACTGGGTGATCGCCATGCAAGATGAGCTGGCCGAATTCGAGAGAAACAAGGTTTGGCGCTTGGTAGAACGACCATGGGGAAAGACAATCATCGGCGTCAAGTGGATACTCCGGAACAAAACCGACGAGAATAATCTCATCATCCGGAACAAAGCTCGCCTGGTTGCCAAGGGTTATCGCCAACAAGAGGGTATCGACTATGATGAAACGTACGCGCCAGTAGCCCGAATCGAAGCGATCCGAATCTTCCTTGCGTATGCTGCACACAAAAACATGACAGTCTATCAGATGGACGTCAAATGTGCCTTCTTGAATGGAATTCTTCAAGAAGAAGTGTACGTGGAACAACCGGAAGGGTTCGTCGATTCTCGATTCCCGAATCACGTCTACATTTTGTACAAGGCGCTTTATGGTCTCAAGCAAGCTCTGAGGGCATGGTACGAAACTCTCACTGACTACTTACTCGGAGTTGGCTACAAGAAAGGTACTATCGATCCCACTCTGTTTCTCAAGAGGTCAGGTAAAGATTTAATTATCGTTCAGATATACGTGGATGACATTATCTTTGCGTCTACAAAGCCTGAGATGTGCCAAGAGTTTGAGAACACCATGAAATCCCAATTCAAAATGAGCATGATGGGCGAGTTGACGTTCTTTTTAGGACTTCAAGTTCGACAACGCCCTGATGGCATTTTTATAAATCAAGCCAAATATGTTCAAGATCTTTTAAAACGATTTGATTTCGGTGGTTCAAACTCTGCGGCCACACCAATGCCCAGAAATTTTCAACTTTCTGCAGATACTTCTGGTAAACCGGTTGACCAGAAAACCTATCGGGCAATCATTGGTTCCCTTTTATATCTCACGGCCAGTAGACCAGATATCGTTTTTTCCACGGGTGTCTGCGCTCGTTATCAGTGCGATCCGCGTGAGTCTCACCTGTCTGCTGCCAAAAGAATCCTTAGGTATCTGAAGGGCACACCGGACTTTGGCCTCTGGTACCCAAAGGATTCTGGTTTCGAACTAATTGCATATACAGATTCAGACCATGCAGGTTGTAAGCTAAATAGGAAAAGCACATCTGGTGCTTGTCAGTTCCTTGGAGATAAGTTGGTGAGTTGGTCATCCCGCAAACAGAATTGCGTTTCCTTATCTACCGCGGAGGCAGAATATATTGCTGCCGCCTGTTGCTGCTCGCAAGTTCTGTGGATGAAAACTCAACTCGCTGACTTCGGATACAACATGCATCGGATTTCCATCTACTGCGACTCCAAGAGTGCAATTCAAATCACGGCGAATCCAGTTCAACATTCTCGGACGAAGCATATCGACATTCGCTATCATTTCATCAAGGATCACGTCGAGAAAGGTAACGTTGAACTTTACTTTGTTGAGAGTGATTATCAGCTTGCTGATTTGTTCACCAAGCCGTTTGACGAGAAGCGTCACTTTTTCCTCCTAAGCAAGTTAGGAATGCTAGACCTCCCTGCCTGAGGTCTAGGGGGAGTCGGGAGTTCTAATATTATATGCATGTGTGTAGGGGGAGTCTGTAGGAACTCTGTAGATATTGCATGAATCGAGGGGGAGTACTAAGTCCTGTATTTACTGTTTGGTGTGCTCACTAACGTTCTCGGATCTACAACATCTTGGATACCATATTGTGCCTTATTTTGTAGGTGTGGATCCTCACTACGACTTCTGGTTACTTCAGATCAGAACTCGCACTAAACCCAGTGAGACGTACCAGGTAAGTCTCCTTTCTCAGAAATCGAGGGCTGAACTTGTAACTTTTTATGAACTTGAAAGTTCAGGGGACGGTAGAATACATGTCTTGAACTTACAAGTTCGGGGACTAAATTTGCCAATTTCTGTTTCTTAAAGTTCAGGGACTCGTTTTGCAATCTTGCGAAACTAGTAGTCCAGGGTCTGTTTTGAAACTTTCTGAAAATACAAGTTCAGGGACTTGTTTGTAAGTTTCCACAAACTTCAAGTCCAGGGGTGGTTTTTGCCAAATAGTGAAAGTCGGGTTAAGAGAGCCAAAAGGAGAGCCAAACACAGTGTTTTTGACCCAAACACAGTGTAAGTCGGTAAAAATATAAATACCGGTTTTCAAGAGTTACTTTTCACAAATTTCAAATTTTTCATCTTTTCTCTCTGGATTTCTCACCCGAACCCACTTCGCGCTCAATTTCGGTTTTCGCTCGTTTGTGCTCCGATCGTCGATCTTTTTACATATTCGGATTCCTGGTAAGTAAAACGATCAACCCTTATATAGTTTTAACATCTAAATCTTCTGTTTCAAGGCCTGGATCGAAGCCTAAAAGTTTTAAACTTACCCGAAACCCAAACTTCTTGGAATGGGATTTCGGGACGTTAAAACGATCCATTATTGCTTAAAAACTTGTTATGAACTGATTTAGGATGCATGTTGATAGTTTAGGGCTTTAGATCGATGATTTTTGAGCGGTTTTTAAGTTGGAAATACAAACAGTCTTCGTTTTCCGACTCGGAAAACTTGAACATTCAAGTTTTCCGAATCGGAAAACTTGAATGTTCAAGTTTTCCGCTTCCTTAAAACGATGATCAGTTATGTATGTTTTCCGATTCGGAAAACTATGTTTTCCGAATCGGACTTGGTCTCAGTTTTCCATTGTATCTTTTCCGACTCGGAAAACGTGGAACTACCCTTATGGGTTTCCAAGGTTTTCCGACTCGTTTGAGAGACCAAGTTTTGCCAAAATTTTTTCTAAGTATCGTGACATTTTCCGAATCGGAAAACAATGTTTTCCGACTCGGAAAACCTACAAGTTTTTGTTCTCTTATTTTTTCAAGTGTAGGAGTTTTCCGAATCGGAAAACACCCTTTTCCGAATCGGAAAACTTGTCTGTTTGAATTTATTCTATCTTTCCTAAGTGTTGAGTTTTCCGAATCGGAAAACATCCTTTTCCGAATCGGAAAACTCCCCTCGTATAGCTTGCTCGTTTTTCGACTCGGAAAATACGAAACACTCTTTATTGGGTTTTCGAGTTTTTCCGACTCGCGCCTAGTCGAGGGTATAGTCTTTTCACGTTGTATTATTTCTAACACTTAATGTCTTGCAGAAATGGCTGATCAACAACCAATTGCTCCTACTTCACCCGTCGCCAGTGCTGCTGATCTCGCACTGATCAACCCGGCTGAAATCCGCGAGATCCACCAGAACAACCAGTTCGTTGACTTGGCGAACTTCACTGTCCAAGATGACGTTGTTCTCGAGATTCTCCGAGCTCATCCCCTTGCATACGCGATGCAAGCCACTGCTGACATCCCGATGATATATCTGCAGCAGTTCTGGAACACTTCCCGTGTCGAGAACCGGGACGGAGTGCCAACCATCATCGGCCGAGTGGACCAGACTGATCTGGTCTTCACTGTGGAGGATCTTCGAAGAATCCTTCGTCTGCCAGCTGAAACTCCAGAGGCCCCGTTTGACCCTCTCGTATCTGGACCTGAGCTCTTCAGCGAAGTGCTCGCTCTCGGAGTCCACTACACCGAAAACAACAGGCCGAAAGGAATCTCCCAGATCACTCAGGGAATGCTGCCCCCGATCTGGTACTCATTCTTTAGTATCCTCAACCGCACGCTCTCTTCCAAGACCCACGGCGTGGACAAGGCATCCACCCAGTTCTGGCACATTTTCCATGCGGTCGCCTACGGGAGGCGGATCGACTTTGCTCAACAACTTTGGGCAGACATCATCAGTGACGTCAGAGCTGGGCCAGGATGTGCGAAACACACATCCATCCCTTGGATGCGCTTCTTCAGTCTGGTCATTCGAGATCACATGAACCAGAACCGTGCTGTCCGACGCAGATCAAGCCATCTCCGCTTCGAAAGCCAGCAGATCGGCCGAGCCAACAAGAAGAATCTGAGGCCTGGTCAGGTAGAGATGCACATTCCGGCAAACGTGCTCAACATGGCAGACCGTAGGTCCATGAGTGTTAGGATGTACCGTATCTCCATAGGCTTAGAAGACACGTCTACGGACTCCTCAGAGCCGGGGAGCCCTGCCCAAGACGTGCAACCCGTCCTACCTAGAAGCCGTGCCTCTGGTACGGCGGGCCAGAGCTCCAGTGGGGGAGCTTCTGGCTCGGGAGTGATGAGAGTTGACGTTAGGGGAGGAGAGGGTAGAATTGTCGGTACGTCTGCCACTCCGCATACTTCTCGAGCCGGTGCATACCAGACGATGATTCAGAACCGTGCCACTCGTGCTCGCACTCCTACTGTTGTGGAGGAATCATCTGATGTCATCCGCGAACGCGAGTACACGAGTCATTTCCGCGTGAAGCAGTACATGGGCATCCTTCAGCAGTCTCCGATCCACTCGTCATCGGAAGAGCGCCGATCGCCGACACCGCCGCAACAACCCACTGGGGAGGACGTGGAAGCTTCCCCACAAGAACAAGCACACGTTCCTCCACCACCTCACTCGGCGGCCGTCACTTCTCAGGGAGGCGAACCCTCAGGCGAACCATCTGGCGATGACTCCGACGGTCACGACTCTTCCGAACACACTCCTTCGGACCGTCGTGAGCCCGATGACAAGGCAACTGATTCAGAACAAGTGGACTACGGCTCCGACTCGGAGTTCCAGCTTTCAGATCCACCAAAGGGCGGGAAGGCCCAAGTGATAGATTTGGATGAAGCCACCTCCTCCTTCAACGACGACCGGATTTCAGGTGATCCCACTCTTATTGCGGATCTGGCGTCTGATGATCGAACTGTCGGTCAGGAGGAAGAAGGTGGGCCGAGGTTGCTACCGGCTGGGGACGAGAAGACAGCGAAGAAGAAGAAGAGAGAGAGAGGGGAGAAAAGGAGAGAGAGAGCAGAGGAAAAGAGACCGAAGACGTTGAGGTCCAGTTAAGCGAGCCTTGGGCTCAATTAGAGGAGGCGGACGTAGAAGTAGAGCCGCACAGGTTAGCAACGGATGATTCCTTAACACTGAGTCCAATCCCCACAGAGGCAACCCTCACACAGACCGGTCACTCGCTGACGTCGGGTCAAGTCGCTGGCAGCCAACCAGCGCATTTGCACGCCCAAACCGACCACTCGACCATCTCTCAACAGATGGTCGTTTCATATTCTCACGGGGACTTAGCTCAACTTCCACCAACCACTCACTTGGAGTCTGTTGGTGTTGAAACGAGAGAGGAACCGCCCCGCCTCTCGACATCTTTCCGTGCACCAGTCGTCCTAGAACCACTCACAGAGACCTTTAGGGTCATTCATTTGGATAGGACACTTTTGGATGCATCATCTGCCCGCCCAAGTGGCGAGGCCGGAACGGGGAGAGTCGGTGCGTCAACAGACGCCCTTCGAGGATCCACCGGAAGCCCCGACACCGTCAGCATCATACCAGCGGTGACATCGGGCCGAGAGAGTACCTCTTTAGGACTCTTCTCGTCAACTGGAGCCCAAGTGGCACCGGGTTTAGTTCTTCCGGGACAGGGTCCGACAGACTCGAGCAAAGTCTCTAAAGATGCTCACGCAACACCGGGGCTTTTAGGCCTGACGGATTCGGGCGGAATCCTTAAAACCGCCCCTGCACCAACGGGACGTTTAGGTCCGACGGATTCGGACGACATCCTAAAAGTCGTCCAAAGCAGGTTACTAGCTGTGGAGCAAGCAAACCAGGCTCGTGATGCGCGGGTCGAGGCACTTGAGAAAGCCTTGGCCGAGACGGAGAGGAAGAGACTAGCTGATCTTGAGGCGTCGCGCAAGCTTCAAGAAGACCGGGATGCGGAGCTCTACGAGCTCAAACGGAAGATCAAGGGCAAACACTCTGAGGCTGCCCCGTCTACTGAAGCTCCCATTCCCAGGCCATCAGAAGACGTCCTCAGGCTTGCCCCTCCGACTTCGGGCGACCTTCCTCCGATCCCAGGCTACGTCACTGAGGTGGAACACATGATGCTGATCACTTCCTACACCACTCAGAACGACCGCCTGTCCGCCCAAGTCAGAGATCAAGCGGCCCAGATCGAGCTACTACAACAAAGGATTCGAGAACTGGAGGCCGTGTGTCGGTCCCAGGCTCAGCCTTCGAAGAGGAGGCATGATGACGCTGATGACTCCGCACCAGGTCCTCATGAGGGGGAGGTACAAGCTGCAAAACGGCTTCGCACCGACCTCTAACCTGGTTCCGGCTCCGGTTCAACAGCTCCAGGTTCCTCAGCCGCCCCTCGAGTGCTCCCACAGACTCCGATGCCGCCGAAGCTCCCTATGTCGACTCTGAGACAGAAGACATTCCGGACATGGGGAGTTGGCGATATGAGCGTATCCCGGAAGGGGAGTCAGTTCAGTTTCCCCAGATGACGGACACGGCTCAGATTGATGCCGTTCTCCCAGAAGCAGCACCGACGGATCCTTCAGAGTTCCAAATTCCGGAAGCAGCCTGGAAGATCTTGAGGTCGCTTGCACAGAGCCTAAGGGTCTATCAGAAGGGAGACGACATCGTCAAGGATCCTGACTACGCCAACCTCCTCTCAGCGCTCAAGTTTCCAACTCCAGAAGCCCCACGGACCGTCCACTCTACTGATCCAGAAACCGCTGCTCCTACTGTCATCCAGCTCAACTGGAACCACTCCATCATCTTCCGCCCGTTCCTAGAAGAAACGTTCACCCGCATCTACCAGCAGGAAAAGCTGCATGCTTGGTCTCGAAAGGTCTACTTCGGGATCTCGCACATCAAGAACAAGAGAAGAAGGACAGCCTACGTTCACCAACGGATGTGCAACTGGGCCACTCATGGACGCCAGAGGATCAGACGTCGCTTTATCAAGGTAACTGCTATGCGCCCCTACAGACATGGCCATCAGTTATTCCTTGAGTATGATGTCCGCATGTACGGCACCGGTGTCCCTCGAGGTGAACTGCAGAACTGGACCTTCACGGAAGCTGATTTAGATCGGGTGCATCTGGAAGACCTTCTCACGATCATCAAGTACCTCCAAGGCCCGATCCTCTGACCAGAGCACTACAGAGATGGCACAGAGATACTAAAGAAATACGTCCGTCACGCAATCTCTCTCGCGAGAGTGACGGACTACCAGCTTGCCATCGAAAGCCGCCAGCCGAAGGTCAACCTGCTTAGACCAAACCTGCTCGTTCCTGGTATCGATGCCTACATTCCGTACATGCCAACCAGGATACCTGAGCATGGGGTCCTTTATATGACTCGGAAGAAGAAGGAGCGCAGGTTCATGAGGTTTGGAGAGCTCTCCAAGTTCTGCGATGGGACCCTTCTCTATGTCTACAATGGCATGCAGAGCAGACTGCTGGCGGATCAGGTACCAAGTCGGAGAATCATAGACGGAAAAGGGAAGCTGCTGGAGGCAATGAGGTTGATCGAGAAGAAGCTTAAGGAACGGTTGATGTACAGACGGGCAGAGGCTGCAATGCAGATGAGAGCGCGGATAATCGGCGAATGGGAAGAGTACCTGCAGATGTCCAAGTGGGAGCCAGCACTGGAGCTTCCACTACCATTCTGACTTCTTCACAAAGGGGGAGATTGTAGGACCTCTTTGTTGTGAAGAGTCAGAATCCACTATCTTTACTTGCTTTCATTAGTTAGTTTGATCTTTCCTGTTATTAGTTTAACTGTTTCTTTGCCCTTGTTTAGAGGTATGTATCCTCGGGGGCCTTTATCGTACATTTGTGTAACTTGATCTTACCTATATAAGGTAAGAGATGTTAGGGTTTTTCATATGAAATCATATTACCATTTTGGGAAACTTTTCCTCCATTGTTATACTCTTTCAAGCTCTCATTGATTTCAATCAAATTCAAGGATTTCCATCCATTTCTTCATTCATTTCATTGTTTTTGGGACAACAGGATTGGTGGGTACACTTGGAGCGGCTCTCTGGCGGTCCACATCGGTGCTTCGTCTCCCATCTCAAAAATCAAAGTTCTCGGGCGAACTTTGTCGGCTTTGGATTTCTTTTTATTTCTTTTTTTGAACTCTCTCTCCGGCTCCTCAAATGGCTCTAACAAGTCTGTCGTGACTGAAACCACAACAAACGGTTACGGGCAACTTGCGGAAAACAAAGAGATAACTAAAATAAAAATATAAATAACTAATTAAACTAGAAAGCGAAAAACTTGCAAGGGAAAGAATCCCTTACAAGGATCGATTAACAAAACTAAAAAAGACTAAAATCTAACAACTACCGTTCCCCAGCAACGACGCCAAAAAACTTGATGCGGTAATTATCATACATAAAAAGCGTAACAAGTTTTAACCCCTAATGCCTAGCCACTGTCTTACCACATATACAGGCAAGCGTACCTGATCGTGAGTAATATAGTGTAGGAAAGTCCAGGTATCGTATCTACCACTGGGAACGGTCAAGTTATCGTAGATTAAAGTCTGGATCAGTGTAATTAACCTAAAGCTTTGGGGGGTTTTTTATGAAAAAGGTTTTACTAATTAAAAAAACACTAAATTAACTACGAACTAAGAAAAACAATTAAAGACTGATTAAAGATTATATGAAGGAAAAACAGTAGTACTTATCATGGTATAGTGAATCCCCAAGTGAATGATTTAAATAGGCCAAAGGTTTGGTTGTTTTGACTATTGTAGGAATTTAAGTCTAAGACACCCTAACATGTGATGACTATGGTTATTGACTAGGACACGGTCCTCCTAATCCCAAATACTAAATCGTTTGGTCCACAATCTAGTGTCGGTTTACCAGTCCTAATTAATATTGCATGGATTTTCTACTATCTGGTCACTCTTGGTCCATGTAACCCCTTAACACAACTCTATTGGTCCAAGGTCAGGCTAAGGTAGGTTGTTTATCCTCTCGGAGTCTATCTGTTTTGGTCCAACAAATACACCCAACCAAATGAATTCAAATCACCAAACAATACAAATTAGAAAAGAACCATAACACACATTCAATTAATCAAAACAAACCAATAATCGTTAATCACAAAATTATCATCCACAATGGTTCATCGACCATGACAAGTACCACTATTAAAAACTACTCACTAAGCATAACGAAAAGAAAAGCAATAATCGACATGATACCGACAATACAACGACGGATGATCGAAGATCGACTCCCACAGCGTATCGGCACCACTCGGACTTTCACTCTCGTTTCTGCCTCGTAACCCGTACCGAAAATCATGCTTTGAACTGAAGGAGGAGGCTGGTATTTAAAAGAAAACGTCCAGGGGTCATCTGGCGATCGCCAGACTGCGGGTTTGGCGACGCCAAACACTTAGTTCAACTCTGGTCTTCATCTTTGTCGAATCTGGCGGCGCCAGATCTGGAAACTCGCGAACGCCAAATTGCTCCTGTATTGACTTTGTGCATTTTTCACGTTTTCTCGCCTTTTTTCGTACTTTTCCGTTCCACGGCCTCCAAATCCTTCATAAACAATAATAAGCTCATTTAGTGAGTGAAATGATCAGAAATGGGTGAGAAATGGGGTAAAGTCATACAATTAAGCTCAACCAAAACATGTATAATTTTGGTGTTATCAAAATCCCCACACTTAAGCTTTGATTGTCTTCAATCAAAAGACTGAAAGATAAGAAAGATAACTCCAAAATTATCTCCACCCAAGATCATCCAAGAGAACAAAGATACTCACACAATCGAACACACAAACAAGACTCATTAAGCAATCGGATACCAAGATCAACCTCTTAGCCTCACAAAGTATGAATAATCATATAAAGTGTATCTCTCGGGGGTAAAAGTGTATATGTAAGTGATCACACCAATACTCGACTAATTCCCGCATGCATAAGCTTGTCACCAAATCTAATCTCCACCACTGAGAAGTTGTCAACCGTCAAGAGGACTTTAGGATTGTAATATTAGGCTAAGGGTTAAGGGTAGGATAAAGGATATATAAGTGACTAAGGGTTTTGCAACAAAAACTTGAAAACTCAATCAGTAATGATCCAAACAGTGAAGCAATCTGACTTTCGAACAATGAAACTTTGGGATGAGCATTCCTCTCTTTCTTTTAGAATTGGCCTAAGCCTATGGCTTATTTGGGGCACAAATTCTTTTTCAACCTTTTCAGCTACATTCTTTTCTTTTCAACATTCTTGACTCTTTTGATATTTCTTTTTCTTTTCTGAGTCTCAAATATTTTCTCTTTCTTTTTTCCTCTCTTTTTCTTTTCAGAGCAGCAACTATGTTGCTTTTGGGCTCTTTTAAATCTCAATCCCATAAAAACTGTCAGATTTGAAAAACTGGATCAAAACATCTCAAGAATCAAATTTAAGTTACGGCCAAAAGATAGATAAAACAATTAGACTAAAGGATAAGGTGTATAGTGGGTAAAAGAAATGAAAAGGCTAAGGCTCAAAATGGTTTACAAGGGATGAAGTACTAATGATGAGTACTTTTTTTTTGATCAAAGGCTAGGCAAATCAAATAACCTTATGATGAGGTTATCTGACGAAGGCTAAAAGGGTTAGAAACGAAGGCCTCTATCAGTGCAATGGTGATAAATACTCCTCTTATGTGGTCTCGACAAGCATTCAAATGACAAGTTCTACCTTGGGTCAAAGTCGGTATTCCTCACGAAATAAATAGTATAACAATTAAGGCTCAAACTCTCAAAGGAATTGGGTGAGGCACTCATGGTAATCAGTATTCCAAGGCATCCTTTTACTCAACTAATCCTATTTAGTGTTCTCCTATGCAAGCAACTCAGTCTGAAAAACAATCTCAGATTTCGAAAAAAATTGGGGTCAAATTCAAAGCTTTAAAAATTTGAAAAACGACAATCCATAAGCAAAAGTGAACCCATTTAAACAGATAAGTCTACATAACCCCCTCCCCACACTTAAAATTTGCAGTGTCCTCAATGCAACAATCAAAACAATTATGGAGTAATTGGGAAAAAGAGAAACTTCCCGGGTTATGTGACGAAATCTGTTCTGATCTCAGAGTGTGTCCAAAGATCGTGCTCGACCAAGGATCATAAATCGCTGTATCTACTACCAAAAAGAAAAAGACAAAGTAAAAATGAACTAAAAAAATAAACCAAACTAAAGCAATTAAAATACTTAAGATCCTAAACAAACCAACAAAAATAAAAAGTTGTCCAAACCAAACCACACACAAACAAAGCAAAATAAAATTGTTTACGACAACCATATCGAATAAGGGAGATAAAAGAGAGAGATCAATAAGGGCCACGAGGTTGGTTTTGCCAATCCTCGTAAGTCGGGTAACCGGGCGGAGCATCCTCGGAGTATGGCCAAAATGGATGATGGAGCATACGCGGTATTCGGTTGAATACCGAAATGAGAGGCCATCTGGTTCATCACTCCACTTTGCCAGTTGGCTTGGTGAAGAGCCTCCACGGTGTTGTACTCCACATGTTGATGATGACGGCCATAAGACAATGACATCTCCGAGAGTCGGTTACTCAAGTCTTGCTAACCCGAATATGCTGTCCATTCCGCCGGTTGTTCTCCCGCACTCGTCCCACTCGTTCCACCGGTCTCATGCGTGCTCCTTGCTTGACTCCTCGGTTGACTCCTCGTCCCATAAGCTTGAGGATTATGGATCCATGCGTTGTAATCTCTTCCACCATATGCTCAACCTTGCTATACCCATGCCACAGAGTTGGTCCATGTCAATCAATCCCATCTCCCCAAGGTTCATCATCGAGGCAATGGCACCCTCGGTAAGGATACCGAAGTGCTTGGCCAAGAGTGTCACGTACTGGCCACCAACTATGCGACTACCCTCTCGATAACCACTTCCTTGGCAAGTTGAACGGCGATGAGATACGGAGCATTCGGATATTTGTCATCCGTGGTGAGTTGCTCAAGAAGCCATAGATCATAAACCGAAACTTTCTCCTCACTTGAAGAACTAGCATTCACCGCTTGAATAGCATGCGGTGTAGAAGTCTATCCGAAGAAGCAAGAAAACCTTTCACTTTGAGATTACCACCATAGTCACCTTCACCTAGAACCGCCCAAGCCAATTGAGGATCAAAACCATCCGGCCTTTTCGAAGTCGCCCACATGTACTCCACGAATCCGGGAGCATCAACCTCCTCTTGGGTATATATCCCCAAAGCAACGGCAAATTCGACCACAGATAGCGATCTCCAAACCCCGCCAAGTCGGAACGTCATGCATGACTGATGAAACTCCTCAAGGGCCTTGATCGCGTCGAAACGGAATGTGGCCACGAACTCAACAATAAGCTCGCGATAAAGGGTCTCGGCAATGTCAAAGACTCGCTCCTATGCATGGCAAATATAATACTCGGTGCTATCCTCATCGTAGGCGTGCTTCTCGAGTATCGCCTTGATATTGTTTTCGACACTCATCGATCGAAGAAGGTCCCAGTCAACTCTCCTCGGAATTAGCACTTGACGGGCAAGAAGTCGGTTAACGGTATCCCGGTACTCCTCCCGTTTCGGGGCATTCAACGTTGGGTCATTCATGAAATAGGTGAACACGTGACTCCCATCCGGTGCACGGAAATTGGTTGCGGTGGAAGTTGACGATCGGGTCCTTTGTCTCTACAAAATCCAAATACCATTGTCTTAGAAGATTTAATCCATAAACACAAGACAAGGTTTATTCACATTAAAACTCAACGAGACAACTTCCATGATTAACAAATTCAAGTATCAAATTCATATATGAAAAATCAAAACAAAGGGGATGTGGAACATCCCCACACTTGAACTTTTAGTCCAATCTCAATTGCAAAGTAATCTAGCTAAACAAGAATGGGGGATTTTGATGTTGTCAAAATCCCCACACTTATCATCAAAGCATATTCACTAGATTAAACGATCAACAAGCATGCTAGAATGAAATTTCAATCAAAACATAGTGCATGCATCAATCAATAAGCTCTAAACAATCAATGGTGTATCAAGAACAATGTCAAATCCATATAAGCACAAATACACCATTGATGCCCAAAACAAGATCCAAATCTCCCAAATCAAGCTATCCTCATGAAATTAAAGTTAGGAAACATACCTTGTTCATGGTGAATGATGAAATTGAAGCTCAAGAAGGTCGGATTTCGCAAGGACGTGAGTGGATTTCGCGGCGCCTAAGAGAAATTAGGGTTGTGTTCTTTTGAAAAAGTGAGAAAAGAGGGTTAAAAACCCGTCTGCACTGTTTTCGCGTCGCCAAACCCAGGGTTTCGCGTCGCGAAACAGGAGGTTTCTGAAATATAACCTAATTTTCTTAAGCTTCGCGTCGCTAAACGGTCCTCCTCGCGTCGCGAGATTCGAAATTTTTACCTGTTACCATGACTTACCAACTTCGCGTCGCCAGAGTTGGAATCTGGCGATCGCGAAGTGCCTTCTGTTTCCCACTTCTGAAAAATTCCATCGCACTTCGGATTTGCTCGATTGTGGTTCTTATCTCTTCCGTATGGTTACCTAAGCAATAGCAAACAAAAACATTAACAAAAACACACATGAAAATCATATAAATGAAAGAAAAAAAAGCTCGGGTTGCCTCCCGAGAAGCGCTTCATTTTTGAATGGGTCTAGAGCTCGACCCCACTTTCAGCTCATTTCTTGGCACGTCGGGATGACGAGCCTCTCTTCTTCCTGTGATCTTTCTTGGCGGGTCCCGGCTCATTAAGTTTCTGATCCTTTTGATGCATCGGGTTAGGGTAATCCTCCTTCTTCTTTCCATGCTCATGCGGGAGTAACGGGCAGTTCATGCTTTTCTTGTAGGCCAGAGAAGGATCTTCATACGGTTCATCGAGGTGTCTGACTGGCTCTCCGTTAGGATCAAAGTAAATCCGATTTTCTCCATATCCCAAGGTCGTCACCAGGTTCCGCATATCGGTATTCACTTGAGCGGCGTGCAAGAAAGATCTCCCGAGGATTATCGGGATCTCCGTGTTCTGTGGAAGATTAGCTATAACGAAGTCCGTATAGTAAACAAAGTTGCCAATGCGAATTGGGACTCCTTCCGCTATTCCTAATGGCTTTGTCACGTAACCGTTCACGCCTCGGTATTGATAGTCCGTTGGAAGAATCTTTGTAACTCCCATTTTCCTGCAATAACCAACATGCATCATGTTAAGTGCGGCACCTGAATCTACCAAAGCAAGACCTTTAAATTTATGACAAGAAATGGGTAAGTTGTAACTCCCTGGGTCATGCTTGATAGGTGCAATGTAGATGAGGTCATCTTCCGGTGCTTTTTCCTTCTCTTTCTCCTTGCCTTTGTCCTCTTTCTTTGGTATCACGAACTCTGCGTATCCGCCTTGCTTTCCATCTTCCTCCTCATCATCACTTAAAGCTTCGGGTACTTTGAGTCTTAGGTGTTCGAATGACACGGTGAACCCCTCCGAATCGTAATCCGTGGCATAATCGGGCTCACTTTCACTCTCAGTTTCCACGTACTTCTTTGTGTAGATGTCCGTCCACTTCTTCTTCGATGGTTCTTCGGTCATCATGAGCATCGGCTTCACGTTCTCTACCTTCGGGTTAACTTGTGTTTGTGTCGGCAACCCCCCTTGAGTTCTTTCACTTAGCATTTGCGAAACACGTCCAACCTGCAATTCCAAATTCTGGATGGTACTTTTTACGTAAGTATGAACTCACCTCATCATTTAACTTCTTTTGCGCATCCATGAATTGGACAATTCGATCTTCGATAGAAACACGTGGCTCTCCATCCGGTCTTTGGTTTTGTTGATTTGGTGCAAAGAAACCGGGAGGTCTCGGGATGAAATTACGATTGTTGTTCCACCTCCCTTGGTAATCGCCTCGGTTAAGATAATTCACCTCCTCGGGTGTCATCATTGGACGATTCGGGCAATCCTTAGTCAAATGTGGTCCATTGCACTCCTCGCACCCAACCTGCAAAGCATGAACAGATTTAATTAGTTCATCGATTTTTCGTTCAAACTTTACCTGTTGGTTTTTCATAGCGGCTAGTTCATCGGATGGATCAAAGTCGGTTGAGATTTTCCCGGCCATCCTTGGGATTTGCAAGCGCTTGTCCGTCCTCCAATCTATGTTGTGTATGAGCATGTCTTCGAGGAGCTTGTAACCTTCCGTGGGCGTTTTGTACATAAAGACACCTCCGACAGATGAATCCAATGTAGCGCGTCAAGAATAAGTAAGCCCACTATAGAAAGTTTGGACTTGTTCACTCTTATTCAATCCGTGACTCGGGCACGAATTTAGAAGGTGCTTGAAACGTTCCCATGCTTCGGATATGGTCTCCCCGTCATCTTGTTGGAAGGATCGGATATCGGCTCTTAACTTGTAGATCTTAGACAGTGGAAAGAATCGGGAAAGGAACTTTGAACGAAGTCCTTCCCAAGTAGTGATCGAACTTGGCTCTAACGAGTGCAACCATGCCCTAGCTTCTCCGGTGAGCGTTAGAGGAAAGACTCGGAGACGAATCGCATCATCTCGGCCTTCCTCCGTTTTGAATAGATCACAAATATCAACGAAGTTCTCCATGTGAATGATAGGATTGCTATCGTTTTTCCCGTCGAAGGTAAGGTCCTTGATCATGTGTAGGAGCTTCCCCGGGATTTCTTTGTTTAGGCCTGGCTTCGTGATCGGATTGGTGGGTACAGTCGGAGCGGCTCTCCTGGCGGTCCACATCGGTGCTTCGTCTCCCATCTCAAAAATCAAAGTTCTCGGGCGAACTTTGTCGGCTTTGGATTTCTTTTTATTTCTTTTTCTGAACTCTCTCTCCGGCTCCTCAAATGGCTCTAACAAGTCTGTCGTGACTGAAACCACAACAAACGGTTACGGGCAACTTGCGGGAAACAAAGAGATAACTAAAATAAAAATATAAATAACTAATTAAACTAGAAACGAGAGTGAAAGTCCGAGTGGTGCCGATACGCTGTGGGAGTCGATCTTCGATCATCCGTCGTTGTATTGTCGGTATCATGTCGATTATTGCTTTTGTTTTCGTTATGCTTAGTGAGTAGTTTTTAATAGTGGTACTTGTCATGGTCGATGAACCATTGTGGATGATAATTTTGTGATTAACGATTTTTGGTTTGTTTTGATTAATTGAATGTGTGTTATGGTTCTTTTCTGATTTGTATTGTTTGGTGATTTGAATTCATTTGGTTGGGTGTATTTGTTGGACCAAAACAGATAGACTCCGAGAGGATAAACAACCTACCTTAGCCTGACCTTGGACCAATAGAGTTGTGTTAAGGGGTAACATGGACCAAGAGTGACCAGATAGTAGAAAATCCATGCAATATTAATTAGGACTGGTAAACCGACACTAGATTGTGGACCAAACGATTTAGTATTTGGGATTAGGAGGACCGTGTACTAGTCAATAACCATAGTCATCACATGTTAGGGTGTCTTAGACTTAAATTCCTACAATAGTCAAAACAACCAAACCTTTGGCCTATTTAAATCATTCACTTGGGGATTCACTATACCATGATAAGTACTACTGTTTTTCCTTCATATAATCTTTAATCAGTCTTTAATTGTTTTTCTTAGTTCGTAGTTAATTTAGTGTCTTTTTAATTAGTAAAACCTTTTTCATAAAAAACCCCCCAAAGCTTTAGGTTAATTAAACTGATCCAGACTTTAATCTACGATAACTTGACCGTTCCCAGTGGTAGATACGATACCTGGACTTTCCTACACTATATTACTCACGATCAGGTACGCTTGCCTGTATATGTGGTAAGACAGTGGCTAGGCATTAGAGGTTAAAACTTGTTACGCTTTTTATGTATGATAATTACCGCATCAGCTACCCAATCCTATCTCTATTGCACGGAACTCTACTATCGGTCGCTCTCGGTCCGAGTAACCACCTAACACAAATCTCCGGGTTTCCGAAGGGAAGGTCAAGAAAGGTTGATTAACCTGTCGGAGTCTATCTATTTTGGTCAAACAGATACACCCAACCAACGAGTTCAAATAACCATACAATACGAATCAAATCGGAATCAAAGACAACATTCAACAAACCATGTATCTAATTAATAAAATAAAATCCAAAGTATTCAAACCATAATGAAAACATAAAAGGAATCAATACATATACTAATTACGAATGCTTAGACAAACCAACTAAAGACCGGTCGATTTGTTGTAGCATCCCCTCGAATCTCCTCCGTAGTCGATCATCGAGCCTCCATCTTCTCGGGTTGGAAACCCTAAGCGGCTCCCAACATCTAACCTAACTGATTTTCTGGACTGCTGGTAAATTTCTCAATTTCTGGATGATGATAACTGAATGACCCAAGGCGTTAATTTATAATAAACCCGTCAGACCCGTTTTCACGTTCGCGAAACGGCAACTTCGCGGAGCGAAACGTGCACGATCAAACCCTAACTTTCTGGAAGCTTCCGAGCGAGAAAAACCGACCTTCGCGGCGCGAGCAGGTGCCTCGCGGCGCGAGCAATACCCTTCGCGGTGCGAGCGGTGTTAAAACCAGCTTCCGAGATCTTCCGGAATATTTTCTTGCCTTATCTGCTGAAGATCCGTCTTTTGGAGGAAGTTATCTAACTTAGAGAGCAAGGAAACCGTCTTGGGAGCCAAGAAATATCCATATTTCCAAAGCTTGCACAGAAGTCTCCTTTTTGACGCTTTTCACCCTCTTTTTATACTTTTACGCTCAAGTACCTCCAAAACCTACAAAATTAGGATTTACACCTTTTTAAGTCAAACAGTATCGAAAATACTCTCAAAATAAAGATAAAAGTGGGGAACTGATGCAAGTAAAACATGTATAATTTTGGCGTTATCAAAATTCCCACACTTAAGATTTGCTTGTCCTCAAGCAAACATCTGATAAAATAAGAATAACGACAAAATTATCCTCCACCCATGATCATGCTTTGAAAGAACAAGGATAGTCGCCAGAAATGAAACACAAGTCAGACACAAATCAAAGCTTTCCAAGTCATCCAAGTCATGCTCAACCTCTTACCCTCACAAAGTATGTATCAAGTGTATCTCTCAAGGGGTAATATGTTATATATAGTGATCACACTGATACTCGACATCTTACCAACGCATATGCTTGTCACCAAATCTCATCTCCACCACTGAAAAGTTGTCAACCGTCAAGAGGACTTTAGGGTTGTAATGTTAGGCTAAGGGTAAAAGGTAGGATAAAGGATATTTTTAAGTGACTAAGGGTTGTAGCAAAAACCTGAAAACAAATCAGTTTAAGAATCCAAATTAATCATCTGACTTTTTGAGATTTTTAGAGCTCGGGATCACTTTCACTATCACTTTTATATCGGTCTAAGCATATTGCTTATTTGGGGCTCGATATTTTTCTCTTTTTCTTTTAAGCACATCGACTCTTTTGATTTTGCTTTTGATGAGTCGTTTTTCTTTTGACTTTGTTTCTTTTCTTTTCTTTTCTTTTCTTTCTTTTTCAAGCTCTATAATTTTTTCTTGAGTAGCAACTATGTTGCTTTTTACTCTTTTTTTTTTCATTCTAACTCTTTTCACAATCCCTTTCTCTATTTGTCAGATTCATAAAACGGACCAAAAACATGAAAAGCTCTCAACTTTGAGCTACGGCCAAAAGATAGATAAAAATGAAATGGGCTAAAGGATAAAGTATATAGGGTAAAGAAACGAAAAGGCTAAGGCTCAAAGGGGTTACAAGGGATAAAGTACTAAAGATGAGTACTTTCAATCAAAGGCTAGGCAAATCAGATAACCTTATAATGAGATTATCCGACGAAGGCTAAATGGGTTAGAAACGAAGGCCTCTATCAGTGCAATGGTGACATAGTTTCCTTATGTGGTCTCGACAAGCATTCAAATGACAAGTTCTACCTTGGGTCAAAGTCGGTATTCCTCACGAAATGAATAAACAATTAGGCTTAAACTCTCAAAGGAATTGGGTGAGGCACTCATGGTAATTAGCATACACATGACTTTTTCAAACTCATAAAAACTCCAAAACGTGTCTTCCTAAATGCAAGACTCTTTTGACTTCCACAAAATTTTTGAAAAGATCATGGATTTCGAAAAAATTATGCCATATAATTCAAATAAAATCAGATAAGCAATTAAGCACAATAAGGACAAACAAGCAAAAGTTTACTTAACCCCCCTTCCCACACTTAAAAATTGCAGTGTCCTCAATGCAATAACAATTTAAGCATGTATGCGGAAAGGTAAAAAGATAAAGAACGAATACTGCCTGGTTTAAGGAAACTGAAGCTCCGACGAACTACTGAAATCCAATTCGTACAACTGATTCGAGGGTCTACACACCAAATCTGAACAACTAAAAACAAAAACAAACAAACTAAAAAGAAAAATAAAAAGATAGTACGGTACAACCAAATCGAATCAATAATATCCAAACAAATCATCGAACCAAACAATCAATGGGGTCCACGGAATTGGTCCCACCACTAATCATAACTCTCGTAACCTGGAGGACTTGGGTCCTGTGGATGCCACACATCATACTACGGTGGTGCTGATGGTCGGAACTCAGGGTTTGTGAAGAAACCCATCAATGACTGGTTCTGCCAGTTAAGTGACCTATGAATCTGAGTATCATGATAGTGCGTACGGGACGAGAGACCCTGAAAAGCTGTATACGCGTCCCAGTCGGACGACATCTGATGTGATCCCGAGGGTCTTGCCTCGTCTTGCTGCTGTTGATGTTGTGGCTGCTGTGGCTCATGTATCTCCTGGTCCTCCGGCTCTACTCTCACTCCAATCCATACCCACGAACTACCAACTCCTCTCTCTATCACTCTCATCCCCATAAGCTGGTTCTGGTCTATGCGGCCTAACTCTCCCAAACAAGTCAATAAGGCTATCACCTCCGGTGTCAGAATCCCATGGGAAGAAGCTAGGCGGGTGATGTAGTGACTACCTAAAAGTCCACTCGAGGTCCGGAATCCTCTAGCTCCAGTAAGAAAGTCTGCTATGATAAATGCTAGATGGGTGTGGCGGTCTCGGCTAACCAACTGATGAAGTAACCACAGCTCAAAATCCCCTATCTTGTCCTGACTGGACTTCCTCTGGTTCAGGGTGTAGGCTATCATCCTATGTAGGACTCTATGCTCCGGGTCTACTAGGTTACCAGACTTGGTGTTGGACCGACGGTACGGCCCTTGACCAAGCTGGCTCCATAACTCACTATAATCCAAACCCTCAGGTGGAGCTAGGGCGCACTGTCCTATGTAATACTCAAAATAATCGGTGCCTACCATCCCAGCAGTGTAAAGTCTAAGGGAGATAGCGAACTGTGCTAAGTACTGCCTAAACCATCGGCCACCCAAACGATATGTAATACAAGACTGTCTCACACTCTCTCCCTCGATCCTCGTCAAATGAATAGGTCGCTATGAACTCTAAGGTCAACTCTCGGTAGATAGGCTCACGAAGGTCTAAGGCGGCTTTCCAAGCCATACTACTAAGCTCACTGTCGGGCACACTCGGACCTCTCTCAAAGTACCTCAAAATATGTCCTGCCGCCTGGATACTATGTAGAAAATCCCAGTCCAACGTCCGGCCAATCTCAACGTGGCGACCCTTGATCGCCTCAAGGTCTCTGATCAGCTTTTTCCGTTCGTCTTCGTCATATTGCGGCTGCAGCTTGAATCGCAAAAACTCGTGCTCGCCCGATGTGGTCCTAAGAGAACGGGTACGCTACAAGAACACACATCAAAAAGTCAATGCACACACTTGATAAAAAATGAAGGTTTCCTTCCCACACTTAGTTATTAACCACACTTTATTAAATTACTAAAGAGATGGGAACCTACAAAAATTTTAAAAGCCAAGAAATTTTGATCAAATAGGTTCCCACACTTAGAATATAACCTATCCCCTTACAAAATATAAAATTAAGTAAAAAGGATAATATCAAGCATTTTTAACAAGTTATGCAAAAATTGGCCAACGAAAACATAACTTGTCGAAACAACTTGATAAAAGTGAAATTATTCACTTAGTGCAAGACGGAAACGCAAAATAAGCACATATCAAGAACAAACACTTTCAAGAATAGTTGCCAAAAAGAATAAACCAATCTTCCCACACTTAGCGTTTGACCGTATTTTTCACCTTGAAAACCAATGGGAACCCATTTAAAAATAATTTCCTTGTTTGGTTTTGGGGTTCCCACACTTAGAATCTTGCAAAATTTGGTGTTAAAAATAAGCTTAAAATGCCGCCAAAAACTCGAGTTTTAAAACGAAGCGAAAAACTCACAAAATTCTATATAAAAATTGCTTACGGTCAAAACACCAAAGAGTGGAGCGATAAAGTTTCAAAACAATCCAAGGCAACCATTCAAAAAATCGCAAATAACCAACGAGCACATCCGAAAACAAAGATTCATGCTTTTCGCCAAAACGATAGATTGCACCTTCCCGTTTAAAATTGACCACATTTTTATAAAAACCAAAGTGACGAGAACCCTTTTTCAAAAATATGTAAACTTTAAGGTTTTTCGCAAAGTGGGTTCCCACACTTAAAAGTTTTACCATCTAGTTTTTACAAAACAATTTGTACCCAAAAACGCCAAAAACTTGTCTAGATGGTAAAATAGGCTTCAAGCATCGTCGTTTAAAAATTTGTTTTATTAAAAAGCTCCTTGCTTGAAAGTTTGAAAATTGGTCAATTACCGATGAGGAAGATTGCATCTTTGAACAAACCAAATGTGGCGAAAAACACGAAGGCAAGCAATAAGATTTAAACAATTAAGCACAAAGTGATTTTCCCAACAATCATCCATCAAAAATTTGTAAAACCAAGTAGGGAAAAACAACAAAACAACTTGCAACAATGGAGTTCATCATATTTAAGCACACTAGCAAGCCATAACACAAAAAAAGATTCAACAATTAAGCACCAACAAGGCTTTCCCCAACAATTGCTCAAAAGCTTCATGCAAAAACCATATTGGGGAAGAACACCATCTAAGCTCCAACAATGGAGTTCTACCAAAAACAACACAAAAATCCATGGAAAATTACAAAATTAACATGCTAGCAAGTTTAAACAACTTAAAACACGCATCAATTAAGCACACAAATTCGGTTTCCCCCACCCATCACACAATTCACACACGAAATCAAATTGGGGGAAAACCACCATGGAAATACCTTCAAAACCGAAATTGGGGATGGAGAAGAAGAGGACATACCTTTTGAGCCATGGAATTTCAAAGAATCGGACCTAAGAATGGATAGAAATCGAAAATCGCAGCTTAGAGAGGGTTTCGCGGCGCTAGAAGTGAGAAAGAAGTGAACAAACCCTAAAAATCGCGATATAAAAACTGGGGTCTGTTCGCAGCTCGCGGCGCGAGGGGAAAAAATTAGGGCACTGGTCGAAAATACGAAGCTCGCGGCGCGAAGCTTAGGCTCGCGGCGCGAAGCTTAGTCTCGCGGCGCGAAGATCGAAAAAGTTACATTTTTGGTCCCTTCACTATTTTCGCGACGCGAAACTTAAAATTTCGCGAAAGCGAAGCACCTTCTGTCCAAGTTCGAAAAATTTTTTCGCTCAAAAATTGATTTGGTTGACTCCACTTAACTCTACTGACTCAAACTTAACTAAAACTCAAAGAAAAACTGAAAAACGAAAAAACATGGGTTGCCTCCCGAGAAGCGCTTGTTTTTGTCTTGAGTCTCGAGCCTGACTCTGAATTTAATTACGGCTACCTAAATCAACACACCCTTCACTTGCATCGAAGTTAGGGTGATGGTGGTGGTAAATACCTTGGCTCGACTTACCTTCGGGAGATTTGCCAGGTAGAGTAGCATACCACTCACTGCTCCGGTTTGTGTCCTGTTTCTTTGAAGAATGATTGCTACATTCGTACGAGCTTGGCCTTAGATCCTTTAAATGTGTTGCTAAGAGAGTTGAGTTGTCCAATTGCTTTTGACAATTGGCCTCCCAAAAAGGATCTTGGGCCGAGATTTCCTCACACCGAACCGCGCGTGGATTGACCTGTGAAAACAAAGATTTGGTGTTAGACTCGTTACTATCAATTATAGGAGGACTTACCTTTTGTTTAGGAGAGCATTGTTCCGGCGAGGATTCTTCGAATTGATCATCTTGCATTAAAGCTCCGAGTCCATCTAGGCAGTCTTCATCATGGTATTCTTCCTTTGTATTAACCTGCCATGAAAACTCTTCGTCAGAATCGTCTGAATCAGACCATGATGGACGTACCTTATGTGGAATCCATGAATCCTCTATTAGTTGGGCATCTTTTTGCGGAGGGGGTTCAACATCATTCTCGAGCTGAGTAGCTTCTATGTCCATCTGTTCATGCGAATCCTGTCCAAATAAAATCAATTCGTTAGAATCATTGTCAACTCTCAAGCTTGGACAACTTACCTCCGGTTGAATAACCAATTGGCCCACTGAATTTATTCCTTCTATCGCCGGCTCATCAATCGGCTGTGTTTCCTTTGGAGCTTCGGATTGGATATCTTCTTGTAAAAAGAGCTCAAGTTCGTCCCAAAATCCATCATCCGATTCCGTACCCATCCATGATTTATCCTGCAAAAGTAAATTTCTGTTAGTCTCATTAGGTGTGACAACTGACAGTTTTGACCTTCAGGTTAGCTACTCGTTAAGTCACTCAGTAGCGTTTCCATAGGTTAAAAATTTAGTCATTTAAGTTTTTAGAAGAAACTAGGTTAGTTGCGTGAAAAATTTAGGCAAAAACCTAAAAATCCCGAAAACTGCCCGAAAAAGCCCGAACCGGCCCAAAGTCACCCGAAAATCCTATAATGCCAAATTTAAAGTCGATTTATAAAAAAAAATGAGATATTTTATTTAAAATATAAGTAAACTGAATCAAACAATCCAAAATCACCTTCGAAAAAGTCGGTTTCTACCGAAAAAACGTCAAACGCCCGATACTCCGTTCGAATTAACAGTATTTTCTTAACTCTTTTATAAAAAAAAAGAATTATGAGAGGGTTGGGTGGGCCCCACATGGCCGGCCACCCCCCTAGGTCTCTCTCTCTCTCTTTTGTTCCCAATAAAATTAATCATACACTCTTTTCCCATTTTCATTATCATTTCATTTCAAATCTCACTCTCTCTCTCTAGTCTCTCTCTCTCTTCGATTTCTCTCTCTAAAACCAGCCACATTTCATCCAAAAATCTGAGTTTTGAAGAAATTTAATAAAAGTTTTGAAGTTCTAGTAGTTGTGTGTTCAAAGGTAAGAGTAGATTATATGTTTTAGTTTCAATTTTAGCTCATTTTGGAGCTTTTTCATACTCTTTTTGAGGTTTAAAACCTCTTTGGTGGTTGAATACCACTCTTGATGTTTGAGGACAAGAATGAGCCTTAGAAATGTGCAAGAACATTCAAAGAAGGCAAAATTCTATGAATCCTCCTTATGAACACAAGATTTGGAAGTGAGAATCTCTTGTTTTGATGTTTTTGATTCTCTTTTTGGGGCTGAACTTTTATAATAGTTCATGCATGTGTTTTTGATGGTATCTAAATGTATTCCATCTATTTATTTGATATATGATAGGGGTTTTAGTTTATTATTCAAGAAAACCCCAAACCTTGGTGATTTTATGTGTTTTTGGTGAATAAAAAAAAAGGGGTTTTGGAATCCGGATATTGCTGACAGAATTGTTGCATGTTGTTTGTACGACCCAAAAAGGGTGTTTTTAGATTCATTCTCTTCTGGAAATTTTATGGTTCAATATTTTATGTGTTAGGGTTCAAACCCCACTGGAATGATTCAACAATTCCATGTTTTGAGCCCTCAACCATGTTAAAACTTTTTAGTGTTCATCAGCCTCTAGTCAAAATTTTATATCAACTTCATGCATGCATATCTTCTTGATAACTTAACTAAAATGCATGATTCTTGATTCTAAGTTCAAGTTCAGTGAGTTAGCTTTCCAAAGAAGCTGATATCACATGATTTGGTGGAGTTTTGAATGTTCAACCAATGAAAAGAAATTCGGAGTGTAATCTGCCCAATGATGGCAGATTCACATGCTTGAATTCATGAGGTCATATCTCATTCAAAAATCATCCAAATCGTGTGAAACAAGTTTCATTTGTTAGATATTTGAGTTAGCTTTAAAATCCCTTTTGAAATTCAAATTTTGGAGTAGTAATGAAATCTCTATGTTACAAACTCCACTGACTTGTATTTCCAAGATTGATACATGCATACTGATTTTTCAAGAATTTTTAAAATATGTTAAACATCTCCTAAAATCATGAAATTTGGTAGGATTGTTGTTAATACCCCCAATATCAGTGGATAAAATTTTGGTAGCTTAACTCCTTTTAGAACTAAGCTTAATGGTAGCATTTTTGAAACAATACAAATCTGCCAGAATCAGATTTCTTCAAAAGGGTTGTTTTGCAAATATCAAGAAATCCTCATATGTTTGGACATTGAATAAAGTAACAAAAACATATTTTTGTATTAAATTGAACCTAATAAAATATAGTAAAGGCATTATATAGGATATCGGTATTGACTTACTAAATATGGACCGTTGAATTTAGAACTTACGTCAATTACGTATGTGATAGGGCATATTTAGACTCGGAGTCGGGACTTAATCACGCACTAACGGTTGTTTAGAAACGCAAAAGCTACCCCAGGTGAGTATTCACATCCCCACTTTTTACCGTTTTTACGTGTTTTGGGGTGAAAAGCATGTTTACAAATGATTGTGAATAATTGTGAAAATGTTGCGAAATGAAATGTGTTGTGAGCTAAATTTGATATGTTATGAGGCATGATATAGTGAGTCTGAATTGAATAAGTCCCCGGTAACTACTATTAACTCATAACAATGGGCCTATAATACATGTGGATAGCGCTATTTGGTTGACATACCCACCTTAAACTGACGAGGAATAGGTGCACTGTATTGAATAAAATTTTTACACATGTGGGATTTAGTCCCACCGCTGAGGTAGAATAGGGGCGTAGCATGTCATAAATGGCAGGATTAGTAGTGACTCAAAGAATAAATATCATGCGATTAACTTAACCCGGGAAATTTACTCACATTTGATACTAAGCTAGAAATGGAGTGAGCAAAAACGTTCACTAATGTTCAGGCTAGTATCGGTAGTGGACAGAAAGGTTCACTATAACTGGTTTATGAAAAATTGAGTGAATAAAAAGGTTCACTAAAAATCTGTTGCATTTAAACTATTTTGTGCATATGAAAACCTGTGAACTCACCAACTCTCGTAGTTGACGCTTGTTTTAACATGCTTTTCAGGAAATCCGAAGGTTTGATAAGGCTTAATTTTGGGGTTTTGTAATCACCAATCAAGACTATGTCATTTTCGTTTTGTTAAAGTCTGTAAACTTAAACTTATGGTTGGATTGTAATACTCTGTAAACTTTATTTATTTTTGGGTATGAATGATTGGTGTTATTTATCTCCTATCGCTATGAAATCTAGATTGTCACACCTTGCGGTTCCGCTTAAGCGGGGTGTTACAGATTTGGTATCAGAGCCATAGGTTATAGAGAACATCGGTTTTTCATAAAAACCAGTACTATAACCAACCTTTTTCTAAAAATAAGTTAAAACTTTTAAATTATAAGATTTCGATTTATAGGAGAATTTAGATACTAGTGTGATTAGGATAGGTGCTATTCTGATATATCATAGATATGCGGAGCCTGATCACCTACGCCTAGCCATGATATAAGTAGGATAAGACTTATGAACTAATCATACTGCTAGAGTTTAAAAGTTGAAACTTTCTAGAGATTTCCTGAAAAACGTAATTTGTGTGAGTTTGCATATGACATGTACAAAATCTTTCAAAAGTGTTTTCCGTGAATTGACTTAATTCTTTTATCGCAGCTAACATGTCTCAAGAGACCGACCCCTCCGAGTACCGGTCCTATGGATCCCCCGAGCACCCCCGGAGTGGGAACAGTGCTCCCCGATCCCATACCGCCGACCGGGAACGCGACCCCTACAGTGACAGCGACGCCGATTCCCACCGACCTGTCCTTGCGACCCGACCCGGACTTAGGGTTCGCACTACCACTCGGAAGAGTGTGCCCTTACCCGCTAGGATGACCTTCCGCGTCCCCGCTGGGGACGGGGCAGGGCCATCTCGGGTGAGAGGCCGAGGCGGATCCTCCTCGTCGTCGTCATCTTCGTCATCGGCATCTCCACCGCCCTACCGACCATCGTCTCCAGTAGCCCCTGTCGCCCGACCACGGCCTGTCACCCAACCACCACCGATAGCCCCAGTCCCTAGACGCCCACCGATGGCTCGTGCCCCTGTCCTGTGCCTGAGGGGAATGACCCCGACTGAGCGTCAGGAGGTCGCACGTCTAGCCCGAGGCCAGGGTATCCATGAGCATATGATCGACCACCACGATCATAAGATCGATTCCCTGATCGATGTGGCCGGAGCTGATAGCCAGCAGCTCACTCGGGTGGTGACTCTCCTTAGTCACACCATGGCCTCACTCCACCACTTGTACACAGTGGTGTATTTGGTGGTGGCCTTGGTGGTGTTGTTGTTTGGGTGGGCTGTCTGGAGGGCGAGATTCTAGGAGTTGAGATCTTTTAGTAGACCGTATTTGATGAACTTTCTTTTAGAACTGTTATTTTGAGGCGTGATGCCTAATTGTTGAACTATTTATGCTTTTATTTGGATGATTGTAAAACTGCTATGATATTTTGGGTATTTTTTTTGGATGGTTATTTAAACCCAAAATTTATGCTATGGTTATTTACTACTAATGGTTATGAATGCATGCTTATTGTGGTTTGCTTGAAATGTCTAAAAGCACTATGTTAATTTGATAGCATGGAATAGTATGGCACTTGAATTGTGAAAAGTAAGTAGAAGCGTAACTACACTTAGATTATGTAAGAAGTCACTAAAACGATTGAATATGGTATTGTTTTAGAAACATGCCTCCAAGAAGAGAGGATCCGGAACTTGCAAGACTTGTGTCCGAACAAGTAATGGCTTCGTTACCCAACATAGTCAGCCAAGTGGCAGCCGGATTTAATACTAATCAAAACAATAATCAAGAAACGAGAGAAAGGGATTGTACGTACAAATCCTTCAGGAGTTGCAACCCCAAAGAATTTCATGGAACCGAGGGAGCAGTAGGTTTGTTAACTTGGATTGAAGGCATGGAGTCTGTCCTTCACATTAGCAAGTGCCTTGAAAGAAACAAGGTCGAGTATGCCGCCTGTCTACTTCAAGGACGAGCTCTAACATGGTGGAACACCCAAGTTCAAACCCGTGGCCGTGACGCAACTGGCCAGATTACCTGGGAGGATTTCAAAAAGATGCTCGAGGAGGAATTCTGCCCAAGGAGCGAGATCCAAAAGTTGGAAGCTGAGTTATGGCATCATGAGATGAAAGGAAACGACGTCACCACCTACACTACCCGATTCCACGAGTTGGCCAAAATTGGTACCACACCTGGTGACACCGGAGCAGAACCGAGTTGATAGATATGTTTGGGGATTATCCCCAGAGATCAGAGGAAATGTAACCGCAGCAGACCCAAAGACTCTGCAGGAAGCAGTCAATCTAGCAAACCGCCTCACCAACAACGCTATCCGATCAGGAACGTTTTCAAGTGACAAGACTAAGGGAAAGAGGAAGGTGGAGGAATCTACCAAACCACAGTTCAAGGGAAGGTCAGGCATGGATAGAAGAGTGACCAGGAACTACGGAGTGCAGACTCAGGCAGCAGAGAAAGAGAAAGGGACATATCAGAAGTGTGGCAAGTGCGGGAATCATCATGCTGGAAGGTGTGTTATATGCCTTAGGTGCAGCAAGGGAGGCCATGTTGACAAAGATTGCAGAAGGAAAGCTTGTTTTGAGTGCGGAAGCTTTAATCATTACCGGAATGCTTGTCCCAAGATGAATCAGAGGCCTTACGCGAACCAGGCGCAGCCAGCAAACCAAGGAAATCGTGGAGGATTAGCTCGAGGAAGAGCGTTTGTGATTGGAGCAGAAGAAGCAAGGCAAAACCCTGATGTGGTCACATGTACGTTTCTTCTCAACAACTATCCTGCTACTGTGCTTTTTGATTCCGGAGCAGATAGGAGTTATGTGTCGTTAGAATTCAGGCCTATGATAAACAAGAAGTCACAGAATTTGAAAGAAGAGCATATAATTGAATACTCTAATGGAGAGTTAGTCAAGGCTAACAAGGTAGTCAGAAAACGCACTCTAGGCTTATCAGGAAAGGAATTTAGCATAGACTTAATCCCGATCAAGATAGGGAGTTTTGACATAATAGTTGGTATGGACTGGATGTCCAACCACTGAGCGACAATATGTTGCGCTGAGAATATAGTTATGTTAGCGCTACCCGATGGAGGTGTACTCGAAGTGCATGGAGAAAAGCCAAGGAGAGACATTAAGATAGTGTCATATATGAAAATGCGAAGTCATCTACGGAAGGAATGTGTAGCATTCATGGCTCATGTCATAGATAAGAAGGCCAAGGAGAAACAAATCCAGGATATTCCAGTCATGCGGGAATTTGCTGAGGTATTCCCGGAAGAGCTACCTGGATTACCTCCACAACGACAAGTAGAGTTCCACATTGACTTAGTTCCCGGAGCAGGCCCCATAGCAAAGTCGCTATATCGTCTAGCACCGTCCGAGATGCAGGAGTTGTCAAGTCAACTTCAAGAGCTGTTAGATAAGGGATTCATCCGACCTAGCTCTTCGCCTTGGGGAGCCCCCGTGTTGTTCGTCAAAAAGAAAGATGGATCTTTTCACATGTGCATCGATTATAGGGAGCTGAACAAGATCACCATTAAGAACCGTTACCCTCTTCCACGCATCGACGATCTATTCGATCAATTGCAAGGAGCGACTTACTTCTCCAAGATCGATCTTAGATCCGGATACCACCAGATGAGAGTTCGAGAGGAAGATATTGCCAAAACAGCGTTCAGAACTCGTTATGGTCACTACGAATTTCTGGTCATGCCTTTCGGTTTGACGAACGCTCCAGCAGTTTTTATGGACCTGATGAACCGAGTATGTTGACCGTACTTGGATAAGTTCGTGATTGTCTTCATAGACGACATCCTGATCTATTCGCAGAGCAAGGAGGACCATGAGCAACATTTGAGGTTGATACTGGAATTACTCAAAGCTGAAAAGCTTTATGCCAAGTTCTCAAAGTGCGAATTTTGGATTCGAGAAGTATACTTTTTAGGACATGTGGTGAATAAAGAAGGAATACATGTTGATCCAGCCAAGATTGAGGCTATAAAGAAATGGGAAGCCCCGAAGACGCCGACAGAAATTCGACAATTTCTCGGTCTGGCAGGCTATTGTCGGCGATTCATTGCAAATTTCTCCAAGATTGTGCAGCCGCTGACAACCTTAACGCAAAAAGACAAGAAGTTTATTTGGGGAGAGAAACAAGAAGAAGCGTTTCAAGTGCTCAAGCATAAGTTGTGCAATGCACCCATTCTGTCATTACCCGAAGGAACGGATAACTTCGTGGTGTATTGCGATGCTTCACATCAAGGCTTTGGATGTGTTTTGATGCAGAACGAGAAAGTCATCGCCTACGCATCCAGACAACTGAAGGTCCACGAGAAGAATTACACCACTCATGACTTGGAGCTCGGAGCTGTGGTGTTTGCCCTTAAGATTTGGAGAGATTATCTTTACGGCACCAAATGCACTATCTTTACGGACCATAAGAGCCTCCAGCACATTCTAGATCAGAAAATGCTGAACATGAGGCAGAGAAGATGGGTTGAGTTGCTCAGTGATTACGACTGTGAGATTAAATATCACCCAGGGAAGGCGAATGTTGTAGCTGATGCGCTAAGCAGGAAGGAAAGGGTGAAGCCTACAAGGACGCGGGCCATAGGAGTGTTAGTACAGACCAGTTTAAAGGTCAGATACTTGAAGCCCAGAGGGAAGCCTTAAAGGCTGACAACCTAAAGAAAGAAACTCTTCACAAGATGGAGAAGGAATTTGAGGAGAAAACGGATGGAGTGCGTTATTTCAAGGGTAGAGTTTGGATTCCAAAGGTCGATCAGTTGAGGACAATGATCATGGACGAAGCTCATCAATCAAGGTACTCGATACACCCAGGATCTGACAAGATGTACAAAGGACTGAAGGAACACTATTGGTGGCCTGCAATGAAGAAGGATATCGCCACCTATGTGAGCAAATGCCTAACTTGTGCAAGAGTTAAGGCAGAACATCAGAAACCATCCGGACTTTTACAGCAACCGGAAATCCCATAATGGAAATGGGAACGGATATCGATGGATTTCGTGACCAAGTTACCCAAGACTAAAAAGGGACATGATTCGATATGGGTAATCGTTGACCGACTCACGAAATCTGCGCACTTTTTGCCAATAAGAGAAAGCGTTAGCATTGATAGACTTGCGCAATTGTATGTCAATGAGATAGTTATGCGACATGGAGTGCCAATCTCGATCATCTCCGATAGAGACAGCAGATTCACTTCACGATTTTGGCAGTCACTACAGGGAGCATTGGGTACCAGCGTAGATTTGAGCACAGCTTACCATCCTCAAACCGACGGACAAACTGAGAGAACCATACAGACGTTGGAGGATATGTTACGTGCTTGCGTGTTAGAATTTGGAGGTAGTTGGGATGATCACCTACCCTTAGTCGAGTTCTCCTACAACAACAGCTATCATGCCAGCATCCAGTGCGCTCCATATGAAGCCTTGTATGGACGCAAGTGCAGATCCCCACTTAATTGGTTGGAAGTGGGAGAAAGTCGACTAATTAGGCCTGACATCGTTCAAGAAACAACTGATAAGATCAAGATGGTTCAAGAGAAGCTTAAAGCGGCCAGAGATCGCTAGAAAAGTTACGCCGATAATCGACGGAAACCGTTAGAATTCCAGATTGGCGATAGAGTGCTACTAAAAGTATCGCCCTGGAAAGGATTAATAAGATTTGGAAAGAAGGGAAAGTTGAGCCCCCGATTTGTTGGACCATTTGAGATCTTGGAAAGAATCGGACCAGTCGCCTACAGATTGGACTTACCCCCAGAGCTCAGCACCATTCATGACACTTTCCACGTGTCCAATTTGAAGAAATGTCTGTCAGAAGAGACAGTAGTCTTACCTCTGGAGGAAATCCAAATCGATGAACAACTGCGAACTACGGAGGAACCAATTAAAATCCTTGATCGAGAAATCAAGCAGCTTAGACGCAGTAAGATACCGATCGTCAAAGTTCGATGGAATTCAAGGCATGGCCCGGAGTTCACTTGGGAGCGGGAGGCTTTCATGAAGAGCAAATACCCGCATCTATTCCCAAAAGACCCCTATGGAAGCAGCAAGAATTAAATTTCGGGACGAAATTTCTTTCAACCGGGGGTAAATGTGACAACTGACAGTTTTGACCTTCAGGTTAGCTACTCATTAAGTCACTCAGAAGCGTTTCCGTAGGTTAAAAATTTAGTCATTTAAGTTTTTAGAAGAAACTAGGTTAGTTGCGTGAAAAATTTAGGCAAAAACCTAAAAATCCTGAAAACTGCCCGAAAAAGCCCGAACCGGCCCAAAGTCACCCGAAATCCTATAATGCCAAATTTAAAGTCGATTTATAAAAAAAATGAGATATTTTATCTAAAATATAAGTAAACTGAATCAAACAATCCAAAATCACCTTCGAAAAAGTCGGTTTCTACCGAAAAACTTCAAACGCCCGGTACTGCGTTCGAATTAACAGTATTTTCTTAAAACCTTCGGATTTCCTGAAAAGCATGTTAAAACAAGCGCCAACTACGAGAGTTGGTGAGTTCACAGGTTTTCATATGCACAAAACAGTTTAAATGCAACAGATTTTTAGTGAACCTTTTTATTCACTCAATTTTTCATAAACCAGTTATAGTGAACCTTTCTGTCCACTACCGATACTAGCCTGAACATTAGTGAACGTTTTTGCTCACTCCATTTCTAGCTTAGTATCAAATGTGAGTAAATTTCCCGGGTTAAGTTAATCGCATGATATTTATTCTTTGAGTCACTACTAATCCTGCCATTTATGACATGCTACGCCCCTATTCTACCTCAGCGGTGGGACTAAATCTCACATGTGTAAAATTTTTATTCAATATAGTGCACCTATTCCTCGTCAGTTTAAGGTGGGTATGTCAACCAAATAGCGCTATCCACATGTATTTTAGGCCCATGGTTATGAGTTAATAGTAGTTACCGGGGACTTATTCAATTCAGACTCACTATATCATGCCTCATAACATATCAAATTTAGCTCACAACACATTTGATTTCGCAACATTTTCACAATTATTCACAATCATTTGTAAACATGCTTTTCACCCCAAAACACGTAAAAACGGTAAAAAGTGGGGATGTGAATACTCACCTGGAGTAGCTTTTGCGTTTCTAAACAACCGTTAGTGCGTGATTAAGTCCCGGCTCCGAGTCTAAATATGCCCTATCACATACGTAATTGACGTAAGTTCTAAATTCAACGGTCCATATTTAGTAAGACAATACCGATATCCTATATAATGCCTTTACTATATTTTATTAGGTTCAATTTAATACAAAAATATGTTTTTGTTACTTTATTCAATGTCCAAACATATGGGGATTTCTTGATATTTGCAAAACAACCCTTTTGAAGAAATCTGATTCTGGCAGATTTGTATTGTTTCAAAAATGCTACCATTAAGCTTAGTTCTAAAAGGAGTTAAGCTACCAAAATTTTATCCACGGATATTGGGGGTATTAACAACAATTCTACCAAATTTCATGATTTTAGGAGATGTTTAACATATTTTAAAAATTCTTGAAAAATCAGTGTGCATGTATCAATCTTGGAAATACAAGTCAGTGGATTTTGTACCATAGAGATTTCATTACTACTCCAAAATTTGAATTTCAAAAGGGATTTTAAAGCTAACTCAAATATCTAACAAATGAAACTTGTTTCACACGATTTGGATGATTTTTGAATGAGATATGACCTCATGAATTCAAGCATGTGAATCTGCCATCATTGGGCAGATTACACTCCGAATTTCTTTTCATTGGTTGAACATTCAAAACTCCACCAAATCATGTGATATCAGCTTCTTTGGAAAGCTAACTCACTGAACTTGAACTTAGAATCAAGAATCATGCATTTTAGTTAAGTTATCAAGAAGATATTCATGCATGAAGTTGATATAAAATTCTGACTAGAGCCTGATGAACACTAAAAAGTTTTAACATGGTTGAGGGCTCAAAACATGGAATTTTTGAATCATTCCAGTGGGGTTTGAACCCTAACACATAAAATATTGAACCATAAAATTTCCAGAAGAGAATGAATCCAAAAACACCCTTTTTGGGTCGTACAAACAACATGCAACAATTCTGTCAGCAATATCCAGATTCCAAAACCCCCCCCCCTTTTTTTAGGACTATCTTCACCAAAATGTATCTAACTTTACCCTTATTCCTATTGTGTGTATCCAACTTCAAAATGTGTTATTGTATGTACCATACTTTCAAAATGTGTTATTGCATGTACTATACTTTCAAAAATGTGTTATTGTATGTACTCTACTTTTCAAAAATATGTTATTACATGTACCATTTCAACAGTAAATAAAGTACAATATTACATACAATAACACATTTTGAAAGTATAGTACATACAATAGCACATTTTGAAGTTGGATACACACAATAGGAATAAGGGTAAAGTTGGATACATTTTCGTGAAGATACTCCTTTTTTTTATTCACCAAAAACACATAAAATCACCAAGGTTTGGGGTTTTCTTGAATAATAAACTAAAACCCCTATCATATATCAAATAAATAGATGGAATACATTTAGATACCATCAAAAACACATGCATGAACTATTATAAAAGTTCAGCCCCAAAAAGAGAATCAAAAACATCAAAACAAGAGATTTTCACTTCCAAAAAGGAGGATTCATAGAATTTTGTCTTCTCTGAATGTTCTTGCACATTTCTAAGGCTCATTCTTGTCCTCAAACATCAAGAGTGGTATTCAACCATAAAGGAGGTTTTAAACCTCAAAAAGAGTATGAAAAAGCTCCAAAATGAGCTAAAATTGAAACTAAAACGTATAATCTACTCTTACCTTTGAACAAACAACTACTAGAACTTCAAAACTTTGATTAAATTTCTTCAAAACTCAGATTTTTGGATGAAATGTGGCTGGTTTTAGAGAGAGAAATCGAAGAGAGAGAGAGAGTAGAGAGAGAGAGTGAGATTTGAAATGAAATGATAATGAAAATGGGAAAAGAGTGTATGATTAATTTTATTGGGAACAAAAGAGAGAGAGAGACCTAGGGGGGGGGGGGGTGGCCGGCCATGTGGGGCCCACCCAACCCTCTCATAATTCATTTTTTTTATTATAAAAGAGTTAAGAAAATACTGTTAATTCGAACGCAGTACCGGGCGTTTGAAGTTTTTCGGTAGAAACCGACTTTTTCGAAGGTGATTTTGGATTGTTTGATTCAGTTTACTTATATTTTAGATAAAATATCTCATTTTTTTTATAAATCGACTTTAAATTTGGCATTATAGGATTTTCGGGTGACTTTGGGCCGGTTCGGGCTTTTTCGGGCAGTTTTCAGGATTTTTAGGTTTTTGCCTAAATTTTTCACGCAACTAACCTAGTTTCTTCTAAAAACTTAAATGACTAAATTTTTAACCTACGGAAACGCTTCTGAGTGACTTAATGAGTAGCTAACCTGAAGGTCAAAACTGTCAGTTGTCACATTTACCCCCGGTTGAAAGAAATTTCGTCCCGAAATTTAATTCTTGCTGCTTCCATAGGGGTCTTTTGGGAATAGATGCGGGTATTTGCTCTCGTAGTTGGCGCTTGTTTTAACATGCTTTTCAGGAAATCCGAAGGTTTGATAAGGCTTAATTTTGGGGTTTTGTAATCACCAATCAAGACTATGTCATTTTCGTTTTGTTAAAGTCTGTAAACTTAAACTTATGGTTGGATTGTAATACTCTGTAAACTTTATTTATTTTTGGGTATGAATGATTGGTGTTATTTATCTCCTATCGCTATGAAATCTAGACTGTCACACCTTGCGGTTCCGCTTAAGCGGGGTGTTACATTAGGATTAATGGATACTTTACTTACCTCTTGATGATTGAGGATTTGATCTTCCGGTTTTATCGTAATGATTTCAACCGGCTTTTCAATCTCCTCAATTTGTAGCCTCGGCTCAAATTGCGCAATTTTTGTGTAATTGCGGTTGTCCTCCTCCTGTTCTTGCCTCGCCCGCCAAGCAGCACTATGTTCCATACGTTGAGAGTAAGTATCCTTCTTGTCAAAATCACCAGACTTAAGGCGTTCCCATAGGTGAACATTAAGTTTCTGGGTTTCAACAAGGGCCATCCTCAATTCTCCAAGTTCATAATTTAGTTTGCTCATTTCTGAGTCATGTTGTTTTTGTGCTTTTGCGAGTGAGTTGGTGATAACGTCCTGCTCTTCTTCGGATCTCCTCATCCAGTCTGCCAAAAATTTCAGGAGCTCATTTTGCTTTTGCTCGAATTTCCCCATAGCTGCAATTTGATCACATTGTGCTTGCAGAAAGGCGCTATTGAGTTTGTCTTGAGACATCATGAAATTTGCTAATTCTTTTATAGACTGAGGAGTTAGCTGAAGGACGGAAGGTTCCGTGACTGTCTCCTTTAAAGCTCTTTTCTTCTTCATATCTGCAAAAGTGACAAAACAGTCACCCGGCGTAATACGAAAATATAAAAATAACTAAAATAAATAAAAACTAAACTAGAAAGCAAATAACTTAATCGGGAATAAATTCCCAATCAAGGATCAATTAACTAACTAAACTCTAGTATCCAACTAAGCAACCATTCCCCGGCAACGGTGCCAAAAACTTGATGCAGTAATTATTGTATATAAAAAGCGAAACAAGTTTTAACCTCTAATGCCTAGCCACTGTCTTACCACATTCACAGACAAGCGTACCTGATCGCGAGTAATATAGCTTAGGAAAATCCAGGTATCGTTCTTACCACTGCGAACGGTTAAGCTAGATGTCAACTAAAGCTATAATCAGTTAATCTGGAAAATTGGGGGTTTTGCTTTTGGAAAAGTATTATGAAAGATAAAAGATAAAAACAATTAATAACTAAATCCTAACCAAGAAGTGGAAAACTGATGAACAGACATACATTGGAGATAAATGAATCCATTATGGTTTACTTTCATAAGACATAGATTAATGATTGTTGTCAGAATTTAAGCACATAGCACCCAAGCATGAATATCTAAGATTATAAACCAGGCTGGTCTACCTAGTCCCAATACATAGACTGTTTGTCAGGCAATCTAGTATCAGCTACCCAATCCTATCTCTATTGCACGGAACTCTACTATCTGGTCACTCTCGGTCCGAGTAACCACCTAACACAACTCTCCGGGTTTCCGAAGGGAAGGTCAAGAAAGGTTGATTAACCTATCGGAGTCTATCTATTTTGGTCAAACAGATACACCCAACCAACGAGTTCAAATAACCATACAATACGAATCAAATCGGAGTCAAATACAACATTCAACAAACCATGTATCTAATTAATAAAATAAAATCCAAAGTATTCAAACCATAATGAAAACATAAAAGGAATCAGTACATATACTAATTACGAATGCTTAGACAAACCAACTAAAGACCGGTCGATTTGTTGTAGCATCCCCTCGAATCTCCTCCGTAGTCGATCATCGAGCCTCCATCTTCTCGGGTTGGAAACCCTAAGCGGCTCCCAACATCTAACCTAACTGATTTTCTGGACTGCTGGTAAACTTCTCAATTTCTGGATGATGATAACTGAATGACCCAAGGCGTTAAGTTATAAAAAACCCGTCAGACCCATTTTCGCGTTCGCGAAACGGCAACTTCGTAGAGCGAAACGTGCACGATCAAACCCTAAATTTCTAGAAACTTCCGAGCGAGAAAAACCGACCTTCGCGGAGCGAGCCCTTCCTTCGCGGCACGAGCAGGTGCCTCGCGGCGCGAGCAATACCTATCGCGGCGCGAGCGGTGTTAAAACCAGCTTCCGAGATCTTCCGGAATATTTTCTTGCCTTATCTGCTGAAGATCCATCTTTTGGAGGAAGTTATCCGACTTAGAGAGCAAGGAAACCGTCTTGGGAGCCAAGAAATATCCATATTTCCTAAGCTTGCACAGAAGTCTCCTTTTTGACGCTTTTCACCCTCTTTTTATACTTTTATGCTCAAGCACCTCCAAAACCTACAAAATTAGGATTTACACCTTTTTAAGTCAAACAGTATTGAAAATACTCTCAAAATAAAGATAAAAGTGGGGAACTGATGCAAGTAAAACATGTATAATTTTGGCGTTATCACTATGTCTCTTCCTGATGAAGTATTTCACTCCATCAGCAAGCTGAAATCTGCTAAGGAGATATGGGACACTCTGTGTCTCCAATACGAGGGCGCTGATGCTCTCATGGAATCTAGAAAGATTCACCTCAGACGTTAGTATGAGAAGTTCATCGCTGTTAAAGGTGAAACTCTCTCCCAGACCCATCAGAGGTTTAACTGCCTCTTGATAGATCTGAAGACCTACGACGTCTCCTACTCCAACTCGCAGGTAATCACTAAGTTCATGGAAGCTCTCCCGGATCACCGGGAAAATTACACCATGTGTCTTAAAATGTCAAAGGATATAAAACTATAACTCTCAGTGAGTTTTATGGTATGATGCTCAAGCATGAACAACACAAGACCCTTAAGTCTAATCTCATAAGAGATACTAAGGATGTCAAAAGCACCTCTCTTGCTTTAATTTCTGAATCTCCTCAACCCTCTAATCCTGTCTCAACAGTGACCATCACTGAGATAGAAGCATCTGACTCTGACCACGTCTCTGATACTGAGACTGAGCTCAATGAGTCCCTTGCTCTTCTTTCTAAGCATTTCAAGAAGTTTGGACGAAAAGGAAACTTCTGAAAGTCCAAACCCCTCTCTCTTATTAACAAGGCTGAAACACCTTCTGGTGACAAGGCCTCTGCTACTTGCTTCAAGTGTCAGGGAAGGGACACTATGCTACTGAATGCAGGTACAAGAAGAATCAGTTCGTTGAATCTTCTTCTCCAGCTTCCAAGGAGGACAAATACTGGAAGCTGAAGGCGAAATATCGCAAGCTGAAATACCAACGAAAAGGTAAAGGTCTAATCGCTGAAGGCAAAGGATGGGACGATTCCTCTGACGATTCCTCAAATGAGGAAGACACCACTGAATCCACATGTCTGATGGCTATCATTGAAGAAGCTGAACCAGTTCTCATGGCGCAGCTTGAGGACATCCCTGAAAAGGTTCCTGCTACACCTACTTCATCCTCACTCCCACCTTTTCAGGTATCTACTCCCTCTCCCTCTGATACTATGTCAGCGATGGACGCTCTTACCATCAATTTGCATAATGTCTTAAACGGCAAGTCCTCTGTTGAAAAGATCAATCTCGATCTTAGGACTGAGCTCAAAGAGTGCTATGAGAAACTCAAAGAGCTTGCCATTTATGAAACAAGTTACAAGGACCAGGTTCATGTGAACCAAATCCTTTGTCTTGAAAGAGAACAGGCTATCGCTGAGAAAGAGAAAGTTCTTGCTAAACTCTACTCTGAGAAGGTTACTGTCAAAAGTTGGGCTGATGCTTCTGAAACTGTTGACAAAATAATCTCCTCTCAGCGACATCCTAAGATTAGAACCTGTCTAGGTTTTAATAAAGACAATTTGCATGCTGATGATATCCCTGATAAATCTAGTTTAAAGTTTGGCATGCTGATGAAAATGACTCTACCTCTAACCAGCCCTCCATGGATAGGAATTTCTCTCTCCAACCACCAAAACCTTCTAAAACTTACTTTAAGACTCCTAAAGTCTTAGGTGGTGGACCTCCTTGGTCAGGGAAGCTGAAAACAGAACAAAACCATGTTCCCAGACTTAAAGTAGATATTATATCTAAGCCTGAGGAGAAGACACAAATTCCTCCTCAGACCGCTGAAAAGGATTTCTTGGACAAGGACCAACCCATCTTAGGTTTAAACATCCTAAGGGTAGTCTCTCTAAGGCTAAGACCTTCAGAAATTGCTATCACTGTGGTCAAAATGATCATATTGCTAGTAATTGTCCAAATGCTACCAAAGCTGAAAAGGCAGCTAAGGTAAAGAAAGGTCCCAAGGCTGAAAAATCAGTCAAAGGAAAGAATACTTTAATCCCTGATGCATCTAGCATCCCTGATCCTGTCAATTCTGAGAAATCAGAAATGACAGATGTCGTTGCCTCTACCTCAAATGCAATGATAATCTATGTCCCTGATGAGTCATCAAGTGCTGACTCAACTGGGCTCAACTTTATGTGGGTCCCCAAGACCACTTAACCTGTCTTCTTATTTCTGGGAAAGGGCATCTGGTATCTTGATAGTGGATGCTCAAAGCACATGACTGGAAACAAGCATGTGTTGGTTGACTTCAAAGAAGAAGCAGGCCCTTCAGTCAAATTTGGCGGTGAAGGAAGAGGTATCACTAAAGGTTATGGTACCTTAACCAATGGTAAGACTACCTTTAAGAAGGCATCTTATGTTGAAGGACTGACTCACAACCTGCTGAGTATCAGTCAACTTTGTGATAAGGATCACAAAGTCTCTTTCTCCAAGAAGGACTGTAAGGTGAAGAATAGGCACAAGAAAGTCATTCTCGGAGGACAACGTTTCCGTGATGTCTACACTATCAACATGGACACATCTACTGAAAATGTGTGCTTCATGTCCAGGGCCTCTTCTGACATCAACTGGCTCTGGCACAAACGTCTCTCTCACCTTAACATCAAAACCATCAATCAACTCTCTATCAGCAATCTGGTTGATGGTCTCCCTGAAAAGAGCTTTGCAAAGGAATCTCTTTGCTGAGCATGCGAAAAGGGAAAACAGACCAGAGCTTCCTTCAAATCGAAGCAGGTCTCCTCTATCTCCTCTCCACTACAGCTATTGCACATGGATCTCTTCGGACCTGTCAATACCCAGTCTATTGGTGGAAAGCGCTATACACTAGTGATTGTGGATGAATACTCAAGATACACTTGGGTGTTCTTCCTCAGATCCAAAAGCGATGCCTCTCAAGATATTATCAACTTCATTCTTCAGATGGAGAAGTATAATCAGATCACTGTTCGTTCTCTAAGAAGTGATCACGGCACTGAATTCGAAAACAGTGTTCTTGATGATTTTTTTGTTAGCAATGGAATCTCTCAAAACTTCTCATCCGTTCGAACTCCTCAGCAAAACGGGGTCGCTGAACGAAGAAATCGCACGCTAATTGAAGCTGCAAAGTCGATGCTGATTGAAGCACGTCTACCTCTTCAATTCTGGGCTGAAGCTGTCCACACGGCCTGTTATACCCAGAACAGGTCGCTGATTGTGTAACGATTCAAGAAAACATCCTGTGAACTCTTCAGGGGAAGAAAGCCAAACATTTCCTACTTTCATATCTTTGGTTGTAATTGTTATATCAAAAACGACAGAGATAATCTTGGAAATTTGATGCCAAAGCTAACGATGGTTTTCTTGTTGGATACTCCAATGTATCCAAGGCCTATCGCGTTTTTAACAAACGTAGGCAAACTCTAGAAAAAACCATCCATGTCAAGTTTGACGAAATTGATCCATTTTCATCCGCTCCTCCTTTAGTTGATAGTGATGATATAGATCAATGGGCTAACTCTTACTTTCAGGTCCCTGAAAATGACATTCCTAAGGTTAGCACTACTGTTGCAGGATCTTCATCTTACATCCCTGATGAATTCGAAGAACCTAATATCCCACAGGATACCCCTATCCACTCAGCGATTCCTTTGAATCAAGTATCTCCCACTATTTCTCAGGAAGATATTCCGTCAACTTCAGGCTCTGTTGAAGTTGTACAAGATGCTGACAACCCTCTTCAACTGAATGATGTCCCTGAGGCTTCTATCCTTTCAGCCGCTGAACCTATTCAGGTCATTGCTGATGAATCTACTTCATCAACAAATGTTGAACCTCTACAGGGTATTCCTCAGCCTCCTGCTCTCAGATGGACCAGAGATCATCCAATTGATCAGGTACTTGGTGATCCCTCTACTGGAGTCAAAACTCGACAACAGTCAGGTAACCACTGTCTTTATGTCAGCTTTCTATCTGAACATGAACCTACAAAAGTAGATGAAGCGCTCGCTGATCCATCTTGGGTCTCAGCGATGCAAGAAGAACTCGCTGAGTTCGAAAGAAACCTTGTCTGGACACTTGTTCACAAGCCATCTAGAAAGACCATCATTCGTCTCAAATGGGTTTTTCGAAATAAACTAGATGAGCATGGTATAGTCATTCGTAACAAGGCTAGACTTGTTGCACAAGGCTATAGACAAGAAGAGGGGATAGACTACGACGAAACTTTTGCCCCTGTTGCTAGACTTGAAGCCATAAGGCTATTTCTTGCCTATGCTGCTCACATGAACTTTCAGGTCAACCAAATGGACGTCAAAAGTGCGTTTCTAAATGGGAAACTCGCTGAAGAAGTCTATATCGCTCAACCTCCAGGATTCACTGATCCTAAGCATCCAAACCATGTTTACAAGCTAAACAAGGCTTTGTATGGTCTAAAGCAGGCACCTAGAGCCTGGTATGAAACCTTATCTACTTTTCTTATCACTGAAGGTTTCACTCGTGGAAAGATTGACAACACTCTGTTTGTCAAGTCTTACAAGGATCATGTTTTCCTTGCCCAAATTTATGTTGATGACATTATTTTTGGATCCACGAAAGCCAAAGTTTGCAAAAAGTTTGAGTCACTCATGCAATCTCAGTACAAGATGTCTATGATGGGTGAACTAACCTATTTCTTAGGTCTTCAGGTTAAAGAATCTGAAAAGGGGATTTTCATCTCTCAAGGCAAGTATGTTCGAGATATGTTGAAGAAATTTGATCTCACTACTTGCTCTGAAATTAAAACACCCATGGCTCCTCCTCTAAAACTAGACAAGGATTCCAATGGAAAATCTGTCAATGTTTCTACCTATACAGGAATGATAGGCTCACTGCTGTATCTTACAGCGAGCCGTCCTGATATCATGTATGCCACCTGCCTATGCGCACGATATTAGGCTGACCCAAATGAATCCCATCTGAAGGCTGTAAATCGCGTCTTTAGATATCTGAAAGGGACTCCCAACCTTGGTCTCTGGTACCCCAGGGACTCAGGTTTCGATCTAACTGCTTTTTCAGATAGTGATTTTGCAGGCTGCAAATTAGATCGAAAAAGCATCACTGGTGGGTGTCATCTTCTTGGTGGCAAGTTGGTGAGCTGGACAAGCAAGAAGCAAAACTCCATGTCCACATCAACCGTTGAGGCTGAATATGTCGCCGCTGGAAGTTGTTGTGCTCAAGTACTATGGATGAGAAATCAGCTGCTGGACTAAGGTTTTCAGCTGTCCAAAATTCCCATATTCTGCGACAATACCTCAGCTATTGCCATTGCCAACAATCCTGTCTTACACTCGAAGACAAAGCACATTGAGATCCAATATCATTTTATCAGAGATCATGTGATGAATGGAGATGTTGAACTCCATTTCATACCTACTGAATACCAGCTCGCTGATCTCTTCACTAAACCCCTTGATGAGAAGAGGTTCAATCAACTCATCAGCGAGCTAGGCATGCTAAACCCTGACGCTTGATCTTCAGCAAGCTCATGGCTCTTACTATTCTTGTACATTAATTATGTATTTTTCTTTTCCAGTGTACTATTTATTCCTCTCGAATGAATATAAAGATCATGCTGATCTTTATCAGTCACTGATGATGTTTCTCTCTGATATATTGCATTTATTTCTGTCCTTATGATCAATTATAAGTGATAAACCTACCTTAACGCATTTATTGTGATAAGAAGATTTTCTGACTACATTTTCAAAATCTTTTAAATATGTAACTAGATAAGTTATCTTTTTACTTATCTTTTACCAACTCTATCTGGTAGAGTTGACGTTTTGGCACCATACGTTACATCTTAACGTGTGTCAGGCGCGTGGCAGTAAACGATAAGACGGTTATAAGCGCGTAAAATGAACTGATTCGGCGCATTTAATAACCGTCATAATCACATCTTGAAACTTGCTCCACGTCCCATCTTCTTAGCGCGCTAAAATCGCACATTTTGGTATCCCTCCTCTCTATATAAATCCACTATTGGATTACTTCTTTTCTTCACAACTTACCACATCTTCTCTCTAAAGATTTGCTTCACAATGTGTTCAACTCTTTCTTCCTCCTTTGAAGATCTTCTTCCTAGTTTGGTGAGTTCATCCTTGTTACAAAGATCTTTACTTTTCTCCTCTCTCAAAGATAATAACTCACTTTGAGTTTATCTTTAAGAACATTAGTTCTCTAACAATACATCTCTTTTATATCTTATTGTGCTCTAACTTATGTTTCCTTTTCCCTTCAATGCAAATTCTCTTGTACTCTACTGTTTCTGTAGCACAAATCTCAGCTCTAATGAAGGAAGGTTCTGCATCTCAGCTACAGCATGTGGTGCTGTATCTGAGGGGGAGAAAGTCTTGCAGGACACCTTCCTCTAAAAGGGATGTGTTGGTCCCAAGTAGGTGACCTTCAAGTAAGGATAGTGTTTGGGATTATAGAAGGGGGGTTGAATATAATCACACAATTTTTCACTTTTAAATTCTTGTTGTATTAACAAAATGAATTTACAGATTGTTGCGGAAATAGAAAAGACTAATAGTCTAAACTAAACAATCTAAGTTCTTTCACTATGCACTAAGTGAGAAGAGAATAAAGAAAGAAGATAGAGGGAATAAGAGAGAAAGGACTTGAGTATTTTTGGATGAAGAAGAAGTATGGAGAACATCTCTTCATGTCCTATTTATACTCCATGCATTAAATGCATGCAGACCTACTATTGTGACGTGTCACAATGTGAGTGGTCTGTTGTACTATTTACTATAAACAAATACTCTTTGCATGGTGTGCAAAAGAGGATGTTTGTAAACAGTTGCCTTGAGGTCTGATAAGTACGGAGGGAACAGTAAAGTAACTGCCCTTATGTACTATTGTGTCAGTAAAGGCGGATAATCCTTTTGTGCATTAGACTAAGACATTGTTCTAATCCTTCAGGATCAGGATACTGATCAGTGACTAGAATCCTGAAACTGAGGAAGTTCAGGGTCACGTGTATCCTGATGAATCTTCAGGATGTCATACGATAGTGAACAGACTGCTATCACTGAGTTCCGTCTTCAGATCACGAGCATGCTGTTCCTGTCATCAGCTATTTCTTCGACGTTGCTGATGGTTCTTTGTGTATGATCTTAATGTCTTCAGGAGGAGGTCTTTACTTCAGTGGACAGGATCAGTAAACTGCAGAACAGGCTCGTTAGTCTCCTGATCCTGATCCTGAAATCTATAAAGTTAAGTTACAGCACAAGTAACATGGAATAACACTGAACAGACTCAGTGATAATTCCTCAAGCTATAACAGAAGTAAAAACCTATTCACTAAGTAAAGATTCAGGATCATTATCATTTCATCAGGTCTTAGGAGAGCTGGATCAACAATCTCCCCCTAAATGATAATGATAAGACAATAGAGTAAGTGTCTTAATCTAGAAAAGTTAGAAATAAATCTAAGTCTAGAACTAAACAGTAGGAAATAGAACTCATAAAGGTACATGTCCCATTTACTGTTTTGAGGGATCTTTTTCAGTACTATGATGGAATGAAGTACAATGCACTGAATTTCATTCTCATTAATCTCATTTAAGTATTACAAGAGTAAGGAAAATACAAGAGTACATGACAGAAGTACTAAAAGAAAAAATTACAAAATATATAACTATCAGATTCTTCGCTAATGTATTCAGTCTTGACGCAAACAGGAACAGGAGTGTCGCTGAAGGCAAGTCTGTGATCAAGTATAGCTCTGACAGTGCGAATAATCTCTTTGTTGTCTGGATTTTTCTTATCTTGTTGTGCAGTGAAGAGAACTGTCAAAAGATGTTCATAGGGCGCTATGTGTAGCTCACTGAAGCGCTGAAAGCGTAGGATTTTTGAGTTATCGCTAACACAAATGCCATGAACAGGTTCTCTGATTACTTGTCCTTCAGATAGAGAGATTCCAGGAGGGATTGAAAGATCAAGCATTGAGAGGTCCAGAGGTTTAACAACCATTCTGGGAAGACAGGGAGTAGGTCTTCTTGTAGAGGTGCCTGCAGATCTTCGAACTGGTTGCTGAGATAGGACTGAAGAGTAATGGAGCAGGTCATCAGGTATTTCAGTTGTCCTTCTGATGCGAGCAATAAGTCCTTCAATGACTTCTTCTACTTCAGCCCGACAGTTCTTGTTGGCTTTGGGAAGTAGGGATCTGATTTCGTTCCACTCTGACAAGTTGTAACGATCTAACTTGTCCAGAGTGTGCTCTGCGTCCTTTACTCCAGAGCGTTTGACTGTGATCCAGATTTTGCTAGGATTACCTTTCTTGCCTCTAGATCGGCGAAGATGGATTCCTGAGATGGCAGCACCATGCTTTCGGAGGTGTAACCGATCTCTGCACCAGTCAAGCTCAGCGTTTACTTCTCCAGTCTGTACCTCTGCATTTTTGTTGAAGACCTTCAGAACAGCCTTCTGTGCAAGGATAGGATCTGCACTTATTTCTGCATCTTCATCTACAAAATCCGATGCAAGCCTTCGAGCGGCTTGGGCAGAGAGGAAAGCTTCCTTCTGCTTTTTATTGTGCTCTAGTTGAGCCTGTACAGCTTCGTTGTACTCCTCCTGCGAGAGATAGGCGAACTCGGAGTCACAAGAGGTACGAAGAGGGATTTTTACTCTTGTACTCTCGAGTCGCTCTATCACGGCGTCTAAGCGCCCATCCCTGTCAATGGCAAAGGAATTGTCAGGGTAATTTTCACCTTCAGATCTAGGAGAGTTTGAGGGAGGCGATCTGGGTGAAGAAGCAGGGGTAGAGAAGTCATCAGAGATGAATTCATCATCTGATGAAAGGCATATTGTATCAGGGGTGGCTCGGATTTCAGGGGTTCTGGATGAAGAGGCTTCTTGGTTGAAACGGGTTGTAGGACGGGTAGTAATGGTTTCTTGGTTGAGGGGTGTGATCCTGAAGGTCATAGTAGATAATTCAGCCCTGGTCTGTTCATTGGGACTATTCTCCATTAGGCGAATAATGTCACCAGTGACAGAACCATAGTTGACATCTTCAGGATAGGCTTGGGTATTAGGTTCAGGTTCAGTGTGAGAGGTGATTTCAGGAGATGGTTCAGGAGAAGGTAGTTTAGGAGGTTGGTAGATAACCATTTGAAGGTTATTAGGAGGGGAGTCTTCAGGTGAGGTGTCTAAGGTGATGGTTTCAGAGGTAGGTTTGGTTTTAAGAAGAATAGAGATAGGTTGGTTATCAGAGGAAGAGGGAGAGGATGGTAGTAGAGACATACCAGAGGCATCAGGGTTCTCCCCCTGAGGTTGTGCGAGCCCTGGAATGGGCGCTGAGGTAGGAACCTTCTCGACGAAGATGTCGTCGTCTATATCATCATCATCATCTTCATCATCATCATCCTCGTCTTCATTATTCCCCCCGGCTTCAGTGGTTCTCCAGTTCGTGGAGGGGGAATAGGCGGAATGGTCTCGGGGCTGTCTCTCCCCCTTAACAGGTGCCTGCACTAAGGCAGTTGTTGATACACTCCTTTGGAGGAGAGAGGCCATGTCACTGAGGACTTTACGCGTGATGTATGATGATGAGATCAGGGACTGCAACACATCCCTGTCCGCCGTGGTGAAAGATGGAGGTGGCGCAGGAGCAGAGGTGAGGGCGTTAACAGCAGAGGAGAGCCCTGTCACCTGTTCCTGGATGGCGCGGATGGCAGCTTCCTGAGCATCCAACCTCTGAACCACCGTTGATTGGAAGGTGGTGAGAGAGTTGGTGCTGTTGTTGATTGTTGTGGAGAGCGCAGGGAGAGCCGTTGCCTTCAGGTCATCAATAGATGCCTGAAGGTTGGTGGTGGAGGAGGCACCTTGTGAAACCTTGTCGTGGATGTTATCCAGACAAGGAATGGAGAGGGTGACGGCCGTGGGCGGCGGAGTTGCGGCGACGGCGGCGGCAGTGGCACTGGCGGCGGCGGCTTCAGCAGCGGCTGCAGCAGCTTTGGCAGCAGCAAGCTCCTGTTGTAAAGTCTGGAGACGTGCTGAATGCTCTTCCTCCTTCTGCTGGAGGGCTGTGCGGGCCTCCTGCAGGTTCCGTTCAGCGGACTGCCTGCGAAGCTCAGCTGTGTTCAGCTGATGCTCGGCATCCGTGAGAATAAAATCATTGAAGGGGTCATCCTGATGAAGTTGGGGATGCCCTTCAGAACCTGCTCCTAAAGAACCTGTAAATAGAGGAGCTAAATGAGTACTAGAAGACTCAGTAGCTTTCATAGAAGAAGAAAAGGTAACAGTTTGCTTAGAAATATTACCTGAGGCTAGGAGGGTATCAGAACGATTACCCCCATGTTCTCTGAGTGTTCGAGTTGAACAACCTCAGGTTCTTGTGTAACAGGAGCAGAGATAGGAGTATCTGCAGTGGAAGAATTTTTAGATAAAGGAGATGGTTTATTAAAGTACTGGGGCAGGGTAATGTAATATTTCTTACCAGCCGCCTGTTTCTTTTTCTTTTGCGCCCTAGACTTGGCGCGTTTTGGAGGAGGTGGAGGAGTGGCAGAAGATGGTTGGGGGCGCTTCTGGAGCGCAGAAGTTGTGGTTGCAGCTGGGGAAGTCAGTATGGGGTTAGCTACTGACATAGCATGCATAGAAGTAGAAGAATGTGGTTTGGAAGAGACGAGAGAAAACGTACCTGCAGTTGGAGAGGTGGATTGTTCAGCATCCTCCTGAACTTGTTCAGGAACGACCAGGACGGCGGAGAGAGGGACGTCGTCAGGTTGATGAGCAACCTGGTCCAGGAACCTGGGTCCAAGAGTGTAGTTGTTGGAGTTCCCGATCTTGGGGTAGTTGTCCCCCATATGTAGCTCCAGGACGGCCGAGAAAAATCTGGGGAAGGCTATGTTGACGACCCGGGTCTTGCTCCGGACCTTCTTCACCATGTCGTCCCATATGAAGCGAGCATAGTCAAACTCGCGATTTTTGATCGCAGAGAAGACCATGTGCTGGATGACCGTAGGGAACTGCTCCGTGCTCCCCGTTTTGCCCGATAAGCACAGGCCAAACGTGTTCCATATATAGTAGAACGTAGTGTTTAGTCCTGACTTATGGACAGTGGCACCCGTCTTTGGTAGCAAGACGCCATCCTTATTCACAGGCCATCGGTAGCCTATGGCGTCCAGGAATTCTACGATTTCGTCAGCGGTGGGGACAGGAGGGAAGCGCTTCTTCTTTGGGAAGTTGAGCACGTTCCTTAGGGTTCCGAAACCAAAGGAAATGATGTTTTCCTTGATTTGGAATTTGATGACCTCTCGCAGGACACCTTTGGAATTCTTTTCCTTGGCAACAGTGGCTGTAGACCATAGTTGTTGCAGCATTGGCTTGTTCGGCTTAGGGTCAAGGGTGAAAGCCGTCTTCAGGGGGCTGTTCAGCAAGAATTCTTTGGCAGGCAGCAGGTATTCTTTGTCTGCTGGGATGTCAAACAGTCCTATGACGTTGTTCTGCTTGAACTGGACGTCATGTTGTGGGATGATTATTGGCAAACTTTCAGTAGCTTGCAGAGGTGTGGCCTCAGATGAGAGCTGGGCGTCCAAGGATGTAGATGTAGTAGCAGCCATCCTGTTAAAAACATAAAAATAACATATATGGATGATTAAGAGTCCAAAATATGCATTTTTCTTCATTTTTCAATGAACACAAAATATGTTCATAAAAATGGTGAAATCCTTTATACTTAGAATAGATTAGATACCAAAATTCACAAAAGGAATGTGTTTTGGTATTGAAAAGAAACTTTTATTTTGACGAAAAGATATCAAAAATAAGAGTTTATGATTGTTCTTAAAAGAAATAAGAATATCATGTAAACTGTTTAACAAAAACCTTAGAAGATTTTGGAGAAACTAAGATCAAACGAAGTGATCTTAGTGTTTTTGAAAAACGATTTATCACACTAAGTTGTTTAAGTGAAGAAAGCCAACTTACTATGTAGAAAGAACAAAAATTAAGAAACACTTACGATGAATTTGTTGAAAGAAAGAGATGAGTGTTCTTGATGTTCTTGAGAAATTAAAACTTGTTCTTGCTTTTCTTGCTTGATTGCTTAGAGATTTATGTGAGCGTAAAGAGTGAAAAGGAATACAAGTGAGGTTTTTATACCTCGTGGTAGGAGAGAGAAAAAGGATGAGAGAGAAAAGAGCGGCTAAATTCAAACGTAATGATGAAAAAGGGAGTTCTACGCGCGTTCACGCGCCTGACACACGTAGTGGGGAACAGGATGTTGGGTTTTTGTGGGTATCCTCGGATCAAACTGACTCGAGGATTATCTCAGATCTATCAAAACCTCGCTGGTTTGATATATCTCGTAGGTTTAAAACAAACTGTTGAAACCCATGTGATCAGAAACTCGCTGTTTCTGATCTGATCATGCGGAAGCGATAAAAGCTAAAAACCCATTAAAGCCTAATGATCTTAATCGTTTGTAGCTCTAAACCTAAAGGATTAGGTTAGATTAATTTACCTGGATTGCTTGAGTTATAATCCACCAATGATCGACCAGCGAACGTTCCTCTAGTAGAACTATGAAACCCGAACAACAAAAATTTGACCCGAGGGAGGGGGTATTCGGCGCCGGTGGTGAGAGAGGAGAGAGAGGAAACTGAGAACTGGTTTTTCTTAATTGAAAGCTTATTGTTTTTCCTTAACCCATAGGCTTTATTTATATGGAGGAAAAATACAGTTTGTATGGAATCCAGTTTCCTTATAATAATTATCTCGAATCCTTTCCTTATTTAATTAGCTGGAAAAGAATTTGCATACGATAATTATAATTTATATATTTATCTAATATATAAAATCTTTATTAATTAACTATTATATATTTATTTATCTTAATAAATATATAATATCCTAATTAATTAATAACCCTCCAACTTTGGTAATTCTGACTGAAATTACCCAACTGATTTATAATACACTATTATAAATCCTAACTCTCCATTTCGGGGTTTCATCTAACTTGTTCGACTTATAGGTCCTCACAGGTGTGACCCTCAAGTGTCTTGTAACATTGGATGTGTAATCACTTGGTTTGTCAACTCTGCACATAATTCCTAACAGACTCCCACTTGTGCAAGTTGGCAATACCACCTTTGATTATACGGACCTAAGGAGGCCCCTAGACAGGCACTTAGGCTGACCAGGTTACAAGAACTCTTATACCCAGATATGGTGATATAAACATTCCGTGAGGAATTGGTATCTATGAAACTACTGTTCATTGATTGGGTATATCTTGGCTTTTCCCTTTGCATCGCGATATTTCATCTATGAGTATGAGCTTGGAAAGTGTCAACTCTAAATACTCAAGATTCTGTTCTCTTGATTATCTGACTTTCACTGATAGGTAAACGACAAAGAACTAATCAGTTCGTTTGGGCATGGCCATGCACTTCATCAGTATACTTAGTCAGTCAAGATGGGCCCAGAAATATCTCTCTTCTGAGAAGAGGTGCAAATCCCATCTTGCATATCTGCCTTTGACACCACGGCTTCCGCTGAATCTAGTTACACCCTTTATAGCCACCCTGTTACGGCGTAGCGGTTGAGTGCGCTAAGAATTCAGCAGTCCTCATGATATCAAATCAGATACCTCAGGTGATAGGGACAACCACTGTGAGATTTACTTATCACTTTCATTTGTATAGTCCATATTAAAACATGCAAAATAGTTACACCCTTTACTTATTAAATGTCTTTTCTTTAATAACTTTCATTTTATCTATTTAACATTTGTTAAATACTGATCTAAAATGAAGTATCACCTTCCTTCAATTTTAAATCCTTTGATTAAAGTTTACCAATCTAATCAAAGTGATAACCAAAAGCACAAGTCTGTTTATTTGTATCTGCTAATTATTGTTTTGCAAACACCTTATAAAAACAATAACTAGACTTTTTATCATATTCCATGAACTCGGAGACCTGGACTAACTTCCAGTTCCTGAATATGTAAGACTGCAACTTTCCTTAGTTGCTGTGTAGATGAATGATTTCTGCCTGAAATCCGATTCCATTTGCAATCCTGGAAAATTTACTGGAACTCTATATTTTAATCCAACACTTTAATTATTGATTTCAAAGTCAGTCATGACCTTTGTTTCAAGGATCTTGAAACTTTTATCCTTTTGACTAAAAGGGTAAATCATATCTTATGAATTCTTATCCTACCTGGATTATGAATTCCGAGATACATCAATAATTGTATCTTTTATTCTTTATCTGAGACTAGATAGAGAATAAATTGGGCTCCCACTTACTTGCATAAAAACTAACTATTACTCAAAATTTACTATTGACTTAGTCAAAACTTTGATTTAGTCAATCCTAACTTCAAGTAATGAACTTTGAGAATTTTCCCTTTTATGAAACTCAACTGGATTTGGTTAAATCCTAATTCCAAACCTTGGAATCCTTCTAGTTTCATAAATACTGTTATTAACGCTATCTGAGTTAATATCCTAAATTCTCCTTTTAAAACATTTGAATAAAACTTGATCAAACTTGATTAATTAATTCTTGAGAATTTATTTTATAAAACTTAACTGGATTTGGTCAAATCCTAATTCCAGAACTTGGAATCTTTCTAGTTTTATAAATGCTGTTATTAACGCTATCTGAGTTAATATCTCAAATTCTTCCTTTTGATCACAAAACTATTATTCATAAATGTTTTATTCTCAAAACACATTCCTATAGAATCTCGTGTGTTTTGATAGTTTTTATACAAATTACTTCAATTTCATTAGAGTAATTATAACAGGCATCAACAACTAGGATCATACAAACACTAAGCACAATCAGATATTTCAATTGTCAAGACAATAACTTTTGAAAATTAAAACCATTGAATTATAAAATATAATTATCCAAACATTTTAAAACATAAACCCCCAAAATAACTGTTTTAAAACTATAAATTCAAAAATGTCTTGACTTTAAATCATCTAGTACTTAAGATCCTTGGCAACTCCTGGGCACTTCACTTCATTTCTGACTTCCTGCAATAATCATTTGCTCTAGGTATCAGTATACTTGTAAGCTAACAAGTAAGAAGTGACAAATAAAGCAATCATAAATTTTCTGAGGTTTACATACCTGCTTCATGACGCTTAGGGCAGTTTTGCCTCCAATGACCGATCTCGTTGCATATGAAGCAGCGATTCTCGGTCCTAGCTTTGTTTGGCTTAACCTTCTTGCCCTTGCCCTTGCCCTTGCCTTTCTTGGGTGCACTCTGGATGGCCTGAACTGGTCCTTTTCCCTTGCTGGTGCTAGCATGCCCATTCTTCTTTTTCACCCCTCCGTCTTTCACCATCAAGACATCCTTTGTCTTGTTCTTGTTCCCCATATTTAATTCAGCTGTCTTAAGCATGGAGTGCAATTCTGCTATTGTTTTCTCCATGTTGTTCATGTTGTAGTTGACTACAAAGGGCCTGTAGTCTTCCGACAGTGAATTGAGTATGGTGTCAGTTGCTAGCTGCAACGGAACAGGATGACCCAGCCTCTCCAGATGATCTAAGTGCCGTTTCATTTTCATGACATGGTCACTTACTGATGTCCCTTTGACCATCTTGCACTCATTGAATGCTTTGGTGGCATCGTAGCGTTCTGTACGAGCCTGAGTCTGAAACATGTCCCTCAGCTGGCGGATCATGTCGTAAGCATTTGTATTTATGAGCCCTGCTTGCAGATCTGGGCTCATAGTTGCTAACATCAGACAGGCAACATCAAGGAGATCATCCGAGTGCTTCTTGTGGGCATTTCTGGCAGCGGCCGGAGCGTTTGCCGGAGGTGCCTCCCCAAGTGGCTCTTCAAGCACATACCACTTTCTTTCATGTCTGAGCACAATCATTAGATTGCGCTCCCAGTCAAGAAAGTTAGAGCCGGTCAACTTATCCTTCTCTAGGATAGAACGGAGGGAAAGATTGTTAGTGCTGGTAACAGTGCTTGCCATCTACACAAAATAAAACTTTTGGTCTTTAGCAACTGTAAATAGACTATTTTCCAATAAAATATCAATAAACCCTTAAATGATCAATTTATTGGACTAGGATCCTTATTTCATACGTCCTGATGTGCGTAATGTTCTTGCTCCATCAGACCCGTATTTATTTCGGTAGGTAAGGACTTTTACCAATCATATCTAACTGACATGACTCCTAGATCTTTTCGGGACCATGGCAACTACCTGTGCATGTTTTAGTCCCTCTTAGTGCTTTTTGGCCCGGTACCACCCGGTGAACATTATAGAACCAAAACAGATCTCACCACTTTGGGGACCTGATTACTATACTCTGGCCGGTACCACCCGGAGATAATTCGCAGAGTTATGTAACCCCTTCAGCTTCAGTTTGAACACAGACGTTGAATGTGTGATCACTTACAACGCCTATGTACTTTACGCCGAAGGTGCCCCTAAATGGGTTGCACTACTGATCTATGATTTTCAGGGTTTTGAAAAACTTTATTTCCAGGATTTTGAAAAAACTGATTGTTTATAAAGGCTACTTATGTTTTAAACTAACTGTTTGAAACATACATGTAATTTTAAAACTAACTGTTCTAAAAATCACTTGCTAATTAAAACTAACTGTTTTAATAGCGTTCCTAGTTGATTAAAACTAACTGTTTTTGTCAACTTAGCCTTTTATATAAAACAGTCATCTATACTTTGCTATAAAGAGCAATTGATATTCTAAACTAACTGTTTTGAATATTTATTTTAAACCAACTGTTTAAAACTTCGGCTAATTGAAATCAACTGATTTAAAGTGTACTGGTTGATCGAAACTACCTGTTTCGATAACCTTTTCTGTCTTGACAAAAACTAACTGTTCTGTCAAGTTTGCTCTTTTATAACAATACACTAGGTTTTATTAAAGTGCTTCACTTTAAAGGTTTTCGATTGAAAAATTAATAAAACCTAATTTCTTCTTGTTTTAAAAATATTTTAAAATATATCTAATAAACTAACAGTTATTAGCATCTACTACGCAGTTAATCATGCACACGGATAATTATAACTACGCAAACAACTAATTATAGGTTTTGCCAACTTTGTTCCTAGGGACCAATAATGACCTAGTTTTTCTACAACTTCAAAACTAGCGTAGCTCCCACTGGCTTCGCCATGCTTGTTAGAATTCCGGTAAGATGAAGAATAGCTCCCACTGGCCTCGTCACCCCAAAAGAAAGAAAAATTCTATCCTAGGGTCATTATTACATAAGGGGTTGTAAATGGCACGCAGGCCTCCCCATGAATATGTCAAGGGTCTAAGTTGGCAAATACTATAACGTATATATATATGTAAAATCAGACTGAAATTCATATATAGTTCTCAAGCAATCACGCAATTATGTGTATATATGCAACAAAAGCAATATTATAATTACGAGAAAATAAATCTGGATCCGTTAAAATTACCTTTGTTTTCAATTATCGCAAAACTTGGTTTTATGAATGATTCGAAAAACCAACTGTTTTATGAATCTTAAAAGAAAAACTTTAGACTGAAGAATGGTTTTTATCTTAAAAACTGAGATTTATAATAAATCTTAAAACTAAAACCATTTAATCCTTTTACCCAAAAATATTAAACTGGTTTTAACGATCCAACTTTATAATACTGACCTTAGTGTTTTGAATTTACTTAAAAACTGATTCTATAAAAGTTTATTAAATTGGAAAAACCAAAATTTACTTGATAAAAATCCTAAGTAAACTTATTTTGGATAAAATATCTTAAAAAACCAAAACAATTTCTTTTGGGCCATAACTTGGTCCAAGAATTGGGCTTTTGGGCCTGATAACGTAACTTGACCCAAAACGGAAAAACCCTAGGGTAGTAACGTTTGCGTTTGGCTACCGTTATCCCCTTCGGCGATGGTAGCATTACGAGCCACCATCGTTTATGGGGTCGTTGCCGAAAAAGAAATCACCACCGCCTAGCTGATGGTGTGGCTTGGCGGTCGTGGAATCGCCGCCACCACCTTGCTGGTGGTTTGGCTTGGCGGTTGCGAAATCGCCGCCACCACCTCGCTGGTGGTTCGGCTTGGCGATCGCGAAATCGCCGCCATCCTTCACCGCCGCCATCGTCAATTGGTTTGAAACCGCTGACCACCACCAATAGGTAGTTTGGCCGTGGCCATTACAAATACCGCCACCACCTTGCTGGTGGTGTAGCCACGGTCTTCCGTGCGTGGCACTTGGCCACCGCGTGACCACCATCAATCATCGCCACCGCCTTACGGCCTCACCATCTGGCGACGATGGTACCCACCACCACCGAATTGGTGGTGTGGTTTCTGGTGGCTATTCGACCACCGCCACCATCGCTATGGATCGGCAACGACAGCAGCGTAATCGACGCCACCGCCGCCACCGTTTCGCGATTAGTGGCCGGCTGCCATTCACCAATCTGGTGATGTAGCCACGGTTCACACCCGTCGCCATCGGTGTGTTAGCCATCGGTTGGCCGCCGGTGATTAACAGACCACCGCCATCCACCGCTGCTATCGCAGCTTCCGGTGGTTGCGGTTTTGTCGTCTTACCACCGATCTGGTGGTGTTTCACCCACGGTCACCACCATTTGACGCGACCACCGTACTGTGGTGCGATCTGGTGGTTCGAAGTAACAGCCGCCGCTGCCACCACTCGCTGTGGTGCGGTCGGCGCTTGGCTTATCCGGCGATGGCTACGATAAATATCGTTACTAATCACAGCCGCCTTGTGATGCCACCACCACCACTCTGATGGCGGGGCTATGGTGGTTTGGTGTTTTTCCGGGTTTTTCATACAATAAAAAAAGGAATTTTTAAGTGAACTTCTTAAAATTTAGATTTTTATAAAACTTGATACGCAAGAAACACCCTTTTAACGGATCACATGCATAACAGATAAACTGATAAACTGATAAACAGCTAAAAAACGATTTAACAATGGCTCTGATACCACTGTTGGGTTTTTGTGGGTATCCTCGGATCAAACTGACTCGAGGATTATCTCAGATCTATCAAAACCTCGCTGGTTTGATATATCTCGTAGGTTTAAAACAAACTGTTGAAACCCATGTGATCAGAAACTCGCTGTTTCTGATCTGATCATGCGGAAGCGATAAAAGCTAAAAACCCATTAAAGCCTAATGATCTTAATCGTTTGTAGCTCTAAACCTAAAGGATTAGGTTAGATTAATTTACCTGGATTGCTTGAGTTATAATCCACCAATGATCGACCAGCGAACGTTCCTCTAGTAGAACTATGAAACCCGAACAACAAAAATTCGACCCGAGGGAGGGGGTATTCGGCGCCGGTGGTGAGAGAGGAGAGAGAGGAAACTGAGAACTGGTTTTTCTTAATTGAAAGCTTATTGTTTTTCCTTAACCCATAGGCTTTATTTATATGGAGGAAAAATACAGTTTGTATGGAATCCAGTTTCCTTATAATAATTATCTCGAATCCTTTCCTTATTTAATTAGCTGGAAAAGAATTTGCATACGATAATTATAATTTATATATTTATCTAATATATAAAATCTTTATTAATTAACTATTATATATTTATTTATCTTAATAAATATATAATATCCTAATTAATTAATAACCCTCCAACTTTGGTAATTCTGACTGAAATTACCCAACTGATTTATAATACACTATTATAAATCCTAACTCTCCATTTCGGGGTTTCATCTAACTTGTTCGACTTATAGGTCCTCACAGGTGTGACCCTCAAGTGTCTTGTAACATTGGATGTGTAATCACTTGGTTTGTCAACTCTGCACATAATTCCTAACACAGGAAACGTCCCATTACGTGTCAGTGCAGATGAAAAGTTTGTTTTATTTGAAAAGATAAAAACCGCCTTTTCAGGGGATGATTCCATTTTGGTGAAAGATATGTTTTATAGGCATCAGAGTACTTATCAGATAAGTACTGTTTTGGGAAAATCCTCTTATCACATTAAATGCGATAAGGTTTCAGTAGCAGGGAGAAGAAATACTTACCTGAGAATCATCAGTATTCGGATTTTGAACCAAGATTTTGTAAGTACTGAATAGAGTTATCCCCTGAAGAAGAGTTATTCAGGAGTTGTTAAGAAAAGAGGTCCTGAGAGAATATTTTTATAAGGACTTTAACAACTGTTTGTCCTGAGAACTTTTATTCTTCAGGATTTAACATCCCAAGTTCACTGAGGAGCATATTAAAACGCGTCACATCCAGTGGTTTGGTAAAGAGGTCAGCAAGCTGATATTCAGTAGGGACAAAATGGAGTTCAATATCACCATTCATCACATGATCCCTGATGAAGTGATATCTCACTTCAATGTGCTTTGTCTTAGAGTGTAAGACAGGATTGTTAGCGATGGCTATTGCTGAAGTGTTGTCACAGTAGATAGGAATTTTGGAGAGTTGTATGTCATAGTCCTGAAGTTGATTTCTCAGCCACAGGACCTGAGCACAACATATTCCTGCTGCAACATATTCAGCTTCAGCAGTTGATGTGGACACAGAGTTCTGCTTTTTGCTAGTCCAACTCACCAACTTGCCACCTAATAGGTGACATCCACCAGTAGTGCTTTTCCTGTCGATCTTACATCCTGCAAAGTCACTATCAGAATAAGCTGTTAGATCGAACCCTGAGTCCTTGGAGTACCAAAGACCCATGTTTGGAGTTCCCTTCAGGTATCTGAAGATCCGCTTTACAGCGGTCAGATGGGATTCTTTGGGTTCAGCCTGATAACGAGCACAGAGACATGTAGAATACATGATATCAGGACGACTCGCTGTAAGATACAGCAGTGAGCCAATCATTCCTCTATAGAGAGTCACATCAACAGGTTTCCCTTTGGAATCCTTGTCAAGAGACAGAGGAGGAGCCATTGGAGTCTTCATCGGTGTACAGGATGTGAGATCAAATTTCTTCAGCATCTCATGTACATATTTACCTTGATTGATAAAGATTCCCTTTTCAGATTGCTTGATCTGAAGTCCTAAAAAGAATGTTAGTTCGCCCATCATAGACATTTTATATTCAGATTTCATGAGCAACTCAAACTTTTCGCAGAGTTTGGGATTGGTGGATCCAAAGATAATGTCATCGACATATATCTGGACAAGAAGGATATGCTTAGGATATTTCTTTAGAAATAAAGTGCTATCAATCTTTCCACGAACAAAACCTTTAGAGAGAAGAAAGGTTGAGAGGGTGTCATACCAGGCACGAGGAGCCTGTTTTAACCCATAGAGAGCCTTGTTTAACTTGAAGACGTGATCAGGGAACTTAGGATCTACAAAGCCAGGAGGCTGAGCCACATAGACTTCTTCATTAAGTTTTCCATTCAGAAAGGCATTTTTAATGTCCATCTGATAAACCTTGAAGTTCATATGTGCTGCAAAAGCTAGGAAGAGTCGAATTGCTTCGAGCCTAGCAACAGGAGCAAAAGTTTCATCGTAATCAATGCCCTCTTCCTGCCTGTATCCCTGAGCCACAAGGCGAGCCTGTTTCGAATGATTGTACCAATCTCATCAAGTTTATTTTGAAAAATCCACTTGGAACCAATGATTGTACGTTTTCGAGGCCTAGGGAGGAGAAGCCAGACATTGTTTCTGATGAATTCTGCTAGCTCTTCCTGCATGGCTGAGACCCAGGCAGGATCACGCAAGGCATCATCTATTTCTTTAGGTTCATTTTCAGAGATAAAATTTACATAAAGACAGACGTTACCAGCCTGACGTCTGGTTTTTACACCAGAAGAAGGGTTTCCAAGAACTTGATCAATGGGATGATCTTTGGTCCATCGGAGAGCAGGTGGTTGATACACCTGTCCTGAAGTAGATGCTTCATTGGATGATGGATCAGGAAGAAGATTGGTAGGAGAGGGTTCACTAACAGTGGTTTGAGAGAAGTCTTCACTGTTAGTGGGTTGATCAGGTTCAGGTGGTGTGATTTGAGAGATAGGGGTGGCATTTATGAGAGGTGGAGTGGTTATATCAGTGCGTGGTATAGGATTTTCTTCAAAACCATCAGGAAGGTCTTGAGGAGATGGATCAGCAATAGGAGGTTCAGGGACTTGAAAGAAAGAGTCAGCCCACTGATTGATTTCAGTATTATCATTTGGGTGAGGAAAGGTAGGACCCGATTCATCAAACTTGACATGAATCGTTTCCTCAATGGTTTGTCTTCGTTTGTTGAACACACGGTAAGTTTTAGAAATGGATGAGTATCCGAGGAAAATTCCATCATCAGATTTGGAATCAAACTTTCCAAGATTATCTTTGTTGTTCAGGATGTAGCAGACACAACCAAAGATATGGAGATGTTCGATTGATGGTTTCCTGTTACGAAAGAGTTCGTAAGCGGTTCTTCTGAAACGCTTGACAATCAGAGATCTGTTCTGAGTATAGCAAGCAGTATTTACGGCTTCAGCCCAGAACTGAGTGGCAAGGTTGGCTTCACTCAGCATAGATCTCGCAGCTTCAATCAACGTCCTGTTCCGTCTTTCAGCAACACCATTTTGCTGAGGAGTTCTCACAGAGGAGAAGTTTTGAGAGATACCTTTCTGTTCAAAGAAAGATTCCAGGGTACTGTTTTTGAACTCAGTCCCATGGTCACTTCTTATTGATCGAACAGTAAGGTTGTTGAGTCTTTCCATCTTCCTGACGAACAGGATGATTTCTTCAGGAGCATCACTCTTGGCACGTAAGAAGAAAACCCAAGTATATCTGGAATATTCATCTACGATTACCAGAGTATATTTCTTTCCACCAATGGATTGGACATTAACGGGTCCAAAGAGATCCATGTGGAGAAGTTGTAGAGGAGAGCTGATGGAGGAAATCTGTTTGGACTTGAAGCTAGCCCTGGTCTGTTTTCCTTTCTCACAAGCTGAACAGAGAGATTCCTTTGTGTAGCGAAAGTCAGGAAGACCAATAACCAGGTTGTTGATGCAGAGTTGATTCAGCGTCTTGAAGTTGAGATGAGAGAGACGCTTGTGCCAGAGCCAATTCATATCAGTGGAAGCACGTGATACGAAACAGAAGTTATCAGTGGAAGTATTCATGTTGATGATGTAGATATCGGCATGTCTAACACCAGTGAGAATAACTTCCTTTTTCCTGTTCTTGACTTTGCACTTTTTCTTTGAGAAAGAAACTTTGTGATTCTTATCACATAGTTGACTGATGCTAAGAAGATTGTGCATCAGGCCTTCAACATAAGCAACTCGTTTGAAAGTAGTTACTCCGTTAGTAAGAGTGCCATACCCTCGGGTTTGGCCTCTACCGTTTCCGCCAAAGGTCACAGCAGGACCTCTTTCTTCACGGTAGTTAGAGAGGACAGATTTAGAACCAGTCATATGTCGAGAGCATCCACTGTCCAAGTACCAGATGCCCTTATCCTGAAAAGATTAGAGTTTAAGTTTTCTTTGGTACCCATAGAACTATGGATCCAGAAGTATCAGTAGGACTGGTTGAGTCAGTGTCAGCCTTTACTGAAGTATCAGTACAGGAGGCTGGAGTCTTGACTGAAGGAACAGTCTTGACAACCTTCTTTCCTTTGACTGATTTCTCAGTCTTGGGAATCTTCTTTACCTTAGCTGATTTTTCAGCTTTGGTAGCATCAGGACACTTACTCGCAATATGGTCATTTAATCCACAGTGATAACATTTGCGATATTGAAAGCGTTTAGTGTGGTCCAGAAAGTTTTTGAACTTTAGGTGAGCAGGACCAGCACCAAGTATGCCTTTAGCATTGGACATTGGAGGAATTGGTTTCTTCTCCTGAGTCTTTTGCTTCAGGTCAATCTTCAGTCTAGGAGCAGGACTCTGAGAAAGAGACTTAGTTCCAGAGACTGAAGGACCACCACCCAGAACTTTGTTCTTGGGTTTAGGACCCTTGGTCTTTGAAGGTGTTTCAGTTTTGGATTTATCCTTAACTGTATTCTTTTTGCTCTTAGGAGCACCTTCAGGGTGAGTGTTAGAAGAAGAAGAAGGAGTGTTTTCAGAAGCATTAGGAATGGGAATAGAAGAAACAAATTTTCCAAATTTTAGCATGGAACTTTCATACTTAGTTTCTTCATACTTGTATCTATGAGTGAATCCAAGACCTCTTTTGCTTTTGTCAGACCTCCCTGAAGCTAATATTTCATCAACTTTTTCAGAGGCGTCACTCCATCCTTTGATGGTGACTTTTTCAGCATTTAATTGAGCAAGGGCCTTTTCTTTGGCAGCAAGAGCCAATTCTCTTTCAATACATAGATTTTTGTTTACAGTGACCTGGTCCTTATAATTTTCTTCCAGAATGGTAAGCTGTTTTATTTTTTCTTGACATTCTTTGAGTTGTCCTCTAAGATCAATATTCATTTTTTCAGCAGAGGTTTTACCATTAAGGGCTTTGTAAAGATCGAGAGTGACCAGGTCCAACTGAGTTAAGCTTTCAAGAGGGATGAGAGGAATAGGTACCTGACTGGAAGAATCAGTCGCAGAGGTGGAAGCTTCAGGAGTTGTGGAAGAAGAAGCTTCAGGATCCTGAGGAGGAATCTCTTCAGGAACCTCTTCTATCTTAGCCATGAGAGCTAAGGTAGGTTCCTCAATAATGGCCATGAGTGCCACTTGAGTTTCCTCTTCATCAGATGAGTCGTCAGAAGACACATCATCCCAATCGCAGTCTTCTGCAATTAAACCTTTGCCTTTTCGTTGGAATTTCATCTTCTTGTACTTTTCTTTTAGGCGCTGGTATTTGGGATTCTTAGAAGAAGATTTAGCAGAGGAGGGAGCAAACTGACTTTTCCTGTACCTGCAATCATTAGCAAAGTGTCCTTTGCCCTGACAATTGTAGCAGATAGCAGTAGCCTTATCAACAGGGTCTGATTTAGGCTTGTCAGTAATAGTAAGATGTTTCTTTTTGTGGAAGTTTCCCTTTTTGGCAAACTTCTTGAAAGATCTGGTTAAAAGAGCAAGAGATTCATTGAATTCAGGATCTTCTGACATGTCAGAGTCAGAAGATTCTAATTCAGTAATAGTTACTGAAGAAGAAGTGGTAGCAACAGGAGGAACTGAATCAGAAACCAATGCAACAGATGTGCTTTTGGATTCTTTAGAATCTCTTATGAGATTCTTTTTCAGTTTCTTCTGTTGTTCACGGTTCAGAAGAATACCGTACAACTCACTTAGGGTGAGTGTCTTTATGTCCTTTGACATAGTTAAGTAGGAGGTGTAAATTTCCCAATGTTCAGGAAGAGCTTCCATGAACTTGGTAACCACCTCAGAGTTAGAGTAGGTAGTACCGATGGTCTTCAGATCAATCAGAAGACAGTTGAATCTCTGATGTAGCTGGGAGAGAGTTTCATCCTTTTGATGAATAAAGCTTTCATACTGTCGAACCAAGAAAATCTTTCTTGATTCCATGAGAACAGCAGTACCTTCATATTGAACACAGAGAGTGTCCCATATCTCCTTAGCAGAGCGAAGGTGACATACAGAGTGGAATACATCATCAGGGAGTGACATGGCGATGAGAGACCTAGCCTTGGTGTCAATGTTGACCAGGCGTCTGTCTTCATCATTCCAGTCAGTTACGGGCTTCACCAGCTGCCTTTCAGGAACAGCTGGTTGGCCAGCAGCAGCAGGAATGGGGTGGACGGTTTGTGTAGGCACATGTGGTCCATTTTCCAGAAAGTATGGAATCTGGGGATCAGAACCAGAGAGAAAGAGTTCCATCCTGGTTTTCCAAAGAGAGAAGTTGTCTTTGTTGAACCGAGGAGGCTTTCCAGCAGAGCCGGTATCAAAGTAGTTATCCTTAGCTTGAAGAGCCATAGAATAAGAAGAGAGAGGATCACAAGATTTTTCTTAAGAAGAAAATGAGAGCTTGTATCTGCTCTGATACCACTTGTTGGTCCCAAGTAGGTGACCTTCAAGTAAGGATAGTGTTTGGGATTATAGAAGGGGGGGGTTGAATATAATCACACAATTTTTCACTTTTAAATTCTTGTTGTATTAACAAAATGAATTTACAGATTGTTGCGGAAATAGAAAAGACTAATAGTCTAAACTAAACAATCTAAGTTCTTTCACTATGCACTAAGTGAGAAGAGAATAAAGAAAGAAGATAGAGGGAAAAAGAGAGAAAGGACTTGAGTATTTTTGGATGAAGAAGAAGTATGGAGAACATCTCTTCATGTCCTATTTATACTCCATGCATTAAATGCATGCAGACCTACTATTGTGACGTGTCACAATGTGAGTGGTCTGTTGTACTATTTACTATAAACAAATACTCTTTGCATGGTGTGCAAAAGAGGATGTTTGTAAACAGTTGCCTTGAGGTCTGATAAGTACGGAGGGAACAGTAAAGTAACTGCCCTTATGTACTATTGTGTCAGTAAAGGCGGATAATCCTTTTGTGCATTAGACTAAGACATTGTTCTAATCCTTCAGGATCAGGATACTGATCAGTGACTAGAATCCTGAAACTGAGGAAGTTCAGGGTCACGTGTATCCTGATGAATCTTCAGGATGTCATACGATAGTGAACAGACTGCTATCACTGAGTTCCGTCTTCAGATCACGAGCATGCTGTTCCTGTCATCAGCTATTTCTTCGACGTTGCTGATGGTTCTTTGTGTATGATCTTAATGTCTTCAGGAGGAGGTCTTTACTTCAGTGGACAGGATCAGTAAACTGCAGAACAGGCTCGTTAGTCTCCTGATCCTGATCCTGAAATTTATAAAGTTAAGTTACAGCACAAGTAACATGGAATAACACTGAACAGACTCAGTGATAATTCCTCAAGCTATAACAGAAGTAAAAACCTATTCACTAAGTAAAGATTCAGGATCATTATCATTTCATCAGGTCTTAGGAGAGCTGGATCAACAGGATGTTCCATTCCCCTTTCCCCCACCACTTGCAGGAGACCTTCTTTTGATAACGGATTATTTCCCTTATGATGAAGAAGGATCTTTTCTCCTCCCTTCGAAAGGCTATCATCCTAAGGGGGAGAAACTGCAAAGTGGTTTGATATGTAGGTTTTGCATAAGTCCAAGTAAACCTCCAGTTTCTTGGATATGCACCTACTGAGGGGAAGAGACGTTAGTGATCAGAACCTCAAAAAGGTGATGATTGCTGATGTTTCGTGCGTCATCGAGACAAGATCTAAGATCCACCCATATAGGATCTGTATTCGACACAGGAGTATGTGTCTCCTGCTTGAATGGCTCTGTCTCGTTGATATGCCTCTTCCAAGACTCTCCAAGGAAGAGAAGAATCACTGGAAAGTACATTACAAAGCTTAGCTTTGTATGTACTCCCTGCTCTCTCCCATTCATCTTCTGGATGGATGCCTCTTTCACATCTGTCAGCGGAGTTCAAGACTTTGCTTCCAGGACTTGCTAGTTCGCTGTCTATGTATTTCTTTCACTGTCTCTATGTATTTCTTCCAGTGACTTGTAATTTGTTTCCTTCTGTATTGTAATCTTCAATTTATGATAAATGAATACAAGTATCTTCTTATCTTTGATATCTGTTTCTTTATTGCTGATATCTGCTCACTGAAAATGACTTTATTTAACAGTTAAATAATACAAGTACCTTTCACATGTGTTGTTTCCTAACTGTTCCTTCTGGACTTAGAATTCAAATTATTTTAAGTTCTAGAATCAAGACAACCTCCCTGTTGTCTTATCATTGATATTTAGGGGGACATTGTTGATCCAGTCTTCCTACGACTTTGTGAAATACCAATGATCCTTTATCTATATCCTGTTAAATACTTAGCACTGTTGAAAGATGAAGTTCACTACTTCAGCGATTCTTTATCGCTGACAGTTTGGGCAATCAGCGATTGCTGATCACTGACTCCGTTTAGTATCAGCAAGAGCTGCATCAACTAAGTATCCCCTGAAAGACAAATAGTCATGCCATAAGAAAACCATCAGCACCATCTATTGATGTAAGCTGAATGAAAGAGTCAGCGAGCTTGTGATCTGAAGTTGAACTCAGTGATAGCAAGCTGACTACTCTACATGACGTTCTGCTGAAGACAAGTCACAATGCCTCCCTGATCTTTCCCAGAGATCAACGACTCTAAGGCCCGATCAGTGACTTGCTCTTGCACGCAAAGGATTTGATTTGCCTTTCTGACAAGAGTACAAAAAGGGGATGTCTCTTCATTGTTCCCTCTTTGCTTGTCAACCATAAGGCAATTGTACACTATAGACCATAACCATACCAAGTATGGGCCGTCGTTTATAGTATATAGTACAATAGAACCACTCCTAGTTTGCCACGTGCAAAAGTGGTTCTGCCATGCATTTAATGCATGGGGTATAAACATGAGTATTATGTTTGTTCTTCAAACCAACCTTGGTTCATGCTTCTCTTCCCCAATCCTTTCTCTTTCTATCAAGGTTCATTCTATCTATCTCTATTCTTGCTTTGTGCATAAGAAAATGCTTCGTGAAATACTTATGGATTGTTTGGATCATGACATAGTCTAGATCCGTTTCAACAAACAATCTACTTTAGTTCACACAAAAACTCCATAGGGGTTGTGAATTAAATTAAGTAGAAGAAACTGTGTTGATTGTATTCAACCCCCCCCCCCCCCCCCTTCTACAATACAATTTACATAGTTGGCCATCGAAAGAGGACCAACATTTACCCATTTCACAAGTTGAACAAAGATGGTCTTTCTCAAATTTCATATCAGGTAGTCCTTTTACCAATTTTAGCCTTACCAACTTGTCTAGAGTATGAAAGTTTAAGTGACAGAACCTGGTATGCTAGAGTCAAGCTTCTTCATTCTTTACAGAGGAAACAAGATAGATCTTTTCTTTTGCTTTCAGTGCTTCAAAGCATATAAGATATAAGTCCCCTCTTCTGTTGGCCCTCATCACTTCTATTAAGGTATCAGCCTTGTACATAATGCAGTACTTGATCTTGAACATGACATCCATTCCATTGTCATAAGCTGACTCACATTTATCAGATTGTGTTTGAGTCCATCAACATAGGACACCTGATTCATCCTCACTTCACCCTTCACTATCATCCCATATCCTTTTATTTCACCCTTTTGATTTTCTCCAAAGGCTACAGAGCTGCCTTCTTGTTGTATGTAAGATGACAGAAGCTCTAGAGTGCCTGTCTTGTGTCTCGAGCATCCTGAGTCAACTACCCAGGTACACACACGAGGCTTCTTCTGCCAATAGGTAACAGAGGATTTAGGTACCCACTTGAAATTGGGTCCTTTCTGATTAGCTTGTTTAAAGTATGCCATGACATTATTTGGTTTGGGCTTACTTTTCTTTGGATGTGAATTGCCAAATTGTCCATTTTGCATCCCAGAGCCTTTTGGTTTGGGATGAGTGACCAGACAGAAAGAATGGTATAAATGCTGAGACAAAGTATGCATGATATGAAAGCAATTGCAGAAATAACTTTGCAAGCATGTTTCTTAAATTCTTCATTAAAAAATTCAAAAAAGGGTATAGAGAAATGTTTGCTTGAGCCTTTCCTAGGTATAGGCTTCTTATTACAAGAATTCTTTCCTATTCTAGGCTCTTTACGGAAATTATTTTTAAGCTTCTGTTGTTTAGCCCCCTTCCTTGATTTTCATGCATTCACTGCCACAGAGGCAAAGTTAGTTTGTGGCCACTTTTCTTTTTGCTGCCTAGTAAACTTAGGCTTTTGTTTCAAGGAAGTTGAACATTCTAATGACTTCTGTTGTCTCTTTTCCTTTTCTCTTCTGTCAAGATCTACAGAGGACATGACAGTTATGCTCATGTTTTTGAAATTTGGACAGATTGGGATACCTATCCTTGGATTAGGAGAGATAATAGAAGAATTACTCAACTCTTGTCTCATTGAATTATGAGCAGTAATGTCAATCTCTATGACTTGAGTGGGACTTTCTTCAAAATCTGACAGAGAGTCATGTTCAGAGGTGTTTGTAGTTAAAATTTCAAAATGTGATTCACTTGTTAAAGTTCCAGGCATGGATACTGATGCGGTAATTATCATACATAAAAAGCGAAACAAGTTTTAACCTCTAATGCCTAGCCACTGTCTTACCACATTCACAGGCAAGCGTACCTGATCGTGAGAAATATAGCTTAGGAAAGTCCAAGTATCGTTCTTAACACTGGAAACGGTTAAGCTAGATGTCAACTAAAGCTATAATCAGTTAATCTGGAAAATTGGGGGTTTTTGCTTTTGGAAAAGTATTTTGAAAGATAAAAGACAAATAATAAATAAACCTAACCAAGAAGTGGAAAACTGATGAACAGACACACATTGGAGATAAGTGAATCCATTATGGTTTACTTTCATAAGACACAGATTAATGATTGTTGTCAGAATTTAAGCACATAGCACCCAAGCATGTATATCTAAGATTATCAACTAGGTTTTGGTCCTCCTAGTCCCAATACATAGACTGTTTGTCAGACAATCTAGTACCAGTCACCCAATTCTATCTCTATTGCACGGTATTCTAATATCTGGTCGCTCTCGGTCCGAGTAACCACCTAACACAACTCTCCGGGTTCCGAAGGGAAGGTCAAGAAAGGTTGATTAACCTATCGGAGTCCATCTATCTTGGTCAAACAGATACACCCAACCAACGAGTTCAAATAACCATACAATACGAATCAAATCGGAATCAAAGACAACATTTAACAAACCATGTATCTAATTAATAAATTAAAATCCAAAGTATTCAAACCATAATGAAAAACACAAACGGAATCATTACATAGACATACTAATCATGAATGCGTAAACAAACCAAACTAAAGACCGGCAGGTTTGCGGCATTCCCTCGAATCTCCTCCGTAGTCGTCACATCGAGCCTCCGGCTTCTTGGGTTGGAAACCCTAAGCGGCTCCCAACATCTAACCTAATCTGAACTATCTGAGTACTGGTGAATAATGGTGAATTTCTGAATGAATGATCAAACTGAATGACCCAAAGGCTGCATTTATAAAACCCCGTCAGAACCCTTTTCGCGTTCGCGAAACGGCCTCTTTTCGAGTGAGAAATGTCGAGCTTCGTGGCGCGAGCCTTTCTTTCGTGGCGCGAGCTAGTGTCTCGCGGCGCGAGCAACCTCCTTCGCGGCGCGAGTGAGTTAAATCCAGCTTCCGAGATCTTCCGGATTATTCTTCTTGCCTTATCTGCTGAAGATCCGTCTTTTGGAGGAAGTTATCTGACTTAGGGAGCAAGAAAGCAGTCTTAGGATCCAAGAAAAGTCTGAATTTCCAAAGTTTGCACATAAGTCTCCTTTTTGACGCTTTTCACCCTCTTTTTATACTTTTACGCACAAGCACCTCCAAAACCTACAAAATTAGGATTTACACATTTTTAAGTCAAACAGTATCGAAAATACTCTTAAAATAAAGATAAAAGTGGGGAACTGATGCGAGTAAAATATGTATAATTTTGGCATTATCAAAATTCCCACACTTAAGATTTGCTTGTCCTCAAGCAAACATCTGATAAAATAAGAAGAATAACAAAATTATCCTCCATCTATGATCATGCTTTGAAAGAACAAGGATAGTCGAAAGAAATCACACACAAATCAGACACAAATCAAAGCTTTACAAGTCATCCAAGTCATGCTCAACCTTTTACCCTCACAAAGTATGTATCAGGTGTATCTCTCAAGGGGTAATAGTGTATATAGTGATCACACTGATACTCGACATCTTACCAACGCATAGGCTTGTCACCAAATCTCATCTCCACCACTGAAAAGTTGTCAACCGTCAAGAGGACTTTAGGGTTGTAATGTTAGGCTAAGGGTTAAGGGTAGGATAAAGGATATATTTAAGTGACTAAGGGTTGTAGCAAAAACCTGAAAACAAATCAGTTCAAGATCCAAATTAATCATCTGACTTTTTGAGATTTTTAGAGCTCGGGATTTCTATCACTTCTACTTTTATATCGGCCTAAGCATATTGCTTATTTGTGGCTTCGATATTTTTCTTTTCTTTTAAGCACATCGACTCTTTTGATTTTGCTTTTTGATGAGTCGTTTTTCTTTTGACTTTCTTTCTTTTCTTTTCAAGCTTTATATTTTTTTTCTTGAGTAGCAACTATGTTGCTTTTTACTCTTTTTTCTTTCTCTTTTTTTTTTTCATAATCCCTTTATCTATTTGTCAGATTCATAAAACGGACCAAAAACATGAAAAGCTTCCAAATTTAAGCTACGGCCAAAAGATAGATAAAATGAATGGGCTAAGGATATATATATGTGGGTAAAGAAACGAAAAGGCTAAGGTTCAAAGGGGTTACAAGGGATAAAGTACTAAAAATGAGTACTTTCAATCAAAGGCTAGGCAAATCAGACAACCTTATAATGAGATTATCTGACGAAGGCTAAAAGGGTTAGAAACGAAGGCCTCTATCAGTGCAATGGTGACATACTTTCCTTATGTGATCTCGACAAGTATTCAAATGACAAGTTCTACCTTGGGTCAAAGTCGGTATCCTCACAGAAATGAATAGATATAACAATTTAGGCTCAATCTCTCAAGGAACAGTAAGGATCACTCATGGCAATTAGCATACACATGACTTTTTCAAACTCATAAAAACTCCAAAACGTGTCCTCCTAAATGCATGATTTTTTTGACTTCCACAAAATTTTTGAAAAGATCATGGATTTCGAAAAAATTTATGCCATATAATTGAAATAAAATTAGATAAGCATTTAAGCACAATAAGGACAAACAAGCAAAAGTTTACTTAACCCCCTTCCCATACTTAAAAATTGCAGTGTCCTCAATGCAATAACAGTTAAAGCATGTATGTAGAAAGGTAAAAAGATAAAGAACGGATACTGCCTGGGTTAAGGAAACTGAAGCTCCGACGAACTACTGAAATCCAAATCGTACAACCGATTCGAAGGTCTACACACCAAATCTAAAAAACTAAAAACAAAAACAAACTAACTAAAAAGAAAAATAAAAAGATAGTACGGTACAACCTAATCGAATCAATAATATCCAAACAAATCATCGAACCAAACAATCAATGGGGTCCACGGAATTGGTCCCACTACTGATCATAACTCTTGTAACCTGGAGGACTCGGGTCCTGTGGGTGCCACACATCATACTGCGGCGGTGGTGATGGTCGGAACTCAGGGTCTGTGAAGAAACCCATCAATGACTGGTTCTGCCAGCCAAGCGTATACGCGACGAGAGACCCTGAAAAGCTGTATACGCGTCCCAGTCGGACGGCATCTGATGTGATCCCGAGGGTCCTGCCTCGTCCTGCTGCTGCTGATGCTGTGGCTACTGCGGCTCAAGTATCTCCTGGTCCTCCGGCTCTACTCTCACTCCAATCCATACCCACGAACTACCAACTCCTCTCTCTATCACTCTCATCCCTTTAAGCTGGTTCTGATCTATGCGGCCTAACTCTCCCAAACAAGTCAATGAGGCTATCACCTCCGACGTCAAAATCCCATGGGAAGAAGCTAGGCGGGTGATGTAGTGACCACCTAAAAGTCCACTCGAGGTCCGGAATCCTCTGGCTCCAGTAAGAAAGTCTGCTATGATAAATGCTAGATGGGTGTGGCGGTCTCGGCTAACCAACTGATGAAGTAACCACAGCTCAAAATCCCCTATCTTGTCCTGACTGGACTTCCTCTGGTTCAGGGTGTAGGCTATCATCCTATGTAGGACTCTATGCTCCGGGTCTACTAGGTTACCAGACTTGGTGTTGGACCGTCGGTACTGTCCACGACCAAGCTGGCTCCATAGCACACTATAGTCCAAATCCTCCGGGGAGCTACGGCACACTGTTCTATGTAATACTTAAAGTAATCGGTGCCTACCATCCCAGCAGTGTAAAGTCTAAGGGAGATAGCGAACTGGGCTAAAGACTGCCTAAACCATCAGCCACCCAAACGATATGTAATACAAGACTGCCTCACACTCTCTCTCCCTCGATCCTCGTCAAATGAATAGGTTGCTATGAACTCTAAGGTCAACTCTCGGTAGTTAGGCTCACGAAGGTCTAAGGCGGCTTTCCAAGCCATACTACTAAGCTCACTGTCGGGCACACTCGGACCTGTTAGACCCTGATTGTGAAGAGTCAGAAGCACTATCGTTTATTGCTTTAGTAGTTTAATTTCCTTGTTTGAACAATTATCTTTTTGATTAGCCCTTGTTTAGAAGTTTGGAACTTCGGGGGCCTTTTATGTCACTTTGGTATTTTCTCTCATTCCTATTTAAGGAATGAGAGGTTTAGGGTTTATGGCATGAAATGCTACTATCACTTTGGGAATCATTTTTATTTGCAATATATCATTATCTTCCATTGATGCATTTCTTCAAGATTCATGTATTCATTTGTTGTTGATCTCCATCTATCTCCTCTCTATTATTGATTATGGGACAAACAATTGGTATCAGAGCTTGATCCTTGTTTGATTCCTTGGCTTAATCTAGTTTTTAAAAGGTTTTTAAAGTTTTTCTTGTAAAACTTTTTGGGTTGTTTCAATCTAAAAAGGCCTCTAAAAGAAGAGGTTTTAAGTGTTAAGTGATTCCCATTGGTTTTTCTATTGTTTTCACACAAATTGGGGGTCTTAACACTTAATTTTTAAGTGTTTTTGAGCGCTTTTGAGAAGATTTTCGGAGTTCCTGTACAGGTTTTCCGAATCGGAAAACAAGAACTGAGTTTTCAGTTCAAAATTTCCGAATCGGAAATTGTACTTTTCTCCGAATCGGAAATTGCACCTTTTCCGAATCGGAAAACCTTATTTTCCGAATCGGAATTTGGTCCTTCTGATTTGGGGTTTTGCTCCTTTAATTCTCATTTTTCCGAACTGAAGTTCTATTTTCCGAACCCTATATTTTCCGAATCGGAAAAGATCATTTTCCGAATCGGAAAATCTGCTTTTCCGAACCCTATACTTGTGAGCCAAATCCGATTCGGAAAACGTCAGTTTCCAGATCGGATTTCGCCTCTTCGAGCCTGAACTCTTGCAAAATTGTTCCTCGAATCCGACACTTAGCTACTTTTCAGAACTTTTAAAACTTGAAGCTAACTGTGTCCCGAGGCACTCAAGGTATCTGCTTTTTACAAAAATCTTTTCTTCTGCCAAGTGAGTCATACTAGGAGATCCTCTTCGAGAGAGAGAGAGAGAGATATCGAAGGAAATTATCGGAATCGCATCCGAGTCTCGCCCTCCCGTCTTGGTGATGGGTGAGTATCAGCAATGGAAGCGCAGAATGATTCATTTCCTTGATATTTTGGATGAGAACCTGATGAAATCCATTCGAGAAGGCCCGATCAGACCGACAGTCACCGTGGCCGCAGTCCCGCGAACTGACAACTGCCCCGAGCTACCGGCATATGTTGTTGAAAAACCAGTTGATATGTACAACCCGGAAAAAGGAGCTCGTCACCTCATTGACAAACGGGCACTCACTCTTCTAATCATGGCGCTCCCAAATGACATGTACGCCCGACTCGACAGTCTGACCAACGCACGGGACGTATGGCTCGAGATTGAGAAACAGATGCAGGGTGGTGACACTGCCCTAGAAAGCCAAAAAGAGAGCGTGCTGAACGCTTATGAAGGATTCAAAGCACGAGAAAACGAATCCCTCACAGAATCCTATCAACGACTGAACTCTTTTGTCAATGATCTGAGAAGGCTAGGTGTTGAGAAGACGAAGTACGAGGTCAACGTGAAGTTTTTGAAGAATCTAACCCCGAAATGGCAAAACCTGGCCATCAACATTCAACTAAGCAGAAACCTGGGAGTTATGGGTCTCCACGATCTCTTCAGTATGATGGTCCAGCATGAGGAGTTCATTACCGGTGGAAGAACCAAGAAAGCTGTTGATCCTCTGGCACTAGCGGCAGTGCCCTTTGGAGGACCGAACTCTATTCCGATCCAACCCAGGCAGTACAACAATGTCCCTCCTCAATATCATCAAGAAGATTACAATCAAGAGTTCAACCCGAACTTTGGTCCGAGCATACAACATCCCGATGATCCTTTGATCATTACCATTTCTGATGAAGAACTCTTCAACGTGAATGAGTCCCTTGCCCTAATCTCGCACAACGTGCAAAAGCTGAACGCAAACCATGGATTTAACAGATCACGGGGATCAGGATTTCCAGGAGGAGGCAGGATGGGGCAAGGCAGGGGAGGACAGTATCAGATGGACAGATCTCAGTTCGGCAACCAAGGCAGAGGAAACTATCATTAAGGGGAAAGATTTCAGTCATACGATCAGGGAAGATTTCGCAACGAGCAAGGAAGGTACAGAGAAGACCATGGGAGGTTCAGAGACAACTCCAGAAGAGACAACACATACTTGGACTATCAAGGAGGTCCAGGGTATCAAGGAGACTGGAGAGATCAGATCTCTGATCACAACTACCGGAGAAGCTTAAGGCAATACACTCCAGAGTCTGGGTATATCAACCGTCAAGGGTACGAAGGCGGGTACGGAGGAAGACATGATGGTGGAAGGCTTGATCAAGGGCCAGGTTATGGATTTGAGCAAGAAAGGAACGACCGCTGGTCAGATGAGAGAATGGATCGCGGCAAAGGAAGCTACAACGGAGGTGATCAAAGGGGAAGCAGTTCCAGACAAGCTCCGAGAGAAGATCAACAAGATCTAGCTGAGCAAGGTGGTCAAAGGTCAAATCAACCCCCTATTCCCATAAACCAAAACCCCGCTCCTCAACAATCTGCCAGTCCCACTACCACTTGCTACAAGTGTGGTAAGTTGGGACACTATGCCAGAGACTGCTCAGTAAAGTACAAGGATGCTGCCTACTTTGAGAAAAAGGCTGCTTTGATGAGGAAGAAGGAAAAAGGGGTTGCTTTGCTTGTGGATGAGGTATCCACAATTCCCGATATAACTGATACAGTGGCAATGTTGGAATCTAAAATTTGTGAATTAGAGAGATGTTTCCAATCGGAAAGAACTCTCGTCACGAAATTTAGAATCGACAGTGCGATTTACAAAAGCTCTCTCGAGGATTTGACTATAGATTATAATCGTGAAACACTTAGAGAGTCCAATTTATCAAACAAACTTGTTTGTCTTCAAAAATCCCATGAGGAACTTAACAGTGATCATGGAGAGCTCACCATCAAATACCAGTTGCTTTCGGAAGAAAGAACTAGGTTATTTTCTAAAATCCAAGAGCTTGAGGACAACAATTTCAAAAGAGGACAATCTGAACAGACTTTAAGTATCCTCACTCAGCATGCCAAAAAGAATCCTTTCTATAAAGTCAAACCCGGCCTAGGTCTATCTGAAAACCATGTTTTAGACAAAGCACCTTCTCATCTATATAATTTTGAGGACATGGCCGCCTCCAAACCCAAACCTGCCCTAGTAGGAGGACATGTTACCGAGGAATTCGTTCGACAGACTGTCACTTATACTGAAGTAATTAATGGTGAGACCATCACTAGGACCACCAGTCCGTTAAACATTACCTCAGGAAGTCCACCCACGAGTCCTGCTCCGACTAGACCTATCTTTGTTCCAGCCAGTGATCCGACCAACACCGAGCCTATGTGGGAAGGCATTAAGGCTAGAACACCTCGTGTAGCTATGCCTCCCATCAACTACACCGACCTGAACACTAGTTATAACACTAGGGAAATGGATTTTTCAGAGGAGACCTTAGTTATCCCACCCGAGGATGTTTCCGCAACTAAGAGTCCCGACCTAGTTAAGCTAGAGAAGGAGGTGTTTGAACTTAGATTGAAAGCCATGGACTTAGATGCCTGTCAACATCAGATTCTGAATCTAAGAGCGATTGTTTCGGAAAAAGACACATTGGTTCACACCCTTGAAAAGGACTTACTTAAGGCTAACGCCGAGAGAATTAGGCTTTCTTCAGAATGTGAGACCGCAACCTCAGTCTTTACTGATTTTAAAATCAAGGTTGCGGATATTCAAACGCGATACATTCTCCAAGATGTTCAATTTGAAATAACAAAAGAGCTTTATCATGAAGAAAGGATGATGTATCGCCAATCTTTAACCAACCAACGTGTGTCTAATTCCCTTTTGAAACGGAAAGTTATGGATTTTGAAAACTTTTACTCTTTGGATTCTGATGATGATACGACTTATCCTGTTCTTAACCATAGCATGGCCAACGCAAAACCCAAACCAGACCTGGATCCCAATGTTCCATATGATGTGAAAGTATTTTTAGACGAGGGTGATGATCGTTCTGGTTTGATTCCCAAGAAAGAAAAGTCTGTTGTTTTAAAACCTGAGAAGCCTGCTGAGCCACAAGCTTCTGGTTCTAAGAAAAGCAACCCCAAGGGTGCAAACCGTGTTGGTACTGACAGGGAAAAGTCAGTTAAGCCTTACACACCCAAGGGACTCCAGAACAAGAAATCCAACTCTAACAATGCTTGTGCCTCAGTTAAACTCATCAAAGGTCTTGACTTTAATTCGAGTACTTTTGCCGTGGGTGAGACCTCTCAGGTAAAACCTAATCAACCTTTCAGTTCCACTAAACCTAACTTTTCAAAATCATCATCTGGAAAAGGTGGCAAATCCATTTATGTTAAACCGTCCTCTAACTCACACCGTGCTTTGAATGCAGATGCGAGGAGGAAAGATGGTGGAAAGAATGTGAAGCCACCAAGAAAGGATCATCAGGAGAGAAACAACACCTTTACTGCTTTCCCTAAGAAGCGTAGTCCTGGCCGTGCGGGTTTAGGCTATGCTCCACCTAGTATAGGATTTCATTCGAATATGTCTGTAAACCGTAATTGCAACTTAAACGATGCTTTTAATACGTTTCGTAATGACATGTGCTTTATGTTTGATAATCTTCTACACTATGGTGTGTCTAACTCTTTCAATGCTTCTCAATCTAATGTCAAATCCCGAAAGAGAAGGGGAAGAAAAAGAGGAAAAGCTAAATCCTCTTCGTTAGTGGAGTCCCCTCCGCCTAAAGAGAAATCCGAAAAGGGGACTACACCGACTGTTTCATCTATCTCTAACCCAAAGGAACCCATTTGGCACTGGGTCCCTAAACAAGCTTAATCTGTCTTGCAGGTCAGTCATGTGTGGTACTTCGATTCCGGCGCATATAGACACATGACTGGTCAGAGATCCTTCCTTTTCGACTATGTTGAAAGGTTTGAGGGATATGTTAAAACTGCCGACAAGACACTGAAGCCAATGGTGGGTTATGGGAAAATCACGGACGGAAGATACATCATCAAAGATGTAAGGTATGTCGAGGGGTTAGGGTACAACATGTTCAGCTCCAGTCAGTTCTGTGACAATGGATACTGGGTGAAGCAATTTCAATACGGAAGCGATGTGAATGATGAAAACAACAACGTCGTCCTTAGTGCACAGAGGAACGGCAATCTTTACTCCACCGTCTTCCGTTCAATCCCTCAGACACACCCTCAATTTGAAGCACTTTCTAGTCCGAGGAATGCAATCTGTTTGCTCGCTAAGGCGTCAAAGGAGGATAGTTGGTTGTGGCATCGAAGACTTTGCCATCAGAACTTTAAGGACATGAACAAGCTGGTTTCAAAATGCCTCGTCAAGGGATTACCGGAGACTCGTCTTTCCAAGGATACACTATGTCCTGCTTGTGAGCAAGGAAAGATGAAGAGAAGCTCCCATCCACCGAAGATGGATTCAAACAGCAAAAATCCCCTTGACATGATACACATTGATCTGTGTGGACCTACAAGAACTGAGAGCCTAGACAGAAAGAAGTACATGTTAGTTCTCGTTGATGAGTTCTCTAGGTTCACCTGGCTTGAATTTCTCCGAGCCAAATCTGATGCTGCCGATCGAATCATTGCCTTCATCAAGCGGATTCAAGTTCTCTTGGGTCGCCGGGTGAAGAAATTAAGAAGTGACAATGGAACCGAGTTTCGCAATGCCAAGCTGCAATCATTTATTGAAGATGTGGGAATTTCTCACAACTTCTCTACCGTGCGCACTCCTCAACAAAATGGAGTTGTGGAAAGGAAGAATCGGACGTTAGTCGAAGCAGCTCGATCCATGATGGCTCATTCAGGCGTTCCTCAATCATTTTGGGCTGAAGCAGTCTTCACAGCATGCTACACGCAGAATCGTACCTTGATCGTTAAGCGGACCGGTAAAACCGCCTATGAGATGGTCGAACAGCGTAAGCCTAACATCGATTACTTTAGAGTTTTTGGATGTAAATGCTATGTTTTAAATGACCGGGATGATTTGGGAAAGTTTGAACCCAAGTCTGATGAGTCTATCTTCATCGGATACTCACATAACTCAAAGGCTTATAGGGTTTAAAACAAACGGACCCGAACCATTTTGGAAAGCTCAAATGTTGACTTTTCTGAAACCAAAACCTATTCTGTTGCAAGTCCAAGTAATGTAAATGCCTTATTCCCTGAACTGTCTACCGCACCACCGAGCACAGATTCTTCTACTAACTCTTTTGCTTTAGAATTTATAGACCTCGCAGATTACGATCTACCTACTCTCACAGGTCCGATTGTAGTACCTGCTCATGCTGGTTCAACCACTACTTCCGTGACATCTGATGCCTTCGTCACTGAGCCTTCTTCAAGCACTTCTACAAACTCAGTGACACCAGAGTCAGCGGTCTCTCCCCCTGAAACTTCATCCGCTGCCTCACCGGAACCCGTCCGAGAACAGACACCACACCCTGTTCTTGCACCAATACCGGAAGAAGCTCCGCTACCCTCACCTAGTTCAGCTCAAAGAACCTATGCTCAGGTAGTGCGTGAGCCCCGGTTAGAGGCAGCACCGCAGATTAATCTGGAAGCAGGATTATCTAGTGGAAACCAGCGAGAGGTCTTTGCAGTGCAAGATGAGAACGACGCATCCAACAACCAACAAGCTTATGTCACTCTTCCACACTCTAGAAAGTGGACAAGAGATCATCCCCCTCCCAGATCATCAGGAGTCCCTCACAACCTGTCAAGACTCGATCTTCAAAGAACGTCGAAAACCTGATTCTATTCGGAGGGTTCTTAAGTGACTTTGAACCTTCGGATGTTTCACAAGCTCTTATCGATCCTAATTGGGTTTTAGCGATGCAAGAAGAGCTTGCGGAATTCGAGAGAAACAAAGTATGGCGTTTGGAGATCAGACCGTGGGAAAAGTCCATAATCGGCCTGAAGTGGATATTTCGGAACAAGAAAGACGAGAACGACCTCATCATCTGGAACAAGGCTCGATTGGTCGCCAAAGGTTATCGCCAGCAAGAGGGTATTGATTACGATGAGACATTTGCGCCCGTGGCTCGGATCGAGGCTATTCGGATCTTCCTTGCGTACGCCGCACACAAGAACATGACGGTATATCAAATGGACGTCAAGTGTGCCTTCTTGAACGAAGTTCTTCAAGAAGAGGTGTACGTTGAGCAACCGGAAGGATTCGTCGATCCCAGATATCCAAACCACGTGTACGTGTTGGATAAGGCGCTTTACGGTCTCAAGCAAGCTCCTAGGGCATGGTACGAAACTCTCACTGATTACTTGCTAGGAGTTGGCTACAAGAAAGGTACAATCGATCCCACTTTGTTTCTTCGGAGATCAGGTAGTGACTTAATCATAGTTCAGATATACGTGGATGATATTATCTTTGCATCTACGAAGCCTGAGATGTGCCAAGAGTTTGAAAACACCATGAAATCCCAATTTAAAATGAGCATGATGGGCGAGTTGACGTTCTTTTTAGGACTTCAAGTTCGACAACGCCCTGATAGCATTTTTATAAATCAAGCTAAATGTGTTCATGATCTTTTAAAACGTTTTGATTTCGGTGGTTCAAACTATGCGGCAACACCAATGCCCAAGAATTTTCAACTAAATGCTGATTCTTCTGGTAAACCGGTTGACCAGAAGACTTATCGGGCAATCATTGGTTCCCTCTTATATCTCACGGCTAGTAGACCAGACATTGTCTTCTCCACGGGTGTCTGCGCTCGTTTCTAGTGTGATCCTCGTGATTCACACTTGTCTGCAGTCAAAAGAATCCTTAGGTATCTCAAAGGCACACCGGATTTTGGCCTTTGGTACCCAAAGGATTCTGGTTTTGAACTAATAGCCTATACAGACTCAGACCATGCAGGTTGCAAGCTTAACAGAAAGAGCACTTCCGGTGCGTGTCAATTTCTTGGAGACAAGTTGGTGAGTTGGTCATCCCGGAAGCAGAATTGCGTATCTCTGTCCACTGCGGAGGCTGAATATGTGGCCGCCGCCTGCTGCTGCTCGCAAGTTCTGTGGATGAAAACTCAACTTGCTGACTTTGGATACACAATGCAGAGGATTCCCATTTACTGCGACTCCAAAAGTGCGATTCAAATCACGGCGAATCCGGTTCAGCATTCTCGCACGAAGCATATCGACATCAGATATCATTTCATCAAGGACCACGTCGAGAAAGGTAATGTTGAATTGTACTTTGTTGAGAGTGACTATCAGCTTGCTGATCTGTTCACCAAGCCGTTTGGTGAGAAGCGTCACTTCTTTCTCCTAAGTAAATTGGGAATGCTAGACCTCCCTGCCTGAGGTCTAGGGGGAGTCGGGAATTCATTTTATGTATGCACGTGTGTAGGGGGAGTCTTTAAGAGCCTTTGAATGTTTGCATGAATCGAGGGGGAGTGTCATATCTTTATCTGCTTGTTTTTCTAACGTTCTCGGATCCACACTACAATGGATACCTTCCTAGACTTTATTTTGTAGGTGTGGAACCTCACAACGACTTCTGGTTACTTCAGATCAGAACTCGCACAAAACCCAGTTGAGACGTACCAGGTAAGTCTCTTTATTCGTGGATCGCGAGCTGAACTTGTAAATTTTTGCGAACTTGAAAGTTCATGGGGCGGTAGAGTACATGTTTTGAACTTACAAGTTCGGGGACTAACTTTGCCACTTTCAGAATCTTATATTCAGGGACTCGTTTTGCACTTTTGCGAAACTTGAAGTCCTGGGTCTGTTTTGAAAATTTCTTTAAACTACTAGTTCAGGGACTTGTTTGTAAGTTTCTTGAAACCTCAAGTCCAGGGGTTATTTTTGCCATTTGGTGAAAGTCGGGTTAAGAGAGCCAAAAGGAGAGCCAAACACAGTGTTTTCGAGCCAAACGCAGTGTAAATCGGTAAAAAAATATAAATACCAGTTTCTAAGAGTTACTGTTCACAGTTTCAAAATTTTCACTTTTTCTCTCTGAATTCTCACCCGGTAACCGCTCTCGCAACCGATCCCGATTTCATTCGTTTTTGCTCCGTTCGTCGATCTGATTACGTTTCTGCAATCCTGGTAAGTTTACGAACAATCCTTACGTAGTTATAACGCTTAATCTTATCGTTTTAAGGTCTGGATCGAAGCCTAAAGTTTTTAAAACTTACCCGAAACCCAAACTTCTTGGAATGGGATTTCGGGACGTTAAATCAATCCAAATATGCTTCTGAACTTGTTTATCACTGATTTAGGATGAATGCTAATAGTTTAGAACTTGAAATCGATGTTTTGTGGACGGTTTTTGGACTTGGAAAACGAACCGTCTCGGTTTTTCCGAATCGGAAAACATGAATGTTCATGTTTTCCGAATCCACAACCGATGAACACTCATATGTGTTTTCCGATTCGGAAAACCAGATAAATCCGATTCGGATTATCAGGTTTTCCGAATCAAGACTTGAGCCTCGTGTTTTTCCATGATTACATCTTTTCCGATTCGGAAAACATGGAACTTCCCGTATAGGTTTCCGAGGTTTTCCGAATCAAGTGTGAGAACAAGTTATTTTGGCTCGTTTTGTAATCTTAGTGTTTTATGGTTTCCCGATTCGGAAAACATGTTTTCCGAATCGAAAAACTTACCTTTGTGAGCCTTATATTTGTTTCCAAGTGTTTGTTGTTTTCCGAATCGGAAAACCATGTCTTCCGAATCGGAAAACCTATCTCTATATATGCTTCAAATTTTTCTAAGTGTTGAGTGTTTCCAATTCGGAAAACCATGTTTTCCGAATCGGAAAACCTCCCCTCGCGTGTTTGCTCTTTTTCCGACTCGGAAAATACGAAACACCCTTTTGGGTTTTCGAGGTTTTCCGACTCGCGCTTAATCGAGGGTATAGTCTTTTTTTCACAAAGTGTTTGATAATCTGGTATGATTCGGAAAATGCTCTTTTCCGAATCGGATTATCTCATTTTCCGATTCGGAAAATGACATAATCCGAATCGGAATTTGGCATTTTCTCAATCTCACAAGTTTTCAACACTTAGCATTTTTCAGGGCACTTACTAACATTATTTTTCGTTTTGTCTTGACAGAAATGGCTCGTCAACAAAACACTCCGCCTTCGCCGATCAACAACGATGCTGATCGCGCGCTCATCTCCCCAGGTGATCTTCGCCCCATCACCCAGAACAACGAATACATCGACCAGACTAACTTCGTTGTTCAGGACAACGTCGTGCTGGAGATTCTCAGGGTGCATCCACTGGCATACGCGATGCAAACTACTGTTGACATACCACTACTGTACCTTCAGCAGTTCTGGAAGACATCGCACGTGGAAACTCGAGACGGTGTTCTGACCATTGTGGGATGAATCGATCATACTGAGATGACGATCACCCTGGAGGGCTTCCGACGAATCCTTCACCTACCATCAGCTACTCCCGAGGCCCCGTTCAAGCCTTTGGTATCCGACACCGAGCTCTTCAGCGAAGTCCTCGCTCTCGGGGTCCATGCCAACCCCAATGAGAGGCTGAATGGAATATCTCACGTCACTCAAGGGATGTTTCCCCCCCATCTGGTTCACATTCTTCAATATTCTGAACCGCACACTATCTTCGAAGACTCACGGCGTGGACCGGGCATCAACCCACTTGTGGCACGTCATTCATTCTATCGCCTACGGAAGGCGAATTGACGTCGCTCAACAACTCTCGCTGGACATCGTCAACGACGTCATGGCAGGCCCTGCAAGGAACCGCCACACATCCATCCCATGGATGCGGTTCTTCAGCATTGTGATTCGTGATCATATGGATCACCATCCGACGGTCCGATGCAGATCTGGCCACCCACGCTTCCAGAGCCAGCAGATTGGAAGGATGAACAGGAGGACTCTGAAGCGCGGCCAGGTAGAGATGCCCATCCCGGAGAATGTGTTGCATATGGCGGACCGTAGGGCGGAGAGTGTTAGGTTATACCGTGTGTCGATAGGCTTAGAAGCCGCATCCACGGACTCCTCAGAACCGAGGAGCCCTACCCCGGACGCGCGACCCGTCCCTCGTAGAAGCCGTGCCACCGGCACGGCGGGCCAATGCTCCAGTGGGGGAGCTTCTGGCTCGGGTGTGATGAGTGTTGACATTAGGGGCGAAGCGGGTAGAATTGTACGGACGTCCGCCACTCCACACATTGAGGGAGCTAAGGCCTATCAGAGAGCAGTCGAGACCCGAGCTCGTCGATCCTGCACGAGAACTTATGTTGAAGAATCCACTCCCGTTCTACCAGAACTCGAGCACGTGCTTGGCTACCGAGTCAAGAAATACACCGGGATACTCCAGCAATCCCCCGTGTACTCGTCACCAGAGGATCAACGCACGTCGTCGCCGCCACAACAAACCGAGCAAGTGGGTGAGGAAGTGGAAGCTTCCCCACAAGAACAGGCACACTTCCCCTCGCCACCTCATGCGGACGCGGCCCCACAACAACAAGGCGAACCATCCGGTGATCACTTCGGTGATGACTCCGACGGTCACGAGTCCTCTGATCATACTCCTTCTAACCGTCGTGAGGATGATGACGAGGTCACAAAATCCGAGAAGGTTGATTATGGATCTGATGAAGAGTTTCAGGAGTCCGAACCACCGAAGGGCGGAAAGGCCCACCAGATTGATGATGACGAGGTTACTTCCTCGTTTAACGACGACAGGATGTCCGAGGATCCCGTTTTGGCAGGGGATCTGGCTTCAGATGACCGGACTGTCGGTCGTGAGGAGGAAGGAGAAGCCGAAGTAGCTAAAGGCTGGGGTGCTTTGGATAGTGATGATGAGGGAGAGAGAGGGGGTTTAGATAAAGAGACCGAAGAGGCAGAGGTCCAGTTAGATGAGCCGTGGGCTGAAATTGAGGAAGCGGTCGGAGAGGAAGAGCCGCATAGGATCGTAGAAACGGAAGTCCCCCCCAACCCAGAGTCCATCCAACAGAGAGGCAACCCACATTGAGACTGGGCAACTTATGTTGTCTAGTCAAGACGCTAGCAGCCAACTAGCGCATATGCACACCCCTTACATCCACTCGACCATCTCTCAACAGATGGTCGTTTTAGTCTCCCACGGGGAATTAGCACAACTTCCACCGGCCACTCACTCGGAGTCTGCCGGTGTTGAGCTAAGAGACGAACCGCCCCACCTCTCGACTTCTTTGAGCGCACGCCGAGTCTTAGAGCCACTCACCGGGATCTTCGATATCCCTTCCATTTTTAGGACACAAAAGAGGGTACCGCAAGCGGAGCTCCCACGGGACTCCGCCAGAACGGAGGTAGTTGGCGCGTCCGAAGACGCCCTTCGAGGATCCTCCGGAAGCCCTGGCACGGTCGACATCACTGCAGCAGTGCAAGCAGGCCGAGAGAGCTCCTCTATAGGTCTCTTCTCGTCAACCGGCGCTCAAGAAGCACTGGGAGTTGTACCACCGGGACTGGGTCCGACAGACTCGAGCAAAGTCTCTAAAGATGCTCACGCAACATCGAGACTTTTAGGTCTGACGGATTCGGGTGGAATCCCTAAAACCACCCAAGTAACACCGGGACTTTCAGGTCCCGACGGATTTGGACGACATCCTTAAAGTCGTCCACTCACGAATGCAGTCCATGGAGGAAGCCAATGCGGCTAGGGATTTACGGGTCGAGACGTTGGAGAAAGCCTTGGCCGAGACCGAGAAAAAGAGAAGAGCAAATCTTGAGGCATCGAGGAAGCTTCAGGAAGACAGGGATCAGGAGCTTTATGAGCTCAATCGGAAGATGAAGGGCAAACATGTGGAGGATGCCCCGACAATCGAAGCCCCGACTCCCCGTCAGTCCGAAGATGTTCTTCGTCTCCCTCCTCCGACCTCGGGCAACCTACCCGACATTCCTGGGTACGTTACAGAGGCGGAACATTCCATGATGATCACTTCTTACACCACTAAGAATGACCGTCTCTCCGCCCAGCTCCGAGAGAGAGACGCCTAGATCGAGATGCTTCAGCAGCGCATTCGGGAACTGGAGGCCATGTGTCGGTCTCAGGCTCAGCCTTCCAAAAGGAGGCATGATGACCCTGATGAGTCGGCACCGGGTCCTCATGAGGGGGAGGTGCAAGCTTCCAAAAGGCTTCGCATCAACCTCCAATCAGCCTCCGGTTCCGGTTCCTCCTCGGCTCCAGCTTCTACTACTACTCCAGCAAGCGCTCCATCAGAGTCTGCCACCGACATCCCGTACGAAGACTCAGATACGGAGACTCTCGATGTGTCGGGTTGGCATTATGAATCAATCCCACTAGACGAGGTGATACACTTCCCTCATCTAGCCGAGACAGCAAGTGTTGATGTCATCTCCCCGGAAGCAGCGCCGACAGACCTTTCAGATATTCAGATTCCGGAAGAAGCCCGGAGAATACTTCGGTCGCTTGCTCAAAGCCTCCGGATCTATCAGAAGGGGGATGACATCCTCCGAGACACAGACTACGACAGCTTGCTCTCCTCGGTTCAGTTTCCCACTCCCGAAGCTCCTCAGACGATCTCCTCAACGATTCCTGATTCCTCAGCTCCTACCGTCATCCAGTTGAACTGGAACCACTCGGTCATCTTCAGGCCGTTTCTCGAGGAATCCTTCTCCTGGATCTTTCAGCAAGAAAAGCTACACGTGTGGTCCAGGAAAGTGTATTTTGGGATATCACACATGAAGAAGCTGAGAAGAAGAACGGCGTACATCCACCAGAGGGTTTGCAACTGGGCGACTCACGGGCGACAACGGATAAGACGTCGATTCACGAAGGTAACTAATGTTCGCCCTTACAAACACGGACATTAGTTATTCCTTGAGTTCGATGTTCGCATGTACGGCACCGGCAGACCCGCTGGAGAATTACAGGATTGGACGTTCACTGAAGCCGACCTGGACCAGATCCACCTCGAAGACCTCCTAGCGCTCATCAAGTATCTACAAGGCCCGATCCTCCGACCAAAGTATTATCCCAATGGCCTTGAGGTTCTGAAGAAATATGTTCATCATGCGATCACTCTGGCTCGTGTGACGGACTATCAGTTAGCCATCGAGAGCCGCCAGCCCAAAGTCAACCTGCTCCGTCCGAACCTGAACGTGTCCGCAATTGGAGCATACCTTCTCTACATGCCGTCCAGAGTACCAGAGCATGGGGTCGTCTACGTGACCAAGAAGAAGAAAGAGCACAAGTTTATGCGATTCAGCGAGCTTGCCAAATTCTGCGACGGTACCTTGCTTTATGTGTACAACGGGCTCGCGAGAAGATTGTTGACTGATCAGATCCCTTCTTCAAAGCTGGTGGACGGGAAGGCAAAGGTCTTCGAAGCTATGGACTTGATCGAGAGGAAACTGAAGGAGAGGCTGATGTACCGACGGGTCGAAGCTGCTATGAAGATGCGGGCGAGGATAATAGGAGAATGGGACGAGTTCGTACGGATGTCAAAGTGGGAACCTGCATTGGAGCTACCGCCACCCTTCTGACTTCTTCCCAAAGGGGGAGATTGTTAGACCCTGATTGTGAAGAGTCAGAAGCACTATCGTTTATTGCTTTAGTAGTTTAATTTCCTTGTTTGAACAATTATCTTTTTGATTAGCCCTTGTTTAGAAGTTTGGAACTTCGGGGGCCTTTTATGTCACTTTGGTATTTTCTCTCATTCCTATTTAAGGAATGAGAGGTTTAGGGTTTATGGCATGAAATGCTACTATCACTTTGGGAATCATTTTTATTTGCAATATATCATTATCTTCCATTGATGCATTTCTTCAGGATTCATGTATTCATTTGTTGTTGATCTCCATCCATCTCCTCTCTATTATTGATTATGGGACAAACAGGACCTCTCTCAAAGTACCTCAAAATATGTCCTGCCGCATGGATACTATGCAGAAAATCCCAGTCCAATGTCTGGCCAATCTCAACGTGGCGACCCTTGATCGCCTCAAGGTCTCTGATCAGATTTTTCCGTTCGTCTTCATCATATTGCGGCTGCGGCTTGAATCGCAAAAACTCGTGTTCGCCCGATGTGGTCCTAAGAGAACGGGTACGCTACAAAAACACACATCAAAAAGTTAGTGCACATATTTGATAGAAATGAAGGTTTCCTTCCCACACTTAGTTTTTAACCACACTTTACTAAATTACTAAAGAGATGGGAACCTACAAAAAAAAGCCAAGAAATTTGACCAAATAGGTTCCCACACTTAGAATTTAATCTATCCCCTTACAAAATATAAAATTATGTAAAAAGGATAATATCAAGCGTTTTTAACAAGTCATGCTGTTGGATGCAAAATCGGATTGTATCCGAGATCACAAGTTGGTGCTCAAAGTAAAGACAAAGGCAAAGTCAAAGTGGTCTACAAAAGTCAAAGCTTGCTTTGTTTGTTTACTTGCTTTATTTGTTACTTTGTAATAGTTTGTAATTCTTAGGGTAGATTGTGTAATTCTTGTAAAGTGTGAGGGTTTAGATGTTTGGGTATAAATACCCATGTGATGTCATTTAGAAAGTGTGACATGCAAAACACGCTTCATTGTAAATGAGATTGAGTTGAGAGAGTTTGAGAGTTTTAGTGTGTGTGTTCTTGGTGTGTATAGTGTGTGTAATCAATTTCATCAAGATCAATAACATTTGGCTCCTCAATTCATTCTCTACTTGTTGCATGATGATTAGAACTTGAATCTGGAACTACAAGTGGTATCAGAGCTGGAAATTCGTTGAAATTTGGTATGATTTCTTGAGCTTTTTCATGTTTTTTTCGAAAATGGTATTTTGAGATTTGATGTTCTTCATTTGATCATTATTTGCATGTGAATTTGATTGTTTGTTCGGTTTTTGAGTTTTTTTACCTTCTGCTCGGTTTTTGTTCGGTTTTCCAAACTGGTGTTCATATTTTCCGAATCGGAATATTCATAAATTCCGAATCGGAAAATACAAGTTTTCCGAATCGGATTTTTGAAATTTTCCGAATCGGAAAATTTTTTGGACTCGTATTGTTGTTTAGATCTGATCTTACTCGTTTTCCGACTTGGTATTAATCAAACTCCGATTCGGAAAACATCATTTTCCGATTCGGAATTTGCCCAAATACCAACTCGAAATTTTTCTCGGAACTCTATCAAATTTTGTTTTTCCGATTCGGAAAACAACCTTTTCCGATTCGGAAAATTGAAAAATCCGAATCGGAATATAGTGTTTTCCGAATCGGATTCTTTTAAGAGTTAAAAGAAAAAATATTTTCTGGAAGCGTTTTTCGGGCGTTTTTTTCACGTAAACTTTTTTAGACTTCTTATCTGATTTTACGGTCAAAAAGTTCAGTCATTTTTAAGGTCATTTTTTCCCGAAAGATGTCGGTTTTTCCGAGATTTTGGTGATTTCCCAGAGGTTGCATTTTTGGACTAAGATTTCAATTTCGCGGTCAAAATCAACTTTCAAATTTTTGAAAAATATTTTTTCTCGGGATTTCACTATTCACCGGTTGACTTTTAGTTGACTTTTTGACTTTTATCACTAACATTTACCTTGATCAAAAGAAGTGTTCAGATTAGTTACAGATCCTCAGATTTGCATACCTCCAGAAGTTCAGAAGAAATCTATCAATTTCAGTGAATTTTCGATCATTTTCAAGTTATGTGAAGATGTCTAGAGATCTATTGAGTATGGGTTCAAAGTCGAAGCCTCCGGTACTTCAGATTGGCGAATATCCTCAATGGCGAGTGAGGATGATTCAGTTTCTTAACAACATCGACAAGACACTCATGGTGAGCATCCAAGAAGGTCCGATTAGGCCGTACGTTGATGTTCCGGGTACACCCGAGACTGCCACTACTCCCGCAATTGAACCAAGACGTGTGTTCTGTTGGGAATCGAGGGATACAAGAACATGCACAGCGGAATAAAACCCGATTCCCAATCGAGGATCCAATCCCAAACCATACAGACACAATAAAGGGTGTTTTGGTGGATTACCTTTGCGAATAATAACTCCGAAACGCAAGCAGGGGATACACTGCTACTGGCACCGGTTGAGAGGGTTGCTAGACCACCACCGAGGATTACCCCAAAAACGAATGCGAACCTTCCTCCTACTGGATTTGGCGCCGGTTTTTAGGGGAGAGAGAGAGAGGTTTTTCTGGGTTTTTAGAACTGAATGAATCAATCAACTGACACCCTTAACCCCTTATTTATATGGACAAACCTAGCAGTGTTTGATTCCATATATAATTCTTGGTAATTATCTCTGAAATAACTTCCATAATTATCCTTTTAATTAATCCAACTGATTAATTAATTATAAATAATTAAACTAATTATTCATTTATTTCTTTTTCTCTCTAAATAATTAATTAACCAATTAATTATTTCCCATAATCCAAACATTCTCATTTTGGTGTGCAGCAGTGTGACCTACTAGTGTCTTATAACATTGGACACGATAACCCTGTTACTGTCTCGCACATAATCCTAACAGACTCCCACTTGTGCTAGACATGTAACTGAACTGTTATCATTCGCCTAAGGAGGTCCCTAGCCAGACGCTTAGGTTAACCAGGTTATAAGATCTCTTATATCCAGAGATACAATTCACGCTTGAATTTGTACACAGGTTCATTCCTTTTGCACACGATATTTCTAAAGTGATTTAAGACATGGAGTGGAGGATTCATTTCTTAAAATCAAGTATTTCTTGACTCTGATTTCGATTGCCTGCAGTAACGGATATTACTAAATAACCCCTGTTATTCTATCCGAGCGTGGCCACGCGTTTTCTGCCAATCTTAATCGTCAAGGGGCCCGGAAATATCTCTCTTTTGAAAGAGGTGCAAATCCCTTCTTGACTACTTGCATTTGGATCCACGGTTTCCGCTGCATCTAGTCACGTCCCGTATGGCCACCCAGTTACGGTGCAGCGTTAGTACGCGCTAAGAGTACAGTGGTTCTCGTGTTCCCAAACCAAGTATCTCAGGTCTAAGGACAACCTATCAAGTCAGTGCCTATGACTAAGGCTCCATGAAGCAGACTTGATTACTGGTCACTTCCAATACCCAAACACTCTGATGAGTATCTATAAATATTTGGTCACATCACTTGTGCTTTTATTCTTTACTTTGAATAAATCATCAAGTATTTATAATAGCGTCAAACTCCCTATTGAAATTCCCATTTCAATAAGTGGCTACGGAAATTTAGATTTCATACAAGACTTTGTAGAATCATGGATACGTTAAATATGCAAAAAATAGTTAATTTAGAACAATCATGAAAACAAAACCTCCATTTATTTCCAACACACTGTGAAATAAAAACTTTACATGATTACATTGTTTCTAAATTAGACTATAGTAATAATTAATAAACTAAGTACTAGCTACTGGCTTCCAGGTACTGCATCCCAATGGAATTCGCATGTGACTCATGCTTTGCCCTTGCTAGTGGCTTTGTCAGCGGATCTGCGACATTGTCTTCTGTTGGAATCTTGCATATTCTTACATCTCCTCTTCCAATAATCTCTCGGATGAGGTGATACTTTCTGAGCACGTGTCTTGACTTGTGATGCTCTCTAGGTTCCTTTGCTTGTGCCACGGCTCCTGAGTTATCACAGAATATATCGATCGGTCTCGAGATACTGGCAACCACTCTGAGATCCGATAGAAAATTCCTTAGCCAGACAGCTTCCTTTGCCGCATCACATGCTGCAATGTACTTTGCTTCTGTAGTTGAGTCTGCAATCGTGTCCTGCTTCGAGCTCTTCTATGAGATCGCACCTCCGTTTAGGGTAAAGACATACCCCGACTATGACCTAAAGTCATCTCTGTCGGTCTGGAAACTAGCGTCAGAGTATCCTGTGACACTAATTTCATCCTCAGAACCTCCAAAGAGCAAGAACATTTCTTTCGTTCTTCTCAGATATTTAAGAATGTTCTTGACAGCCACCCAATGGGGCTCACCCGGATTCTGTTGGTATCTGCTCGTAACACTTACTGAGTAAGCAACATCGGGCCTAGTACATAGCATGGCATACATAATCGATCCAATTGCAGAAGCATATGGGACCGATTTCATCTTGTCCTGATCTTCACTAGAAACAGGACACTGTGTTTTACTCAACACTATGCCATGTTGCATTGGAATGAATCCTTTCTTGGATTCATCCATCCTAAATCTCTTCAGTACTTTGTCAATGTATGTACTCTGACTAAGTCCGATAAGCCGCTTAGATCTGTTTCTGTAGATCTTTATACCTAGTATATAAGCGGCTTCTCCAAGGTCTTTCATCTGGAAACATTTACTTAACCATTCCTTAACACTCTGTAAAGTTGGTACATCGTTTCCTATGAGTAGTATGTCATCTACATACAAGACCAGGAAGGTTACCATGCTCCCACTGAACTTAGTGTAAACACATGGCTCGAACTCACTTTTAGCGAAGCCAAACTCTTTGATTCGCTCATCAAAGTGTAAGTTCCAGCTTCGAGATGCTTGCTTCAATCCATAAATAGATTTTAGCAGTTTACACACCTTATTAGGATTCTTAGGATCTTCAAACCCCTCTGGTTGTTCCATATAGACGTCTTCTGTTAACTTTCCATTTAGAAAGGCTGTCTTGACGTCCATTTGCCAAATCTCGTAATTAAAGTACGCTGAGATGGCCATAAGAATCCTAATTGACTTCAACATTGCCACTGGTGAAAAGGTTTCATCATAGTCAATGCCATGAGTTTGCGTGAATCCTTTTGCAACCAGTCTGGCTTTGAAGGTGTGTACGTTCCCATCCATGTCGGTTTTCTTCTTGAAAACCCATTTGCGTCCAACAGCCTTACAGTGTTGTGGCAAATCAGTCAACTCCCAGACTTGGTTGTCGTACATGGATTGCATATCGGCCTTCATGGCTTCCTGCCATTGTTGAGACTCACTGCCTGACACAGCTTCTCCATAGGATGTTGGTTCATTTAAGTCTTCGCTATCTTGAGAGACTAGGAACCCAAGATACCTATCTGGTTCTTGTCTAACCCTGCTGGATCTGCGAAGGTTCTGTGTTTGCACTTCCTCAATCGGCTCTGATTGAGGTTCAACATTGTTATGTTGAATTTCTGGCTCAACAACTGGTGTAGTGCTTTCTTCTTCTACTATCTGTAGATCTACATCCTTTCTGGTGTTCTCTAAACTGAGAAACTTTTCTTCCAGAAATTTTCCATTTCGAGCAACAAACACTTTGTTCTCTTCAGGGTTGTAGAAATAATATCCCACGGTGGTCTTGGGATATCCAACGAAGAAACACTTGTCGGATTTGGGTTTGAGTTTTTCTGAGGTAGGTCGTTTGACGTAAACCTCACAACCCCAAATTTTCAGAAAAGATATGTTGGGTTTCTTACCCTTCCATAACTCGTATGGAGTCTTTTCTACCGACTTTGTTCGCGCTCTGTTCAGTATGTGTGCTGCTGTTTCGAGCGCGTGTCCCCAGAATGATATTGGCAGCGAAGAATGACACATCATCGTTCGTACCATGTCAAGCAAAGTACGATTTCTCCTTTCTGATACACCGTTCATCTGAGGTGTATACGGAGGTGTAAGTTGGGATACAATCCCACACTTCATCAGATGATTGTCAAACTCATCACTGAGATATTCGCCACCACGATCTGACCGTAAGAACTTGATCCTCTTGTCAAGTAGATTCTGTACTTCATTATGATATTCCTTGAATTTCTCAAAGGTTTCAGATTTATGTCTCATCAAGTAGACATAACCATACCTACTGAAGTCGTCAGTGAAGGTAATGAAGTACCGGTATCCTCCTCTTGCTACATGACTGAAAGGTCCACATACATCTGTGTGGATTATTTCGAGCAAGTCAGTAGCCCTTTCATTCTCACTGTTGAAAGGTTGCTTTGTCATTTTGCCAGATAAACAAGATTCGCAATTATCAAAAGGTTTATAGTCGAAATTGCCGAGAAAACCTCCTTTTAGGAGTAGTTCAACGCGTTTCTTGTTTATATGGCCCAAACGACAATGCCAGAGGTAAGTCTGATCCTCAATATCCTTGGATCTCTTACTTATATGATAGATTTCACTATTGTTGTCTTTAAGATTTACAGTGTATAGACCATCTACGGGTGTAGCTTTAAAATAGAAAATATTATCTTTAAAGACTGAAATCATTTTATAAGAATATTTATAATAAAAGCCTTGGTCTACCAACAAATCAAAAGACAATACATTCTTAATCATATTTGGAATATAATAACAATTATCCAGTTCCAAAACTAGACCCAAGGGTAAACTAAGACTATAAGATCCCACGGCTTCAGCAATCAACGGAGTGCCTTCGCCAACTCGTAGGTTCGAACGGTCCTTCCTCAGAGTCTTTCTTCTAGTGAATCCCTGTAAATGATTACAAATGTGGTTACCACTGCCTGTATCAATTACCCATGATTCATAAGAAGTGATTAAGCAATCTATCATAAAGATACCTGGAGTATCGGGTAAACCGATATCCATCTGGTCGATGTTCATCGAGTGCTCGCAAATATCCTCGCTGCCGCACTCTGGGCAACTCAGATCTCCCAGCTCATCAATTATATCAGTGTCCATGAGATTCGCAGGTTCGGGTACTGGCTCTAGACTGGCCAGGATATCTTCATGGACTTTATCCACGTCGTTCTTTGGTTCCTTCATGTAGGCACTAGCTGTGTCCTGAACTTCCTTTGTGAGGGAGAACCACATGAGGTACACTAACTCTTCCTGAGTCATCTTGTACCCCAGACGTGATAAACATTTAAAAAGCCTTCTCATTTCAATAAGATGGTTTTTAACTGACTGACCCTTCTGTAGCTTTAGGGAGAGAATCTCTTGCATGATCAAAAGCTTGCCCGTGTGCTTGTAGAAACCTAACTGGTTTTCTACATTCCTTACGACCTCGTGACAGAATTTCACTCTTAAGTCTCCCGTGAACTCGGGTGACATAGAGAAAACTAGAATCGACATTACATCCGACTCATCTGCCATGAATCTGAAATATTCAGCAAATTCCTCTTCTGGGGCATTGCTTTTGGGTCGTGACATGGGCTTATTGATCACATAAAGCTTACCCTGGGCACTCAAAACATTCTGTAAGTGCAACTTCCAAACTGGAAAGTTCTGGCCCGTAAGCTTCCACTTGCCCGTAATAAGGCGAAGTGATTCCTCAGGTGAATAAAACGGAATGCTAATTGGAGACATCTACAGAAGAATATAAATTCCAATTTAGTTTATAATTATATAATTCTAATAAATTATTACCCTTAAAATAAATTTATTAGACTAGAATCCATATTTCACATGTGTCGGGAAGCATGTGATCATGTCAAACCGACTCATGCGATCTATGGTAGGTAACACTATACCAATCGTATTTCTATCTGAAAATACGACTTCTAGGTCGTCGGGACATCGGATATTAATAATCCGTGCATATTTAGTCCCTCTAGTGCATTTTGGCCTGGTACCACCCAGTGAATAAATAATTACCAAAATAGATTGCACCACCCGGGACCTGGACAAACTCTGGCCGGTACCACCCGGAGATAATTCGCAGAGTTTTATCACCTTCCAGTTTCGGTTTGAACACGGGCGTTCATAGTGTGTGCACTTACAACGCCCTATGTACCTTACACCGGAAGTGTCCCTAAAGTGGGTTGCACTTACTAATCTATGATTTTAACAAGGGTCTAAATTGCCAGTTTCCTTTTTCCAAAATCTTTGAAAAACTGGATCCAAACACTAGCTGTATTTGTATCCTTTTAATTTTTAAACAATCCTTTCAAAAGGGCAATTCATATTTAATAACAATTACGTAAATTAAACAACCACGCAATTTAAATATAAAAAGCATAGTCATAGCCTAAACCCTTAAACTAATGTTGTTTTGTGAGCCAACACAAAACAACGGTCTCAATCCCTAAGTGACAAAAGTCTTCAACTTCTGGCACTCCCACTGGCTCCGAGATCCATGGTCGTCGTCCTCGTCTCCGTCTCGATGTAATTAAAATAATTATTACAAATGGGTTTAAATGGCACGCAGGCCTCCCAACTAGTCTAATAAAGCATTAAAATTACAAAAAGGGTTGTAAATGGCACGCAGGCCTCCCAACTAGTCTAAAACGGAAAAATAAAATAAAACACAACCACGGGTCTAAAAGGGTTCAGCTATGACTCATAATTAAACGAATTAAAATACAACTGAATTTTAACCGGATAATTATAAAACCAAAAATTAATTTAAAACAAATAAATCAATTTAATCCTGAGAAACGTTTTAAACCTATCTGGTTAATAAACGATTCCTACATCGACGTCTATCCGGAAACGGATTTCACACGGGAGCCGCTAAGGAGAAACGATCGAAAAACTATCGATTCCGAATTCCGGTACTGATGGCAACGTCCGAAATCATCACCATTGATACCGGTCGGATCTGAACACCAATCGATCACCACCAACCACCAACCATCGACCCACCGGTCTTGGTAGTCGGCCGGTGGTTTGCAACCATCAGCGATGACGATGACGCGAACGCCACCTCCACCGCTGTGGCTTACGCCCGGTCAATCGACAATGGCCACCGCCATCGCCGAAGACCGGCTATCACCATTGTTCGCCGGCGACAGCAGCGGCTCAAAAGCCACCACCGCCGCCTCTCGTTTCGGCAGTGGCCGACGCCGCGGCATAGCAGCAATCAACCACCGCCGGACCACCAACGACGGCAGCAGCCTAGCGCTACCACCATCGCCGTGATCGCGAAAAACCATCGACGCCACCACTACCACATACGGTGGTGCGGTGGCCGTCCTTCGATCGAACCAGCGCCGCCACACGACGGCTGAGATTTCCAATAGACACCACCGCCACCACAATCGGTGGTGCGGTGGTGGTTTTTTCTGTTTCCGATCGATGCCACCGCCACCACAAACGGTGGTGCGGTGGTGGTTCGTGTTTGTAGCCGACGCCGCCACCACTTACGGTGGTGCGGCTGGTGGTTTGGTGCGATAACAGCCGGCGACCACCACAAACTGTGGTGTAGCCGGTTGGTCGTTTGATCCATCGACGATCGGCCTGGAGGTCCGGCCGGCTAACTGCCGCCGTTCCACCGCCGATCGTTGCTCCGTTAGGTTTAAAAAATCAGATCTTAAATACGAAAACAATGATTTTTATAAAACCTAAATAATCAACAAACGGCTTAAACCTGATCTGTTAGGTTTAGGAAGTGGCTCTGATACCACTGTTGGGAATCGAGGGATACAAGAACATGCACAGCGGAATAAAACCCGATTCCCAATCGAGGATCCAATCCCAAACCATACAGACACAATAAAGGGTGTTTTGGTGGATTACCTTTGCGAATAATAACTCCGAAACGCAAGCAGGGGATACACTGCTACTGGCACCGGTTGAGAGGGTTGCTAGACCACCACCGAGGATTACCCCAAAAACGAATGCGAACCTTCCTCGATTGGGAATCGGGTTTTATTCCGCTGTGCATGTTCTTGTATCCCTCGATTCCCAACATCAAGTTCTTCTGATTCTACAGATTTAAAAAGTTTTAGACGACATGGCCTAGGGTGGAAGAAGAAAGATTCAAAGAAGAAAAAGCATTACGCTACAAATGAGAGTTTTGTTAAAAAATCGTCTTTTGACGATGCAAATAAATGTAATCTGAATGTTAGATTCAATAAATGTCAAAACTCTTTTGAGTCTGCCTTGATGTTTTTTGCTATGCAACGTTTGCATTGTACTCATTGTGGTGATAATTCTTTTTCTTTGAACTCTAGGGATGTTAAAAAGAAGAGGTCTAGTGGTGTTTCTCATGACAAATCTCATGCTTACTCGTTTGATCATCGTGCTAAAGTGTTTAGTGCTAAAAAGAAAAATCTTTCAAAAGCAAAAGATAAATCAGTTGATGTGAAATTTGTGTGCAAATGGATTCCTAAAGATTTACTGAATGCACAAATTTCAAAGTCTGGTATAAACTGTAAGATCTTAGGTTCATCTTCCGATTTGTTAAAGATGTATGAGACTAACAAGAAAGGACCCATTTGGATATGGGTTCCCAAGATGAACTAACATGTTTCTACAGGCCAGGCATATGTGGTATGTCGATTCCGGTTGTTCAAGACATATGACTGGCTACAAGGAGTTGTTGCACAATTATGTGGAAGACCAGGAGGAACAGTTAGTTTTGGGAATAAGACGACTGGGGTCACCAAAGGTTACGGCATTCTTACAAATGGTAAGGTATCCATAAAGAAGGTACTTTATGTTGAGGGGTTAAGTCATAATCTTTTTAGTGCAAGTCAGTTTTGTGATGGTTATAACATTGTTCTATTTTCCATCATTAACTGTCTTATCATTAATAGTGATGGTGTTGAGATTTTTGAAGGGAGACGGTTTTACAATCTCTATGTGGTTGACTTTCCGGTGATAGATTCGTCGAAACCCGTTTGTTTGTTTTCAAAGGCAACAAAAGGCGAAAGTTGGCTATGGCATAGAAGATTTTCTCATCAGTATTTCTCAGATATTAGCAAACTAGCTAATGGTGGATTGGTGAAAGGTCTTCCAAAGTTGACATTTGATAGAGATTCTTTATGTCCGGCTTGTCAAATGGGAAAGATGAAGAGAAGTTCTCACAAGTCAAAGACAGAATCTTCGTGTCAATCACCACTCGAAATGCTCCACATGGACTTATGCGGACCGATGAGAATTCAATCAATTAGTGGAAAGAAGTACATTCTAGTTATGGTTGATGAATACTCACGGTATACATGGCTAGAATTTCTGAGAATGAAATCTGAAGCTCCCGAGTTGATCATAAAGTTTATCAAGAGGATCCAAGTTCTTTTGCAACTTCCATTTCGAAAGATTAGGAGTGATAATAGCACTGAATTTAAAAATGCTACTTTAGATGCTTATCTAACATCTGTTGGTATTTCTCATAATTTTTCAGGTGCTTATACTCCACAACAAAATGGAGTTGTAGAAAGACGAAACCGAACCTTAGTGGAAGCGGCACGAACGATGCTAGCTTACTCCGGATTACCTCTAACCTTTTGGGCCGAAGCTGTTTCAACGGCTTGTTTTACACAAAATCGAACCATCATCAATAAGCTCTTCAAGAAAACTCCTTATCATATAATCAACCGTCGAGTTCCTAATGTCAAATTTTTTCATGTTTTTGGTTGTAGGTGCTACATTCTTAACAACCGTGACAACCTTGGTAAGTTTGACAAGAAAGCCGACGAGGGATACTTTCTTGGTTATTCGCTAACGTCAAAGACTTTCCGCGTCTACAACAAAAGAACCAATATGGTTATGGAAACCGTTTATGTGACCTTTGATGAAACCGTGTCAATGACTTCTGAACATAGCAGTTCAAAACTCGGAATTACTAGTCAAGCTTCTACTACGACTTCTGATTCTATTACTGATCCAAATAGTTCAGAACTCGATTTACTGTTTATGGATGCTTTTCTGGATATTTGTGCAGATAATGAAGATCTCATTCTTTCCAGAAATCCAAGAGTTGATATTCACGATGTCCCAGAACCTTCAAGCGTAAATGATTCCGGACCATCGGAGAATATATGTTCTACTTCTAACTCTGATCAGGCTATACCAGTTCCAAGTGTTGAGCAATCAGAGCTAACCCCCGATGATCAATCAGAGATTCCTGCAATCATTGATGAAAATGATAGTCAGAACAATCTGGATGATCTTGCAATTCTTCCTGCTCAGTTGAAATGGACAAGAGCACATCCACTCTACAATGTGATTGGTGATGTCAATGATGGTGTTAAAACGCGATCTGCATCTGCTAATTACTGCCTATACAAAAGTTTCTTGAGTGTAATTGAACAAAGAATGTCTCTCAAGCATTAGAAGATTCTGATTGGCTTTTAGCAACGCAAGAAGAGCTTCTACAATTCAAAAGAAACAAAGTGTATCGCTTGGTTCCGAGACCGCATGATAAATCAATCATTAAAATCAAGTGGATCTTCAGAAATAAGAAAGTTGAATCTGGATTAATTGTCAGAAACAAAGCGCGATTGGTTGCTAAAGGTTACTCTCAACAAGAAGGTATTGACTACGATGAGACTTTTGCACCGGTAGCGCGGATCGAGGCAATTCGAATCTTTCTAGCCTATGCATCTCACAAGAACATCAAGGTATTTCAAATGGATGTCAAATCTGCGTTCTTGAATGGAGTCTTGCATGAAGAGGTCTATATAGAGCAACCTGAAGGGTTCGTCGATCCAGATTTTCCCGATCATGTATGCATCTTGGACAAAGCATTGTATGGTCTAAAACAAGCTCCAAGAGCATGGTATGAAACTCTGACTAATCATCTCTTATCCAAAGGATTCAAACGAGGTACGATCGATGCTACTCTTTTTCTGAAGAAAGAAGGTGATGACTTGCTTTTAGTTCAAATTTATGTTGACGACATTATTTTCGGTTCTACTAATCCAGAGTTGTGTACAAAGTTTTCTAAAATCATGGAGACCGAATTTGAAATGAGCATGATGGGTGAATTGAATTTCTTTCTAGGAATTCAAGTCAAACAAAACCCGGATGGCATCTTTATAAATCAGTCAAAATATATTAAAGATATGTTGAAAAAGTTTAACATGACTGATTGTTCTCCAATTAAAACACCAATGCCAACTGGAATTCTTTTGGGTCCTGATTTATCCGGTAAATCTGTTGATCAAAAGATTTACAAAAGCATGATTGGTTCTCTTTTGTACCTCACTGCGACTAGACCGGACATTATGTTCGCCACATGTTTTTTGTGCTAGGTTTCAAGCTAATCCTAAAGAGTCACACCTTGCGGCAGTTAAAAGGATCATACGTTATCTCAAAGGCACTCCCGAGATGGGTCTTTGGTATCCGAAAGATTCTAGTTTTGAGCTAATATCTTTTACAGATTCAGATTATGGTGGTTGTAAACTGGATAGGAAAAGCACTTCTGGATCGTGTCAGTTTTTAGGTGATAAACTTGTTAGTTGGACTTCGAAAAAGCAAAATTGTGTCTCCATTTCTACGGCCGAAGCAGAATATGTGGCCGCCGTAAGTTGTTGTTCGCAAGTGCTTTGGATGAAGACACAACTACTAGACTATGGCTACAAGTTGAAGAGAGTCCCTATCTACTGTGATTCGGAAAGCGCCATTGCGATAACGTCAAATCCGGTTTAGCATTCCAAGACCAAACACATCGACATTCGGTATCATTTTATCAAAGATAATGTGGAGAAAGGTAATATCGAAATGTTCTTTGTTCAAACAGATTACCAACTTGCTGACCTTTTCACTAAACCTTTAGATGAAAAGCGTTTTAACTTTTTGGTTAGCAAGCTTGGCATGCTTAGTCCTACTTAAATCTGTTACGGATCTTAATTTAAGGGGGAGTTGCTTAATTATTCTGGATTGGATACTATCTGACTAACATCTAAGGATTCATTTTCAATGAATACCAATTTCTACTTTGTTTTGCAGATTATCCATTTGACGGGGAGTTCTTCAAAGTGATATTCTTTTTAGGGGGAGTGTTCAAATAAGCTTTCATGCTTACATATTTGAAAGATGAACAACTTTCAGGTATGAAAAATGTTTTAAATGTTCAAACTCACTTCTCGATTCTCAAACGATTTTTCGAATTAGAAGTGTGATTTTACATGTTTTCATATCATGATGAGTTGACGGATATTTTCTAACCGTGTGTTTCCAAAGATTAATACTTGCGTATTATCTTTTCATATACTTTTCAAGTATTCATACACACCGGTTTAGCTTCTTTTGTCTTGTTACACGTCTCTATATGCTCATATTATTCGGTGGTAATACGCTCGCTTGATATTTCCTATTTGTACTTCATCGTTTAATTGATCAGATACGTTCTTCATTGCTATATCTATATCTTGATCGTATAGATAACATTCATTCATTTTGTGTGCACCAAAGCTTTTCAAGAACATATCTCACATCACATGATGAACTAGTTTTCTCAAACAAGTTTACATCATTCATGTTCTTCATGTCATATACTTGTTTGAAGAAATTCTTATGCTCCTATATTGTTCCTATATATTTGTTCGAGCATGTTTCATATTGGCTCATTGATTCACTCGATGAATCATTGTACTTTCATATTTAGGAAACTTATTTCACGGGATGTGTGAGCTTGATAGAACTTCTATAGATTTCCAGAACCGGAAATCCTACCCAAGAATTTATCCTTGAGAAATGAGTGAGGGGTCTAGATCAAAGAGTGGGGGAGATAACTCAGGTGGTCGAGTTATTCTCATAGTGATTGAGCGAAAAAATACTATATGAGAGATTGGTTAGAAGTGAGGATGCTTAAAAGAATTGGAGGGTGTGAGAACAGAGTTAAAAGAAAAATAATACTCTGCACCAACCTTTTCTAAGCCGGGCAACCACATCATCTATTGGTTCACATTCTTTGGTGACCGATATTGAAACAAGGCAAAGCCCAATGTCGACTCTCGTTTTCCCCCACTAGCTACTCATTTCCTTCTTAACAAGGATGATAGGTCCAAACAAAGAAACAACGAGATGAAAATGAAGAGAATCAAAGAGATGAAAATGCAAAGTTCTTGATTTTATTAATGAAAGCTTTCAAAACACCAAGAACACACACTAAAACACCTAGTCGACTCTCATAGGAAATGATTTCACACCCTTCCTTTCCAAACCCTAGACCATATATATAGGTCCATTACACTAAAGCCCAAGCCCAAGCCCAATAAACTAATTAACTAATTAAAAGCTAATTAATCCCTCTCAAAGCTTCCTTAATAAAACTTTCTAATTAGGACAATTTGGTCCTAACAATCTCCCCCTAAAGTTTTATAAAGGAAGCATCTCTGATCTTCTCCCCCTAGCTTTCGTGAGAAAACCTTAGTGGCGTTCGGCTACATTTTGATCTCCAAGCTCCCCCTCGATTGTAGCTCTTCATCTTCGGTTTCAACTGAAAGACCAGATCCGATTTGCAATAACCGCGACTGATTGCACAAACTACAGCTCAACCTGTAAATAACTCGACACGTCTGATAACCGCAGAATACAACAGCTTGAACCAGAGCATGTTGATTCATCCAACTATGTTGATCTCCCGCCCAGAAAAACAAAGGGATAGATGCATGTGTGAGTTACCGTGCAGATCAGCAAGAAAGATAAAGGTTCTGTCTTTAACCCCGTGTTGAACAGGAATTCAGCATAAGAGCTTTAAATCTGATAAGCTCACAACTGGGAAACACTGAAGCTTGGATCACCGAAACACCGTATGGAATGAGAAACTGGGAGTAGATACTGAACGAGATGCTCTGCTTTGATCTCTCTACTGCTCAGAAGGTAGTCGATTTCCTGAAATCTTCCAAAGTGTCAAGTAATCAGATCCAGATCGAGTCTTCTTAGTCAGATGGATGACGACCGTCACTCAAGATTCTAGATCGCAACCGAACCTCCACAACGGTGAAATGGATAGGAATTAAGCACATTACAACAGTACCATTCACCGAAGCTGGCATCCAAGGAAAAACTCAACTCGCACTCCATCGAGGAATAATTCCATCTAATAAAAACTCTAGAATAATGGTTGCAGAGCGTCAGGCTTCTGAGTAGTCTAACCAAATGCAGAATCCGATCACCATCGTTCTGAAATCGTTACAAATCTGACATGTCTTCAAAGAATCTGGAGCAGTTGGGGAAATGAGAGAGATTCAATTTTCATGATTGAAAACTGAATATGGGCTAAAAACGGGACTGGTGTGATCTTTGCGAATCAATTGGGAAAGAAAGGTGGCTATTTAAGCGCAGGGGTTTTGAAACACAAAAGTATTTGAATTTGGGTGGGTCTAGATCGCAGCGGAATATGATCTTGAAGGCTTATATGAAGAGATGATACTCGAGTCGGGAGATGCAGTTTCCCGAGTCGGAAATGGAGTTCGGAAAGTGTTGACAAAAATTGAACATAACCTTGACTCAAAGGCGAGTCGAGAAACTCGAAAACCCGAAAGGGTATTTCATGTTTCCCGAGTCGGAAAATAAGAACAGCAAGGTAGTTCAAGACTTAAACAAAATTTGAGCATACCCTCGTCTCAAGAGCGAGTCGGAAAAACTCGAAAACCCGAAAGGGTATTTCTTATTTTCCGAGTCGGAAAATGAGAACAAAAAGGCACTCAAATTTTTTTTTTTTTTTTTTTTTTTTACTATTCATCCGGTTCGGAAAACACTATTCCGAATCGGAAAACACTATTCATTAAATTTTTTTTTTTTTTTTTTTTTTTACTATTCCGATTCGGAAAACAAGGTTTTCCGATTCGGAAAAGCACTATTCATGCGGATTTTTTTTTTCTTTTTTTTTTACTATTCCGATTCGGAAAACGAGGTTTTCCGATTCGGAAAAGCACTATTCATTCGGATTTTTTTTTTTTTTTTTACTATTCCGATTCGGAAAACGAGGTTTTTCGATTCGAGAAAAGCACTATTCATTCGGATTTTTTTTTTTTTTTTTTTTGGACTCGGAAAATATGAGTTTTCCAACTCGGAAAACTTGAATATTCAAGTTTTCCAACTCGAAAAACATGAATATTTAGCCCAAATCTTCATTCCAGATCCAAAAAATGAAGCAACTTGAAAAATAGATCATTTCAAGCTCAAAGATGCTTCAAAACACAACCCAAACACCCATTTTTATCACCTTCATCAAGATCTAAACCCCAAAAACTCAAAAAAATGAAACTTTTCAAAAAATAAAGTTTCAAAACCCAATAAAAAACATCTCAAGTTGTTTGATTCAATAGGAACAAACAAATCATTCTGATACCATTTGATAGGTCCAAACAAACAAACAACGAGATGAAAATGAAGAGAATCAAAGAGATGAAAATGCAAAGTTCTTGATTTTATTAATGAAAGCTTTCAAAACACCAAGAACACACACTAAAACACCTAGTCGACTCTCATAGGAAATGATTTCACACCCTTCCTTTCCAAACCCTAGACCATATATATAGGTCCATTACACTAAAGCCCAAGCCCAAGCCCAATAAACTAATTAACTAATTAAAAGCTAATTAATCCCTCTCAAAGCTTCCTTAATAAAACTTTCTAATTAGGACAATTTGGTCCTAACAAAGGAGATGTTTCATTCATCACGGGGACGCAGCACATACTCTATCAGGTTTTCATTTGGAAAATCGATATTGAAACAGAAGGAAGCTGCCCTGCCTTCGAACTTCATTTCTACACATCGAGTCGTGAAATGTTTTCACATTTTGAGCCTTATGAAAGCACTTGATGCTATTTTCTTTCATCACAAATACACACAAGGAATTTGTTTCTTTGTCGGAACTTTCATAGTAATACTTATAGTATTTGCGATGATTGAACGGAAGCCCTGGGGAGTGATCATTACTAAAGCTCTTTATATAGTGCATTTGTTGTACTGAGTTGCTTTGTGCTTCTCACATGCATTCCAACTGATTCATGTGTTGTTTCAGGATTTTCCCACTTATATCTGAATTTGAAAAGATTCGGATTACTTTATGGAATTGACGGTATTTCTTTGGAGGAAAAAGGGGAATTCTGGAGTAACAAGGTGGAGATGGTTGTGTGAGATGGTTTTTGATTTCCTTGGTAGTTTGTTCACATGTTTGTATCTTTACACGACGAGTTATATGATCTTACATTTCTAGATTTTGATGATTATTTCATATTTCATCAAAAAGGGGGAGATGGTTTAGAAATGTAAAGTCGAGAAATGCTTTGTGAAGATACTTTGGGGAGATGGTTTCGAAATTTCAAGATGAAGAGAAGATTACAAGAGATAATGGTCAAAGTTGATTCAAGATTCAAGCTTATCAGAATATTCCGAGTATTGAAGATTGAAGTTTGGTTGAAGATACTTTGTTTGTTAAAGCTTCATGAAGATTTGGATGATTCTTGAAGATTATTACGGAAGCTTATTGTTCAAGAAAGCTTAATTTTGGTGTTCAAAGTGTTGTTGCTTTCTTGAAGACGTTTGCCTAATTCTTTTTGTGATCTCGAATCCAAAGGGGGAGATTGTTGGATGCAAAATCGGATTGTATCCGAGATCACAAGTTGGTGCTCAAAGTAAAGACAAAGGCAAAGTCAAAGTGGTCTACAAAAGTCAAAGCTTGCTTTGTTTGTTTACTTGCTTTATTAGTTACTTTGTAATAGTTTGTAATTCTTAGGGTAGACTGTGTAATTCTTGTAAAGTGTGAGGGTTTAGATGTTTGGGTATAAATACCCATGTGATGTCATTTAGAAAGTGTGACATGCAAAACACGCTTCATTGTAAATGAGATTGAGTTGAGAGAGTTTGAGAGTTTTAGTGTGTGTTCTTGGTGTGTATAGTGTGTGTTCTTGGTGTGTATAGTGTGTGTAATCAATTTCATCAAGATCAATAACATTTGGCTCTTCAATTCATTCTCTACTTGTTGCATGATGATTAGAACTTGAATCTGGAACTACACATGCAAAAATTGGCCAACGAAAACATAACTTGTCGAAACAACTTGATAAAAGTGCAATTAATCACTTAGTGCAAGACGGAAACGCAAAATAAGCACGTATCAAGAACACATACATCCAAAAATAGTTGCCAAAAAGAATAACCCAATCTTCCCACACTTAGTGTTTGACCGTATTTTACACTTTTAAAAACAATGGGAACCATTTTTAAAAAATATTTTTCTTATTCGGTTTTGGGTTCCCACACTTAGAATCTTGCAAAAATTGGCGTTTTAAAGATAAGCATAACATGACGCCAAAAACTTGATTTTTAAATCAAGGTGAAAAACTACAAGATTCTCAAAACTGTTTACGGTCACGACACGAAAAGTGGAACGATAAAGTTTCAAAACAATCCAAGGCAACAACTCAAGAAATCGCAAATAACCAACGAGCACATCCAAAAACAAAAATTCATGTTTTTCGCCAAAACGATAGATTGCACCTTCCCGTTTAATAATTGACCACATTTTTATAAAAACCAAAGTGACGAGAACCCTTTTTCAAAAATATGTAAACTTTAAGGTTTTTCGCAAAGTGGGTTCCCACACTTAAAACTTTTACCATCTAGTTTTTCAAAAACAGTTAGTACCAAAAACTCCAAAAATTTGCTTAGATGGTAAGCTTCAAGCATTTTCAATTAAAAACTTGTTTTCTCAAAAAGCTTGTTGCTTGAAAATTTGAAAATTGGTCAATTACCAACAAAAAAAACGACAACTTCGAACAAAGCAAATGCGGCGAATAACACGAAATCAAGTAACAAGATGTAACAATTACGCACACGATTAATTTTCCCAACAATCCCATCAAAACCTTATGAAACCAAATTGGGAAAAACTAACAATGGAGCTTGCAAAAATGGAGTTTATCAACAACAACATGGAAAATTCACAAAATTAACATGCTAGTAAGTTTAACAACCTAAAACATGCATCAATTAAGCACACAAATTCGGTTTTCCCCACCCATCACACAAGAAATCAAATTGGGGAAAACCACCATGGAAATACCTTCAAAACCGAAATTGGGGATGGAGAAGAAGAGATCATACCTTTTGGGCCATGGAATTGCAAAGAACCGGACCTAAGAATGGATAGAAATCGAAAATCGCAGCTTGGAGAGGGTTTTCGCGGCGCTAGGAACAAAGGAGAAATGACAAAAACCCTAAATTTCGCGATTTTAAAACTGGGTCAGTTACCTGCTTGCGGCGCGAGCCTATCCCTTCGCGGCGCGAGGGGTTAAATTAGGGCACAGGTCAGGAATTCGAAGCTCGCAGCGCGAAGCTTAGGCTCGCGGCGCGAAGATCGAAAAAGTTACATTTTTGGTCCCTGCACTATTTTGGCGGCGTGAAACTTAAAATTTCGCGAAAGCGAAGCACTTTCTGTCCAAGTTCGAAAAAAAATTTCGTTCAAAAATCGATTTGGTTGACTCCACTTGACTCTACTGACTCAAACTTAACTAAAACTCAAAGAAAAACTCAAAAACGACAAAACACGGGTTGCCTCCCGAGAAGCGCTTGTTTTTGTCTCGAGTCTCGAGCCTGACTCTGGGGTTATGCACCCTTGTTTGAAACCAAACACCCTCCACTTGCAATCAAGTTAGGGTGGTAATAGTGGTACATACCTGGGCTTACCGATTTACCTTTGTGTGATCCACCAGGTAGAGTTGCGCTCCACTTATCGCTCCGGTTTGTGTTCTGTTTCTTTGCAGAACGAGTGTACGGGTTTGGTATCTTTGGAACCAGATCCTTTAGATACTCCATTGTGTGCGTTGGTTCAACCAATTGCTTTTGGCAACTGGCTTTCCAAAAAGGATCTTCGTACCGATTAACCTGACAGAACAAAGGCTCATTGTTAGTATCATCACACTCAGACATTGGGAGATTTACCTTTGGCTGAATGGAGGATAGATTTTCTTTTTGAGTTTGTTCCTCATATCCCTCTTGCTCAAATTCTTCGCCATCTGATTGTTCACCCATTGTTTCATCCTGTAAAATTAAAGAACTGTTAGAATCATCGGATTTAACAGATGGTTGACTTACCTTTTGTTGAAGAGAGGATTGGTCCGGTGAGGATTCTTCGGATGGATCATCTTGCATTAGAACTCCGAGTCCATCTAGGCAGTCATCATCAAAGTATTCTTCAGTTGCATTAACCTGCCATGAAAACTCCTCGTCGGAATCGTCAGAATCAGACCATGGTGGAAGTACCTCATGTTGAATCCATGAATCCTCTATTAGTGGCCAAGGCTCTTCAATAACGGTTTGATCCATGGAATTTATCATTATTGTCAGAAGTTCTTCGATTGGTTGTTCGTCATTTGGTCGGGCGTCTTCTTGTAATGAAAGTTCAATGTCATCCCCGAACCAAATGTCTTCCACCTCCATCTTTGATTGCGAAGCCTTTAGCTGTCTGTTGAATTGAGCCACTTGTTCCAAATCCCTCGTCATCCTACGAATCTTTTCTTCCCAAGGAAGTTGATCATATGTCCCTAAACGCTCGTCAATCTTTCTCAATGCATCTTTGAGTCTTGGGTCCATCTCTGCAAAACAACACAAATACCCGGCGTAGCACGAAAAATATAAAAGAGAAAAATTAAAAATTAAAAACTAAACTAGAAAGCAAATAACTTAATCGGGAGTAAATTCCCAATCAAGGATCGATTAACTAACTAAACTCTAGTATCCAACTAAGCAACCATTCCCCGGCAGCGGCGCCAAAAACTTGATGCGGTAATTATCATACATAAAAAGCGAAACAAGTTTTAACCTCTAATGCCTAGCCACTGTCTTACCAAATTCACAGGTAAGCGTACCTGATCGTGAGTAATATAGCTTAGGAAAGTCCAGGTATCGTTCTTACCACTGGGAACGGTTAAGCTAGATGTCAACTAAAGCTATAATCAGTTAATCTGGAAAATTGGGGGTTTTTGCTTTTGGAAAAGTATTTTGAAAGATAAAAGACAAATAATAAATAAACCTAACCAAGAAGTGGAAAACTGATGAATAGACACACATTGGAGATAAGTGAATCCATTATGGTTTATTTTCATAAGACATAGATTAATGATTGTGTTGGACCTCTTTGTTGTGAAGAGTCAGAAAACCTATCTTTACTGCTTTCTAGTTAATTATCAGTTAGTTTGTTTGAACAATTTACTTTTTGTAAGCCCTTGTTTAGAGGTTTTGAACCTCAGGGGCCATTAGTGACTATTATGTAATTTACCTCTTACCTATTTAAGGAAAGAGATGATTAGGGTTTTACTATGAATGCACAATCAATTGGTTTTTACTCTTTAAGGCAATATATCAAATATCACCATTGATGCTACTTTCAAGCTTTTGTGTTCATCAAATCTTCTTGGATTTCAATCCTTTTCTCCTCACATTCTTGATTTTTGGGACAACAATTGGTATCAGAGCCTCACCTTGTTGATTCCTTGGCTGTTTTTGATAGTTTTAAAAAGGTTTTTCAAGTTTTTAAAAGTTGGGGTTTTCTAAACTTTTTGGGTTTTTAATCCAAAAAGAGGTTTTAAAAGGGTGTATATAAGTGTTAAGTGATTCTCCACTGTTTTCTAACTGATTTCCTACAAATTGGGGGTCTTAACACTTATTTTTTAAGTGTTTTTGAGGGATTTTGAGTGATTTTTCGGAGTTTCTATGCAGGTTTTCCGAATCGGAAAACGAGGACTGAATTTTCAGTTCAAATTTTCCGAATCGGAAATTGTACTTTCTCCGAATCGGAAAATACCCCTTTTCCGAATTGGAAAACATAAATGTTTTCCGAATCGGAAAACGGGCTTCTGATTTGGGGTTTTGCTCCTTGAAATATCATTTTCCGAATCCTAGTTGCCTTTTTCCGAATTCAGCATTTTCCGAATCGGAAAATACCATTTTCCGAATCGGAAAACGTGCTTTTCCGCATCCAGTGTTTTTGAGCCAAATCCGATTCGGAAAACGTCAGTTTCCAGATCGGATTTCGCCTCTTCGAGCCGGAACTCTTGCAAAATTGTTCCCCGAATTTGACACTTAGCCTCTTTTCAAAATCTTTCAAATCTCGAAGCTATTTGTATCCGGAGGCGCTCAAAATACCTGTTTTTCCAAAACCTTTCTTTTAAGCCAAGTGAGTCATACGAGGAGACCCTCTTAGTGAGTGAGAAATGTCGAAAGAGATCATCGGAATCGGATCCGAATCTCGCCCTCCCGTCCTGGTGATGGGCGAGTATCAACAGTGGAAATGCAGAATGATACACTTCCTCGATCTGTTGGATGAGAATCTGATGAAGTCCATCCGCGAAGGGCCTATCCGACCGACCGTCACTGTTGCTGCAGTCCCTAGAACCGATACTTGTCCCGAACTACCGGCATACGTGGTTGAGAAGCCTATCGACATGTACAACCCAGAACAGAGAGCCCGACACCTCATCGACAAGCGTGCACTTACCCTTTTGATCATGGCTCTCCCAAACGACATGTATGCGAGAGTTGACAGTCTAACCAACGCGCGAGACGTCTGGTTGGAAATTGAGCAACAAATGCAAGGAGGTGATACTGTTTTGGAGAGTCAGAAAGAAAGCGCGCTTAACGCCTACGAAGGCTTCAAGGCCAGGGAAAACGAATCCCTCACAGAGTCTTATCAAAGACTGAATGCCTTCGTCAATGATCTGAGACGGCTCGGGGTTGAGAAAACGAAGTACGAAGTGAATGTTAAGTTTCTGAAGAATCTCACGCCGGAATGGCAAAATATGGCAATCAACATTCAGTTAAGCCGGAATCTGGGAGTCATGGGTCTGCACGATTTATTCAGCATGATGGTTCAACACGAAGAATTCATCACCGGTGGACGAACCAAGAAAGCAGTCGATCCTTTGGCACTGTCGGCCGTGCCCTTCGGAGGACCAAGCTCAGCACCTATCCAACCAATGCCATACAGCAATGTTTCTCCCCAATTGTGACAACTGTCAGTTTTGACCTTCAGGTTAGCTACTCGTTAATTCACTCAGTAGCGTTTCCGTAGGTTAAAAACTTGTCATTTGAGTTTTTAAATGATACTAGGTTAGTTTGCGTGAAAGGTTTAGGCTAAAACCTAAAAGTCCCGAAAACTGCCGGAAAAAGTCCGAACCGGCCCGAAGTCGTCCGATAATCCTATAATGCCAAATTAAAATTGACTTTTAGAAAAGTTAAGTTATTTTATTTAAAAATAAGTAAACTAATTTAAATGATCTGAAATTACACTCGAAAAATCGGTTCCTACCGAAAACGCACCAAAATCCGGTAGTGCGTTGATTTAAGAAGTATAAGTTAGACTATTTAAATAAAAAAAAAATTTTTTGAAAGGGTTGGGATTGGCCAAAAAGGCCGGCCACCCCCCCCCCCCCATTTACTCTTTTCTTTTTGTTTCCTAGATAAAATAATCACACACACTCTCACCTTCTCATTTTTTCAAACTCACTCTCTCTCTCTCTCTACCCTTTTCTCTCTCTAAACTCTCTCAAATTCTCCATATTTCCAGCCACATTTTCTCTCTAAAACCTGAAGTTCTTGAAGATTAAAACAAGTTTTTGGAAGCTTTATTAGTGATTATCAAAGGTAAGAGTGTTGCATGTTTGTGTAGCTTCGATTTTTGGCTCATTCTTGAGTTTTCTTCCACTTTCTTTGAGGTTTAATCCCTCCTTTATGCTTTGATAATCCTCTTGATGTCTGGGGATGAGACATAACCTTAGAAATGTGTTTAAACATTCTATGAAGGTGAATATCCATGAATCCCCCGAAAGAACACAAGTGTGATTGCAAAAATCTTGTTGTTGATGTTTTTGATCATCATTTTTGGGGCTGGACTTTGTTGATAGTTCATGCATGTTTATTGATGATGATAATACATATTTCATCTATTTATTTGTTAAATGATATGAGTTTATGGTTAATAGCAAGAAACCCCAAGAAATCTTGTGATTTTATGTGTTTTGATGGATGAAAATGGGGTTTTGATTCTGGACAGAATCTGTCTGATTTTGTATGTGTGTTTAGACGTCTCAAAAGTATAGTAAACTGAGGTATTTTTCTACAAAAATTTTATAGATTAAAATTTGATGAGTTAGGAAGAAAATCCCTTTTGAATCACTTAAAAATTCGGAGTAAAACCCCTCCAACCATTTAAAAACTTTTTGATGCTCATCAGCTTTTGGTCAGAAAACTTGTATCATCTTCATGCATGCATATCTCTTTGACAACTTATCCAAAATGCACGATTTTTGATTTCAAACTCAAGTTCTCTGAGATAGCTTTCTAAAGAATCCAAAATCACGTGATTTGGAGGACTTTTGAGGGTTCAACAAATGAAAACAAGTTAGTGGTGTAGGCTGTCCCATGGTGGCAGATTGCACATGCACGACTTTAAGAGGCCATATCTCCCTCAAAAATCACCCAAATGATGTGAAATTTGTCTCATTAGCTTGGTATATATGTTATCCAGAAAATCCCTTTTGAAATTCGTGATTTGGTGGGAAGATGAATTCTTTATGAAGCAAACATCACTGACATGTATTTCTGAAAATAAAAGGTGTCCACTGTTTTTACAAAAATTCTTAAAATATGTAAAACACTTCCAAAAATTATGAAATTTGGTGGGATTATTGCTAATATCCCCAATTTCAGTAGGTAAAATTTTTGAAACTTAACTCTCTTTGGTACTAGGCTTAATGGTGACAATTTTGCATTGGGACAAATCTGCCAGAATTGAAAATTTTCAAAAATGTTATTTTACAAATATTCAAAATTCCCATGTGTTTGGATAATAATCTTATGTAACAAAAAGTCATTTTATATTAAAATGAACTTATTAAAATATAGTAAAGGCATTATATGGATATCGAAATTGATTTATTATTTACGGACCGTAAAATTTAGAACTTACGACAACTACGTTTGTATTAGGGCATTGGTAGAATCGGAGCCGGGACTTAACCTCGCACTAACGATTGTCTAAACGCTTAAACCACTCAAGGTGAGTATTCACAGCCCCCGTTTTTACCGTTTTTACGTGTTTTGGGGTGAAAAGCGTGTTGATAATAAAAGATTTTGTGAAATGTGTACACATATGCTTTCTAGTAAATGTGATGTAAATTGTGTACACGTATGCTTTCTAGCAATTGTGATGTAAATTGTGTACACGTATGCTTTCTAGCAAATGTTATGTAAATTGTGTACAAGTTTTGCTTTCTAGCAAGTGAATATGCATTGGGATGATAGGTGCGAGTAAATTTTGCCCCTTAGAATATACACTACCATTAACTCATTAGGAGCCTATGACTTAGTGGATAGCGCTATTTGGTACCAAGACCCACCCGAAGGACTGACGAGTGAAGGGTGCACTATTTCGGAATTAACGGCTACCCATGTGGGGCAAGTCCCCACCGCTGAGGTACTCGTTGGAAGACGATCTACCCATGTGGAAGGAAATTCCACCGCTGAGGTAGCTCGCATGAATGCTCTGCCCATGTGGTCCGCTACCACCTCTGAGGTATTCGTTGGGGTTAACGGATTGGTAGTGGCTCGAATTTACATATCTTATGCATAAATGTGTATTTTGGCGTGAGCGAACGTCCATGTATACTCGTGGATTTGATTGTTTAAAGTGGTTCGAAAGTTTTCGATAATAAGACTGCATATGAAACTTTTTGTGCATATAAAAACCTGTGAACTCACCAACTCTCGTAGTTGACGTCTCTTTTTAACATGCTTTTCAGGAAATCAGAAGGTGACCGATAAAGCTTAGCTTTGTTGTTTTTGAATTCACCAATCAAGACTTAATTATTATTATTTTGTTATGTTTGTAAAGCACTTTGAATCATGGTTGGATTGTAAACTTTGTAAATGTTATTAAACTTTATTTATGAATGATTGGTGTTATTTATCTCCTATCGCTATGAAATCTGTGCTGTTGCACCTCGCGTTTCCGCTTTAGCGGGGTGTTACAGACTTGGTATCAGAGCCATAGGTTATAGAGAACATCGGTTTTTCATAAAAACCAAGTACTATAACCAACCTTTTTCTAAAATAAGTTAAAACTTTTAATTATAAGATTTCGAAGTATAGGAGAATTTAAATACTAGTATGATTAGGATAGGTGCTATTCTGATATATCATAGATAGGCGGAGCCTGATCACCTACGCCTAGCCATGATATAAGTAGGATAAGACTTATGAACCCATCATACGGCTAGAGAATAAAAGTTGGAACCTTCGAAAAATTTCCTGAAAAACATAAACTGCGTGAGTTTGCATAAGCACATCATGATGTTGATATTTACTATAACACTTATGCGTTTAAGAAAAGTAACGCCTTTGTTGAACACTCCTGCGTTAGCGTCTAGGATGTCACTAATATTTGAATGCGCGTTAGTAAGTTATGCGGACACTACAATCACTATGCCGAACACTATTCCTTAGACTTCGGAGAAAGACCCGTCTAGGCTTTACGATTCCGACATTGGAATATCAAGCGAAGACATTTCAATCGATCCACCCCCGTACTTCCCAGCACCTCAAGTGAGACAACTCAGAAGAGAGCTGCGGCAACCTTTCGGAGTGGACTGACGATAACTCAGCTAGATATCGCAAGATTATTTTACATCCTTTCGGGGATATTGATCGGTTATATTACTAGTATGACACTAGGAGTGGCTTGAACAATCCAAGCACTCGCCGACGGACTGCAAAATAGTCGAAGCAGGGCATCAAGATAGAATCAGGCCATATTTAAGTTGACAAACTTGGCGTATCTCTTGGAGGAATGTACCACCAATGCTGTAGAGAATGCTATGACGACAAGAAGGACGGCTAGGAAGAGTTGACTTGTGCGGACAAGTTGTGGTAATACTGTTGGCAAAGTTGATCCTTTCGATTGTAACTCTCGTGAATTTGAAAGAATTTCAAAGTGTACTTTGGTTATGCCATTTAAACCTTAGCTTGGGTGAGTAAAATATTTTAAGGATGCATTAGCATCAAATTTTAACCCTTTTTGATATATATTAAGTTTTTATGAAACTAATCTTTATTTAACCACAGGGACGTTCTTATCGATTTTATTGTAAAGAAATTCTCATAAAATACAAATATTTTCGAACATTTATTAAAGACAACTTTTAATCAAACATACATTTTACAAATGACTTAGAACCGCATTTTCCAGAAGAAACACACGTAGCTAGAAAGTGAACCGTAAAAGTTAATCGATCAACATTGCTCAACTGATAGCCCAACAAGTCTAGGAAGTCGTACCTACATGAGTCACTCAAGTTACTACCGACCTTGTCGCAAATAGAAGAAATAAGGAAGTCATAGTACCCATCGAATGGAAATATGGTAATACAAGAAAATTTGAGCACCAGTCAGAGGAAACGACTCGTGTTAATTTAATCAAAAGTTGAAAAGTAGTCAGAAATTTTGGAGCAAAGACCCAAGAGTCAGGAAGGTAAATGGATTCTCCTCCAAAATGTACTAGATACAACTGGAACCACCTATGAGCTTGTATTTCGGGTACCAAATGTAAACCAGCAGGACATTTTGCTCGATACTATAGAAAGGAAAGGAAGGTCAGAAGGACCGGAAAGGGGGCTAAGAGAGCGGAACCCCAAACCACTTTAGAGATAGGTGTCTCATGCTGAAAAGCGGCATGATCAACACCACGAGGAGGAACAGAGTAACGCAAGCCAATCAAAGAGATTAAGGATGCAAGGCTCAAGGAAGGGCATTCGCAATTGGACTAAAGAGGTTCACCAAGATCTAGCATAATGATAGGCATAAAAATGCGGAGTCATTTAAGGAATGAGAGCGTAGCATATTTAGCCCCCATTGTAGATAAAGAAGTAAAAGAGAAACGAATTCAGGATTTTCTAGTTGTAAGAGATTATCCAGAAGTGTTCCCGAAGGAGTTACCCGGACTACCTCTGCATAGGCAGGTGGAGTTCCATATCGATCTAGTCCCAGGAGCGGCCCCTGTAGCAAAGTCACCATATCGTCTGGCGCCATCGGAGATGCAGGAGCTGTCAAATCAACTTCAAGAGCTGTTAGATAAGGGATTCATCCGACCCAGCTCTTCGCCTTGGGGAGCCCCCGTGTTGTTCGTCAAGGAGAAGGATGGATCTTTTCGCATGTGCATCGACTACAGGGAGCTGAACAAGATCACCATCAAGAACCGATATCCTCTTCCACGCATCGATGATTTGTTCGATCAATTGCAAGGAGCTACGTACTTCTCCAAGATCGATCTTCGATCTGGATACCATCAAATGCGAGTTCGTGAGGAAGATGTTGCAAAGACGGCGTTCAGAACTCGTTATGGTCATTATGAGTTCTTGGTCATGCCTTTTGGTTTGACGAACGCTCCAGCAGTATTTATGGATCTGATGAACCGAGTCTGTCGACCGTATTTAGATAAGTTCGTGATTGTCTTCATAGACGACATCCTGATTTACTCGCAAAGCAAGGAGGACCACGAGCATCATTTGAGGCTGATACTGGAGTTACTCAAAGCTGAAAAGCTTTATGCCAAATTCTCAAAGTGCGAATTTTGGATCCGAGAAGTTCACTTTTTAGGTCATGTGGTGAACAAAGAAGGAATACACGTCGATCCAGCCAAGATTGAGGCCATAAAGAAATGGGAATCCCCGAAGACACCGACAGAAATTCGACAATTTCTCGGTCTGGCAGGCTACTACCGGTGATTTATTGCAAATTTCTCCAAGATTGCGCAGCCACTGATAACCTTAACACAAAAGGACAAGAAGTTTATTTGGGGAGAGAAACAGGAAGAAGCATTTCAATCGCTTAAGCATAAGTTGTGCAATGCACCCATTCTGGCGTTACCCGAGGGAACGGATAACTTCGTGGTGTATTGCGATGCTTCACATCAAGGCTTGGGATGTGTTTTGATGCAGAACGAAAAAGTCATTGCCTATGCATCCAGACAACTGAAGGTCCACGAGAAGAACTACACCACTCATGACTTGGAGCTCGGAGCAGTGGTGTTTGCCCTTAAGATTTGGAGACATTATCTCTACGGCACCAAATGCACCATCTTTACGGACCATAAGAGCCTCCAGCATATTCTCGAACAGAAAATGCTGAACATGAGGCAGAGAAGATGGGTTGAGTTGCTCAGCGATTACGACTGCGAGATTAAGTATCATCCAGGGAAGGCGAATGTCGTAGCTGATGCGCTAAGCAGGAAGGAAAGGGTGAAGCCTACAAGAACGCGAGCAATGGGAGTGATAGTGCAGACCAGCCTGAAAAGTCAGATATTGGAAGCTCAGAGAGAAGCTCTGAAGGCTGACAATTTAAAGAAGGAGACACTTCACAAGATGGAGAAGGAGTTTGAGGAGAGAACGGATGGAGTGCGTTATTTCAAGGATAGAATTTGGGTCCCGAAAGTCGATCAGTTAAGGAAAATGATCATGGATGAAGCCCATCAATCAAAGTACTCGATACACCCAGGTTCTGATAAAATGTACAAAGGACTGAAAGAACACTATTGGTGGCCTGGAATGAAGAAGGATATCGCCACCTACGTGAGCAAATGTCTAACCTGTGCGAGAATCAAGGCGGAACACCAGAGACCGTCCGGACTATTACAGCAACCGGAAATCCCAGAATGGAAATGGGAGCGGATATCAATGGATTTCGTGACTAAGTTACCCAAGACTAAGAAGGGCCATGATTCGATTTGGGTAATCGTTGACCGACTCACGAAATCTGCGCATTTCTTGCCAATAAGGGAAACTTACAGCATTGATAGACTCGCGCAATTGTATGTCGATGAGATAGTTATGCGACATGGAGTGCCAATCTCAATCATCTCCGATAGAGACAGCAGATTTACTTCACGATTCTGGCAGTCACTACAGGCAGCATTGGGTACCAGCGTAGATTTGAGCACCGCCTATCATCCACAAACCGACGGTTAGACAGAAATGACCATACAAACACTGGAGGATATGCTGCATGCATGTGCGTTAGAATTCGGAGGCAGCTGGGATGATCATCTACCATTAGTTGAATTCTCCTACAACAACAGTTATCATACAAGTATTTAGTGTGCCCCGTACGAAGCACTGTATGGACGCAAGTGCAGATCCCCACTCAATTGGTTGGAAGCGGGAGAGAGTCGACTGTTTAGACCTGACATGGTACAGGAGATCACTGATAAGTTTAAGCTGGATCAGGAAAAGCTTAAAGCAGCCAGGGATCGCCAGAAAAGCTACGCTGATAATCGGCGAAAGCCGTTAGAATTCCAAGTTGGCGATAGAGTGCTACTAAAGGTATCACCTTGGAAAGAACTGATAAGATTTGGAATGAAAGGGAAATTGAGCCCCCGATTTATTGGGCCGTTCAAAATCGTAGAAAGAATCGGACCAGTCGCTTACAAATTGGACTTACCCTCAGAGCTCAGCTCGATTCATGACACGTTTCATGTGTCCAATCTAAAGAAATGCCTGTCGGAAGAGACAGTGATCTTGCCTTTAGAGGAAATACAAATTGACGAACAACTACGCGCCGCGGAGGAACCAATTGAGATTCTTGATCGAGAAATCAAGCAACTCCGGCGCAGTAAAATACCGATTGTTAAAGTGCGATGGAACTCCAGGCACGGACCAAAGTTTACCTGGGAGCGGGAGGCTTTCATGAAAGACAATTACCCGCATCTCTTCACAAAAGACCCCTGAGGTAGCAGCAAGAAGTAAATTTCGGGACGAAATTTCTTTCAACCGGGGGTAAATGTGACAACTGTCAGTTTTGACCTTCAGGTTAGCTACTCGTTAATTCACTCAGTAGCGTTTCCGTAGGTTAAAAACTTGTCATTTGAGTTTTTAAATGATACTAGGTTAGTTTGCGTGAAAGGTTTAGGCTAAAACCTAAAAGTCCCGAAAACTGCCCGAAAAAGTCCGAACCGGCCCGAAGTCGTCCGATAATCCTATAATGCCAAATTAAAATTGACTTTTAGAAAAGTTAAGTTATTTTATTTAAAAATAAGTAAACTAATTTAAATGATCTGAAATTACCCTCGAAAAATCGGTTCCTACCGAAAACGCACCAAAACCCGGTAGTGCGTTGATTTAAGCAGTATAAGTTAAACTATTTAAATAAAAAAAAAATTTTGAAAGGGTTGGGATTGGCCAAAAAGGCCGGCCACCCCCCCCCCCCCCATTTACTCTCTTTTTTTTTGTTTCCTAGATAAAATAATCACACACACTCTCACCTTCTCATTTTTTCAAACTCACTCTCTCTCTCTCTACCCTTTTCTCTCTCTAAACTCTCTCAAATTCTCCATATTTCCAGCCACATTTTCTCTCTAAAACCTGAAGTTCTTGAAGATTAAAACAAGTTTTTGGAAGCTTTATTAGTGATTATCAAAGGTAAGAGTGTTGCATGTTTGTGTAGCTTCGATTTTTGGCTCATTCTTGAGTTTTCTTCCACTTTCTTTGAGGTTTAATCCCTCCTTTATGCTTTGATAATCCTCTTGATGTTTGGGGATGAGACATAACCTTAGAAATGTGTTTAAACATTCTATGAAGGTGAATATCCATGAATCCCCCGAAAGAACACAAGTGTGATTGCAAAAATCTTGTTGTTGATGTTTTTGATCATCATTTTTGGGGCTGGACTTTGTTGATAGTTCATGCATGTTTATTGATGATGATAATACATATTTCATCTATTTATTTGTTAAATGATATGTGTTTATGGTTAATAGCAAGAAACCCCAAGAAATCTTGTGATTTTATGTGTTTTGATGGATGAAAATGGGGTTTTGATTCTGGACAGAATCTGTCTGATTTTGTATGTGTGTTTAGACGTCTCAAAAGTATAGTAAACTGAGGTATTTTTCTACAAAAAATTTATAGATTAAAATTTGATGAGTTAGGAAGAAAATCCCTTTTGAATCACTTAAAAATTCGAAGTAAAACCCCTCCAACCATTTAAAAACTTTTTGATGCTCATCAGCTTTTGGTCAGAAAACTTGTATCATCTTCATGCATGCATATCTCTTTGACAACTTATCCAAAATGCACGATTTTTGATTTCAAACTCAAGTTCTCTGAGATAGCTTTCTAAAGAATCCAAAATCACGTGATTTGGAGGACTTTTGAGGGTTCAACCAATGAAAACAAGTTAGTGGTGTAGGTTGTCCCATGGTGGCAGATTGCACATGCACGACTTTAAGAGGCCATATCTCCCTCAAAAATCACCCAAATGATGTGAAATTTGTCTCATTAGCTTGGTATATGTGTTATCTAGAAAATCCCTTTTGAAATTCGTGATTTGGTGGGAAGATGAATTCTTTATGAAGCAAACATCACTGACATGTATTTCTGAAAATAAAAGGTGTCCACTGTTTTTACAAAAATTCTTAAAATATGTAAAACACTTCCAAAAATTATGAAATTTGGTGGGATTATTTCTAATATCCCCAATTTCAGTAGGTAAAATTTTTGAAACTTAACTCTCTTTGGAACTAGGCTTAATGGTGACAATTTTGCATTGGGACAAATCTGCCAGAATTGAAAATTTTCAAAAATGTTATTTTACAAATATTCAAAATTCCCATGTGTTTGGATAATAATCTTATGTAACAAAAAGTCATTTTATATTAAAATGAACTTATTAAAATATAGTAAAGGCATTATATGGATATCGGAATTGATTTATTATTTACGGACCGTAAAATTTAGAACTTACGACAACTACGTTTGTATTAGGGCATGGTAGAATCGGAGCCGGGACTTAACCTCGCACTAACGATTGTCTAAACGCTTAAACCACTCAAGGTGAGTATTCACAGCCCCCGTTTTTACCGTTTTTACGTGTTTTGGGGTGAAAAGCGTGTTGATAATAAAAGATTTTGTGAAATGTGTACACGTATGCTTTCTAGTAAATGTGATGTAAATTGTGTACACGTATGCTTTCTAGCAATTGTGATGTAAATTGTGTACACGTATGCTTTTGTGTACAAGTTTTGCTTTCTAGCAAGTGAATATGCATTGGGATGATATGTGCGAATTTTGCCCCTTAGAATATACACTACCATTAACTCATTAGGAGCCTATGACTTAGTGAATAGCGCTATTTGGTACCAAGACCCACCCGAAGGACTGACGAGTGAAGGGTGCACTATTTCGGAATTAACGGCTACCCATGTGGGGCAAGTCCCCACCGCTGAGGTACTCGTTGGAAGACGATCTACCCATGTGGAAGGAAATTCCACCGCTGAGGTAGCTCGCATGAACGCTCTGCCCATGTGGTCCGCTACCACCTCTGAGGTATTCGTTGGGGTTAACGGATTGGTAGTGGCTCGAATTTACATATCTTATGCATAAATGTGTATTTTGGCGTGAGCGAACGTCCATGTATACTCGTGGATTTGATTGTTTAAAGTGGTTCGAAAGTTTTCGATAATAAGACTGCATATGAAACTTTTTGTGCATATAAAAACCTGTGAACTCACCAACTCTCGTAGTTGACGTCTCTTTTTAACATGCTTTTCAGGAAATCAGAAGGTGACCGATAAAGCTTAGCTTTGTTGTTTTTGAATTCACCAATCAAGACTTAATTATTATTATTTTGTTATCTTTGTAAAGCACTTTGAATCATGGTTGGATTGTAAACTTTGTAAATGTTATTAAACTTTATTTATAATTGATTGGTGTTATTTATCTCCTATCGCTATGAAATCTGTGCTGTTGCACCTCGCGTTTCCGCTTTAGCGGGGTGTTACACCAATATCATCAAGAGGATTTCTACCAAGAGTTCAACCCGAACCTTGGATCGAGCGTACAACATCCCGATGATCCTCTGATCATTACCATCTCTGATGAGGAACTCTACAATGTAAATGAGTCCCTTGCTCTCATTTCCCACAACGTGCAAAAGTTGAATGCGAACCGTGGATTTAACAGATCACGGGGATCTGGATTTCCAAGTGAAGGAAGAATGGGACAAGGAAGGGGAGGTCATTATCAGCCAGATAGAGCTCAGTACGGAAATCAAGGCAGAGGTAGTTATCAACAAGGGGAAAGGATGCAGTCTTATGATCAAGGAAGTTATCGCAACAACCAAGGGAGGTACCGAGAAGATCATGGCAGGTACAGGGAAGACCAAGGCAGGTTCAGAGATCAACATAGACGAAAGAACACGTATCTAGACTATTAAGGAGGCCAAGGGTACCAAGGAGATTAGAGAGGTCCGGTATCCGACATCAACTACCAAAGAAGCTTGAGGCATTACACTCCTGAGTCTGGGTACATCGATCGTCATGGGTACGAAGGCGGATTCGGAGGAAGATATGAGAGTGGAAGGCTTGGACAAGAACAAGGCTATGGGTTTGAGCAGGATAGGAATGACAGCACGGTAGACGAGAGAATGGATCGCGGGAAAGGAAGCTTCAACGGAGGTGATTCCCGGGAAACAGTTCCAGGCAAGTTCAGAGGGAAGACCAACAGATTCAAGCTGACCAAGGAGTTCAACGGTCAAATCATCCCCAGGTTCCCATAACCCAGAACCTCACTCCTCAACAAGCCGCTAGTCCCACTACCACTTGCTACAAGTGTGGTAAGTTGGGACACTACGCTAGAGATTGCTCCGTCAAGTACAAGGATTCCGCGTACTTTGAAAAGAAGGCTGCGTTGATGAGGAAGAAGGAAAAAGGGGTTGCTTTGTTGGTTGATGAAGAGAACTGGGTTTGTGAAGAGGAGAGCTCAGACGAGGATGATCATTTGGTGAAGGGTCTATGCTTGATGGCTGACTTCGAGGGATCAGAAACCGTTGGACCAAGCACTTATCAAGACATTGATCCGTCAGAGGTATCCACTATTCCCGATATAACTGATACCGGGACAATGTTGGAATCTAAAATTTGTGAACTAGAGAGATGTCTCCAATCGGAGAGGACTCTTGTCACGAAATTTAGAATCGACAGTGCCATTTATAAAAGCTCTCTCGAGGATTTGACCATAGTTTATAATCGTGAAACACTTGAGTCTGGCATTAGAGAGTCCAATTTAGCAAACAAACTTGGTTGTCTTCAAAAAGCCCATGAGGAACTTAACAGTGATCATGGGGAGCTCAACATTAAATTCCAGTTACTTTCGGAAGAAAGAACTAGGTTGTTTTCAAAAATCCAAGAGCTTGAGGACAACAATTTCAAAAGAGGACAATCTGAACAGAGTTTAAGTATCCTCACTCAGCATGCCAAAAAGAATCCTTTTTATAATGCCAAACCCGGCCTAGGTCTATCTGAAAACCATGTTTTAAATAAAGCACCTTCTCATCTATACAATTTTGAGGATATGGCCGCCTCCAAACCCAAACCTGCCCTAGTAGGAGGACATGTGACCGAGGAATTCGTTAGGCAGACTGTCACGTACACCGAAGTCATAACTAGAACCACCAGTCCAACGAACAGTACCTCTAGCAGTCCACCCACTAGTCCCCCTCCTAATAGACCAATCTTTGTTCCGGCTAGTGATCCGACCAACTCTGAACCTACATGGGAAGGCATTAAGGCCAGAACCCCTAGAGTAGCAATGCCCCCCATCAACTATACAGACCTGAACTCAAGCTATGATACTAGGGAAATGGAGTTTTCAGAGGAGACCTTAGTTATCCCACCCGAGGATACTTCCGCAACTAAGTGTCCCGACCTAGTCAGGCTAGAAAAGAAGGTGTTTGCTCTTAGGTTAAAAGCCATGGATTTGGATGCATGTCAACATCAGATCTTGAATCTGAAAGTAATTGTTTCGGAGAAGGACACCTTGGTTCGCACTCTGGAAAAAGACTTGCTCAAGGCCAATGCCGAGAGAATTAGGCTTTCTTCCGAGTGTGAGACCGCAACCTCGGCTTTTACTGATTTCCAAATCAAGGTTGCGGATCTTCAAACTTGATACGTTCTCCTAGATATCCATTTTGAACTTTTAAAGGAACTTGATCATGATGAAAGGATAATGTATCGCCGATCTTTAAACAACCAACTTGTGTCTAACTCCATTTTGAAAAGGAAAGTTATGAATCTTGAAAACCTTCACTGTTCAGAATCAGTTGATGATGAGACTGCTCCAATCCTTAACCATCCAGTAGCCAATCCCCAACCCAAACCAATCATAGATCTTGAGAACCATTGCACCATAGTCTCGGATGATGATGAACCCCCTAATTCACACCACAGGATAGTTGAACCCAAGACTGTCCATGATCCAAATATTGAATATGATATGAAGGTGCTTTTAGATGAAGGTGATGATCCTTCAGGCTTTATTCCAAAGAAGCCAAAATCTGTTGTTGTCAAATCTGAGAAGCCTACTGAGTCACGAGCTCCTATTTCTGAGAAAAGTAACCCTAAGGGTGAAAAATGTGTTGGTACTGACATGGGTAAGTCAGTTAAGCCTCACGCACCCAAAGGACTCCAGAAAAAGCATTCAAAGTCTAACGATGCTCGTAACTCAGTCAAGCCCATTAAAAGTCTTGACTTTCATTCAAGTACCTTTGAAGTGGGTGAGACTTCTCAGTTACAACCAAATCAACCTTTCAATTCCACAAAACCTACATTTTCTAAAATGTCATCTGGAAAAGGTGGCAACTCCATTCCCACAAAGCCGTCCTCTAACTCACACCGTGCTTTTCATGCAGATGCGAGGAGGAACGATGGTGGACAGAATGTGAAGCCACCAAGAAAGGATCATCATGGAAGGAACAACTCTTTTTCTGCTTTCCCTAAGAAGCATAGTCCTAGCCATGCGGGTTTAGGCTATGCTCCACCTAGTGTAGGAATGAACTCGAACATGTCTGTTAATTGTAATCGCAACTTAAACGATGCCTTTAATACTTTTCGCAATGACATGTGCTTTATGTTTGATAATTTCCTGCGTTATGGTGTGTCTAACTCTTTCTACACTCCTCAATCTAATGTCAAATCCCGAAAGAGAAGGGGAAGAAAAAGAGGGAAAGCTAAGTCCTCTTTGTCAGTGAAGTCCCCTCCGCCTAAGGAGAAATCCGAAAAGGGGACTACACCGACTGATTTATCTGTCTCTAACCCAAAGGAACCCATTTGGCAATGGGTCCCTAAACAAGCTTAGTCTGTCTTGCAGGTCAGTCACGTGTGGTACTTCGATTCCGGTGCATATGTCGAGGGGTTAGGATACAACATGTTTAGCTCCAGTCAGTTCTGCGACAACGGATACTGGGTGAAGCAATTTCAATACGGAAGCGACGTGAATGATGAAGACAACAACGTCATCCTTAGTGCACGGAGGAATGGCAATCTGTACTCCACCGTCTTCCGTTCAATCCCTCAGACACACCCACAGTTTGAAGCAATTTCTGATCCGAGGAATGCAATCTGTTTGCTCGCAAAGGCATCAAAGCAGGACAGTTGGTTACGGCATCGAAGACTCTGCCATCAGAATTTCAAAGATATGAACAAGCTGGTTTCGAAAAATCTCGTCAAGGGACTACCGGAGACTCGCCTTTCCAAGGATACATTGTGTCCCGCTTGCGAACAAGGAAAGATGTCGAGAAGCTCTCATCCACCGAGGATGGACACGAATAGCAAGAGTCCCCTTGACATGATTCACATGGATCTATGTGGACCTACTAGAACCGAGAGCCTTGCCAGAAAGAAATACATGTTAGTTCTCGTTGATGAGTTCTCTAGGTTCACTTGGCTTGAATTCCTACGAGCCAAGTCTGACGCTGCCGATCGAATCATTGCCTTCATCAAGCGAATTCAAGTTCTCTTGGGTCGCCGAGTGAAGAAGTTGAAAAGTGACAACGGAACCGAGTTTCGCAATGCAAAGCTGCAATCCTTTCTTGAAGACGTGGGAATCTCTCACAACTTCTCAGCCGTGCGCACTCCTCAAAATGGGGTAGTGGAAAGGAAGAACCGGATGTTAGTCGAAGCAGTGAGATCCATGATGGCTCATTCTGGCGTTCCACAATCATTTTGGGCTGAAGCAGTATCAACAGCATGCTACACGCAGAATCGGACCTTGATCGTCAAGCGGACCGGTAAAACCGCCTACGAGATGGTCGAACAGCGTAAGCCTAACATCGATTACTTTAGAGTTTTTGGATGTAAATGCTATGTTTTAAACGATCGGGATGATTTGGGAAAGTTTGAACCTAAGTCTGATGAGTCTATCTTCATCGGATACTCACATAACTCAAACGCTTATAGGGTTTTCAACAAACGGACCCAAACCATCCTGGAAAGCTCAAATGTTGATTTTTCCAAAACCGAAACTTATTCTGTTGTAAGTCCAAGTAATGTAAATGCCTCATTTCCTGAACTGTTCACCGCACCACCGAGCACAGATTCTTCCACTAACTTTTCTGCTTTAGACTTCTTAGACCTCGCAGATTATGATCTACCCACACTCACGGGTCCGATTGTAGTTCCTGCTCATGCTGGTTCAACCTCTACTTCAGTGACATCCGATGCTTTCGTCACTGAGCCTTCTTCAAGCACATCTACAAACTCAGTGACACCAGAATCGGCGGTCTCTCCCCCTGAAACCTCATCCGCTGCCTCACCGGAACCCGTCCGAGAACAGACTCCACACCCTGTTCTTGCACCCATCCCGGAAGAAGCTCCACTACCATCACCCAGTTCAGCTCAGAGAACTTATGCTCAGGTAGTGCGTGAGCCCCAGTTGGAGGCAGCACCGCAGAATAATCTGGAAGCCGGGTCATCGAGTAGAAACCAGCAAGAGGTCTTTGCCGTGCAAGATGAGAACGACGCCACCAACAACCAACAAGCTTATGTCACTCTTCCGCACACTCGAAAGTGGACACGAGATCATCCCCCCTCCCAGATCATCGGGAGTCCATCACAACCTGTGCAAACGAGATCTTCCAAGAACGTAGAAAATCTGATTCTATTCGGAGGATTCCTTAGTGAATTCGAACCTTCGGATGTTTCCCAAGCTCTCACCGATCCTGATTGGGTTTTAGCAATGCAAGAAGAGCTTGCGGAATTCGAGAGAAACAAAGTTTGGCGTTTGGTAACCAGACCGTGGGGAAAATCTATAATCGGGTTGAAGTGGATATTCCGGAACAAGAAAGACGAGAACGACCTCATCATCCGAAACAAAGCCCGCTTGGTTGCCAAAGGTTATCGTCAGCAAGAGGGTATCGATTACGATGAGACGTTTGCGCCCGTTGCTCGGATCGAGGCAATTCGGATCTTCCTTGCGTATGCCGCACACAAGAACATGACGGTATATCAAATGGACGTCAAGTGTGCCTTCTTGAACGGAGTTCTTCAAGAAGAGGTGTACGTCGAACAACCGGAAGGATTCGTCGATCCCAGATTTCCAGACCACGTGTACGTGTTGGACAAGGCGCTTTACGGTCTCAAGCAAGCTCTTAGGGCATGGTACGAAACTCTCACTGATTACTTGCTAGGCGTTGGCTACAAGAAAGGTACAATCGATCCCACTTTGTTTCTTAAGAGATCAGGTAAAGACTTAATTATAGTTCAAATATACGTGGATGATATTATCCTTGCATCTATGAAGCCTGAGATGTGCCAAGAGTTTGAAAACACCATGAAATCCCAATTTAAAATGAGCATGATGGGCGAGTTGATGTTCTTTCTAGGACTTCAAGTTCGACAACGCCCTGATGGCATTTTTATAAATCAAGCCAAATATGTTCAAGATCTTTTAAAACGCTTTGATTTCGGTGGTTCAAACTCTACGGCAACACCAATGCCCAGAAATTTTCAACTAAACGCTGATACTTCTGGTAAACCGGTTGACCAGAAAACTTATCGGGCAATTATTGGTTCTCTTTTGTATCTCACGGCTAGTAGACCAGACATTGTCTTCTCCACGGGTGTCTGCGCTCGTTTTCAGTGTGATCCACGTGATTCACACCTGTCTGCAGTCAAAAGAATCCTTAGGTATCTGAAGGGCACACCGGATTTTGGCCTTTGGTACCCAAAGGATTCTGGGTTTGAACTAATTGCATATACAGACTCAGACCATGTAGGTTGCAAGCTCAACAGGAAAAGCACATCTGGTGCTTGCCAGTTTCTCGGAGACAAGCTGGTGAGTTGGTCATCCCGAAAGCAGAATTGCTTATCCTTATCCACCGCGGAGGCAGAATATGTTGCCGCCGCCTGCTGCTGCTCGCAAGTTCTGTGGATGAAAACCCAACTTGCTGACTTCGGATACACCATGCAACGGATTCCCATCTATTGCGACTCCAAGAGTGCGATTCAGATCACGGCAAATCCGGTTCAACATTCTCGGACGAAACATATTGACATCCGATATCATTTCATCAAAGACCACGTCGAGAAAGGTAATGTTGAACTTTACTTTGTTGAGAGTGACTATCAGCTTGCTGATCTGTTCACAAAGCCGTTTGACGAGAAACGTCACTTCTTTCTCCTAAGTAAGTTAGGAATGCTAGACCTCCCTGCCTAAGGTCTAGGGGGGAGTCGGGAGTTCATTTTATGCATGCATGTGTGTAGGGGGAGTTTTTGCAAGTCTTTGAGAGATTGCATGTATTGAGGGGGAGTACTAAGTCTTGTTTTGATTATTGTTGTGTTTGCTAACGTTCTCGGATCCACAACACCTTGGATACCATTTTATACTTTATTTCGTAGGGGTGGATCCCCACGACGACTTCTGGTTACTTCAAATCAGAACTCGCACAAAACCCAGTTGACACGTACCAGGTAAGTCTCCTTTCTCGGGAGTCGAGGGCTGAACTTGTAAATTTTTGTGAACTTGAAAGTTCAGGGGGCGGTAGAGTACATGTCTTGAACTTACAAGTTCGGGAACTAACTTTGGCACTTTCTGATTCTTAAAGTTCAGGGACTGTTTGTGTAAAAAATTTACTTAAGTTATTATCGTAAGATGTCATGAGGCAAAATCGTTAAAAGAAAGAACCCTTGTTCGATAAAACGTGCGATAAATGAAAGTAAATGGACAAAAAGATTGATGACGCAGGAAAAACCTCAGAATCGAGGAAAAAACCTGCGGCCGACTAAATAGGACAGTCGGCGTTGTACTATTGATCACCAATAAGGGGTGATATCCTCGATGTTACAGTTGTATCGTACGATTACAATTGGGAAACGAATGCTATCGAAAGTAAATACAGAGAATACTATTGGTATTGCTATCTTTCTCTCAGAATCAGTTGCCCCGAATGTGTTGTCTTGATTCTTTTTTTATAGTTGTCGATCTTGTAACTGTTCATCCATTATTGAGCAATAAATGCAACGGATATAACTGAAGCTGGTTTTGTGATCGTAACGTCTAAGTTCTTAAAGACGAGCGTATCTTGTTCGAACGGTCATATCAGGCTTGACAGGTGATGACTATGCTTCGAGGTTATCTTGGATAAGCTTTCCTGTAATAAGAGCAAACTTGAACATGTATATCGTTAGTTCAATCGTACGATCATATGATGATATCGCACGATTTACTTCTTTTTATCTTCGATGATCACTTGTCTTTGTTTGATGGTAGTTATATCTTTATTCCAGGACCTTATCTTAATACAGGAATATCATCCTGGAAGATATCTTACGATTCTAATCATTCGATCGTTTGATGATAAAATTTCACCTAAACAGTTTGCCCCCAAGATTTAGAAAATATGTTATAGATTTTCTGAATCTTACATCTGCAAAATCAAATCGTTAGTACATCAATTTTATCGTGATCAATTTGTTGAATATGAACGGTTTCCCGTGTTAACGGCGTCATAACTTGGTTATATGCTAGCTGTCAACACAACGGTTATATGGGACAGGTGTCAATGCTCGATTCGACCTCAATTGCTTGGGGAAGAGTTTAATTTGTATAAAAGATTGATTTTCGGCCATAATTATCACAAAATCTTTACCAATTCGAATTCAAATTTCAACCGAATCCTTATAATCTTTAAGAAGATTTAGTCCCAATTCGCCTATAAGGTATCTTTCTCTTCCTTGTTTCAATTCAGTTCATGCGTTTGAAAGTTAGGGCTGAGAAGAATCTTATGAACTTCGATTTGTTGCGTTTCGACAGATTATATAGAAGTTTAGATCGTCTAAGTTTTAGAGAAATCATGGAGGTTAAGAGTACAATCCAGGGAGCAGCCGACCTTATCCATCTTAGGAAACTTGCTAGGATGCCTAAGGATACCATAATTAAATCACCTGGCGAAGTTAGACCCGCCGACGCTCCGGCAGGCTTCTTCGCTTTATTCGAATACCCCTTTAAGATTGGGTTCACCTGGCCCTACAGTCCTCTATCTCGTGCGTTCATGACACGATTTAGTCTCTCTCCTGGACAGCTCATGCCCCAATTCTGGAGGGTCGTGAGCGTTATCGAGCGCGTGACTGAAAACTGGGGTAGAGCCCCTTTCACCGTTGATGATCTTCTTACGGCGTACACCGTGAAGGTCTCTGATTACGATAGGTATGGGATTTATCCCAAGGGTAGGGGTGATGCCATGTTAGTACATGGCACCCAAGCGTTTGATCGAGGGTGGAAAGCTCGATACGCGTTCGTGCGATCCTCGTCGGTTTTGGAGGAAGGTGGATGGGTGGCTCCAGAATGGAACCCACTAGGTATAGGATGTTTTATGTATTTTGCTTTGTTCGATCTTATTGTATAATTTCTTATCGTGTGTTCCTTTTGCAGAGATCGAGTTTACTTTAGAGGAATCCACTGAGGCTGTCAATCGTTTCTTGGAATACGGCGTTCAAGAAAGATCGTACGCAAAATCGAAGGGGGAAAGGTCCAAGAGAGGACAGCGATGAAGAGCTTGAAGTTCAGGTGTTGAGCGAAGAAGAAGAAGTAGAAGAAAAGGAAGAAGAAGAGATGGAAGGTAAATCGTACGATGAGTTTTACCCCCCTTTTTTATCTTACGTTTTCTTAAGTTTATCGTGCGATATTAACGTGCGTTTCTTGCTTATTTCAGGTCAAAAGAAGCCTTCGAAGAAGATGGCCAACATGGCGGCGGCCAAGAGGGCTCTGGAGAAGAAGAAGGGAGTTAGTGGTATGGAGCCACAACTTAAGAAGACGAGGTCTTCTTCAGGTGCTTCGATCTCATCGAAGGATGCTGCACGACAGGCGGACGATGTGGTTGATGCGACCCCAATTCATAGCGCTCCTCCTCCTACGATGTCTCCTACGATGTCAAAGGAGAAGAGAATTCCAGCCAAGCCTTCGAAGGGGAAGGAGGGTGAGACGTCGATCCACATATCCTTGCCCTCGAACTTCCTTGATGGTGACGTCATCAACCAAGATGATCTTTTCCCTGCCATCGAACAGTACCTACTTCCTTCACAGAAGGCTCACATGGATGCACGTTGGATCGACGAGCTCGATGCTGGTGCAGTTGGATATTCTTTCATGGTAAGCTTTCTTTTATCTTACGATGTTTTATCTTGCGTTTTTGTAATCGTATGTTCTAACTGTCTTATGTCTATGTAGGCTTTCCAGGCGTGTCTCGGTCTTCACCAAAGATTGGAGACCGTTCAGAGGGACATGAAGATGAAGATGTCTAGTGAAAGAGCTGCGGTGAATGAGGCTAAGAAGGCAAAGGAGAAGATGGCAAAGATGGAGGCTGAGTTCGATGCTAAACAGGTCAAGTTGGATGATCTGGAGGCCAGGTTGGAGGATGCTGAGCACTTGCAATCTGAGCAACGTGCAAGGTTAGTTGCCTCCAACAATCGTGCGATGAAGCTGGAGGAAGAGCTCGAAGCTCTACGAGGGGAATGTGCTGATCGTGAGAAGGCATCCTCCTCTGAGATCCAGGATCTCAAGGATGAGATGGCTTTAACAAGGATGGTGGCCCGTGCAGCCGTTATACGCCAACTTGTTGGTGGCACGCAAACCATCGAATCACTCAAAGGGGAGTTGGAGGCCTATCGCGAGTTGATGGGATCGGATGAGCTCCTGGATGCTGATGATGCCAAGGATGCTGATGAAGAAGAGGAGGGTGCTGAAAAGAGCAAGGAGGCTGAAGTCGCGATGATTGAGGAGGAGGATAAAAATGAAGATGCCTCTGGATCCGGCATCGTAGACAAGGCTGCTGAAGACGTTTCTCCTCTTATCGTAGAAGCTAGTGTAGGAGAGGGTGTTGGCGTAGAGGCCACCCCTGAAGTTTAAATTTTATTATCATTCGATATAATCGTAGTACTTTTTTAATGAAATTATCTACTTTTGCAATCGTGCGATGTTGACTTAGTACTTTATTTTTGTCTTGAGTACTTTTAGCAAATAGATAATCGTGCGTTTTAGCTTGCTATGTTCGTCGTATGCTTAAGGCTTTAATGATCGTGCGTTTTTTTACTTGCGATTTTTATCGTGCGTCTAAGGCATTTAAATTTTTATAGAAACGTTTCTGTTTAATCATGCGTTCAGCGTTTTGACTTGCGCCCTTGCGAGTTTGATGCATCTTTTAAATTTCATGCGTTTTAAGCATTATCTTTTATCGGGCGTTACTTGCCATAGATCGCGCGACGTCTGCAATAGTCGTGCGATGTCTTGCGATAATCGTGCGATGTCTTGCGATAATCGTGCGATGTCTTGCGATAATCGTGCATTACCTGCGAATAAAATTGGCTAAGGGGTGGCCGTTGGATTGACCAACGGCGCTCCGATTGCCTAAGTCAGTAATCGTGCGATGGAATAATAGTTAAGAAATAAAAAAGGGTTTTAGAAGTAATACCTCTTTAGATGGGTTGCATTCCAACTACGTGGGATTTCATTACCTTCGATGGTTGAAATCTTATAAGCACCTTTCCCAACGATCTTAGTAATGATGTAAGGTCCTTCCCATTTGATGGAAAGTTTTCCAGCGTTCGATTCTTGTGTATTTGGAAAGACACGTCGCAGGACATGATCTCCAACTTGAAATACCTTGATCTTCACCTTTTTATTGAAGTAATGTTCGACCATGGCTTTCTGCGATGCCATTTTTTGAAAGGCTTTCTCTCTTAGTTCTTCCAAAGCATCGATATCGTAACACAAGTCTATCGAGTTTTGTTCAATCGTACGATGTCGAGCAACAGGAACTTGTGATTCGATCGGAAGGACTGCTTCACATCCGTATACCAAGGAAAAGGGAGTTTGTCCAGTTGAGGTTCTAGGTGTCGTGCGGTTTGCCCATAAAACAGATGGTAACTCTTCGACCCATCTACCCTTTGCAGCTTTCAACCTCTTTCGAATGGAATTAATAATGGTCTTGTTGCTAGATTCAGCCAAGCCATTGGATTGTGGATATCTTGGGGTCGATGTGATGAGTTTTATCCCACGTTCATCACAGAACTTTCGAGTTCTCTCACTTATAAATTGGGACCCATTATCGCACGTTATTTCTGATGGCACTCCAAACCTGTAAATAATGTTAGTTTGGATAAAGGAGATAACTTCTTTATCCCTAACCTGTGAGAAAGCTGCGGCTTCGATCCATTTAGAGAAATAATCAGTAAGAACAAGTAAAAACACTTTTTGACCTGGAGCAGGTGGCAATTTTCCTACGATGTCCATCCCCCATCGCATGAATGGCCATGGGATTAAGACAGAGTGTAGGGGTTCAGAAGGTAAATGTGACGTACCTGAGTGTCTTTGACAAGCATCGCACCTTTGAACATACCTTATCGAGTCCTCTCGAAGAGTAGGCCAATAGTACCCTTGTCTCGAGATTCTGTTAGCAAGGCTTCTGCCCCCAGAATGGTTTCCACATTCTCCATCGTGCATCTCTTGAAGGATTTGACCGATTTGTTGCTTATTTACCACGCATCGTAAGATTAGACCCGTTGTGGATCTTCGATACAGCTGATCATCGAAGATCGTGTATCGAGAGCTTTTAAGTCTGACTTTCCGGGCTTCTAACTTGTCTTCAGGGAGTTGGTCATTCTTGAGGTAGTTCCATATATCTTGCGACCAATCGTGGTTTTCTTCGATCATTTGAAGTTCTTCGATTGTTGGTGACATAAGATGTATTATCGGAATACTTTCTAGAGTTGGTTCGTTGAATGCGGACCCCAAGTTAGCCAAGGCATCGGCTTGCATATTCAGATCTCTTGGGATTTGTTCTATTGAGAACTTATCAAATCGTGCGATCTTATCTTTTGCGATCTTGAGGTACGATATCATCTTTGAATCTTTTGCCTGGAATTCGCCATTGATTTGGTTCACAACTAGTAGCGAATCACTTCGTACGTGTAGCCATCGTGCTCCTAAGTTATATGCCATATCCAATCCAGCGATCAAGGCTTCATACTCTGCTTCGTTGTTGGTGGTTTTGAACTCGCATCGTATCGAATATACCATATTGCCCCCATGTGATGATTTCAGGACCACTCCCAATCCTGATCCTCGTGCGTTAGAAGCTCCGTCAACGTGCATGGTCCATGGTTCGTTGTCGTGAATCATCACATTACTGATTTCATCATACGATGGTTCTTCGATCCCAGGACTGAATTCAGCTACGAAATCTGCTAATGCTTGAGATTTTATCGCTGTCCTTGGTTGATACGTTAGATCGAAGCTGCTAAGATAAATACTCCACTTTGCTAATCGTCCTGTAAGTTCAGGCTTACGAAGTACGATCTTAAGAGGATAGTTAGTAACAACGATTATATGATGCGATTCGAAATAATGTCTTAACTTTTTAGCTGCAGTCACCAGGCCAAGTAAGAGTTTTTCCATAGACGTGTACCTTGTTTCGGCATCGAGGAAAGACTTACTTATATAATAGATAGGTTGCTGTTGTTGGTCACCTTCTCGTACGAGCACTGCACTAACAGCGTTGTTGCTCACAGCGAGGTATAATTGCAAGCTTTCTCCTTCGATTGGTTTCGTCAACAGTGGAGGATTGGACATGTACTTCTTTAAGCTTTGTAGTGCTTCCTCGTGTGCCTCTGTCCAATCGAAGCCTTTGTTCTTTCGAAGCACGTTGTAGAACAAGTGACATTTATCGGATGATCTTGAGATGAATCTGTTTAAGGCTGCTACTCGTCCGGTAAGCTTTTGTACTTCTTTTACATTTCTTGGTGATTGAATATCGAGGATTGCCTTGATCTGTTCCGGGTTTGCTTCAATCCCTCGTCGCGTAACCATATATCCAAGGAACTTGCCTGCACGTACTCCGAAGGAGCATTTGGTCGGATTGAGCTTCATCTTGTACTCCCGTAGTATATCGAACGATTGCTTCAGATGTTGAATACGATCGTGTGATCGTTCTGACTTCACGAGCATATCATCGATGTACACTTCCATCGTACGTCCAAGGTGTTCTTTGAACATCTTGTTCACTAATCTCTGATAAGTTGATCCAGCGTTTTTAAGACCAAATGGCATTACTTTATAGTAGTAAATGCCTTTATCAGTCATAAACGCGGTCTTCTCTTGATCGTCCTTGTGTATTAGAATCTGGTTGTATCCTGAATAAGCGTCCATAAATGTCAGTAACTCGTGTCCCACTGTTGCATCGACCATCGCATCGATGTGTGGCAAAGGAAATGGATCCTTCGGGCAAGCTTTATTTAAATCTGTGAAGTCGATGCACACACGCCACTTTCCATTCTTCTTTTGTACTACCACCACGTTAGCGAGCCAATCTGGATACTTTACTTCTCGAATCTTCCCAGTTTTGAGTAGATTGTCCACCTCATCGTTGATTATCTTGTTGCGTTCTGGTGCAAACTTGCGTCTTTTTGCTTAACGGGTTTAAACGTAGGATCCACGTTCAGCTTGTGCGATATGATCTTAGGATCTATCCCCACCATATCCTCGTGTGACCACGCAAAACAGTCCGAATGTTCCTGCAAAAAAGAAATTATACTATTTTTTATATCGGGGGTTAGAGTTGCACCTATGAAGACCTTACGATCAGGATGTTTGGGATCTAGCACGACTTCTTCCAACTGAAGATCATCGTACGATCGTACTCCATCCTGGCTCTGTAATTGCTAGATATTGTGTGGTTTGGCCTTCATCGTAATCTTGTAGCACTCCCTTGCGATTTTCTTTTCACTTATGATCTCTTGTACGCCCCATGGAGATGGAAATTTGATCTTCTGGTGGTACGTTGATGGTACGGCCTTCATATCGTGGATCCAAGGTCTTCCGAGTATAGCGTTGTAAGCGGAAGGGCAATCGATGACGTTGAACTTGGTTTGTTTGTTTATGCCTTTAGCGAAGACTGGTAGTATAATCTCTCCAAGCGTATTGGTTGCATCTCCGTTGAATCCGATTAACGTTGTTGTTCGTCGTACAATGCTGGATCGATCAAACCCATGATCTTGAGTGTTTCTGCGAATATCACGTTTGCTGAGCTGCCTCCATCGATCAACACCCTTTTGGTTAAACAATTACCAATGGTTAATTGAATGACCAAAGCATCATGGTGTTTTTGATGAGCGTCTGACATATCTTCGATATCGAACGATATCTTCGTTGCATCGAGTTCTTTATCATCTGTAGATCTGGATTCACTTGGGATTGGATGTCCTTCGGGCCCTTCACGTGCGTGCCTTTTTGCTGCAGAATAGGTAAGACCACACACGTCTGATCCTCCTGTAATACAATTTACCACCTTCGTTGGAACGGGTGATGTTGGTCTTTTCGAGCTATCCTCGAGGAGATTTTTAAGATGTCCGTTCGATTTGAGGTATGCGATCTCCTTCTTCAAGCTAATACAATCATCTGTATTGTGTCCGTGGTCGTTATGGAAGTCGCACCATTTTGTTTGGTCTTTGTCCTTGCTAGGATTCTCTGGTTTCTTGGGCCATCGTACGTTAACTTCCAAGTTCCGTAGAGAATCCACCAAGTCTTTCGTTGTACCTGCAAAATGGTAAGTTGACAAATCTGGATATCTTACTTTACCTGTACCTTGGTTCGAACGTTTATTATGATTGCGTCGGGAATTATCAATCTTGTTTACTCGTTTAGGTTTGAAATCGTGTTTCTGTGCTCCAAGATTCCTCTTATCGTTCGAGTGTTTACGCCGGAAGATTGCATCATCTTCGATCCTCATGTGGGCCAATGTACGAGCTCGTACATCATCGAAGTTTTCTGGTGGATACTTCGTTAGATCTGTGTATAACTCCGAGGATGTATCTAACCCACGTTTGTATGCTTCGATCGCCGTCCGCACATCGCAGTTCTTAACTTCGATCATTTCTGCATTGAACCTGTTAAAATAATCACGAATGGTTTCTCCTGTTTTTTGCACAACATAGTAGAGATCGCTTGTTTGTTTCTCCATCTTGCGACTGCTTGCAAACTGCCGAGTAAACTGGTTTACTAATTCGGACCACGATGCGATGCTCTTGGGTTTCAAATTGATTAACCATTGCAACGCAGCTCCGGTAAGTGTTGATCCAAAGCCTTTGCACATACAAATTTCTTGAAACTGGGTCGGAATAGGAACTGTCCACACTAATTGCTTGTATTGTGCGATGTGTTCCACAGGATCAGTGATTCCAGAGTATTTTGGTGTGAAGGCTGGGATATTATATTTTTTGGGAATATCAACGAGAGCAATCTCATCGATATAGGGCGAGGCTTGGAATCCAATTTTAGGTTCAACTTCGATGGGTACGGCAGCTCCAGGAAGTTTGGTTAACAATGCGAGCATTGCTTTGTTTTGTTCTTCTAGCATTTTCAGTCGAACATCCACGATGTCAGTGATAGGAGGATTACTGGAGGTTCCTGGAACGTTCGATAGGTTTGGAATATGAGTTATGGGGGTAGCTGCAGTGGGAACGTGCGATATAGGTTCTGGAAAAGGTACAAAGGGACGAGGCCCCGCTTGAGGTTGGTTGTAAGTGAACGTGGTTGTTTCTGGGTAAGGACCTGATGGTAATGGAGGGAAGATAGGACGCAGGTTGTTGGCTGGAGGTGGCGGTGGTAAGCTAACTTGTGACACTTGCGGTGGGATGAAAGGTTGTGATATTTGTGGCTGGACAAATGGTTGTTGGGAAACATGGGGTTGATTTTGAGGGAAGAATGACCTTGGTTGATGAATGGAAATTGGAATGTGAGAAGTTTGTGGATTCGATGCTCTCAATCTAGACAGTTTGCCATTCATTTGTAAATTCTGCTCATTCAACCATTGGATTTGTTCCTGTGCTGCTGCCAATTGTTGTTGCAAGGTTGGTTGAGAACCGCTCGACATTTTCCTGCACTTGGTTCACAAAGAAGCTCGAAGAAATAGGTTAGTAAGCTGACGCCTTATCGAACAAGATTTTCTCAAAACGGGCCCCACGGTGGGCGCCAAACTGTTTGTGTAAAAAATTTACTTACGTTATTATCGTAAGATGTCGTGAGGCAAAATCGTTAAAAGAAAGAACCCTTGTTCGATAAAACGTGCGATAAATGAAAGTAAATGGACAAAAAGATTGATGACGCAGGAAAAACCTCAGAATCGAGGAAAAAACCTGCGGCCGACTAAATAGGACAGTCGGCGTTGTACTATTGATCACCAATAAGGGGTGATATCCTTGATGTTACAGTTGTATCGTACGATTACAATAGGGAAACGAATGCTATCGAAAGTAAATACAGAGAATACTATTGGTATTGCTATCTTTCTCTCAGAATCAGTTGCCCCGAATGTGTTGTCTTGATTCTTTTTTTATAGTTGTCGATCTTGTAACTGTTCATCCATTATTGAGCAATAAATGCAACGGATATAACTGAAGCTGGTTTTGTGATCGTAACGTCTAAGTTCTTAAAGACGAGCGTATCTTGTTCGAACGGTCATATCAGGCTTGACAGGTGATGACTATGCTTCGAGGTTATCTTGGATAAGCTTTCCTGTAATAAGAGCAAACTTGAACATGTATATCGTTAGTTCAATCGTACGATCATATGATGATATCGCACGATTTACTTCTTTTTATCTTCGATGATCACTTGTCTTTGTTTGATGGTAGTTATATCTTTATTCCAGGACCTTATCTTAATACAGGAATATCATCCTGGAAGATATCTTACGATTCTAATCATTCGATCGTTTGATGATAAAATTTCACCTAAACAGGGACTCGTTTTGCACTTTTGTGAAACTTGTAGTCCATGGTCTGTTTTGAAAATTTCTAAAACTACAAGTTCAGGGACTTGTTTGTAAGTTTCTTGAAACTTCAAGTCCAGGGGTGGTTTTTGCCAATAGGTGAAAGTCGGGTTAAGAGAGCCAAACAGGAGAGCCAAACAGTATTTTTCAAGCCAAACACAGTGTAAACTTGGTAAAAATATAAATACCAACTCTTAAGAATTACTGTTCACAATTTCAAAATTTTCACTTTTTCTCTCTGAAATCTCACCCGATAACCACTTCGCGCTCGATTCCGTAATCTGCTCGTTTTTGCTCCGATCGTCAAACCGTTTACGTTTTCGGATTCCTGGTAAGTAATCGATCAACCCTTACGTAGTTATAACGTTTAAATCTATCGTTTAAAGGTCTGGATCGAAGCCTAAACTTTTCAAAACTTACCCGAAACCCAAACTTCTTGGAATGGGATTTCGGGACGTTAAAACGATCCATTGTTGATTATAAACTTGTTCTTAACTGATTTAGAATGCATGTTACTAGTTTAGAGCTTTAAAATCGACGTTTGGTGAGCGGTTTTTGATTCTGGAAGACGAGCAGTTGCGTTTTCCGAATCGGAAAACATGAACATTCATGTTCTCCGAATCGGAAAACATGAATGTTCATGTTTTCCGCATCCTTACACGATGAGTATGCTTTAGTGTTTTCCGATTCGGAAAACCAGATAAATCCGATTCGGATTATCAGGTTTTCCGAATCCAACTTGTGCCTCGTTTTTCATGTGTATCTTTTCCGATTCGGAAAACATGGAATTACCCTTATGGGTTTCCGAGGTTTTCCGAATCACGTGTGAGGCCAAGTTCTGCTCGTTTATTTTCTAAGTGTTTTGTTTTCCGAATCGGAAAACCCATCTGTTATACATGATTAAATTTTTCTAAGTGTTGAAGTTCTCCGATTCAGAAAACCATGTTTTCCGAATCGGAAAACTTGCCTTTAAATGTGGCTTAATTTTTCTAAGTGTTGAGTGTTCTCCGATTCGGAAAACCATCTTTTCCGAACCGGAAAACCCCCCTCGTGTGTTTGCTCGTTTTTCGACTCGGAATATACGAAATACTCATTTTTGGGTTTTCGAGGTTTTCCGACTCGCGCCTAGTCGAGGGTATAGTCTTTTTCACGTAGCATCTTTCAAAACACTTAACTTGTTTTATGATTGTGACTTGACAGAAATGGCTCGTCAACCGAATGCTCCTGCTCCTCCTTCCCCGGTCAACAACGCTGCTGACCGAGCCCTCATTGCTCCGAGTGACATCCGTCCGATCCACCAGAACAATGAGTATGTCGACCTGACAAACTTCACTGTTCAAGACGAGGTGGTACTAGAGATTCTCAGGGCGCATCCACTGGCGTATGCGATGCAGTCCACAGCTGACATTCCCGTTCTTTACCTTCAGCAATTCTGGAGGACCTCTCACGGGGAGACTAGAGATGGCGTGCAGACCATCGTGGGTCGTGTTGACCACACAGAGCTGACCATCACTGTGGAGGACCTAAGGCGAATCCTCCATCTGCCTGCCACCACTCCCGAGGCCCCGTTCGAACCACTAGTCACCGGCCCCGAACTCTTCAGCGAGATACTCGCGCTTGGGATCCACTTCACACGGAATCAGAGACCGAACGGGATCTCCCAAATCACTCAGGGGATGCTACCTCCGATTTGGTTCTCAGCACCTATCCAACCAATGCCATACAGCAATGTTTCTCCCCAATATCATCAAGAGGATTTCTACCAAGAGTTCAACCCGAACCTTGGATCGAGCGTACAACATCCCGATGATCCTCTGATCATTACCATCTCTGATGAGGAACTCTACAATGTAAATGAGTCCCTTGCTCTCATTTCCCACAACGTGCAAAAGTTGAATGCGAACCGTGGATTTAATAGATCACGGGGATCTAGATTTCCAAGTGAAGGAAGAATGGGACAAGGAAGGGGAGGTCATTATCAGCCAGATAGAGCTCAGTACGGAAATCAAGGCAGAGGTAGTTATCAACAAGGGGAAAGGATGCAATCTTATGATCAAGGAAGTTATCGCAACAACCAAGGGAGGTACCGAGAAGATCATGGCAGGTACAGGGAAGACCAAGGCAGGTTCAGAGATCAACATAGACGAAAGAACACGTATCTAGACTATCAAGGAGGCCAAGGGTACCAAGGAGATTGGAGAGGTCCGGTATCCGACATCAACTACCAAAGAAGCTTGAGGCATTACACTCCTGAGTCTGGGTACATCGATCGTCATGGGTACGAAGGCGGATACGGAGGAAGATATGAGAGTGGAAGGCTTGGACAAGAACAAGGCTATGGGTTTGAGCAGGATAGGAATGACAGCAGGGTAGACGAGAGAATGGATCGCGAGAAAGGAAGCTTCAACGGAGGTGATTCCCGGGGAAACAGTTCCAGGCAAGTTCAGAGGGAAGACCAACAGATTCAAGCTGACCAAGGAGTTCAACGGTCAAATCATCCCCAGGTTCCCATAACCCAGAACCCCGCTCCTCAACAAGCCGCTAGTCCCACTACCACTTGCTACAAGTGTGGTAAGTTGGAACACTACGCTAGAGATTGCTCCGTCAAGTACAAGGATGCCGCGTACTTTGAAAAGAAGGCTGCGTTGATGAGGAAGAAGGAAAAAGGGGTTGCTTTGTTGGTTGATGAAGAGAACTGGGTTTGTGAAGAGGAGAGCTCAGACGAGGATGATCATTTGGTGAAGGGTCTATGCTTGATGGCTGACTTCGAGGGATCAGAAACCGTTGGACCAAGCACTTATCAAGACATTGATCCGTCAGAGGTATCCACTATTCCCGATATAACTGATACCGTGACAATGTTGGAATCTAAAATTTGTGAACTAGAGAGATGTCTCCAATCGGAGAGGACTCTTGTCACGAAATTTAGAATCGACAGTGCCATTTATAAAAGCTCTCTCGAGGATTTGACCATAGTTTATAATCGTGAAACACTTGAGTCTGGCATTAGAGAGTCCAATTTAGCAAACAAACTTGGTTGTCTTCAAAAAGCCCATGAGGAACTTAACAGTGATCATGGGGAGCTCAACATTAAATTCCAGTTACTTTCGGAAGAAAGAACTAGGTTGTTTTCAAAAATCCAAGAGCTTGAGGACAACAATTTCAAAAGAGGACAATCTGAACAGACTTTAAGTATCCTCACTCAGCATGCCAAAAAGAATCCTTTTTATAAAGCCAAACCCGGCCTAGGTCTATCTGAAAACCATGTTTTAGATAAAGCACCTTCTCATCTATACAATTTTGAGGATATGGCCGCCTCCAAACCCAAACCTGCCCTAGTAGGAGGACATGTGACCGAGGAATTCGTTAGGCAGACTGTCACGTACACCGAAGTCATAACTAGAACCACCAGTCCAACGAACAGTACCTCTAGCAGTCCACCCACTAGTCCCCCTCCTAATAGACCAATCTTTGTTCCGGCTAGTGATCCGACCAACTCTGAACCTACATGGGAAGGCATTAAGGCCAGAACCCCTAGAGTAGCAATGCCCCCCATCAACTATACAGACCTAAACTCAAGCTATGATACTAGGGAAATGGAGTTTTCAGAGGAGACCTTAGTTATCCCACCCGAGGATACTTCCGCAACTAAGTGTCCCGACCTAGTCAGGCTAGAAAAGGAGGTGTTTGCTCTTAGGTTAAAAGCCATGGATTTGGATGCATGTCAACATCAGATCTTGAATCTGAAAGTAATTGTTTCGGAGAAGGACACCTTGGTTCGCACTCTGGAAAAAGACTTGCTCAAGGCCAATGCCGAGAGAATTAGGCTTTCTTCAGAGTGTGAGACCGCAACCTCGGCTTTTACTGATTTCCAAATCAAGGTTGCGGATCTTCAAACTTGATACGTTCTCCTAGATATCCATTTTGAACTTTTAAAGGAACTTGATCATGATGAAAGGATAATGTATCGCCGATCTTTAAACAACCACCTTGTGTCTAACTCCATTTTGAAAAGGAAAGTTATGAATCTTGAAAACCTTCACTGTTCAGAATCAGTTGATGATGAGACTGCTCCAATCCTTAACCATCTAGTAGCCAATCCCCAACCCAAACCAGTCATAGATCTTGAGAACCATTGCACCATAGTCTCGGATGATGATGAACCCCCTAATTCACACCACAGGATAGTTGAACCCAAGACTGTCCATGATCCAAATATTGAATATGATATGAAGGTGTTTTTAGATGAAGGTGATGATCCTTCAGGCTTTATTCCAAAGAAGCCAAAATCTGTTGTTGTCAAATCTGAGAAGCCTACTGAGTCACGAGCTCCTATTTCTGAGAAAAGTAACCCTAAGGGTGAAAAATGTGTTGGTACTGACATGGGTAAGTCAGTTAAGCCTCACGCACCCAAAGGACTCCAGAAAAAGCATTCACAGTCTAACGATGCTCGTAACTCAGTCAAGCCCATTAAAAGTCTTGACTTTCATTCAAGTACCTTTGAAGTGGGTGAGACTTCTCAGTTACAACCCAATCAACCTTTCAATTCCACAAAACCTTAATTTTCTAAAATGTCATCTGGAAAAGGTGGCAACTCCATTCCCACAAAGCCGTCCTCTAACTCACACCGTGCTTTTCATGCTGATGCGAGGAGGAACGATGGTGGACAGAATGTGGAGCCACCAAGAAAGGATCATCATGGAAGGAACAACTCTTTTTCTGCTTTCCCTAAGAAGCATAGTCCTAGCCGTGCGGGTTTAGGCTATGCTCCCACCTAGTGTAGGAATGAACTCGAACATGTCTGTTAATTGTAATCGCAACTTAAACGATGCCTTTAATACTTTTCGCAATGACATGTGCTTTATGTTTGATAATTTCCTGCGTTATGGTGTGTCTAACTCTTTCTACACTCCTCAATCTAATGTCAAATCCCGAAAGAGAAGGGGAAGAAAAAGAGGGAAAGCTAAGTCCTCTTCGTCAGTGAAGTCCCCTCCGCCTAAGGAGAAATCCGAAAAGGGGACTACACCGACTGATTTATCTGTCTCTAACCCAAAGGAACCCATTTGGCAATGGGTCCCTAAACAAGCTTAGTCTGTCTTGCAGGTCAGTCATGTGTGGTACTTCGATTCCGGCGCATATAGACACATGACTGGTCAGAGATCCTTCCTTTTCGACTATGTTGAAAGGTTTGAGGGATATGTTAAAACAGCCGACAAGACACCTAAGCCAATGGTGGGTTATGGGAAAATTACGGATGGGAGATACATCATCAAAGATGTAAGGTATGTCGAGGGGTTAGGATACAACATGTTTAGCTCCAGTCAGTTCTGCGACAATGGATACTGGGTGAAGCAATTTCAATACGGAAGCGACGTGAATGATGAAGACAACAACGTCATCCTTAGTGCACGGAGGAATGGCAATCTGTACTCCACCGTCTTCCGTTCAATCCCTCAGACACACCCATAATTTGAAGCAATTTCTGATCCGAGGAATGCAATCTGTTTGCTCGCAAAGGCATCAAAGGAGGACAGTTGGTTATGGCATCGAAGACTCTGTCATCAGAATTTCAAAGATATGAACAAGCTGGTTTCGAAAAATCTCGTCAAGGGACTACCGGAGACTCGCCTTTCCAAAGATACATTGTGTCCCGCTTGCCAACAAGGAAAGATGTCGAGAAGCTCTCATCCACCGAGGATGGACACGAATAGCAAGAGTCCCCTTGACATGATTCACATAGATCTATGTGGACCTACTAGAACCGAGAGCCTTGCCAGAAAGAAATACATGTTAGTTCTCGTTGATGAGTTCTCTAGGTTCACTTGGCTTGAATTCCTACGAGCCAAGTCTGACGCTGCCGATCGAATCATTGCCTTCATCAAGCGAATTCAAGTTCTCTTGGGTCGCCGAGTGAAGAAGTTGAGAAGTGACAACGGAACCGAGTTTCGCAATGCAAAGCTGCAATCCTTTCTTGAAGACGTGGGAATCTCTCACAACTTCTCAGCCGTGCGCACTCCTCAACAAAATGGGGTAGTGGAAAGGAAGAACCGGACGTTAGTCGAAGCAGTGAGATCCATGATGGCTCATTCTGGCGTTCCACAATCATTTTGGGCTGAAGCAGTATCAACAGCATGCTACACGCAGAATCGGACCTTGATCGTCAAGCGGACCGGTAAAACCGCCTACGAGATGGTCGAACAGCGTAAGCCTAACATCGATTACTTTAGAGTTTTTGGATGTAAATGCTATGTTTTAAACGACCGGGATGATTTGGGAAAGTTTGAACCTAAGTCTGATGAGTCTATCTTCATCGGATACTCACATAACTCAAAGGCTTATAGGGTTTTCAACAAACGGACCCAAACCATCCTGGAAAGCTCAAATGTTGATTTTTCCGAAACCGAAACTTATTCTGTTGCAAGTCCAAGTAATGTAAATGCCTCATTTCCTGAACTGTTCACCGCACCACCGAGCACAGATTCTTCCACTAACTTTTCTGCTTTAGACTTCTTAGACCTCGCAGATTATGATCTACCCACACTCACGGGTCCGATTGTAGTTCCTGCTCATGCTGGTTCAACCTCTACTTCAGTGACATCCGATGCTTTCGTCACTGAGCCTTCTTCAAGCACATCTACAAACTCAGTGACACCAGAATCGGCGGTCTCTCCCCCTGAAACCTCATCCGCTGCCTCACCGGAACCCGTCCGAGAACAGACTCCACACCCTGTTCTTGCACCCATCCCGGAAGAAGCTCTACTACCATCACCCATTTCAGCTCAGAGAACTTATGCTCAGGTAGTGCGTGAGCCCCAGTTGGAGGCAGCACCGCAGAATAATCTGGAAGCCGGGTCATCGAGTAGAAACCAGCAAGAGGTCTTTGCCGTGCAAGATGAGAACGACGCCACCAACAACCAACAAGCTTATGTCACTCTTCCGCACACTCGAAAGTGGACACGAGATCATCCCCCCTCCCAGATCATCGGGAGTCCATCACAACCTGTGCAAATGAGATCTTCCAAGAACGTAGAAAATCTGATTCTATTCGGAGGATTCCTTAGTGAATTCGAACCTTCGGATGTTTCCCAAGCTCTCACCGATCCTGATTGGGTTTTAGCAATGCAAGAAGAGCTTGCGGAATTCGAGAGAAACAAAGTTTGGCGTTTGGTAACCAGACCGTGGGGAAAATCTATAATCGGGTTGAAGTGGATATTCCGGAACAAGAAAGACGAGAACGACCTCATCATCCGAAACAAAGCCCGCTTGGTTGCCAAAGGTTATCGTCAGCAAGAGGCTATCGATTACGATGAGACGTTTGCGCCCGTTGCTCGGATCGAGGCAATTCGGATCTTCCTTGCGTATGCCGCACACAAGAACATGACGGTATATCAAATGGACGTCAAGTGTGCCTTCTTGAACGGAGTTCTTCAAGAAGAGGTGTACGTCGAACAACCGGAAGGATTCGTCGATCCCAGATTTCCAGACCACGTGTACGTGTTGGACAAGGCGCTTTACGGTCTCAAGCAAGCTCCTAGGGCATGGTACGAAACTCTCACTGATTACTTGCTAGGCGTTGGCTACAAGAAAGGTACAATCGATCCCACTTTGTTTCTTAAGAGATCAGGTAAAGACTTAATTATAGTTCAGATATACGTGGATGATATTATCCTTCCATCTACGAAGCCTGAGATGTGCCAAGAGTTTGAAAACACCATGAAATCCCAATTTAAAATGAGCATGATGGGCGAGTTGACGTTCTTTCTAGGACTTCAAGTTCGACAACGCCCTGATGGAATTTTTATAAATCAAGCCAAATATGTTCAAGATCTTTTAAAACGCTTTGATTTCGGTGGTTCAAACTCTGCGGCAACACCAATGCCCAGAAATTTTCAACTAAACGCTGATACTTCTGGTAAACCGTTTGACCAGAAAACTTATCAGGCAATTATTGGTTCTCTTTTGTATCTCACGGCTAGTAGACCAGACATTGTCTTCTCCACGGGTGTCTGCGCTCGTTTTCAGTGTGATCCACGTGATTCACACCTGTCTGCAGGAATCCTTAGGTATCTGAAGGGCACACCGGATTTTGGCCTTTGGTACCCAAAGGATTCTGGGTTTGAACTAACTGCATATACAGACTCAGACCATGCAGGTTGCAAGCTCAACAGGAAAAGCACATCTGGTGCTTGCCAGTTTCTCGGAGACAAGCTGGTGAGTTGGTCATCCCGAAAGCAGAATTGCGTATCCTTATCCACCGCGGAGGCAGAATATGTTGCCGCCGCCTGCTGCTGCTCGCAAGTTCTGTGGATGAAAACCCAACTTGCTGACTTCGGATACACCATGCAACGGATTCCCATCTATTGCGACTCCAAGAGTGCGATTCAGATCACGGCAAATCCGGTTCAACATTCTCGGACGAAACATATTGACATCCGATATCATTTCATCAAAGACCACGTCGAGAAAGGTAATGTTGAACTTTACTTTGTTGAGAGTGACTATCAGCTTGCTGATCTGTTCACAAAGCCGTTTGACGAGAAACGTCACTTCTTTCTCCTAAGTAAGTTAGGAATGCTAGACCTCCCTGCCTAAGGTCTAGGGGGAGTCGGGAGTTCATTTTATGCATGCATGTGTGTAGGGGGAGTTTTTGCAAGTCTTTGAGAGATTGCATGTATTGAGGGGGAGTACTAAGTCTTGTTTTGATTATTGTTGTGTTTGCTAACGTTCTCGAATCCACAACACCTTGGATACCATTTTATACTTTATTTCGTAGGGGTGGATCCCCACGACGACTTCTGGTTACTTCAGATCAGAACTCGCACAAAACCCAGTTGAGACGTACCAGGTAAGTCTCTTTTCTCGGGAGTCGAGGGCTGAACTTGTAAATTTTTGTGAACTTGAAAGTTCAGGGGGCGGTAGAGTACATGTCTTGAACTTACAAGTTCGGGAACTAACTTTGCCACTTTCTGATTCTTGAAGTTCAGGGACTCGTTTTGCACTTTTGTGAAACTTGTAGTCCATGGTCTGTTTTGAAAATTTCTAAAACTACAAGTTCAGGGACTTGTTTGTAAGTTTCTTGAAACTTCAAGTCCAGGGGTGGTTTTTGCCAATAGGTGAAAGTCGGGTTAAGAGAGCCAAACAGGAGAGCCAAACAGTATTTTTCAAGCCAAACACAGTGTAAACTTGGTAAAAATATAAATACCAACTCTTGAGAATTACTGTTCACAATTTCAAAATTTTCACTTTTTCTCTCTGAAATCTCACCGATAACCACTTCGCGCTCGATTCCGTAATCTGCTCGTTTTTGCTCCGATCGTCAAACCGTTTACGTTTTCGGATTCCTGGTAAGTAATCGATCAACCCTTACGTAGTTATAACGTTTAAATCTATCGTTTAAAGGTCTGGATCGAAGCCTAAACTTTTCAAAACTTACCCGAAACCCAAACTTCTTGGAATGGGATTTCGGGACGTTAAAACGATCCATTGTTGATTATAAACTTGTTCTTAACTGATTTAGGATGCATGTTACTAGTTTAGAGCTTTAAATCGACGTTTGGTGAGCGGTTTTTGATTCTGGAAGACGAACAGTTGCGCTTTCCGCATCCTTACACGATGAGTATGCTTTAGTGTGTTTTCCGATTCGGAAAACCAGATAAATCCGATTCGGATTATCAGGTTTTCCGAATCCAACTTGTGCCTCGTTTTTCATGTGTATCTTTTCCGATTCGGAAAACATGGAATTACCCTTATGGGTTTCCGAGGTTTTCCGAATCACGTGTGAGGCCAAGTTCTGCTCGTTTATTTTCTAAGTGTTTTGTTTTCCGAATCGAAAAACAATGTTTTCCGAATCGGAAAACCCATCTGTTATACATGATTAAATTTTTCTAAGTGTTGAAGTTCTCCGATTCAGAAAACCATGTTTTCCGAATCGGAAAACTTGTCTTTAAATGTGGCTTAATTTTTCTAAGTGTTGAGTGTTCTCCAATTCGGAAAACCATCTTTTCCGAATCGGAAAACCCCCCTCGTGTGTTTGCTCGTTTTTCGACTCGGAAAATACGAAATACTCATTTTTGGGTCTTCGAGGTTTTCCGACTCGCGCCTAGTCGAGGGTATAGTCTTTTTCACGTAGCATCTTTCAAAACACTTAACTTGTTTTATGATTGTGACTTGACAGAAATGGCTCGTCAACCGAATGCTCCTGCTCCTCCTTCCCCGGTCAATAACGCTGCTGACCGAGCCCTCATTGCTCCGAGTGACATCCGTCCGATCCACCAGAACAATGAGTATGTCGACCTGACAAACTTCACTGTTCAAGACGAGGTGGTACTAGAGATCCTCAGGGCGCATCCACTGGCGTATGCGATGCAGTCCACAGCTAACATTCCCGTTCTTTACCTTCAGCAATTCTGGAGGACCTCTCACGTGGAGACTAAAGATGGCGTGCAGACCATCGTGGGTCGTGTTGACCACACAGAGCTGACCATTACTGTGGAGGACCTAAGGCGAATCCTCCATCTGCCTGCCGCCACTCCCGAGGCCCCGTTCGAACCACTAGTCACCGGCCCCGAACTCTTCAGCGAGATACTCGCGCTTGGGGTCCACTTCACACGGAATCAGAGACCGAACGGGATCTCCCAAATCACTCAGGGGATGCTACCTCCGATTTGGTTCTCCTTCTTCAACATCCTCAACCGCACGCTGTCGTCAAAGACTCACGGAGTGGACCGTTCTTCCACCCAATTCTGGCACGTCATTCATGCAGTCGCCTACGGAAGGCGAATCGACTTTGCACAACAACTTTGGGCGGACATGGTCACCGACGTCCGGGAAGGGCCTACAAGAACTCGTCACACATCCATCCCTTGGATGCGGTTCTTCAGCTTGATCATCCATGATCACATGGATCACCATCCGGCCGTCAGACGTAGATCCGGCCACCAGCGCTTCGACAGCCAACAGATCGGCAGGATGAACAGAAGAAATCTGTGACCCGGTCAGGTAGAAATGCCTATCCCTGACAACGTGCTTAGTATGGCGGACCGTAGGGCGGAGAGCGTTAGATTGTACCGAGCGTCCATAGGATTAGAAGACGCGTCCACGGACTCCTCAAAACCGAGGAGCCCTACCCCGGACGCGCGACCCGTCCTTCCTAGGAGCCGTGCCACTGGCACGGCAGGCCAGAGCTCCAGTGGGGGAGCTCCAGGCTCGGGAGTGATGAGTGTGGTCGTCAGGGGAGAAGCGGGTAGAATCGTTAGTACGTCCACCACTCCACATCTCGAGGGTGCCGAAGCCTACCAGAGAGCTATTGAGACTCGGGCTCGCCGTGCACGCACACGCACTTACGTCGAAGAGACATCTCCCGTTGCCATCGAGCGTGACATCATGTGTGGCTACCGGGTGAAGCAGTACACCGGGATTCTCCAGCAATCCCCGGTACACTCGTCATCGGAAGAGCGCCGATCGCCATCACCGCCGCAACAACCTGAACAGACTGGTGAGGAAGTGGAAGCTTCCCCACAAGAACAAGCACACTTGCCTTCACCACCACACGCGGCGGCCGGTGCTACACAAGCAGGAGAACCCTCCGGCGATCCCTCCGGCGATGACTCCGACGGTCATGAGTCTTCAGAGCACACTCCCTCTGACCGTCGTAAGCCCGATGACGAGGCCACAGATTCTGAGATGGTGGATGATGGATCTGATTCGGAGTTCCAAGAGTCAGAACCAGCGAACGGCGGAAAGGCCCAAGTGATCGATGTTGATGAAGCCACCTCTTCCTTCAAAGACGACAGGATTTCCGGGGATCCCGTTCTAGCAGGTGATCTAGCCTCAGATGACCGGACCGTCGGTCGTGAGGAAGAAGGTGAGGCCGAGGTTGCTACCGGCTGGGGAAGAGAAGATAGTGAGGAAGAAGAGAGAGAGAGGAGAGCAAAAGAGACCGAAGATGTAGAGGTCCAGTTAGACGAGCCTTGGGCTCAAATTCAGGTGGGAGGCGGAGAAGAAGAGCCGCTTAGGATAGAAACGGAAGTTCCCCAAAACCAGAGTCCATCCAACACAGAGGCTACCCAAACCGAGACCGGGCACCTTATGGTGTCTGGTCAAGACGCTAGCAGCCAACTAGCGCATTTGCACACCTCTACCAGCCACTCGACCATCTCTTAACAGATGGTCGTTTCAGTCAGTCACGGGGATGTAGCACAACTTCCACCGGCCACTCAATCGGAGTCTGCCGGTGTTGAGATAAGAGAGAATCTGCCCCACCTCTCGACTTCATTTGATGCACGTAGAGTCGTAGAGCCACTTCCCGGGACGTTTACGATCCCTTCCATCATTAGGCCACGATCTATGGTACCACAAGCGGAGATCCCACGGGACTCCGCCGGAACGGGGAGAGTTGGTGCGTCAGGTGACGCCCTTCGAGGATCCTCCGGAAGCCCTGACACCGTCAACATCATACCAGCGGTGACGTCAGGCCGAGAGAGCACCTCAATAGGACTCTACTCGACAACTGGAGCCCAAATGGCACCGGGCTTAGTACTACCGGGACCAGGTCCGACAGACTCGAGCGAAGTCTCTAAAGACGCTCACGCAACACCGGGGCTTTTGGGCCTGACGGATTCGGGTGGAATCCCTAAAACCACCCCAGTACCAACGGGACTTTCAGGTCCGACGGATTCGGACGACATCCTAAAAGTCATCCAGTCACGACTACTTGCGATGGAGGAAGCCAACCGGGCTAGGGATGCACGGGTCGAGGCGTTGGAGAAAGCCTTGGCCGAGACCGAGAGAAAGAGATTGGCGGATCTTGAGGCGTCGCGAAAGCTTCAAGATGACAGGGATGCGGAGCTTTATGAGCTCAAACGGAGGATGAAGGGCAAACACTCGGAGGCTGCCCCGTCAACCGAAGCACTGATTCCTCGTCAATCTAAAGACGTCCTCCGCCTTGCTCCTCCTACCTCGGGCAACCTGCCTGACATTCCGGGGTACGTTACTGAGGTGGAACACTCGATGATGATCTCTTCCTACACCACCCAGAACGACCGCCTGTCCGCCCAGCTTCGCGACCGAGATGCCCATATCGAGCTTCTACAACAGCGCATCCGGGAACTGGAGGCCATGTGTCGGTCTCAGGCTCAGCCTTCCAAACGGAGGCATGATGACCCTGATGACTCGGCACCAGGTCCTCATGAGGGGGAGGTGCAAGCTTCATCCAAAAGGCTTCGCACCAACCTCTATTCAGCCTCCGGTTCCAGTTCCACATCCGCTCCAGCATCATCGGCTACCCTCTCGAGTGCTCCATCAGAATCTGCCGCCGCCGACACTCTCTATGTTGATTCAGACACGGAGGAGATTCCTGATATGGAGAGTTGGCACTACGAGCCGATCCCGGCAGGTGAGGTAGTTCAGTTTCCTCATCTGACCGATACAGCAGAGATTGACGTCGTTCCCCCGGAAGCAGCACCGACAGATCTATCAGATGTTCAGATTCCGGAGGAAGCCCGGAAAATTCTTCGGCCGCTCGCTCAGAGCCTTAGGATCTTTCAGAAGGGGGACGACATAGTCCGGGATTCAGACTACAACAGCTTCCTCTCAGCGTTCGAGTTTCCCACTCCAGAAGCTCCTCGGACCATCCACACGACTACTCCAGATTCCTCCGCTCCGACAGTCATCCAGTTAAACTGGAACCACTCGGTCATCTTCAGGCCGTTCCTTGAGGAATCTTTCACCCGCATCTTCCAACAAGAAAGGCTACATGTATGGTCCTGAAAGGTCTACTTCAGGATCTCTCACATCAAGACGAAGAGAAGAAGAACTGCTTATGTGCACCAGAGGATGTGCAACTGGGCCACCCACGGACGCCAAAGAATCCGACGTCGTTTCATCAAGGTAACTGCGATGCGCCCTTACAAACATGGACATCAGTTATTCCTTGAGTACGACATCCGCATGTACGGGACCGGAATTCCTCGAGGAGAATTGCAGAACTGGTCATTCACAGAAGCAGATCTGGATCGGGTGCACTTAGAAGACTTCCTGACGCTCATCAAGTACCTCCAGGGCCCAATTCTCCGACCCGAACACTACCGAGACGGCACCGAGATTCTGAAGAAGTACGTTCGTCATGCGATCACTCTTGCGCATGTGACGGACTACCAGTTAGCGATCGAGAGCCGCCAGCCGAAGGTCAACTTGCTCAGACCGAACCTGTTCGTGCCTAGTATTGATGCTTATCTTCCTTATATGCCAACCAGGATTCCGGAGCATGGGGTTCTCTATGTGACAAGGAAAAAGAAGGAACGCAGGTTTATGCGGTTTGGGGAGCTTGCTAAGTTCTGCGACGGGACCCTTCTCTATGTCAAGCAGAGTAGACTTTTGGCTGATCAGATACCCGGGCAGAAGATCATTAACGGGAAGGAAAAGATACTGGAGGGCATGAACTTGATCGAGAGAAAGCTCAAGGAGAGGCTGATGTACAGACGTGTTGAAGCGGCGATGCAAATGAGAGCAAGGATCATTGGAGACTGGGAAGAATTCTTGCAGATGTCAAAGTGGGAGCCGGCGCTGGAGCTTCCACCACCTTTCTGACTTCTTCACAAAGGGGGAGATTGTTGGACCTCTTTGTTGTGAAGAGTCAGAAAACCTATCTTTACTGCTTTCTAGTTAATTATCAGTTAGTTTGTTTGAACAATTTACTTTTTGTAAGCCCTTGTTTAGAGGTTTTGAACCTCGGGGGCCATTAGTGACTATTATGTAATTTACCTCTAACCTATTTAAGGAAAGAGATGATTAGGGTTTTACTATGAATGCACAATCAATTAGTTTTTACTCTTTAAGGCAATATATCAAATATCACCATTGATGCTACTTTCAAGCTTTTGTGTTCATCAAATCTTCTTGGATTTCAATCCTTTTCTCCTCACATTCTTGATTTTTGGGACAACAGATTGTTGTCAGAATTTAAGCACATAGCACCCAAGCATGTATATCTAAGATTATCAACTAGGTTTTGGTCCTCCTAGTCCCAATACATAGACTGTTTGTCAGACAATCTAGTACCAGTCACCCAATTATATCTCTATTGCACGGTATTCTAATATCTGGTCGCTCTCGGTCCGAGTAACCACCTAACACAACTCTCCGGGTTCCGAAGGGAAGGTCAAGAAAGGTTGATTAACCTATCGGAGTCTATCTATCTTGGTCAAACAGATACACCCAACCAACGAGTTCAAATAACCATACAATACGAATCAAATCGGAATCAAAGACAATATTCAACAAACCATGTATCTAATTAATAAAATAAAATCCAAAGTATTCAAACCATAATGAAAATACAAACGGAATCAGTACATAGACATACTAATCATGAATGCGTAAACAAACCAAACTAAAGACCGGCATGTTTGCGGCATTCCCTCGAATCTCCTCCGTAGTCGTCACATCGAGCCTCCAGCTTCTTAGGTTGGAAACCCTAAGCGGCTACCAACATCTAACCTAATCTGAACTATCTGAGTGCTGGTGAATAATGGTGAATTTCTGAATGAATGATCAAACTGAATTACCCAAAGGCTGCATTTATAGAACCCCCTCAGAACCCTTTTCGCGTTCGCGAAACGGCCTCTTCGCAGAGCGAAACACTTAACGATCAAATCCTAACTTTCTGGAAGCTTCCGAGTGAGAAATGTCGAGCTTCGCGGCGCGAGCCTTTCTTTCGCAACGCGAGCTAGTGCCTCGCAGCGCGAGCAACCTCCTTCGCGGCGCGAGTGAGTTAAATCCAGCTTTCGAGATCTTTCGGAATATTCTTCTTGCCTTATCTGCTGAAGATCCGTCTTTTGGAGGAAGTTATCTGACTTAGGGAGCAAGAAAGCAGTCTTAGGAGCCAAGAAAAGTCTGAATTTCCAAAGTTTGCACATAAGTATCCTTTTTGACGCTTTTCACCCTCTTTTTATACTTTTACGCACAAGCACCTCCAAAACCTACAAAATTAGGATTTACACCTTTTTAAGTCAAACAGTATCGAAAATACTCTTAAAATAAAGATAAAAGTGGGGAACTGATGCGAGTAAAATATGTATAATTTTGGCGTTATCAGATACCTCTGAACATGTTTAAGATTTTGAATCTGAGATACACTCATTTTTAGAGTCTGAAGTGAAAAGATCTCTGTCAATTATAACAGGAGTTTCTTGATTTTGGGAAAAACTTGATGGTTCTTTGAACTATTGTTCCCAACAGAGAGATTCAGAATTGGATGTTTCATGAAAAGCTGAGTCAATTGGAGAGGGCTCTAACACATGTCTTGGTATAAATTCAGGTACCTCAAAGGATAACTTTCTTTCTAGAGGTCTTACAGTACAGACAAAAGCACAATCCTCTTGTGTCTCTGAATGTATAAATCTAAAGACTCTTATTTGACTATGACTCATAAATTTCCTTGGAATGAAATCCTTCTCCTCAAAAGGTGAGAATGAGTTAATGTAATCCTCAAATGCAACATTTGTGAATATTAAGGGAGTTTTTGATCACTGAACATTGATGAGTCTTCTTTTCTTAAAAATAGATTTAGTATTTGTGATGTTGCTTCTCAGATTATTTGCAGATTTGAAAATATCCTTTAAAGCTTTGTTCTTTGAAAATGTTGGTTTGTTATCAAACTCTGAAAATCTTAATCCTCTTCTGCCCATATTGACACTGATCTTTTTATAAACGTTTTGAGCATCCTGAAACATCCCAATCTTAAGTTCTCTGTCAAGAATATCTTGGTGTAAAAAATCCCTTTCTTTTTGGAAAAATTCTTTTACAGAGACAACATTACTCATTTCATGCTTAAGTTTCCTTAATTCAGTCACTTTATCTTGTAAATCTTTTTCAACTTTGGCCAGCTTTTCTTTTGAAGATTTTTCAAGCTTAACAAGCTTGTCTTGAGCTTATGTGAACATTTTAAAGAATCTAGTATTTTCCTCTGTGAGAAGAGTTACTTTATTCTCATAGAAGGAAAGCTTATCTTTGACCTATTTTCTTTCAGTGTAAAATGTGTCAAAACTTTCACTTATTTCTTTAAAGAGATCATTTGATGCAGAGGTATAAGAAGTGGATGTTGGGTTTTTGTTAGACCTCAGACCAAACTTGTACGAGTCACGTTTCAGAAAAACAAACGGTTTAACTGATTTAGCAAACCAAACTGATTTGATCAGCAGAAGCAAAAGTGCAAAAAACCCGAAAGCACACGATCTTTTTATTGTTTATCTAAAGTCACATAGTGTTTAAAACTTTACCTGGTTGCTCGAGATTGATCCACCTGTGATGAACCTTACGAACTGACCTTCTAGCCGGTCAAAACTCCGAACTTCCGAATGAAAGCGAATTGGTTTCGGCCTTGTGATTGAGGTCGACGAAAGAGGGAGAGAGAAAGAATTTTTGGTTTCTTTTGATTGTGAGAATCAGTTATGAATGAATGAAAAAGGTTTAACCCTAACTGTATATTTATATGGAAAAACAGTATCCACGTTGTATACAGTTTCCTTTTTCTTAATAATTATCCATATATAATTTCTTTCTTTTCCATCAAGAAAGATCAATTAATATCTTTTATATATATTAATTTTCAAGATAATTATTATTTCATATATATTTATTTTAACTAACAAATATATCTATTTATTAATTAAACCAGTTATATATTTATTCAACTAATAAATATATAATCCCTTTTAATTAATAATAGAAACCTTTAACTTTGGAGTTTCTTAGAGAAAACACCCAACAGATTTATAATTGACTATTATAAATCTATCCTCTCCAAACTGGGGTTATTTTACTTGTTCGTTTTACAGGTCCTCACAAGTGTGACCCTCGAGTGTCTTATAACATTGGATGTGTAATCTTTGGTTTGTCAACTTCTGCACATAATTACTAACAGTGGATACCTTAGAGGTTGCTGAGTCAGAGGCATCATCATCAACTCTAGCCATACCATAGAAGAGCTCATCTTCTGTGTCTGAATCTTCCCAAGCAAGGAGGACTTTTTTGTAAGAAATTTTGTGCAGAAGTTGACAAACCAGTGCTCGCACATCCAACGTTATAAGACACTTGAAGGTCACACATGTGAGGACCTGTAAATCAAATAAGTAAAATAACCCAGTTTGGAGAGATTGGATTTATAATAGTTAATTATAAATCAGTTGGGTATTTTCTGTATGAAAATCCAAAGTTAAAGGTTTCTAAAATTAATTAATAAGGATTATATATTTATTAGTTAAATAAATATATAACAAATTAATTAATTACTTTAAATATTTATCTAAGAAATCAATTGGAAATTATTATATATAGTATATTCTTTTCTTGGTAGAAAAGAAAAGGTCTTATTAAATAATTTTCATTTAGATAAATAGATTGATATATGGTAATTATCTATTATATGGAAGGTTTTCTATATAAATAGATAATTAAGGTTAACCATAATCGTTTGTTCGTTTTTCAATTCCAAAAGAAAAAAAATTCTCCCAATTTTTCTCTCCCTTGTCTCTCTTGATCGACGACCTTTTTAAGCCAAAAACCAGTTCGTTTTTCGATCAGTATATTGCGTAATAGTTTGTTCGTGTGTTTGGGGTTATATCGGATAGAAGGATTTTGTTTGGTCTCATCACGGGTGGTCTAGTCTCGAGCAACCAAGGTAATTTCTAATCCTAATAATGTACTTAAGATAAATAAATGGATCTTTGTGTTTTCGAGTTTTTATCACATAATCGCTTCCATTGATAAACTTTAAGATCAGTTCGATTTATAAAGTTTTTTATCGTATATCTCATTCCTGTTGGGTTTGAGATCCACAGTTAACTTGTGTTAGTTTGACACGATGGTCGTTAAAAACCTAACATTTTTGTGCTTCATCCTCTGAAGATTCATTAGTAACTAAGTCACTTGTTTGAGCCAACAGAGACTTCTGAGTTTAGTATTCTGCCTTCCTTTTAAAGTAGGCAGCATCTCTGGGACCTCTCTGGGAAGTCTTGGGTGCCTTAGACCAGCAGTCAGCTACAAAGTGGCCTGGTTTGCGACACTTGAAGCACCCCTCTTTGGCTTCATCCTTCCTCTGATCATCACTCCTCTAAGTGATCTTTTTCTCTTCTTCCCTCTTCTCTCCATCATCTCTTCTGCTACCTTCCTCTCGTTTGCTTCCTTCTCTGAAGTTCCTTCTCTCTGATCCTCTGTACTCTCTATGATCCCCCTTCTTCAGTACTCTCTGGTCATGAGTGCCAGAGCCTTGACTAGATCCTTCATAGATGGCTCTTCCTCGGAGCTTTCTTCACTCTCTGCCACTAGTACCTTCTTTTTCTTTTTCTTATCTTTCTTATGTTTCTCCTCTTTCTTTTCTTCCTTCTTCTCCTCTGATCCTTCTCCTACCACTAGCGCCAGAGGCCCTCCATAACTTCTTCTCATCTGCATCACTTGAGGATCTTAACCTTTTAGAGAGCCAAACACATCTGCCAGAGACCAACCCTCTAAGTCCAGGGTGGTTCTCATGGACATAGTGAGATGTATCCACTCTGGTCCCAGACTTCCAAGAAATACAGAGTTGTTATCCTCTGGTGAGCTAACTACCCCATATCTCTTGCAATTGCTAATCAGAGTATTGAATCTAGAATATGTATCTGACAGAGATTCTCCATCCAAGGCTTTGAAAATATGGTACTCATTTATGCAGAAGGCACGATTGTTCTGCAGAGTCTTTCTACCACCTTCAATTTGCCTCTCTAGCTCTGCCCAGATGTCTTTTGACAGAAAAATCTTGTGATCCCCTTTCTCTCTAATCCATGGCTCTTCAAGCTAAGGATAACTACTTTGATACCGGCTCTTCTGGAAAACCTCCAAGGTTTAACAAAGACAACTTTGCTCTTTGGAAAACCATGATGGAACTCTTTCTATCCGGTTCTGATCCCCAAATTCCATACTTCTTGGAAAAAGGACCACATGTGCCTACACAAACTGTCCATGCTGTCCTTGCTACCAATGATCAACCAGGAATACCCGCAAGGGAACTGGTTAAGCCAGTGACTGATTGGAATGATGAAGACAGACGCCTTGTCAACATTGACACCAAGGCTAGGTCTCTCATTGCCATGTCACTCCCTGATGACATCTTCCATTCTGTCTGTCATCTTCGTTCTGCCAAAGAAATTTGGAACACTCTCTGTGTTCAATACAAAGGTACTGCAGTTCTCATGGAATCAAGAAAGATTTTCTTGGTTCGCCAGTATGAAAGTTTCATTCATCAGAGGGATGAAACTCTCTCCCAGATTCATCAGAGATTCAACTGTCTCCTGATCGACCTGAAGACTATCGGTACTGTCTACTCTAACTCTGAGGTGGTTACCAAGTTCATGGAAGCTCTTCCTGAACAGTGGGAAACTTACACCACCTGCTTAACTATGTCCAAAGACATAAAGACACTCACACTAAGTGAGTTGTACGGTATTCTTCTGAACCATGAGCAACACAAGAAACTGAAAAAGAATCTCATAAGAGATACTAAAGATTCCAAGAGCACTTCTCTCGCCTTGGTCTCTGATTCAGTTCCTCCTGTCGCTAGTCCTTCATCAGTGACTATTACTGAATTAGAATCTTCTGATTCTGACATTTCAGAAGATCCTGATTTTAATGAATCTCTTGCTTTACTAACTCGCTCTTTTAAGAAGTTTGCCAAAAAGGGAAACTTCCAAAGAAGGAAACCTCTTACTTTAACTGACAAGCCTAAAACAGAACATGTTGATAAGGCTACTGCTATCTGCTACAACTGTCAGGGCAAAGGACACTTTGCTAATGATTGCAGGTACAGAAAAAGTCAGTTTGCTCATTCTTCCACCAAATCTTCCTCCAAAAATCCCAAATACCAAAGGCTGAAAGAAAATTACAAGAAAATGAAAACTCAGCGCAAAGGTAAAGGTCTTATCACAGAAGACTGCAATTGGGATGATGTCTCCTCTGATGATTCATCTGACGAGGAAGACACTCAAGTGGCACTGATGGCCATTATTGAGGAACCTAACTTAGCTCTCATGGCTAAGATAGAAAAGGTCCCTGACGAGGCTCCTACTCAAGCTCCTGAAGCTTCAACCTCTGCGACTGAATCTCCCAGTCAGGTACCTACTCCTGTTGTCCCTCTTGAAAGTTTAACTCAACTGGACTTAGTAACCCTTGATCTTTATAAAGCCCTGAATGGTAAGACCTCTGCTGAAAAAATGAACATTGATCTTCGTGATCAACTCAAAGAGTGTCAAGAGAAGATAAAACAACTTACCATTCTAGAAGAAAATTATAAGGATCAGGTCTCTGTAAATCAAACTCTTTGTATTGAAAGAGAAAAGGCTCTTGCTGCTAAAGAAAGAGCCTTGGCTGAACTTAATGTTGAAAAAGTCACCATCAAAGGATGGAGTGACGCCTCTGAAAAAGTTGATGAAATATTAGCTTCAGGGAGAAATGTCAAAAACAAAAAGGGTCTTGGATTCACTCGTGGATGTCCTAGGCCTGATCGTTCCATGCTCAAATTTGGAATGTTTGTTTCTTCTATCCCTGATCCTAATGCCCCTGAAAACATCCCTTCCTTTTCCTCTAACACACACACTGAAGGTGCTCCTAAGAGCAAAAAGAAAACAGTTAAGGAAAACTTCAAAACTGTGCCACCTTCAAAGACCAAGAATCCTAAGCCTAAGAATAATAAAGTTCTAGGTGGTGGACCTTTAGTCTCAGGAACAAAATCCTTTTCTCAAAACCCTACTCCTAGACTGAAGATTGACCTAAAGCAAAAGACTATGGAGAAGAAACCTATTCCTCCTTTGTCTAATGCTAAAGGTGTACTTGGTACTGGTCCTGCTCATCTGAAGTTCAAAGACTTCTTAGACCCCACAAAACGCTTTCTTTATCGCAAATGTTATCACTGTGGATTAAATGACCATATTGCGAGTAAGTGTCCTGATGCTACCAAAGCTGAAAAATCAGCTAAGGTAAAGAAAAATCCTAAGACTAGTAAAACAGTCAAAGGAAAGAAGGTTGTCAAGACAGCTTCTTCAGTCAAGACTCCAGCCTCAAAAACTGACAACTCATTTAAGGCTGTCACTGACTCCACCATACCTACTGATAACTCTGGATCCATAGTCCTATGGGTACCAAGAAAAACTTAAACTCTAAATTTTACAGGATAAGGGCATCTGGTACCTGGACAGTGGATGCTCACGACATATGACTGGTTCAAAATCTGTCCTCTCTGACTATCGTGACGAAAGAGGTCCTTCAGTGACCTTTGGTGGAAACGGTTGAGGCCAAACCCGAGGGTATAGCACCCTGACCAACGGAGTAACTACGTTCAAAAGAGTTGCTTATGTTGAAGGCCTGATGCACAATCTTCTTAGCATCAGTCAACTATGTGATAAGAATCACAAAGTCTCCTTTTCGAAGAAAAAGTGCAAAGTCAAGAACAGACGCAAGGAAGTTATTCTCACTGGTGTTAGACAAGTTGATATCTACATCATTAACATGAATACTTCCACTGACAACTTCTGTTTTGTATCACGTGCTTCTACTGATACTAATTGGCTCTGGCACAAGCGTCTCTCTCATCTCAACTTCTAAACACTGAATCAACTCTGCATCAACAATCTTGTTGTTGGTCTTTCTGACTTTCGCTATACAAAGGTATCTCTTTGTTCAGCATGTGAAAAGGGAAAACAGGCCAGGGCTAGCTTTAAGTCCAAGCAGATTTCCTCCATCAGTTCTCCTCTTCAACTTCTCCACATGGATCTCTTTGGACCTGTTAATGTCCAATCCATTGCTGGAAAGAAATACACTCTGGTGATTGTTGATGAATATTCTAGATATACATGGGTATTCTTTCTTCGATCCAAGAGTGATGCTCCTGAAGAAATCATCCTGTTCGTCAGAAAGATGGAAAAGCTCAACAACCTTTCTGTTCGATCTATCAGAAGTGACCATGGAACTGAGTTCAAAAACAGTACCCTGGAAACCTTCTTTGATAGGAAAGGTATCTCCCAGAACTTCTCCTCTGTAAGAACTCCTCAGCAAAATGGTGTTGCTGAACGACGAAACAGAACCCTGATTGAAGCTGCACGATCTATGTTGAGTGAAGCCAATCTAGCCACTCAATTCTGGGCCGAAGCCGTTAATGTTAGGATTATGTGCGAGACAGTAACGGGGTTATCATGTCCAATGTTATAAGACACTAGTAGGTCACACTGCTGCACACCAAAATGAGAATGTTTGGATTATGGGAAATAATTAATTGGTTAATTAATTATTTAGAGAGGAAAAGAAATAAATAATTAGTTGAATTATTTATAGGTTAATTAATCAGTTAGATTAATTAATGAGGTAATTATCAAAAAGGAATAATTATGGAAAATATTTATTTGATAATTATCAGGCATTTGATTTGGAATCAAACACTGCCTTATTTAATTGATATCATCAATATAAATAAAGGCTTAGGGGCTTTGATGAATCAATGATTTTACAACTGAAAAACTCAGAAAAATCTCTCTCTCTCCCTCTCCCAAAACCGGCGCCTAAATCCAGTGAGGAGGAAGGTTCGTGTTTGTTTTTCGGGTAATCCTCGGTGGTGATCTAGCAACTCTCTCAGCCGGTGCCAGTAGCGGTGTACCCCCTGCTTGCGTTTCAGAGTAATTGTTCGCAAAAGGTAATCCACTGAAACACCCTTAATTGTATCTGTATGGTTTAGGATTGGATCCTCGATTGGGAATCGGGTTTTTGTTATCCGCTGTGCATGTTCTTGTATCCCTCGATTCTCAACAGTGGTATCAGAGCCACTTCCTAAAACCTTCAGATCAGGTTTATCAGTTTAATAGGTTTAAAAATTTTAATTTGTTCATTATCAAAATTAGATTTTTGTATAAACCTAGACTGCAGTGGTAATCGACGGCAGTTAGCCGATCAAATCACCAAGCACCACCGTACACCACCGCCGGCGACACCACAGTTAGTGGTAGCCGGCGGCTGCCCTCTTGTCGCACCACCACGCCGCACCACAGATCGTGGACGCGGCTGTGGTCGGCCTCACGCACCACACCACCGTATGTGGTGGTGGTGGCGATTGATGATGGTGGCGATGAACATCGATGAAAGCCGCACCACCGTTTAGTGGTGGCGGCGACTGTTTTGACCGCCGATCGGCGATGGTGGCGATAACCACTGTCGTCAACAGTGGCGGTGGCGGTTTCCGGTTGTAGCCACCGCACCACCGATTGTGGTTGTGGTGGCAATCAACGGCAGCAACGAGAAAACAAAACCACCGCACCACCGATTGTGGTGGCGGTGGTGATGATCGAACCAGAAGCCGTGATCGACCACCTAGGCGGTGGCGATCATACGGCGGCGATTGGATGGCAGCAGCGAAGCCGGCCGCACCACCAGATTTGGTGGTGGCGGCGTTCGTCGTTCTCGGCACAGGACCGCGGCGGCAGTGGTGGCTTTCAGCCGCTGCTGTCGCCGACGATTGTTGTCACGGTGGGCGGCGGTGGTAGCTCCTTAGCTGCTGCCGTCGCCGGTTAAATTAAGTGACGGCGGTGGTTGCTGCGGCAGTGGTGACTATCGAAGTCGCCGCTGCCGGCGGCAATTGCGGTGGTAATCCGGGCGGTGGTGGTGGCGATCGAGTCATCATCATCGCCGGCGTTGAAAACCGCCGATCAACGGTCACGTTTTGACGGGTCGGTGGTAATCAAATTCGTTGATTGTCCCAATCGTTTATCGTTAACGGATCCAGATTAGGATTCGTTTCCGGATAATTTTTGGGATAATAGGATTGTTTTATCAGATAAAGTTTAAAACAATTCAAGATTAAGTTTAATTAATTTGTTTTAAATTAATCAATGTTTTCGTAATTATCTGATTAAAATCCAGTTGTATTTTATTGAGTCATAGCTGAACCCTTTTTAGACCCGTGGTTGTGTTTATTTTATCCGTTTTAGAATAGTTGGGAGGCCTGCGAGCCGTTTACAACCCTTTTTGTAATTTTAATATTTTATTAGACTAGTTGGGAGGCCTGCGTGCCATTTTTAGCCCATTTGTAATAATTATTTTAATAACGTCAAGACGGAGACAAGACGACGGCCATGGATCTCGGAGCCAGTGGGAGTGCCAGAAGTTGAAGACTTTTGTCACTTAGGGATGAGACCGTTGTTTTTTGTTGGCTCACAAAACAACATTAGTTTAAGGGTTTAAGCTATGACTGTGCTGTTTATATTTAAATTGCGTGGTTGTTTAATTTACGTAATTATTATTAAATATAAATTGCCCTTTTTTGAACGGATTGTTTAAAAATTAAAAGGATACAAATACAGTTAGTGTTTGGATCCAGTTTTTCAAAGGTTTTGAAATAGAAAACTGGCAATTTAGACCCTTGTTAAAAATCATATATTAGTAAGTGCAACCCACTTTAGGGGCACTTCCGGTGTAAGGTACATAGGGCGTTGTAAGTGCTCACACTATGAACGCCCGTGTTCAAACCGAAACTGGAAGGTGATAAAACTCTGCGAATTATCTCCGGGTGGTACCGGCCAGAGTTTGTCCAGGTCCCGGGTGGTGCAATCTATTTTGGTAATTATTTATTCACTGGGTGGTACCAGGCCAAAATGCACTAGAGGGACTAAATATGCACGGATTACTGATATCTGATGTCCCGACGATCTAGAAGTCGTATTTTCAGATAGGGAATACGATTGGTATAGTGTTACCTACCATAGATCGCATGGGTCGGTATGACATGATCACATGCTTCCCGACACATGTGAAATATGGGTTCTAGTCTAATAAATTTATTTTAAGGGTAATAATTTATTAGAATTATATAATTATAAACTAAAACTGGAATTTTATATTCTTCTGTAGATGTCTCAAATTAGTATTCCGTTTTATTCACCTGAAGAGTCACTTCGCCTTATTATGGGCAAGTGGAAGCTTACGGGCCATAACTTTCCAGTTTGGAAGTTACACTTGAGGAACGTTTTATGTGCCCAGGATAAGCTTTATGTGATCAACAAACCCGTATCACGACCTAAAAGCAATGCCCCTGAAGAGGAATTTGCTGAGTATTTTAGATACTTGACAGATGAATCGGATGTAATGTCCATTCTGATTTTCTCTATGTCACCCGAGTTCACGGGAGATTTAAGAGTTAAATCATGTCACGAGGTTGTGAGAGATGTGGAGAACCAGCTAGGTCTCTACAAGCACACGGGGAAGTTATTGATCATGCAAGAGATTCTCTCCCTGAAGCTACAGAAGGGTCAGTCAGTTAAAAACCATCTTGTTGATATGAGAAGGCTTTTTAAATGTTTATCACGTCTGGGGTACAAGATGACTCAGGAAGAGTTAGTGTATCTCATGTGGTTCTCCCTCACAAAGGAAGTTCAGGACACAGCTAGTGCCTACATGAAGGAACCAAAGAGCGACGTGGATAAAGTTCATGAAGATATCCTGGCCAGTCTAGAGCCAGTACCCGAACCTGCGAATCTCATGGACACTGACATAATAGATGAGCTGGGAGATCTGAGTTGCCCAGAGTGCGGCAGCGAGGATATTTGCGAGCACTCGATGAACATCGACCAGATGGATATCGGTTTACCCGATACTCCAGGTATCTTTATGATAGATTGCTTAATCACTTCTTATGAATCATGGGTAATTGATACAGGCAGTGGTAACCACATTTGTAATCATTTACAGGGATTCACTAGAAGAAAGACTCTGAGGAAGGACCGTTCGAACCTACGAGTGGGCGAAGGCACTCCGTTGATTGCTGAAGCCGTGGGATCTTATAGTCTTAGTTTACCCTCGGGTCTAGTTTTGGAACTGAATAATTGTTATTATATTCCAAATATGATTAAGAATGTATTGTCTTTTGATTTGCTGGTAGACCAAGGCTTTTACTATAAATATTCTTATAAAATGATTTCGGTTTTTAAAGATAATATTTTCTATTTTAAAGCTACACCCGTAGATGGTCTATACACTGTAAATCTTAAAGACAACAATAGTGAAATCTATCATATAAGTAAGCGATCCAAGGATATTGAGGATCAGACTTACCTCTGGCATTGTCGTTTGGGCCATATAAACAAGAAACGCGTTGAACTACTCCTAAAGGGAGGTTTTCTTGGCAATTTCGATTACAAACCTTTTGATAATTGCGAATCTTGTTTATCTGGCAAAATGACAAAGCAACCTTTCAACAGTGAGAATGAAAGGGCTACTGACTTGCTTGAAATAATCCACACAGATGTATGTGGACCTTTCAGTCATGTAGCAAGAGGAGGATACCGGTACTTCATTACCTTCACTGACGACTTCAGTAGGTATGGATATGTCTACTTGATGAGACATAAATCTGAAACCTTTGAGAAATTCAAGGAATATCAGAATGAAGTACAGAATCTACTTGACAAGAGAATCAAGTTCTTACGGTCAGATCGTGGTGGCGAATATCTCAGTGATGAGTTTGACAATCATCTGATGGAGTGTGGGATTGTATCCCAACTTACACCTCCGTATACACCTCAGATGAACGGTGTATCAGAAAGGAGAAATCGTACCTTACTTGACATGGTACGAACAATGATGTGTCATTCTTCGCTGCCAGTATCATTCTGGGGACACGCGCTCGAAACAGCAGCACACATACTGAACAGAGCGCCAACAAAGTCGGTAGAAAAGACTCCATACGAGTTATGGAAGGGTAAGAAACCCAACATATCTTTTCTGAAAATTTGGGGTTGTGAGGTTTACGTCAAACGACCTACCTCAGAAAAACTCAAACCCAAATCCGACAAGTGTTTCTTCGTTGGATATCCCAAGACCACCGTGGGATATTATTTCTACAACCCTGAAGAGAACAAAGTGTTTGTTGCTCGAAATGGAAAATTTCTGGAAGAAAAGTTTCTCAGTTTAGAGAACACCAGAAAGGATGTAGATCTACAGATAGTAGACGAAGAAAACACTACACCAGTTGTTGAGCCAGAAATTCAACATAACAATGTTGAACCTCAATCAGAACCGATTGAGGAAGTGCAAACACAAGACCTTCGCAGATCCAGTAGGGTAAGACAAGAACCAGATAGGTATCTTGGGTTCCTAGTCTCTCAAGACAGTGGAGACTTAAATGAACCAACGTCCTATGGAGAAGCTGTGTCAGGCAGTGAGTCTGAACAATGGCAGGAAGCCATGAAGGCCGAGATGCAATCCATGTATGACAACCAAGTCTGGGAGTTGACTGATTTGCCACAACACTGTAAGGCTGTTGGACGCAAATGGGTTTTCAAGAAGAAAACCGACATGGATGGAAATGTACACACCTTCAAGGCCAGACTGGTCGCAAAAGGATTCACACAAACTCATGGTATCGACTATGATGAAACCTTTTCACCAGTAGCCATGTTAAAGTCAATTAGGATTCTAATGGCCATCTCAGCGTACTTTAACTACGAGATTTGGCAAATGGACGTCAAGACAGCCTTTCTAAATGGAAAGTTAACAGAAGACGTCTATATGGAACAACCAGAGGGGTTTGAAGATCCTAAGAATCCTAATAAGGTGTGTAAACTGCTAAAATCTATTTATGGATTAAAGCAAGCATCTCGAAGCTGGAACTTACACTTTGATGAGCGAATCAAAGAGTTTGGCTTCGCTAAAAGTGAGTTCGAGCCATGTGTTTACACTAAGTTCAGTGGGAGTATAGTAACCTTCCTGGTCTTGTATGTGGATGACATACTACTCATAGGAAACAATGTACCAACTTTACAGAGTGTTAAAGAATGGTTAAGTAAATGTTTCCAGATGAAAGACCTTGGAGAAGCCGCTTATATACTAGGTATAAAGATCTACAGAAACAGATCTAAGCGGCTTATCGGACTTAGTCAGAGTACATACATTGACAAAGTACTGAAGAGATTCAGGATGGATGAATCCAAGAAAGGATTCATTCCAATGCAACATGGCATAGTGTTAAGTAAAACACAGTGTCCTGTTTCTAGTGAAGATCAGGACAGGATGAAATTGGTCCCATATGCTTCTGCAATTGGATCAATTATGTATGCCATGCTATGTACTAGGCCCGATGTTGCTTACTCAGTAAGTGTTACGAGCAGATACCAACAGAATCCAGGTGAGCCCCATTGGGTGGCTGTCAAGAACATTCTCAAATATCTGAGAAGAACGAAAGAAATGTTCTTGGTCTTTGGAGGTTCTGAGGATGAAATTGGTGTCACAGGATACTCTGACGCTAGTTTCCAGACCGACAGAGATGACTTCAGGTCACAGTCAGGGTACGTCTTTACCCTAAACGGAGGTGCGATCTCGTGGAAGAGCTCGAAGCAGGACACGATTGCAGACTCAACTACAGAGGCAGAGTACATTGCAGCATGTGATGCAGCAAAGGAAGCTGTCTGGCTGAGGAATTTTCTATCGGATCTCAGAGTGGTTGCCAGTATCTCGAGACCGATAGATATATTCTGTGATAACTCAGGAGCCGTGGCGCAAGCAAAGGAACCTAGAGAGCATCACAAGTCGAGACACGTGCTCAGGAAGTATCACCTCATCCGAGAGATCATTGGAAGAGGAGATGTAAGAATATGCAAGATTCCAACAGAAGACAATGTCGCAGATCCGCTGACAAAGTCACTAGCAAGGGCAAAGCATGAGGCACATGCGAATTCCATTGGGATGCAGTACCTGGAAGCCAGTAGCTAGTACTTAGTTTATTAATTATTACTATAGTCTAATTTAGAAACAATGTAATCATGTAAAGTTTTTATTTCACAGTGTGTTGGAAATAAATGGAGGTTTTAATTTCATGATTGTTCTAAATTAACTATTTTTCGCATATTTAACGTATCCTTGATTCTACAAAGTCTTGTATGAAATCTAAATTTCCGTAGCCACTTATTGAAATGGGAATTTCAATAGGGAGTTTAACGCTATTATAAATACTTGATGATTTATTCAAAGTAGAGAATAAAAGCACAAGTGATGTGACCAAGTATTTATAGATACTCATCAGAGTGTTTGGGTATTGGAAGTGACCAGTAATCAAGTCTGCTTCATGGAGCCTCAGTCATAGGCACTGATTTGATAGGTTGTCCTTAGACCTGAGATACTTGGTTTGGGAACACGAGGACCACTGTACTCTTAGCACGTACTAACGCTGCACCGTAACTGGGTGGCTATACGGGACGTGACTAGATGCAGCGGAAGCCGTGGATCCAAATGCAAGTAGTCAAGAAGGGATTTGCACCTCTTTCAAAAGAGAGATATTTCCGGGCCCCTTGACGATTAAGATTGGCAGAAAACGCGTGGCCACGCTCGGATAGAATAACAGGGGTTATTTAGTAATATCCGTTACTGCAGGCAATCGAAATCAGAGTCAAGAAATACTTGATTTTAAGAAATGAATCCTCCACTCCATGTCTTAAATCACTTTAGAAATATCGTGTGCAAAAGGAATGAACCTGTGTACTAATTCAAGCGTGAATTGTATCTCTGGATATAAGAGATCTTATAACCTGGTTAACCTAAGCGTCTGGCTAGGGACCTCCTTAGGCGAATGATAACAGTTCAGTTACATGTCTAGCACAAGTGGGAGTCTGTTAGGATTATGTGCGAGACAGTAACGGGGTTATCATGTCCAATGTTATAAGACACTAGTAGGTCACACTGCTGCACACCAAAATGAGAATGTTTGGATTATGGGAAATAATTAATTGGTTAATTAATTATTTAGAGAGGAAAAGAAATAAATAATTAGTTGAATTATTTATAGGTTAATTAATCAGTTAGATTAATTAATGAGGTAATTATCAAAAAGGAATAATTATGGAAAATATTTATTTGATAATTATCAGGCATTTGATTTGGAATCAAACACTGCCTTATTTAATTGATATCATCAATATAAATAAAGGCTTAGGGGCTTTGATGAATCAATGATTTTACAACTGAAAAACTCAGAAAAATCTCTCTCTCTCCCTCTCCCAAAACCGGCGCCTAAATCCAGTGAGGAGGAAGGTTCGTGTTTGTTTTTCGGGTAATCCTCGGTGGTGATCTAGCAACTCTCTCAGCCGGTGCCAGTAGCGGTGTACCCCCTGCTTGCGTTTCAGAGTAATTGTTCGCAAAAGGTAATCCACTGAAACACCCTTAATTGTATCTGTATGGTTTAGGATTGGATCCTCGATTGGGAATCGGGTTTTTGTTATCCGCTGTGCATGTTCTTGTATCCCTCGATTCTCAACAGTTAATACTGCTTGCTACACCCAGAACAGATCCCTTATAGTTAAGCGCTTCAGGAGGACCGCTTACGAACTCTTTCGTAACAGAAAACCTTCAATCGAACATCTCCATATCTTTGGTTGTGTCTGTTACATCCTGAACAACAAAGATAACCTTGGAAAGTTCGATTCCAAGTCCGATGATGGAATCTTCCTTGGATACTCCTCTGTCTCCAAAACATACCGTGTGTTCAACAAACAAGACAAACAATAGAGGAAACGATTCATGTTCGATTTGATGAATCGGGTCCTACCTTCCCTCACCCTCAAGACAATTCTGAAATAAATCAGTGGGCTGACTCTTTCTTTCAAGTCCCTGATATTCCCATTGCTGATCCATCTCCTCAAGACCTTCCTGACGGTTTTGAAGAAAATCCTTCTCCACCCTCTCAAATAACCATACCTCCTTTAATAAATGCCACCCCTATTACTCAAGTCACACCTGAACCTGATAAACCCACTAGCAGTGAAGACTTATCTCAAACCACTGTTAGTGAACCTGCTCCTGCTCCTACAGATCTTTTCTTGGATCCATCGTTAAATGAAGCTTCCACTTCGGGACAGGTGTATCAACCACCTTCTCTTCGATGGACCAAGGATCATCCAATTGATTAGGTCCTCGAAAATCCTTCCTCTGGTGTTAAAACTCGACGTCAATCTGGTAACATCTGTCTTTATGTTAACTTCATCTCTGAAAATGAACCTAAAGAAATAGATGATGCCTTGCGTGATTCTGCCTGGGTCTCAGCCATGCAGGAAGAGCTAGTAGAGGTCATCAGAAACAATGTCTGGCTTCTCGTCCCTAGGCCTCGAAAACGTACCATCATTGGATCCAAATGGATCTTCAGGATTAAACTTGATGAAGTTGGTACTATTATTCGAAACAAGGCTCGTCTTGTTGCTCAGGGATACACGCAGGAAGAGGGCATTGATTACGATGAAACTTTTGCTCTTGTGGCTAGGCTTGAAGCAATTCGACTATTCCTAGCCTTTGCAGCACATATGAACTTCAAAGTTTTTCAAATGGACATTAAAAATGCTTTTCTGAATGGAAAACTAGATGAAGAAGTCTATGTGGCTCAGCCTCCTGGTTTTGTTGACCCTAAGTTCCCTGATCACGTTTATAAGTTAAACAAGGCTCTCTATGGGTTAAAACAGGCTCCTCGTGCCTGGTATGATACCCTGTCAACCTTTCTTCTCTCTAAAGGTTTTGAACGTGGTAAGATCGATAACACTATATTTCTTAAGAAATACCCTAAGCATATCCTTCTTGTCCAGATATATGTCGAATTATTTTTGGATCAACCAATCCCAAACTCTGCGAAAAGTTTGAGTTGCTCATGAAAACCGAATATAACATGTCTATGATGGGTGAGCTAACATACTTTTTAGGACTTCAGATCAAGAAATCTGAAAAGGGAATCTTTATCAACCAAGGTAAATATGTACTTGATATACTGAAGAAATTTGATCTCACATCATGTACACCGATGAAGACTCCAATGGCACCTCCTCTAACTTGACAAGGATTCCAAAGGGAAACCTTTTGATGTGACTCTTTATAGAGGAATGATCGGCTCACTGCTGTATCTTACAACGAGTCGTCCTGATATCATGTATTCTACATGTCTATGTGCTCGTTATCAGGCTGAACCTTAAGAATCCCATCTGACTGCTGTAAAGCAGATTTTCAGATATCTGAAGGGAACTCCTAATCTGGGTCTTTGGTACTCCAAAGACTCAGGGTTCGATCTAACGGCTTATTCTGATAGTGACTTTGCAGGATGTAAGATCGACAGGAAAAGCACCACTGGTGGGTGTCACCTACTAGGTGGAAAGTTGGTGAGTTGGACTAGCAAGAAACAGAATTTTGTGTCCACATCAACTGCTGAAGCTGAATATGTTGCAGCTGGAATTTGTTGTGCTCAGGTCCTGTGGCTGAGAAATCAACTTCAGGACTATGACATACAACTTTCCAAAATTCCCATATACCGTGACAACACTTCGGCAATCGCCATTGCGAATAATCCTGTCTTACACTCCAAGACAAAACACATTGAAGTGAGATATCACTTCATCAGGGATCACGTGATGAATGGTGATATTGAACTCCATTTTGTTCCTACTGAATATCAACTTGCTGATCTTTTTACCAAACCACTGGATGTAACACGCTTTAATATGCTCATCAATGAACTGGGGATGTTAAATCCTGACGAATGAAGTTTATCAGGAAATAACGTTGTTAGATCCTATAGAATAAGTTCTCAGGACATATATCTAACAACTCCTAACGAATACGTTTATCAGGAGATAACTCTATTCAGTACTTACAAAATCTAATGTTCAAAATCCGAATACTGATGATTCTCCTCAGGTAAGTATTTCTGTTTCTGAAACCTTATTGCATTAAATGTGATAAGAGGATTTCCTAAAACGGTACTTATCTGATAAGTACTCTAATTCCAAGAGATTTCATCTTTCACCAAATTGGAATTATCCCCTGAAAATGTGGTTTTTAGAATAAAACAAACTTTTCATCTTGCCAGACACGTAATGGGACGTTTCCTGTTCCCCACTACGTGTGTCAGGCGCGTGAACGCGCGTAGAACCTCTTTTTCATCATTACGTTTGAAATTAGCCGCTCTTTTCCCTCTCATCCATTTTCTCTCTCTACCCGCGAGGTATAAAAACCTTACTCGTACTCTTTTCACTCTTTACGCTCTCTAATTGTCCAAAAGAACTTACAAGCAAGAAAAGCTCTCTCGCTTTTGTTTCACCAAGAACACACACTACACTCTTCATCAAGAATCATCGTAAGTGTTTAACTTTATGTTCTGTCTACATTTTAAGTTGATCTTCTTCCTCTAAAAACAACTTATTGTGATAAACATTTTTACAAAACCTTAAGATCACTTCGTTTGATTAGATTTACCCAAAATCTTCAAGATTTTTGTTAAAACTGTTTGCATGTTTTTTCTTATTTCTTTTAAGAAAAACCATCCAACTCCTAATTTGATATATTTTATCAAATAGAAGTTCTCTTTAATACCAAAACACATTCTTTTTGTGATTTTTGGTATCTAATCTATTCCTAAGTATAAAGAATTTCACCACTTTTATGAACATTTTTTTGTTGTTCATTGAAAAGTGAAGAAAAGATACATATTTTGGATTCCTTATTCATCCACATATGTTAATCTTTTGGTGTTTACAGAATGGCTGCTACTTCAAATGCTTCCTTAGACGCTCAACTCTCCACTGAAGCCACAACACTGCTATCTGCCTCCGGAACTCTCCCAGTGGTCTTGCCTCAACATGATCTTCAGTTCAAGCCAAACAACCTGGTGGGACTTTTCGATCTTCCTGAAGGAAAGGAATACCTTCAACCGGCAAAGGAGTTTCTCTTAAGCAGTCCACTAAAGACTGCCTTCACTCTGAACCCCAAGCCAAACAAGCCACTGCTCCTGCAATTGTGGTCTACTGCCATGGTGGCACAGGAGAGGAGCCCTAAGGTCAAACTGCAGGAGGTGATCAAATTCCAGATCAATGACGACATCGTCACCTTCGGGATTGGGACTCTACGCAACGTCCTCGAAATCCCAGGGAAGAAGAGATATCCTCCTCCCCCAACCAAGGACGAAATCATCGCCCTCCTGGATGACATTGGCTACCAGTGGCCTGAGAAGGAAGGCGTCATCAACAAGTCCTCTGCTACTGTCCAGAAGACAGGAGTGAATGCCACGTTCTACTACATATGGAACACATTCGGTCTCTGTCTGACAGGCAAGACAGGCAGCACCGAACAATTCCCCACTGCCATTCAGCACATGGTGTTTTCCGCTCTCAAAAGGCGGAAATTCGACTACGTTCGCCATATTTGCGATGATATGGTGAACAAGATCAAGGCTTCAAAGCGAGTGGCCAACGTCCCCTTCACCCGCTTCTTCTCTGCCATTCTAGCCGTGCACATGAAGGCGAACTATCCCACTGAAGGGACATTCAACAACTACGCCATCGGGCCAAAGTTCCTTGATCAGGTGCTCCCTCATCCTGATGATGTCCCACTCTCAGCGGTCCTGGTTCTTTCTGCTGAACAAAACCAGGATGCTGAAGAAAGACTTGCCTCTCCTCCAGTCCAAGGTATGTACTCTTTCATCTCTTCCAAACCATCTTCTTCTCGTTCTCTGCATGCTATGTCAGTAGCTAACCCCGTACTGACTTCCCCAGCTGCTGTAGGGTTTTTATGGGTATCCTCGGATCAAACTGACTCGAGGATTATCTCAGATCTATCAAACCTCGCTGGTTTGATATATCTCATAGGTTAATCAAACTGATAAAACCTTCGCGATCAGAAACACGCTGTTTCTGATCTAATCGTGCGGAAGCGATAAAAGCTAAAAACCCATTAAGCCTAATGATCTTTTAATCGTTATAGTTTTAATCCTATTAGTTTGGTTTAGATCAATTTACCTGGTTGCTTGAGAATAGATCCACCAATGATCGACCAGCGAACGTCCCTCTAGTAGGACTGAATGAAACCCGAACAAAAACTGAGATTCGACCGGGGGGGGGTCGGCGCCGGTTTTGGAGAGAGAGGGAGGAGGGAAACTGAGAACTGGTTTTCGTAATTGAAAAGCTTGTTATTTTTCCTTAACCCATAAGCCTTATTTATATGGAAGAAAAATACAGTTTGTATGGAATCCAGTTTCCTTATTATGATTATCTCAAATCCTTTCCCTTTTTAATTAGCTGGAAAAGAATTTGCATACGATAATTATAATTATATATATTTATCTAATATATATAAAACTTATTAATTAACTATTATATATTTATTTATCTAATAAATATATAATATCCTAATTAATTAATAACCCTCCAACTTTGGTAATTCTGACTGTAATTACCCAATTGATTTATAATACACTATTATAAATCCTAACTCTCCATTTCTGGGTTTCATCTAACTTGTTCGACTTATAGGTCCTCACAGGTGTGACCCTCAAGTGTCTCGTAACATTGGATGTGTAATCACTTGGTTTGTCAACTCTGCACATTATTCCTAACAGACTCCCACTTGTGCAAGTTGGCAATACCGCCTTTGATTACACTGACCTAAGGAGGCCCCTAGACAGGCACTTAGGCTGACCAGGTTACAAGAACTCTTACACCCAGACTGGTGATATAAACATTCCGTGAGGAACTTGGTATCTATGAAACTACTGTTCATTGATTGGGTATATTTTGGCTTTTCCCTTTGCATCGCGATATTTCATCTGTGAGTATGAGCTTGGAGAATGTCAACTCTAAGTACTCAAGATTCTGTTCTCTTGATTATCTGACTAGGTAAACGACAAAGAACTAATCAGTTCGTTTGGGCATGGCCATGCACTTCATCGGTATACTTAGTCAGTCAAGATGGGCCCAGAAATATCTCTCTTCTGAGAAGAGGTGCAAATCCCATCTTGCATACCTGCCTTTAACACCACGGCTTCCGCTGAATCTAGTTACACCCTTTATAGCCACCCTGTTACGGCGTAGCGATTGAGTGCACTAAGAATTCAGTAGTCCTCATGATATCAAATCAGATACCTCAGGTGATAGGGACAAACACTGTGAGATTTACTTATGACTGTTTCCAAGAAGTAATCTCAACCGCGGATCACGTCCGATATTTGCTACTCTATCAAATATCTGTGCAACTTTTAGTCTACAACACTTGTAGCTGTTATTCAGCAGCTGATCATAACTATCTAAAAGTTCACAATGACTTTAACACCTTATCATGCTCCCACAATGATAAGTTGTCACGGACAGATTTTAAATGAAAAACGGAGACTGATTTCATTCCTGGATATATTAAAACATGCAAAAAATGTGAAAGTGATAAAGAAATCAGTCTTGTATAGTCCATATTACACGCTGTAATAATAACAAGATTGAATATCTTTTCTTTAATAACTTTCATAATATCTATTTAACGTTTGTTAGATACTGGTCTAAAATGAAGTATCACCTATCTTCAGTTTAAACCCTTTGATTAAAGTTTACCATTTTAATCAAAGTGATAACCAAAAATACAAGTCTGTTTATATGATCTACTTGTACCTGCTAATTATTGTTCTGCAAACACCTTAAAACAATAACTAGACTTTTATCATATTTCATGAACTCGGAGACCTGGACTAACTTCCAGTTCCTGAATATGTAAGACTGCAACTTACTTAGGTGCTGTGTAGATGAATGATTTCTACCTGAAATCCGATTCCATTTGCAATCCTGGCAAATCTACTGGAATCCTATATTTTAATCCAACACTTTAATTATTGATTTATAAGGTTAGTCACGACCTTTGTTTCATGGGTCCTGAAACTCTTATCCTTTTGACTAAAAGGGTAAATTATATCTTATGAATTATTATCCTACCTGGATTTATGAATTCCGAGATACATCAATAATTACAACTTTTATTCTTTATCTGAGACTAGATGGAGAATAAATTGGGCTCCCACTTGCTTATATAAAAACTAACTATTACTCAAAATTTTACTATTGACTTAGTCAGAACTTTGATTAGTCAATTCTAATTTTGAGGTTTGAGAATTTCCTTTTATGAAACTTAGCTGGATTTGATCAAATCCTAATTCCCGATCTTGGAATCTTTCTAGTTTCATAAATACTGTTATTAACGCTATCTGAGTTAATATCCTAAATTCTCTTTTTCGAACATTTGAATAATAAAACTTGATCAAATTTGATTAATTCTGAGAATTTCTTCTATAAAACTTAATTGGATTTGTTAAAATCCTAATTCCAGAACTTGGAATCTTTCTAGTTTTATAAATACTGTTATTAACGCTATCTGAGTTAATATCTTAAATTCTCCCTTTAAATTTTGATCATAAAACAATTATTCATAAATGTTTTAATCTCAAAACACATTCCTGTAGAATCTCGTGTGTTTTGATAGTTTTTATACAAATCACTTCAATTTAATAGATTTTATTGAAGTAACTATAACAGGCAATAACTAGGATCATACGAACACTAAGCACAATCAGATATTTCAATGTCAAGACAATAACTTTTGAAAATAAAACCATCGAATTATAATTATTCAAACATTGTTTAAAACATAAATCCCCAAAAACAACTGTTTAGAAATTATAAATTCAAAATGTCTTGACTTAAATCATCTTGTACTTTGATCCTCAGCAACCTCTGGGCATTTCACTTCTGACCTCCTGCAATAATCATTTTGCTCTAGGTATCAGTATACTTGTAAATCAACAAGTAAGAAGTGACAAGTCAAAGCAATCATAAATTTTCTGAGGTTTACATACCTGCTTCATGACGCTTAGGGCAGTTTTGCCTCCAATGACCGATCTCATTGCATATGAAGCAGCGATTCTCGGTCCTAGCTTTGTTTGGCTTAACCTTCTTGCCCTTGCCCTTGCCCTTGCCTTTCTTGGGTGCACTCTGGATGGCCTGGACTGGTCCTTTTCCTTTACTGGTGCTAGCTTGCCCATTCTTCTTTTTCACCCCTCCGTCTTTCACCATCAAGACATCCTTAGTCTTGTTCTTGTTCCCCATATTCAGTTCAGCTGTCTTTAGCATGGAGTGCAACTCTGCTATAGTTTTCTCCATGTTGTTCATATTGTAATTGACTACGAAGGGCCTGTAGTCTTCTGACAGTGAATTGAGTATGGTGTCTGTTGCTAGCTGCAACGGAACAGGATGACCAAGCCTCTCCAGATGATCTAAGTGCCGTTTCATTTTCATGACATGGTCACTTACTGATGTCCCTCTTACCATCTTGCACTCATTGAATGCTTTGGTGGCATCGTAGCGTTCTGTACGAGCCTGAGTCTGAAACATGTCCCTCAGCTGGCGGATCATGTCGTAAGCATTTGTATTTATGAGCCCTGCTTGCAGATTTGGGCTCATAGTTGCTAGCATCAGACAGGCAACATCAAGGAGATCATCCGAGTGCTTCTTGTGGGCATTTCTGGCAGCAGCCGGAGCGTTTGCCGGAGGTGCCTCCCCAAGTGGCTCTTCAAGCACATACCACTTTCTCTCATGTCTGAGCACAATCATCAGATTGCGCTCCCAGTCGAGAAAGTTAGAGCCGGTCAGTTTATCCTTCTCTAGGATAGATCGGAGGGAAAGATTGTTAGTGCTGGTAACAGTGCTTGCCATCTACACAAAATAAAACTTTTGGTTTTAGCAACTGTAAATAGACTAATTTCCAATAAAATATCAATAAACCCTTAAATGATCAATTTATTGGACTAGGATCCTTATTTCATACGTCCTGATGTGCGTAATGTTCTTGCTCCACCAGACCCGTATTTATTTCGGTAGGTAAGGACTTTTACCAATCATGTCTAACTGACATGACTCCTAGATCTTTTCGGGACCATGGCAACTTCCTGTGCATGTTTTAGTCCCTCTAAGTGCTTTTTTGGCCCGGTACCACCCGGTGAACATTATAGTACCAAAACAGATCTCACCATTTTGGGGACCTGATCACTATACTCTGGCCGGTACCACCCGGAGATAATTCGCAGAGTTATGTAACCCCTTTAGCTTCAGTTTGAACACAGACGTTGAATGTGTGATCACTTACAACGCCTATGTACTTTACGCCGAAGGTGCCCCTAAATGGGTTGCACTACTGATCTATGATTTTCGGGGTTTTTGAAAAACTTCACTTCCAGGATTTTGAAAAAACTGATTGTTATAAAGGCTACTTATGTTTTAAACATACTCGTAATTTTAAAACCAACTGTTCTAAAATTACTTGCTAATTAAAACTAACTGTTTTAACAGCATACCTAGTTGATTAAAACTAACTGTTTTTGTCAACTTGCCTTTTATATAAAACAATCATCTATAGGTTTTTAAATCAAAAACTATCGTTTTGAAAAGTTTAACGAAACTAAAACCTATATTCCTTTTGTGATATAAACCAGTTTTAAAGTAACAACTCTATTTAAAACTATTAACTTGCAGGATATCACAAATAATTAATCAACCATGCAATTAAACAATAATTAATCACATAGTACCTAATTATAGTTTTTGCCAACGTTTCCTAGGGACCAATAATGACCTATACTATTAGAAGCTTCAAAAACCGCGTAGCTCCCACTTGCCTCGCCATGTTCTGTTAGTATTCAGGTAGTGATGAATTTTAGCAGCTCCCACTGGCCTCGTCATCCCGAAAGAATAAAACAAATATCTATCCTAAGGTCATTATTACATAAGGGGTTGTAAATGGCACGCAGGCCTCCCCGCAAATATGTCAAGGGTCTAGGTTGGCAAAACACTATAATAGATATAGATACAAACTCAAAATGGGATGTGTATATATAACTCAAGCAATCACGCAGTTATATAAATGAGCAATGTTATAATTACGAGAAATAAATCTGGATCCGTTAAAATCATCTTGTCTCAATTAAAATTTGGTTTTATTACAGATTCGGAAAACAAACTGTCTTATGAATCAAAAATATTTTAGGTTAAAAAAAATGGTTTTTAATTAAAACTGAGGTTTATAAACAATAAATCCTACTTTACAAAAACTAAAACCATTTTATCTAAAAATAATTCATTTACCCAAAAATTATATCAAACGGGTTTTATTGATCCAATTTTATAATACTGGCCCTTAATGTTTTAATAGTAAAACAAAAGAAAAACATAAAATTAGGCCTATTTGAGAAACCGGTAAAATTTTAATTCCGAAACTCAATTGGTTTGAATACATTTTACTGGATGCAGAAAAATAATTTTTGGATAAGAAAACTTTTAAAACCAAGACAATTTTCTTTTGGGCCATAACTTGGTCCAAGAATTGGGCTTTTGGGCCTGACAACGGAACTTGGCCTAAAACGGAAAAACCCTAGGGTAGTAACGTTTGTGTTTGGCTACCGTTATCCCCTCCGATCATCACCAATCACTTCCGCTGTCCAAAGACAACGGTGTTTAGTGTCACCACGACTGTGGTTGTGGTCGGCGACGATAGCATTACGAGCCACCATCGATTATAGGATTGTTGCTGAAAAAGAAATCACCACCGCCTAGCTGGTGGTGCGGCTTGGCGGTTCGCGAAATTGCCGCCACCACCTCGCTGGTGGTTTGGCTTGGCGATCGCGAAATCGCCTCCACCTCTATCGATTGATTGATCGTTTGGCCACCATCACATGTTGCTATCGCTGTTTGTTCACTACTGCCACCACCACACAACCATCGCCGCCTTGGCCGGCGATCGATTGAAAAACAACAGCCGCCATCGTCACCACCGATCTGGTGGCAGACCCCGTCGGCAACCGTCGCTCGCTTACCACCGGACTGGTGGGGCGACGATTGGTCTGTGGTTCTCGGCCACGATCGCGAAGACAATCCGGCCACCACCGTCCACCGCGACCACCGATCTAGGGTGCGGTCTGGTGGTTGATTACGACGCCTGACGCCGCCACCACGAACTGTGGTGCGGCCGGTGTTCTTGTGTGGGTCGATTGATTTCGAGAGCCAACCGCCGCCGCCGCCCGGCATGGCCGTAAGGCAGCCGGCGGCCTGGCAGGTGTTTCGTGGTGCTCCGATGATGTCTTAAGCCGCTGCGACCACCGTACCATCAACGCTACCACCGTCACCAAATCGTGGTGCGGTGGTCGATTATCACGACGCTGCTGCTATCACCACCGTTGCTGGTGGTGTGATTTAACAGCGTGTGCCGCCACCACCAATCGGGTGGTGCGGCTTGGTGCTCATGTGGCGAGATTTCACAGCCGGCGATCGGCCTGGCGGTCCGGCCAGCTAACTGCTGCCATTCCACCGCCGATCGTCGGTTGGGTGTTCTTGGTGTGTTCGAAGTGATAAAATTAAAACTTTAAAACCAAAACGACCAATTTTAACGGATCACGCATAAATTGACATAAATAGGTAAAAACTAAGACTAAAAACGATTTATTAACAATGGCTCTGATACCACTGTAGGGTTTTTATGGGTATCCTCGGATCAAACTGACTCGAGGATTATCTCAGATCTATCAAACCTCGCTGGTTTGATATATCTCATAGGTTAATCAAACTGATAAAACCTTCGCGATCAGAAACACGCTGTTTCTGATCTAATCGTGCGGAAGCGATAAAAGCTAAAAACCCATTAAGCCTAATGATCTTTTAATCGTTATAGTTTTAATCCTATTAGTTTGGTTTAGATCAATTTACCTGGTTGCTTGAGAATAGATCCACCAATGATCGACCAGCGAACGTCCCTCTAGTAGGACTGAATGAAACCCGAACAAAAACTGAGATTCGACCGGGGGGGGTCGGCGCCGGTTTTGGAGAGAGAGGGAGGAGGGAAACTGAGAACTGGTTTTCTTAATTGAAAAGCTTGTTATTTTTCCTTAACCCATAAGCCTTATTTATATGGAAGAAAAATACAGTTTGTATGGAATCCAGTTTCCTTATTATGATTATCTCAAATCCTTTCCCTTTTTAATTAGCTGGAAAAGAATTTGCATACGATAATTATAATTATATATATTTATCTAATATATATAAAACTTATTAATTAACTATTATATATTTATTTATCTAATAAATATATAATATCCTAATTAATTAATAACCCTCCAACTTTGGTAATTCTGACTGTAATTACCCAATTGATTTATAATACACTATTATAAATCCTAACTCTCCATTTCTGGGTTTCATCTAACTTGTTCGACTTATAGGTCCTCACAGGTGTGACCCTCAAGTGTCTCGTAACATTGGATGTGTAATCACTTGGTTTGTCAACTCTGCACATTATTCCTAACAGCTGCAACCACCTCTACGCTCCAGAAGCGTCCCCCTCCATCTGGATCCTCACCACCACCACAGCCCAAGCGCGCCAAGACCAAGGCGCTGAAGAAAAAGGGCAAGGGAGCTGTTGCTCGTAAGAAATATTACCTTACCCTCCCTCAACTTTTTAATAGACCGTCTCCTTTATCTAAATATTCTTCACCCGCAGATACTCCTACTCCTCCTACTAATGAACCTGAGGTTGTTCATCTGGAACACTCAGAAAATTTGGATGGCAATCGTTCTGATGCCGTTCAAGCCTCAAGTAATAAAATTAAGCACTTTATTGCTATTCCTTCTTCTATGAAAGCTTTTGAGACTTCTAGTGCTCATTTAGCTACTGATTGTTTATGTAAAAAATTACACAACTCGATGTCGTAAGAAACTTGTGTGAGGCTTAACCGTCGAGAGAAAGAAATTACAATCAATGAGAAGTGCGAGAAAGTAAAATGAGACAAATAATTTGATGACGCAGGAAAAACCTCTCGAAGGAGGAAAAAACCTGCGGTCGACCTAGAAAGTAAGTCGACAATGCACTATGATCACCAATTAGAGGTGATGTCCTTCAAGTATCCAGCTCCGGTCGTACGATTACAAGAGAAATAACAATGAGATCGAATGTAAGTTACATCTGATGATCAAAGAATAGCTAATAGAGAACTTGTGAGCTTCGAGTAGACTTCGTGTCTTCAAATGTTGGCTTGATTCTTCTTTTATAGTAGCTTCAAAATAACCGTCCAACGGTACTATGGTTCATCATTGTCCAAATCGTAACCGTCCAACGTTATTGTTGATATTTAATGCTCGGAGAGTAACTGTCCAACAGTATCGCTGAGAGTTAATGTCCAGATTGTAACTGCTGCGAGAATCTTGCTTGTAACGGTTGATCTCGATGTCGTTGGCTTCTATCGAACGATATATAACTTAAAACGTGTTCGTTGTAGTGATGAACTCCAACGAACATGGCATAGTACTCAATCTTGGACTTTCTCAAAGGTGGACAATTGTTAGATATTATAATCAGCTTGCCTGCATCAAAGACATAAACTTCGTATGTTTATTCGTTAGTACCGTCGTACGACATTATAGTCATCGTTCGACTTAGTCGATGTATTCGTTCGATATTCAATGATCTTTGTTCGATAGCTCTTTTAGGTTTTATCTTAGGACCTTATCTTAATACAGGACCATTGTCCTAATATTTGTCTTACGATTATAGTTGGTCATCGTGCGATTGTGGATTTTTACCCTAACAATTTGCCCCCAAGATTTAGAAAATAATTCTAATTTTATCTAAATCTTTAATTCGCTGGACAAGGAGTAAAAATACGTTACTTAACGGTCGAATTAACGTTAGGAATATAGCCGTTATTCTAGACGCGTGTTCTCTAACGGCTAATTGTCGACACGTGGCATGATTATCTCTGATGACTCACGTATGATTTGGTTACTATGAATAAAGTGTTTGATAATGAGAAAAGATTTTACAAATCTTCTTAATTTCCAAATCAATTCACGAGATCGTAATCCGATTCTAATTTCGGCAAATATTTCGTGCGTCTAGGCTTATAAGGTACCTCTTTCTTCCCTGTTTCATGCGTCTGAAATCAATTGCTAGAAAAAGTACTAAAAGTTTAGACGCCTTTAGGTTTACTCGCTTAAGGAATAGTTTAGGTCGACTAGATTTCATCATGTCAAACGAAGTTAGGAGTTCGATTACCGAAAGTTTAGAGGTAGAGGAGTTGAGGGAGTTAGCAGGACTTCCTGAGGGTGCCTTGGTGAGGGTGGCCGGAGAAATTCGTCCGGCAGATGCTCTGACGGGCTTTTTTGCTTTGTTCGAGTTTCCGTTCAAAGTCAGATTTCGATGGCCATACTCTCCTCTGGCTAGGGCCTTCATGACTCGTTTCGATTTGTCTCCGGGACAACTGATGCCCCAGTTTTGGCGCGTAGTCCATGTAATCGAACGGGTGACCAAAAACTGGGATCGTCCTACGTTCTCGGTCGACGATCTCCTTTCTGCGTACAATGTGATTCGCTCTCCCTACAACCGTTATGGGTTGTTTCCAAGGGGGAGGAGTGATGCCATGTTGGTTCACGGTACCCAAATGAACGATCGTGGATGGAAGGCGAGATACGTCTTCGTACAAACATCTTCGGTCGTGGGTGAGGAATCGTGGGTCGTTCCTGAATGGAACAAAGGCGGTAATTAAACTTTTCTTGTTTCCTTTAATTTATTTGAATTATCTTCTTTTGTAAACCCTTTGTTTTCTTTTCTGCAGCCATTAACTTTTCGTTCGTGGAGAGTTCTGAAGCAATCGAACGTTTCCTTAGCTACAGCGTGACAGACCGCAGGTATATGACGTCGAAGGGTGGTGACGAGAGCGACGTCGAACCGGAGGTTCAAGTGATCGAAGAGGCTGGTATGGAAGGTAATCATCTTACGATGATAACTTAATTTTTATTTGTAGTCGTACGTTTCTGACTCTGGTTTTTCTTTTTATGCAGGTTCAGCTTCTAAGAAGACTTCGGCGATGGAGGCAGCTGCTCGTGCTGCCAAAAGGAAGGTTGCGGCCCAAGAGGGTTTAGTGGCTAAACGTACGAGGTCGTCGTACGTTTCCCTGGATTCCCCACCTAAGGATGCCAAACGAAAGGCTGAAGGTGGGATTGAGGCGATTCCTCTCAGCTTCGCTCCACCCGCGAAGGAGGCGGGTGCGTTGAGCCGGCCTGCGTCGAAGGCCGACAAAGGTAAAGAGAAGGAGGGGTCTGGTCTTACGACCATGACCATTAGCATGCCCTCCGACTTCATGGTGGACGATGTCATCAGGACAAAGTCCATCTTCCCGGTTCTGGAGCAGTTCCATATTCCTGCCCAGAAGGCACGCATGGAGGAGGCCGACATCGAGGATCTGGATGCTTCTATCGCGGGCATCCCCTTCTTGGTAAGTTTTTTTTTCATCGTACGTCTTTCATTGCTATTTTGTCGTACAAGTTTCTGATCTTTTCTTTTCTGTTTGCAAGCTCTCCAAACTAGTCTTAGCCTCCATACACGGATGGCTAAGATTAAGGAGGAGATGGCGTCGAACCAGAATGACGCCAAAGTGGCCAGGAAGGAGGCTGACAAGGCAAAGAAGAAGCTGGCCCAATTGACCGATGAGGTTAACACCAAGTCGGTCCAAATTGGGGACCTGGAATCGAAGCTAGAAATCAACGATCGGTTTCAGGTCCAACAGCGGGAACGGCTGAAGTTGGCCTTGGATCGCACGAAGGAGCTGGAGAAGGAGCTGCTAACCGTTCGACGGGAGAAGACTGAGAGGGAGGAGGCACTGTCGTCCAAGATCCAGGAGCTTGAGGAGGATGCTGCCTTAGTCCGAGTGGTTGCACGTACTGCGGTTATGCGACGTGTGGCTGCTGGGACCATCACTTCACAGATGGCGAGTGAAGAGGTGGCCTCCTTCGTACAGGTGATGGGTTCCGAAGATCTTCTTGACGAGGAAGATCTAAAGGATCTAGACGAAGAAGCGGCAACTGAAGAGAAGAAACCTGCTGAGGTCAAGGACGTAGGTGTCGAGGAGGAGGTTCCTGAAACCTCTGGATCCGTTCCTGCGCATCCTCTAGAGACCGAAGAAGCCCCTGTCGCAGATCCTCCCACCTCTGATGCCCCATAGAGTAGCTTTTGTATTTTCCTTTTAATTTTTGTAATCTTGCTAATTTTTAGCAAAGTATTAATGGAAAATTTTTGATTCAATAATCGTGTGCTTTTAACTTTCAACACTTGTCTTGCGTTTTAAGCTTTATATCATGCATTATAGCTTGTGTCGTGCGTTTTAGCCTTTGTTTTCGCATGCGTTTGTTTTTAAAGTCCTAAGACTTAAATTAGAAACGTTTCTTTTTATACTCATAGGAGTATACGTACGACTGGCGAATTGTCTTGCGCTCTTGCGAAATAATCGTGCGTTTAAAGCAACTTAGTCGTGCAATATTTGCAATAATCGTGCGATGTCTGCGACAATCGTACGATACATGTGATAGTTCGTGCGACACTTGCGATAATCGTGCGATACCTGCGAACAAACATAGTTGCTAGGGGGTGGCCGTTGGTTTGACCAATGGCGCTCCGACACTCAAGTCAGTAATCGATCCAAGAAAATAAATCGTATGTAAATAGGTTTAGAAATAGTACCTTTTAAGATGATGGGCATTCCAACTTCGTGGGATTTCCGTACCTTCCATTGTCGTAAGTCGGTATGCTCCATTTCCAATGACTTTGGAAATTACGTAGGGTCCTTCCCATTTGATGGAAAGTTTTCGAGCATTTGGTTCTTGTGTGTTTTGAAACACATGTCGTAAGACATAATCACCAACTTGAAAAAATTTGGCCTTTACCTTTTTGTTGAAATGTCTTTCGACGATTCCCTTTTGTGCAGCCATTGTTCGTAATGCCTTTTCTCGGAGTTCTTCTAGAGCATCCAGGTCGTAAGATAAATTTACGGCATTTTGATCATATGTTCGATTTCGGGCAACTGGTATTTGGGCTTCGATTGGCAATACCGCTTCACATCCATATACTAAAGAATATGGAGTCTGTCCTGTTGATGCTCTTGGTATCGTACGATTTGCCCATAGGACGGATGGTAATTCTTCTACCCATTTGCCTTTTGCTCCTTTCAACCTCTTTCGAATCGAATTGATGATGACTTTGTTGCTTGATTCAGCCAATCCATTGGATTGTGGATATCTTGGAGTAGAAGTGATCAACTTGATTCCTCGTTTTTTCGCAGAACGTGCGAGTTTTATCACTTATAAACTGTGAGCCGTTGTCGCACATAATCTCGGCCGGTACTCCAAATCTGTAAATGATATTCTTTTGGATAAAAGATATTACCTCTTTATCTCTAACTTGCGAAAAAGCACCAGCTTCTATCCATTTTGAGAAATAGTCGGTAAGCACGAGTAGATAGAATTTTTGTCTAGGAGCTGGGGGTAATTTTCCCACGATATCCATTCCCCATCGCATGAATGGCCATGGAACTAGAACAGAATGCAAGGGTTCGGATGGTCGATGGACCATACCTGAGTGCTTTTGACATGCATCACATCGTTGGACGTACGCTATTGCATCTTCTCGTAAGGTAGGCCAATAGTAGCCTTGTCGTGAGATTCGATAAGCAAGACTTCTGCCCCCTGCGTGATTCCCACATTCTCCGTCGTGCATTTCTTGGAGAATTTGATTGATTTGAGACTTACTTGTGACACATCGTAGGAGAAGTCCAGTCGTGGATCTTTGATAGACTTGGTCTTCAAAAATCGTATATCTTGAGGCTTTTGACCTTGTCTTTCGGGCTTCCATTCTGTCTTCAGGAAGTTGGTCGTGCTTGAGATAATTCCATACGTCGAGCGACCAATTGTAAATTTCTTCGTTCATCTGTACTTCATTTATTGCTTCAATTGTTGGCGTCGTAAGATGAAGTATTGGGATATTCTCCATAGATGGATCGTGGAATGCAGATCCCAAGTTAGCTAGTGCGTCAACCTGCATGTTTAGATCTCTTGATATTTGTTCGATCAGGAAGTGTTCGAATCGTGCGATTCGTTCTTTAACAGCTTTGAGATAACTCATCATTTTTGAGTCCTTTGCTTGAAAATCTCCATTTACTTGGTTGACCACCAACAGAGAATTGCTTCGAACATGCAACTGTTTTGCCCCCAGTCTAAGAGCAATATCCAATCCTGCAATCAAAGCTTCATATTCTGCTTCATTGTTCGTGGCCTTGAATTCGCATCGTATGGAGTATACTATATTTCCCCCTTGTGATGATTTTAAGACAATACCTAATCCACATCCTCGTACGTTCGAAGAACCATCAACGTAGAGTATCCAAGGTTTATTGTCTGAAATCATCACAATTTCGTCGCACGACGTTGGTTCCAATCCTGGAGAGAACTCTGCCACAAAATCTGCTAAGACTTGTGATTTAATTGCTGTCTTGGGTTTGAATTCAATGTCGAACCCACTGAGATAGATGCTCCACTTGGCTAGACGTCCTGTTAGTTCTGGCTTTCGAAGCACCGTCTTGAGTGGATAATTGGTCACAACAATGATATGATGCGATTCGAAGTAATGCCTTAGCTTCTTTGCTGCTGTCATAAGACCCAGTAGCAATTTCTCCATTGACGTGTACCTGGTTTCTGCGTCGAGGAAGGATTTACTGACATAATAAATTGGTCGTTGTTGCTGATCTTCCTCTCGCACGAGTACTGCGCTCGTCGCATTTTTGCTCACTGCTAAATACAGCTGCAGGCTTTCACCTTCGACTGGTTTTGTCAACAATGGTGGCGATGTCATGTACTGCTTCAGTTCTTGTAGAGCCTTCTCATGTTCGTCCGTCCATAAGAAGCCTTGATTCTTTCGTAGGACATTGTAGAATAAATGGCATTTGTCCGATGATCGTGAGATAAATCGGGTTAAAGCTGCCACTCGTCCTGTTAACTTCTGGACTTCTTTGATATTCCTTGGAGATTGTATCTCGGTGATAGCTTTAACTTATTCTGGGCTTGCTTCAATTCCTCGCTGTGTCACCAAGTATCCCAAGAATTTTCCTACTCGCACTCCGAAGGAACATTTCGTTGGATTGAGCTTCATCTTGTATTGTCGTAGGATGTAGAACGATTGCTTTAAATGTGCTACATGATCAATCGAACGTTCTGACTTTACGAGCATGTCATCGATATAAACTTCCATCGTTCGACCAAGATGTTTCTTGAACATCATGTTAACCAATCTTTGATATGTCGAACCTGCATTTTTAAGACCAAATGGCATAACTTTATAACAATATATGCCTTTGTTTGTCATGAATGCGGTTTTTTCTTGGTCGTCCGTGTGCATCAGAATTTGGTTGTATCCTGAATATGCGTCCATGAATGTCAACAATTCATGCCCTGCTATTGCGTCGACCATAGCGTCGATATGAGGTAACGGGAAAGGATCTTTTGGACAAGCTTTGTTTAGATCCGTGAAATCGATACAAACTCGCCATTTTCCATTTTTCTTCTGTACGACGACCACGTTGGCTAACCATTCTGGATATTTGACTTCTCGGATCTTTCCAGTTTTGAGCAGATTATCGACTTCATCGTTGATTACTTTATTTCGTTCAGGTGCAAACTTGCGACGTTTCTGCTTAATTGGCTTGAAAGTAGGATCCACGTTTAGTTTATGTGATATAACGTTGGGATCTATTCCAACCATATCCTCGTGCGACCATGCAAAACAGTCTGAATGTTCCTGCAAAAAAGATATAATCGTATTTTTTATGTCAGGGGGGAGCGAGGCTCCTACGAAGACCTTTCGATCAGGATGTTCAGGATCGAGTACGACTTCTTCTAGTCAAAGATCATCGTTCGATTTCTTCCCATCCTGGCTCTGTAATTGCTAGATGTCCTGCGGCTTTGTCTTCATTGTAATCTTGTAGCATTCTCGTGCGACCTTGTTTTCACTAGCAATTTCTTGAATTCCCCATGGAGAAGGAAATTTGATTTTCTGATGATATGTCGAAGGGACTGCTTTCATCTCGTGGATCCATGGTCTTCCAAGAATAACGTTATAGGCCGATTGGCAATCTACAACGTTGAATTTCGTTTGCTTGTTGATGCCTTTGGCGAAGACAGGTAAGATGATTTCTCCGAGAGTGTTCATCGGGTCTCCGTTGAATCCAATCAAGGTAGTACTTCGTCGTACGATTTCTGATCGTTCGATTCCCATGACTTTAAGAGTATCTGCAAAAATAACGTTAGCTGAACTGCCTCCATCGATCAATATTCTCTTAGTCGAACAGTTTCCGATTGTCAACTGTATGACTAGAGCGTCATGATGCTTATGATGGAACCCCTGAGTATCATCTTCGTCGAACGTTATTGTCATTGCATCGAGCTCTTTTTCTATCTTCGATTTAACTTCTTCGGGAATAGGACGTTCGTCTGGACCATCCCGCGCATGTCTTTTAGCAGCAGAATATGTAAGTCCACATATTTCTGATCCTCCAGTGATGCAGTTTACAACTTTTGTATGAACCGGTAATGCTGGTCGTCCTTGATCTTCTGGAATGACGCCTTTTAGATGTCCCTTAGATTTCAAATATGAAATCTCCTTCTTGAGGCTAATGCATTCATCCGTCGTATGGCCATGGTCTTCGTGAAAAATCACACCATCTGTTTTGATCTTTGTCTTTGCTTGGTTTATCAGATTTCTTTGGCCATCGAACGTTTGCATCAATCTTTCGTAGCGAATCCACCAAATCTTTTGATGTACCTGCAAAATTGTAAGTAGATAACTCTGGATATCGTATTTTAACAGTACCTTTGCTTGGTCGAGCTTTTGACTCATGTCGAGGATTTCCAATCTTGTTTACTCTTTTGTGCTTGAAATCATGTTTTTGAGCACCAAGAGGTTTCTTTTCAGCAGAATGCTTTCGTCGAAAGAGAGCATCGTCCTCTATTCTCATGAAAGCTAGTGTTCTAGCTCGTACGTCGTCGAAGTTTTCTGGTGGATATTTTGTCAATTCTAAATATAGTCCAGAGGAATCTTCTAGCCCACGCTTGTACGCCTCGATCGCAGTTTTTACATCGCAATTCTTTATTTCAATCATTGTCGCGTTGAATCTGTTGAAGTAGTCGCGGATCGTTTCTCCAGATTTCTGTACGATGTAGTATAGATCGCTGGTCTGCTTCTCCATCTTACGACTGCTAGCAAACTGTCGAGTGAATTGGTTTACCAATTCTGCGAAGGATCCAATACTCTTCGGCTTTAAGTTGATAAGCCATTGTAATGCTGCTCCTGTTAAGGTTGATCCAAAGCTTTTGCACATGCAAACTTCTTGATATTGCGCCGGTATAGGAACTGTCCACATAAGTTGCTTATATTGTGCTATATGTTCGACTGGATCTGTAATTCCGGAATATTTTGTCGCAAAAGCTGGAATGGTATATTTTTTGGGTACGTCAACAAGAGCTAATTCATCGACGAACGGCGAGGCTTGAAATCCGGTTTTAGGTTCAACTTCGACAGGTACTGCTGCTCCGCGTAAGTTTGTAAGTAACGCGAACAGCTTTTGATTCTGTTCTTCCAAGGATTTCAATCGTACGTTTAAAGGGTCTTCAACGGTTATTGGAATTGTTGGGATAAAACCAGAAGAGATTCCGGTGCTGGGTGGTATCGTCGTATGAACGGTGGAACTAGCAGCTGTAGGTATATGACCAGGGATAGGAATTTGTTGGGATATGTTGTTGAAGGGTCCGAACGTGAATGCGGGTGTTCCTTGAGGCATGATAGGTGGACCTCGAGGTATAGGTGGCGGGCCGTGAGGTATTGGTGGTGGACCTTGAGGCATAGACGGTCGTACGTTATTATACTGCTGGTTTATAGTCGATAAAGGTACTGAGGCATTAAACTGTGGTCGAAGTGGTGGTCTCAGATGTTGAGGTGGATAAGGAGGAGGAATGGGCATCGATGGTCCTTGCGAAGCTCGAAGACGCTGGATTTCGTCATTAGCTTGCTGCAATTGTTGTTGTAGAGATGCTATAAATCCGTTATCCATTGTCCTGCACAAATATCTCAAAGGGAACTCGAAGAAAAGGTTAGTACTAAGGCGCACTTTTCACCGAATGAAATTTTTCTCAAAACGGAGCCCCACGGTAGGCGCCAAACTGTTTATGTAAAAAATTACACAACTCGATGTCGTAAGAAACTTGTGTGAGGCTTAACCGTCGAGAGAAAAAATTACAATCAATGAGAAGTGCGAGAAAGTAAAATGAGACAAATAATTTGATGACGCAGGAAAAACCTCTCGAAGGAGGAAAAAACCTGCGGTCGACCTAGAAAGTAAGTCGACAATGCACTATGATCACCAATTAGAGGTGATGTCCTTCAAGTATATAGCTCCGGTCGTACGATTACAAGAGAAATAACAATGAGATCGAATGTAAATTACAACTGATGATCAAAGAATAGCTAATAGAGAACTTGTGAGCTTCGAGCAGACTTCGTGTCTTCAAATTTTGGCTTGATTCTTCTTTTATAGTAGCTTCAAAATAACCGTCCAACGGTACTATGGTTCATCATTGTCCAAATCGTAACCGTCCAACGTTATTGTTGATATTTAATGCTTGGAGAGTAACTGTCCAACAGTATCGCTGAGAGTTAATGTCCAGATTGTAACTGCTGCGAGAATCTTGCTTGTAACGGTTGATCTCGATGTCGTTGGCTTCTATCGAACGATATATAACTTAAAACGTGTTCATTGTAGTGATGAACTCCAACGAACATGGCATAGTACTCAATCTCGGACTTTCTCAAAGGTGGACAATTGCTAGATATTATAATCAGCTTGCCTGCATCAAAGACATAAACTTCGTATGTTTATTCGTTAGTACCGTCGTACGACATTATAGTCATCGTTCGACTTAGTCGATGTATTCGTTCGATATTCAATGATCTTTGTTCGATACCTTTTTTAGGTTTTATCTTAGGACCTTATCTTAATACAGGACCATTGTCCTAATATTTGTCTTACGATTATAGTTGGTCATCGTGCGATTGTGGATTTTTACCCTATCACTGATCTTGCAGGTTCATTTCCTGAGCAGTCTCAGGGTCATCCTGAACTTCATCAGGATGATCCCTTCGACAGCTTCGTGCTCACGGACCCTGAGCGTCAGCTAAGCGTGGCTGAGCTCAGACGCCAGTCCGCTGAACGAGCACTGCAGGACGCCAAAGCTGCGTTACAGCTTTAGGAGGATGCTCACAAGGCACGCCTCCAGGCCATGGAAGTGGAGCTTGCCTCTGCTAAGGCTGCTGCTACTACTGCTGAAGCCAAGGCCGTCGCTGCCGCCGCCGCTGCCACTGCTGCTGCTCCTCCCCCCACCGGTGTGTACATAAACATACCTTGCCTGGACAATCTCCATGACAAGGTATCGCAGGTGGCCACTTCCTCCTCCACCCTTCAAGAGTCCATTCAGGACATGAAGGCCACCGCCCTGCCTGCCATCACCACCGCCATCAACTCAGGCTCCAACTCTCTCACCTCCTTCCAAACTGAGGTTGTGCAGAGGTTGGATGCACAGGAAGCAGGGCTGCGAGCTCTTCAGGAGAAGGTTTCTAAACTCTCTCTCCACTGCCGCTCCGCCACCACCAGCGTTTACAACCGCTGACAGGGATATGCTCCAATCCCTGGTTGGCACCACCATCACCAACGCCAAGCTGCATGCAAACATGGCCTCTCTCCTTCAGAGGTGTTTAACAACAGCTGCCTTTGCAAGGGCACCTGTTGAGGGGGAGAGACAACCACCTCTGCATCATCGCCATCATGGTGATCATTCCGTCTATTCCCCCTCCAGCAACTGGAACATCAATGATGAGAAGGAGGGAACGAATGAAGACGATGACGATGATGATGATGATGATGACGCAGACCTTTTCGTGGTGGAAAAGGTCTCTGATGCTGCACAGAACCCAACGCCCACTCCAGGACCTGCACAATCTCAGGGGGAGAACCCTGAGGCTCCTGGTACGTCTACAACTCATCCATCCTCCCCTACTAGTTCTGATAATCTCCCCATCTCCTCTCTTCTGAATAAAACCAAACCAAACCCTGAAACCATCACCATAGCAGATAGCTCATCTGAAAACTCACCCACAAACAACCTTCAAATCGTTGTCTACCAACCACCCAAGCTACCAACCCCTGAACCTGAACCTGAACCAACCCCTGAACCTAAACCTGAACCCGAAACTCAGGATGTCAACTTTGGCTCTGTTACTGGTGAGATCATTTACCTTATGAAAAATAGTATCTCAGCACAAACCAGGGCTGAAGTGAGCAGAATGACCTTCACCGTTACCCCTCTAAACCATGAAGCTCTCCCTGCTAATCCGAATAACCAATTCCACTATGAAGCTTCCTCCTCTAGAATCCAAGAACAACCTGGTCCCTCTGAGACCATTGTTCTATCATCAGATGATGAATTCAACTCTGATGATTACTCAACTCCTCCTTCCTCACCAAGATCTCCTCCCTCTAACTCTCCCCGTTCTGAAGGTGAAAACTACCCTGACACTTCCATTAATTTAAACAGGTATGGGCATTTAAACGATGTGATAGAGCGACTCGAGAGTACAAGAGTAAAAATTCCTCTTAGTACCTCTTGGGACTTTGAGTTCACTTATCTATCACAGGAAGAATTTTTGGAGTCAATAAAAGCTCAGGAGGAGCTCGATAATAAAGAAAGAGAAGCCTTTCTCTCTACACAAGCTGCTCGAAAGCTTGCTTTTGACTTCGTCGAAGAAGACGACGAAATAAGTGCTGATCCTCTACTAGCACAAAAGGCTGCGCTGAAAGTCTTCAACAGGAGGACTGATGAACAGGTTGAAGAGGTAAACAAAGAGCTTGACTGGTGCAAAGACCGACTTCATCTCAGGAAGCACGGTGCTAAAATCTCAGGAATCCATCTCCGCCGAACCCGTGGAAAGAGAGGTGCTCCTGGCAAAACCTGGCTCACCGTCAAACGCTCTGGAGTAAAGGACGTAGAGCACACTCTTGACAAGTTAGACAGATACAACTTGTTAGAGTGGAACAAAATCAGAAGCCTACTTCCCAAAGCCAGCAAGAACTACAGGACTGAAGTAGAAGAAGTCATAGATGAACTTATTGCTCGAATCAGAAAAACAACCGAAATTCCTGATGTCCTACTCCAACCTCCTTCAGCACTGCTAAAGCCTCCTGTCAGACGATCAGCAGGCACTTCCACAAGGAGATTCACTCCCTGTGTTCCCAGGACTTCATACAGGCCTCTTGATCTCTCGATGCTTGATCTCTCCTTTCCTTCAGGATTAACCCTCTCTGAGGGTCAAGTCATCAGAGAACCTGTTCATGGTATTTGTGTAGGTGACAATCTCAACATTCCTTGCTTTCAACACTTCAGCGAACTACACAAAGCACCCACTGAACACCTGGTGACAGTCCTCTTCACAGCAAACAAAGAAAAGAAAAACAAAGACAACAAAGAGTTTGCTCGTGCTGTCAGGACCATTGTCAAGGAAATACCCGATCACCAACCTACTCGGGGGAACTTAATCAACCCCTTCTCGGCTGGTTCTTGGCTCTCTCTCTTTTTTATCTTTGCCTATCGATGTTTCCTACGACACGCTATATTTTCCTCGGACTATCAAAGGAACGGGAAAAAGTCAACCGATCCCAACCGTCCGATCAAATGCAACGACGTCGAAAACACAGATAGGATTTTAATGGAAAATGCAAACAAACAGACCTCGGCCCAAGTATAAACCTCGGTCTGCTGTCGTTTTTTTGAGATAAAACTTAACAAGTAATAAAAGTGGTACAAGTACCGGATATCGATCCCACAGGGAGGCGTGTGTGAAAAACAATTCTTTCGATGATGCCCAGTTATAAAAGGATTTCCGTGAGGTTTTGGAAGCAATAAGTTGATTTGTTTGTGTGCGTGAAAATTAAATTAACAAAAATCAGTTAGATTAAGAAGCAAAGGATGTAAAACTCGGTTGAGATAACATAGGTTATTCAGTAAGATGATAATAAAAATAGCATCAAGTATCTTGGACTTAATATTAAGCGTAACCTCTGAAAGATTAACACATTTTCATATATATGAATTATTATATAATTAAATCAACGCAATCTATAATGTAACAGTTATTTCGTAAACAGCCACGTGTAGACATTTTGAATAGTCCATCGTGGAAAGACTTGGACTCAAGCCTTAACCGGGTCAAAACTCCCGTTAAAAGCAACCTCTGAAAGATTGACTCATTTTCATGCGTTGACGTAAATACATAATAGTTTCATATATACTCTTTAATGAAATATCTAAATCCAAAATAATGATATTGTCGTTAATATATTATTCGTAAGGTTAATAGTGACTTCTGAAAAGCCAACTCATTTTCATATATATAAAATTATATAATTATATCGACGTAATCTTCAATGTAACGGAAGTTTCGTAAAAGGCCACGTGTAGACAATAGAATTATCCATCGAGGAGAAATCTGGACTCAGATTCCAACCGAGTCAAAACTTCCGTTAGTGGCGATCTCTGAAAGACCGACCCATTTTCATACGTCGAGATAAAAGTATAATATTTATATATAATCTTCAATGAAACCTTAAAAATAACATGTTAACAACGAGAACTATAATTATATCATAGTACTTTTCTCCGTATAAATCCCAACTTTATTTCACACCCCTAGCCAGGTTGTCAGGCTGTCATGCTAGGCTTCTTAAAGTAAAAGATATATAAAAGAAAGCGGTAAAAGAAAGCGATAAACGAAAGTAGTAAAGGAAAGCGGTAATTGGTGCAGAAATGTAAATGTTGCAAAAATGTAAATGTTGCAGAAATGTAAATGAGCGGAAATGTAAATGCGATGAAATTGTAAAAGCAGTTAGATGGTTAGTAAGTTGCAAGAAAAGTAAAGACGACAGGATTCGTACAATACGTTCGTTAGTTATAAAACTAACGAAACAGAGTAACGAAATCCTTATAAGTAAAGTAACGAGAGCAACGTAACAGAAAAGTAAAAATGAAAATGTCGTCGAACCAAGTAATTGTATATTATTTTAGGCACCTTCCAGCTCAAGTAGTTATGATAGACTGGAAGGGTTTATTACCTAAAGTAATATTATTACGAGAGAACGAAAAGTAACCGGTAACCGACTCCACTCCGACACCCGAGGAGAGAGCGACTTGTGAAAGTCTAACTATTCAAATTACTACTTAAAAAGTAGTAATCTTGGTGTAAGTAACGTTTTTGGTTAATCCGATCCCGACACCCAAGGGATGAACAACCGACTACACTACAAAGCAGTAATTCTTCTAAACGAGAAAACGCAACGTTAACGTAACTAGAATTAGATAGAAAGGTGTAAAGATTACAATAGCTAGACATACTATTATATCGGAACTAACTCGGGCTCACGGCCCGTTTCTAGAATTTTCCTCTAATTGGATTGGCCCGATACTAAACGATTAAACGAGCCCAAAAACGTAACTAGATAAAATCCAAATGTTAATCAACTTCGGCCAGCCCAAGTGTATGCAACCGGTGGCCCAAAAGTAAACATAATCGGCCCAAGTAAAAGTAAAACAAGTCTAATCGATAAGTGTCCAAGTTACGAGTCCGAAAACGATCAAAAAGTGGCCCAATCGAGTTGCCATCCATAGCCGTGGCCCAAGCTACAAGCTTGCGGCCCAACCGGCTGTCTTCTCGGCCCAACAAAAATATGGCAGCCCATCAACTGCTTCCTATCCGGCCTAGCTTGCGGCATCAATGGCCCAAAATCAACCTAAGTGTACGAAACAACCCATAACAAAATAAACCAAGTTATCGATAAGTGTTTATAGTGTATGAGTTCAAAACAAGCCAAATATATGGGCTCCGAGGCTGCGGCCCAAAAACACCATTCGCATCCATCTTCTCGAGTCCATCTCCAAGGCCCGGTCCATCCTTGGTCTTTATGCATTACCATCTCATCCCATCTATGTACAAGCATTCGGCCCATTTCGAGCCCAAAAGTAGCACCTGAAATATAAGAGACGAAAAGGATCAAAACACGGCATTTTTGGCGTTAAAATTGAGGATTGCACGAAAGTTGCATCAAAATATAAAAACTCGTAATTATAGCGAAAACTATATAAAAACTACTAAAAATACTTAAAACTTATACTAAAATGACGCTAAAAGTGCCTAAATAAGGGTAACTATTTTACCCTTATCACAACCCCAAACTTAAAACGTTGCTTGTCCCCAAGCAACACAAAAAGACAAATAAAAAGACTCAAAGACTTTTAACTGACCGACTCAAGACGGAGCAACAAGTATGAAATGCAAAAATTTTGGCTAGAAACATTTCACGAAAAATTTATGAAGTTCCTACTATACACTTGAAAAGGTTTATGAGTTAAAAAGCCACACAACCATGGAATACAAAATTCAAGTTTGTACACAGTCGTTATTGGATCAAGAAGAATTGTGTACATAACCTTTTATCATATGTACCCCAAACTTGAATTTTGGCATCTATCATGAAAATAAAGCTTATCATGTTAAAGTTCCTCAAAGATCACCATAGTCATAAACCTTGGGATGCATGCGGCTTTTTTCTTTGTTTTTATGAGATACATGCACGGCCTTTTACCTCATACTCCCAATCTTTCTTTTATGGCACAATTTTTCTGCCATCTTCCCATATTGGGGTATGGTTAGTGCCTATGACACTAAGTGTATTGGTGTATGTTTTTAGTGTACCTTGACACTAAGTGTATGCAAAACACGAAAAATTTAGAGCCTTTTTTGGTGACTAGCTCTCTTCCCATATTGGGGTATGTGTGTGTGCATAATTTCTTCCAAGAGTGAAAATTTGAACACTCTTGGTACCCATGTAGTGTATATGTGTATCTTTTGGTGCGTGTATGGATAAGTGTCAAAGGAAAGACACTCTTGATATCCATTTGAAATAGTTGACGTACTTTTGACGGTTTTACCCCCACCCCAAACTTTGAAAGATTCGTTGTCCTCAACGAATGAAGTGGACTATTTCAAATGGATATAGACCCAAATGTGGTGTACTCATACAGTGATCATGACTTGGAACTCTATAAATCAAAGCTAGACTTAAATGATGAAAGTTTAAAAATCAAAATTGGAATACATGTGTTATTGGGTGTCTGTACACGTAAGTCTTGTGTCTGTCAAACATAATATATGTACTTATATCCTTTTGCAAAAAAAAAATGGTGTTTGTGTGTCTTTTTGACTTAAAACAGTCTCTCATGCATATTAAGACGTCATGAAAAATTAAATGAAAACTGTATGTACACTTGATTCATTTTATCCCCAAAATTTTGGAATTTAATTTTTGAAAGCTTGGCTAAGATGTGGTTTTGAGAAAATCAAAACCCCAAACTTAGCTTTTACACAGAGGTTGAAATGAATCAAAAAATCCTAAAAAGATGATTTTTATGCATGTGATTAAGGTAACTCAACAAATCTAGCCTTATGGCTTTTGCAAGTCTTATTCCAGACAGATGAGTAACTTAATGATACACCTAAATCATGTAAAATAAAGAAAATAAAGACTCAAACTTATCACATGAACCAATTGCATGAATGCACAAACAAGCATAGCTTAATGCATTAAGATAACAACTTCAGGATCCATTAAGCTACCAAGGCAGCTTAATGAACAAGCTGTTAGGGGCTGCTGTTTGTTTGTTTGATGAAGACCAAATGGCTGATAAACCATATCCCAATCCAAACAGCCCCTGTGTGGTATTCAGCAGCCAAACAGGGCTAAATAAGTTGTGCAAATAGCAGCTTAATGGTTAAGCTGCATGGTGACTGTTGTGTTGGGTACCAAAGAACAACAAGAGGCTGTTAAGCCTTCCCAAACATCCCAATATGTGTGTACAACAACCTACTGTGGCTTAATGGGTTGTCCAATTAGCAGCTTAATGAATAAGCTGGTTAGGGGCTGTTGGTTGGGTACCAAGATGAACAATAGGCTGTTAAGCCATCCCAAACCAAACAGTCCCTGTATGTGCCAAATGGAGAGCCTTTTGTGCTGAATATGTGCAATAAGCCAAATCTCATTAAGCCAACATGTGTATGTGTGTGTATGTATGTGATATGATGCATGTAATTCAACCAACACACCCAAAGAATCATTTCTGATTCATTAAGCCCACTGGACAGCAGCTCAATGGTCTAGCAAGCTGTCAAAATAGTGGCTTAATTCATAGCTTAATGAGATGAAGATTTGGAAATTCAATGTGCAAAAGATTTCTCATATGATGATATTACTAAAAATAGAAAACAAAATCTAATTAACAACCTAAGATACTTGCCAAAAATAACTAAACCAAATGAATGCCAATGCTCCAAAAATGGCAATTCATTAAATACTATCCTATAATTGTGTATACATGCATGCAAAAAGTGTGTGCATAAGAACGTATTCACATGTGCATTCCTTGTCTTAACAAACTTATTCATATGAGAACAAACTTATTAATCAGATCCTAGCACAAGCAACTAATTCCAATGGTGATTAACACCCCAAACATGCAATACATACAAAAACTAAAAATCTACAAAGCTAAAATTAATTCTATAATTTGAGAGTTTAGTATGACGAAACCTGTCCTACTCAGAGGTGAGTAGGGTGCTGTCCTCTGCCACGCCAATCCGTATACTGTGGGTATGGTGGGAAATTCTTCAGAATGCTGACATCTCCCATCCGGATGGCCAAATCCACAATCCGGTCTCGCTCTTGCTCTATCCGGTAGTTCCTTCTTCTGTCCTTCCTGGTCCATGCCATCTCCTCCTTCAGATCCTCAAACTGGGCCATCACCTCATCACGGACATGTATCTGTGCTTTCAAACAAACGGCAAATTTCTCGTGAAGCGAATGTAGAGAACTGCCTATCTCCTCAAAGGTGGATGGGACAGGAGCTATGTATGGGACCGTTGAATGAAATTTCAACATCCTATTTAAATTTTTCCTGTCCATCATCATCTTTTCAGATGAAAAGGTATCACTTTGGAGGTGTCTGATATGGGATCTAGCCAACAATTTGTGGATAAAGGCCGGATAGGGTAATTTGGTATAGGATCTCTCATTAATCTTGTTGATGTTGTGAGAAATGATTCTCCCAACATCAAACTGATACCCCTTAAGGATACAGTATACTATGATGACCCTATCCATGTCTAAGTCTGTATCACTCCTGGCAGGCATTAAAGTGTGCCTGACAAAGAAAGACCAGATACCCGCTATAGGTTTCAGGTTCTTAGACTTAAAATATCTATTACGGCCTCTAATTTCCCACGTGGTTCCCTCATTGGCTATAGTTTTCAAAATGTCAGACAGATCACTGTCTGAAGTGTGTGCCATGAGTTCTCTGTACCTAAGTGACTTAGGTTGTGGCAGTCCCAACATTTGGTTGAAAGACTCAGATGAGTAATCAATAGGTGTTCCTCGCACAGTGATGTGAAAGCCACTGGTGACAGAGACTTCTGTATAGAAATCTCTTACCCAGTCCAGGTTGTATGGCCCAGGGACAGCACTAAGGATGTCCCACTCCATTGTGTCTACAACTGTTTTAATTTCAGGGGCTTTCATCACTTGACTTTCAAGAAAGCCGCGAGGTGTTTGACACAGTTTGTTTTGAAAACAGGGAAACATTTCCCTGGCTAATTCAGTGCTAAACAAATCTATCCTAGATACCTGTTGTGATGTGGATGCACTCATACACTGTGCACGTGTTTGTGGACCCTGATAATCTGAAGGTGGCATAACTCCCTTTCCAACCCTGTTCCAAACCCCTCTCTTACTGCTACCCTCCCCCTCAGTGTGCAGTGGCTGATGTTGACCATGATTGACCACAGTCACATTTACCTGTGATGGATTCCTAGGACCTCTACTAGTTCTCTGTCTCTTATATGTCTTGACAGGTGCCCTAGAGTCCTTAGGTGTACACTCAGTTTCCTCTCTCTTTACATGAATCTGTCCAGAGGGAGTGGCTGTGGTGGTTGGATAAACTGGTGTAGGGTGGTGTATGGTGGCAGTGGGTGAAGTAGGTAAGTTCATAGTGGGTGAAACTAGTGGGTGTTTATGGAGAAATGGTGGATAAGTGGAGGGGTGATCCAGAATCGGTTCCCCTTGAGTATCAAGAACAAAAACATAGGGTGTATGGTGGTTGTGATAATATGCATGGGGAAATCCAGGTGGTGGGCTTAATGGATAAGCCACATGGGTGATATTGGCTGAATGATGGTCTGAACCAAAAAGTTGGTTTCCAGATGGCTGAGATATAGTGAGATCAAGGTTTGGTTGGTGTACCTCAGTTGGTTCGGGCTTAGGATGGCCGGAAAAGAACCTCGCCGGTGATCGGAGTTGCTCGCCGAAAGACGAAGAACCACGACAGTCCCTGGAAGCAGCCTGAGTGATGATATCAGCAACTTCCAAGAGCACATCCATGCTCCTTGTCTTCGCCTCCTTCTGAATCCAACGATTGTACACCGGAGTTTTCACCGGCGGCGACGGCGGAGGAGATGAAGAGTCGGACTCCTCTGTCGCCGGAGCTTTTCCTTTCCCGATCATCGATGGTGGTAATGAGGGTCGGGGCTCTAGAGAGTACGTCGTCAAAGGCAACGAAGGTGGTGTCTCCGATTGTGAGTGCGACGGTTGAGGCGGCGGTGGAAACGACGGCGGCGGTTGCAATGACGGCGGCGGTTGTGATGAAATCGGTGGCGATGGTCGCGGTGGTCGTGGTGGTCGCGATAACGGCGACGGTGGCAGAGGTGGTCGTGATGTGAATCGTCGTAAGCGGCCACCTCGTCCGTTCGACTGCGGCCGGATTCGCATTTCTTCCATCGACGGCGAACACTGTTCTTCTTATATGAGACCGATTGAGAAACCGTCGACGTCACCGGGTCGTGTGTGCGGCTGAGAAACCTCGGACGCACAAGTGGCTGTCAGTTCTGCCACCGGTGGTACGACTCCAAGTAAGTGATTGGTACGAGGAAAGTACAATCTGTCAGGGTGACAGTGTACTTGCGATTGATCGACGGTGGTGGTGGTTTCCTCGTCTGTCGCCGGCGTTGATCGAACGGAGAAGAAGAAAGGCGACGATGGAAGCTTCTGGTGGAAGAGTGGGTTACAGCCGGCGGTTGCAGGAGAGAGCAGAGTGAAGTGACACTTCTGACTCTTCGTGTACCTGCATGATATACACACGCATTAAGCTGCTTGTACTCTTGGCTTCTCAAATTGTACCATATCCAAAATCAGATAAAAAGTTTAAATTTGTTTTATATATTAAATTCAACTTTCAATGGGCCCTACCCGAATTCCTTTAAATCGGGTTACCCGATTGACTCAAACAAACCACAAGGTCTGTTAAGACTAACCACAGGGACCCAAATTGGTAATTTTGCGAAACTTTTGTGGCCCAAATTCAAATTCTTAAGTTGCCCGAAAATTGTAACATTTTGGTCCTAGATTTTACTATTTTAACCCAAAACTTTAACTAGACTACCCATGACATTATTATTATCAAAATTACTATTAAACATACTAAAATTTACTAATTATACTAATTTAATATAAAATCTAAAAATTAAGTTTTCTAAGTCAATTTAAAGAAAATTTAGCATATATTATCATCTATAAAATCATTTAAGACTTATATAGAAAATAAGACTAAGGTTTTTCTTAGTTTAAAATTATCAAAGTGATGATAATTTTAAATTTCTTTATTTGGATCACTTTAGAAAATTAAGAAAACGATAAAAACTGAAATTACGCTAATTTAAACAAGTGATTTATTTATTTACAACAGGCTTTTTGACAGAGCCTTCAAACTTGTGGTACTGATTCAGTGAGATTGACAACCTCTACAGGTTGTTGTGCCAGTGCCATAGGATCATGGAAAGGTTTGACCCTTTGTCCATTTACCTTAAAAGTTGTACCATTGTCCGGATCTATTAGTTCAATAACTCCGTAGGGATAAACTTTGGCAACCTGGTATGGTCCATTACATCTAGAATTTAATTTTCCAGGGAACAATTTCAATCTGGAATTAAAAAAAAATACCTGCTGGCCTGCTGTGATTTGTTTAGGAATAATTTTACGATCATGCCATTTTTTGGTTTTTTCTTTATAAAGCTTGGCATTTTCATAAGAACTGTTCCTCAATTCATCCAATTCACAGATTTGTAAAAATCTTTTGTTTCCAGCTTCATCAATACTTATATTTAATTCTTTGATAGCCCAATAGGCTTTGTGTTCCAATTCTAATGGCAAATGACAGGCTTTCCCGAAAACCAGCTTATAGGGAGACATCCCGATAGGAGTCTTATAAGTTGTTCGGTATGCCCATAGATCGTCATCCAGCTTAGATGCCCAATCCTTTCTATGTGGCTTAACCACCTTAGAGAGGATCCCTTTGATCTCTCTGTTAGACAATTCAGCTAGACCATTGGTTTGGGGATGGTAAGCTGTGGCGACTCTATGCTGAATATCATATTTATTTAAGACTTCCTCTAGAACATTATTTATGAAGTGAGTGCCCTCATCACTGATTAGGGCACGTGGTGTGCCAAATCTGGTAAATATTTGTTTTTGTAGGAATTTAACTACTGTCCTGGCATCATTGGTATGGCAAGCCATAGCTTCCACCCATTTGAACACGTAATCAACAGCTACTAAGATGTAAGCACAGTTATTGGAAATGGGAAAAGGTCCCATGAAATCAATGCCCCACACATCGAATAGTTCTATTTCTAGAATTCCATTGAGTGGCATTTCATTCCTCTGGGAGATGTTCCCACTCCTTTGACATTCATCACATTTTTTGACAAAAATTTGTGCATCATGATAGAGAGTAGGCCAGAAAAATCACTGAGATTGTTCAATGTTATTCCGTGTTAAAAATGTTGTAACTTGCATTTATAATCATCAGGATCAGGATCAGGAGATGAACGAGTCTGTTCTGAAGTCTACTGATCCCGACCATCAAAGTGAAGACCTTCTGAAGACATTAAGATCATACTCAAGAACCATCAGCGAAGTCGAAGAATTAGCTGATGACAAGAACATCATGCTCGTGATCTGAAGACAAAACTCAGTGATAGCAGGCTGCTCAATTTCGTATGACATCCTGAAGACTCATCAGGATACAGTGACCCCTGATCAACATTAGTATCAGGGCATTCCTCACTGATCAGTATCCTGATCCTGAAGGATTAGTATAATGTCTTAATCTAATGCACAAAAGGATTATCCGCCTTTACTGACACAAAAAGTACACAAGGACAGTCTTTTTTCTGTTCCCTCCGTACTTATCATACGTCATGGCAACTGTTTATATAAGCCCTCTTTTGTACACCATGCAAAAGATATTTGTTTATAGTAAATAGTACATATGACCACTTGAAGTGTGACACGTACACAAAAGTGTGTCTGCATGCATTTAATGCATGGGGTATAAATAGGACTTGAAGAGAGGCTCTCTATACCTCTTCTTCACCTATCACTTAACCCAAATCCTTTCTTTCTTTATCCTTCTATTTCTTATCTTTTCTAGTCTTCTCACTCTAGTGCATAGTGAAAGAAACTTAGATTGTTTAGTTTAGACTTTAGTCTTTTCTATTTCCGCAACAATCTGTAAATTCAAAGTGTTAATACAACATAGAATTTAAAAGTGAAAATTTGGTGTGATTATATTCAACCCCCCCTTCTATAATCTCATATACTATCCTTACTTGAAGGTCACCCCCTTGGGACCAGCAGTATATGCTTTAATGATATGCTTGTCTCTCTCTCTGCAATGGCTTTAATGCTATGGTTGAACCCAATATATATGGCTTTAATGCTATGGCAGCCGCTACGTAATATGTATACTTCCACCCACTTCCACTTCCTTGATATAAATACACACAACCATATACACACACACACACACATATTAAGTACCATTCACTATATTAGCTTCCAGCCGCTACCCACTTACTTCCACCCGCTACCCACCAACAACCATACACACACACACACACACACACACACACACACACACACATATATATATATATATAGTATTAGGTTTAAATGAGAAGTGATAAAAAACTATGAAGTAGAGAAGTGATCACAGCCTTCTATTTTTTGGAATAAGGAAGGCTATTTTGGTAATTATTCCAATTGTTCATATATGAATCATTGTAGTGTGAAGATTCATATAATAATTCATATATGAATCTTTGTTATATGAACCTTCTTTATATGAAGGTTTATATATGAAGTTTCATATATGAATCTTTGTGAATTGAAGATTTATATATGAATCTTTGTAATATGAACATTTAGATATGAATCTTCATACTACAATGATTCATATATGAATAATTGAAATGATTCATATATGAACAATTGGAATAATTACCAAAATACCATTCCGCTATTCCACAAAACTTATGGTACTCCTTTAATAATCTGCTGCATCAATTAATTAATAACCATTGATAAAATAAATGGAAGACTATGATCACTTCTCTACTTCATACTTTTTTATCACTTCTCATTTGAACCTCCCTATATATATATATATATATATAGAGAGAGAGAGAGAGAGAGAGAGGAAAGTTCAAATGTGAACCACTTTTTGGTTGTGAAAGTGAGGACATCCGAGAGCGCGACACGTGGCGGCTTTATGTGTGGTCCCCTCCTTTAATTCAATGCCCTCCCATGAATCGCGCCTAGTCATCCGCCGTGAATCTGATGTGGCGCCTAGTCATCCGCCACGTGTCGCGTTCTCGGTTGTCTTCACGTTCACAAACAAAAAGTGGTTCACATTTGAACCCACCCATATATATATATATATATATGTTTTGTCCGGAAAAACATCGGGCCGCCAATAACGGCTATCGGACTGTCGGTAGCGGTTGCCAAATGCCGATAACGGTTGCCAAATGCCAATAATGCTTATTTGGGTAGAATTGGAAGAGATTAGGTTTGAGATTAAATGTATTTATGTAATTGACTATATAAATAATTTTCTCTTTTCTATATTATTTTTTATTATTAATATTTAATAAATTACATAAATTAATCAAAATATATAGTAATCGTAAAAAGAAAAAAAATGTAAGCTACTCAAAGTTCTTTTTATAAGAAATCATGATTACACAAAATAAAAATAATTTTAATTGTATTTTATTTTGATTGAGAGTTGAGACCGAAACACAAAATACCAATTTGAGTGTTGAAGGCGCGCATCCAAAACTCAAACCCTTTTCCCGCCTCACTAATTCTATTTGACGGAAATTGCACGCCTCGAAACCCTAATTTTGATCAACCAATTTTCACACTTTCCATATCAATTTGCTTCTAGATCCTCCTCAAGGTCAGTAATGTTCCTATGCTCAATCAATTACACAATTTATTGCTTTGCTTTTCGAGTAAAAATTGTGCTTTCTTAGGGCAGTAGATTGATTTCGAGAAAGGGGATTTTGCATCTCATTTAAGTATTTCTAGTTGATTACGGTTTTAATTGAACTATGAGTGAAGAAGTACCGTCGGATGGGAATTACAAGCCCCGATCTGCGTTAGGGGATGTTACAAATCAAGTTGGGAAAAGGGGGTTTTCTTTGATTTCAAACTCAGGTGTTAAATCTGGAGATGGTTATAAGAAAGATGGAGATGGTTTTCACTTTGCAAAGAAAGAATGTCTAAGAGTAGATAACTTAACGAAAGAAAACATCCATAAAGAGATTGATGGGTGTGCTTTGCGGGCTCACTCGTGCACCGAGATCGCCTCGTTGAAAGGGAATACGTTAGATAGCGTATCGAAGATCACGTGTGAAGCCAAGGAACCATGCACACCAGGTGTTCGACAAAATGTCACCTCTTCTGTTGCTGTTAAAGCTGTCAATGCTGTGAAAGAGAGTTGTATACCCACAAGCTCATCTGATAGACTGGGTACTCATGTTACGATCGAAACCGAAGAAGATGAAAGAAGAAGTGATTCTGCAGTTGTACTAGAAAATGCATCAAAAGAGAAGGTGGAAAACAGCTTGGTTATGGATGATGATGATGATGCTGGTGTAGAGAATTTGGATGATTGCTCAAGATTGCTGGAGTCACAGGAGTCGAGGTGTGGTTTAGAGAGATGCATTGGACAAAAGGGTGATGGATTCTCAAACATGTGTATGGACTTGATTAAAGCATGTCCATGTTCTTTTTGCACGAAAGGTGATCTTGAAATTCTTTTAATGAATATTTGTTTACTTATTGCTACGGATTTAAAGTAGCGAAATGCCTGTAATTTGTGGAGTCTAAAATGATCTAATTCTCTTGTTCTTTTTGTCAAATCAGCTGCTTACATATGGTCAGATCTACACTACCAGGATATCAAAGGCCGAATAGCTGGTGAGTGGGTGTCATTTCTTGTTCATTTTGCTCTTTCTTTTCTGTGTAATTTACCTTCTTCTTCTGTGCATAGCTATAAAGAAGAGTCAGAAAGAAGCAAGCATTTTGGTCCATCAAAACAGCAGGGATGGTGCAACGGGGAATTTTGAAAAATTCTCCAACTTGGAATCTGATCTCACGGGTCGATGGATGTCGCTTTTTCTTCATATGGAGGATATATTTGTTCGCGAGGGCAGCCAACTGGTAAGTGAACTCAATTTGCTTCTACTTTTTTGAATTCTATTATCATGATTTTAGTTGGGAAGTCCTATAAATTGCTTATTTGATGAATTGGGAAACAAATTTTTACTTCTACCCTATATTTTTTGTTAGTATTTATATTTTTACTGAAATGCTCATATAGTGTCTATTAGTTATGAGATTAAGCCACTAAAACCAAGTGCAATTAGATGGAAATTGAAATATACAAGTATTGTCCAATTGTGAACATATTCTTACTTGTAAATTAGGACAGAACATGCTTAGCAAGTGAATGCATCATGCTAGGAAGATTGCATAACTTTGAGTGAGCAAGATTTCATTTAACATCATTTCAGGAATCATGAAAAACTCAATGACAATGACTAATCAGTAGCCACTTGCTAGTTATAACTTATTAATGAACTTTTTCTTTGCAATCTTATAAATATTTATAATTAATTTCTTTACATTTCTTCTATATGCATTGTAGGCTTGTTATGATATAAATTGCCAGTCTCATATCCTATTTACCTTTATTATTCATTTATATATTGTTGGACTACTTTTAAATTTGGAGGAACTCACAAGATAGCTCTATCAAAGGATATATCCTCCAACAATAATATGCTAAAACGAAGGTTCTTAAGCACAGTAATGTGAGGGCAGGCTTATTCTTTAAGGTGGAAAACGAATAAAATTCATGATGTGAAAAACATAATCCCGTATCAAACTATGGAAGTCATTTTATGTCTTATAAGTAGTAAAATTTTATAATTTCTATAGAGTTTATGTTTTGCATGTTACGAATTCTATTTGTTTTCGCCTCGAGGCTTATACCTGCCCCCAACGAGGCAAAATGCCTTGCCTTGACTTCCCTAATTTTAAACTTGGTGACGTTTTATGTCATCCTTCTTGTGAATCATGTAGATACTCATAGCATCTTTCTAAAATATAAGTTAAAATTGATGTACAAAGTGTGAATTAATAGTTGTAAAATATATTAATTAATTTTGGTTCACTTTTTGTTTATTTTAGTTTTTTATACAAGTTAATTGAATTGATTTTTAGATAAGCAAATATATAGATTTATCCATAAATTAATATAAGAGCGAATTACATTTTTGTTCCCTCTTCTATGGTTGCTTTTTGGTTTTCGTCTCTCAAATTCATAAAGTACATTAGTGGTTTATTTTTGTGTTTCGAAGCCCAAATTAGTCCCTCCTCTTAACACCGTTAGAAGAGGCTCCATTAAGTCAATCATGTGGGCTTCATGTAAGGGCATTTTAGTCTTTTTGCCTAATTGTAATTTATTATAGAAATAAATAGAAGCTATATTAATATTTTTATTATAAAATAATTGAAAAAGCTATCCATTTGACCCTTCCATGAAACCATCACCCCTCATCGAAGCTTCTCTCCATGAAACTATCCCTCAACTTCGTATTTTCGTGAACCGTTTGACTAGTGAACCCCCCCCCCCTCTCACGATGATGGAATCTCATCTTGAACCCCTATGTGCCCCTTGTGAATTTACGTTTATGGTTTTTAAAGAAACTTGAAGAACCCAAAGCCAATGATTTTTGAAGATGCGTGACGGTCCAGGAAATTTTCGAGCTGAAAATCGTCACTCTGCCGTCAAATCCCTAGGTTCAACTCTGGACAGGAGGTGGAAACTACCAAGCATGATAATGCTAGGGGCTTTGAAGCAACTTGGAGAACCCAAACACGATTCAACTTTGAAAATCCGGGCAATTTGCAAAGATGACGATGTACATGGTTTTCAAGATGCAAATCCAGATATAGGTGGGTAGAATGGTGTGTATGAATGTAGGGTTTTTCTTATTTTTATTTAAATTTAGGATATGATTTAGGGTGTCTTGTTTGTATTTAGATTTGTAAGAATGTCCTTAAGGTAGCGTTTGGTATGCAGACTGGATGGGACAGGACAGGACGGGACAGGACGGGACGGGACAGGACTAAATTGTCTGTTCTGCGTTTGGTATGACTAGAATGACAATGAACAAGACGGGACTAAACTGTTAAAATGACTAAATTACCCCTAAAAGCTGTTTAATATTTTTATTATATAAAAATCAATTAAATAATGATTTAGAAAAAAACTAAACAATAAAAAAATAAAAAAATCCAAGTAGTGTAATTAAGAACTCAAATTGGAAATCGATTAAGAACTCGATTTCTGCAGAGATGAGATCGATTTTGTAGAGAATTCGTTCTTGAAGCTTTTTATTAAAGAGGGGAGGCAGAGATGAGTTGGAATTTGCCCCAGATGCTGCAAACGATTGATTGATTAGTATGAGGAGGGTATTTTGGTAATCTTGGCTTCTTGTCCCACCTTGTTCCACCAATTTTGGTGGAACAAAAAATCACCTCTTTTGTCCCATGATTTTAAAAATTAGTCCCACCTTCTCCTTGTCCCAGGTGACGCCAAACATGGGACTAAAATCTTTTGTCCCGTCCCGTCCCGTCCCATGGAGTCTGCAAAACAAACGCACCCTAAGATTTGATGAATGTTTTTAAATGAGAGTTTGGGTTTTGATTTTAAAGATATGATTTTATGTTTGGGTGTGGCGATGGTGGATAGATGGTGGTGAGGGACAATGGTTGTGGGTGGCGGTGGATGGTGTTCTTGATGAGGAAGAAGGTGGGTAAAAAGACTCAAAATGCCCCTCTCTTGAGGGGCACATCATGCATCTACCAGAGCATCCTCTAAAGGTGTTAAGAGGAGGGACTAGTTTGGGCTTCAAAACATGAAAAATGGACCATCAATGTATTTTATGAAATTAAGGAACGAAAATCAAAATCCAATCATAGACAAGGGACCAAACATGTACTTCACTCTAAATAAAATATATATTTATCTCTTATTATTTGAAGTGCCTGAATTAATAAAAAAACTATTTTAATTGATATAAATCATCTTATAAAAGAAATTAAAGAGACCATGAATTAGTAATTATAAAATATTTTCATTAGTTAGTTTTATTTTTTGTTTATTGATAAAAGTTTATTTTTTAAATAAGTATATATATTGGCGAAGGATTGTGTGAGAAGTTTATCCGAACCCTTGATCTCTTTAGTCTCATGTTATCCCATGAATTGCATTTTAGAAAGGAATTGATTCGGTCCATCTCATCTTAATGTGCTCCATTTCTCATCCAATTGTTGATAACCACTTCTCACTGGAACCCAACCCTATATATATATATATATGTATGTGTGTGTGTATAGGGGTTTAATTTAATGAGAACTTGTTAGTTTGTGGTAACTACGGGATCCAATTTCAGCCAATCATTTTAATATTAAATGTTTTTGGGTGGTTATTTGGGACGGGGTTTTTTTTTGAGGTTTTTGTTATTATTTTTTATTTTTTAAGCCATTAATTAGTAAATTGAGTGGATGAAATGGATCTCATAGTTACCACAAAATACTCGGTTCTCTTTTGAATGGCCCATGTACGTATATATATTTATCTTATTTTATCACTCGAAATATGTTAAATAGAAATTGGTATTTAAGTATATATACAAGTACATTAGACTTAGAAAGAAGTTGTAGGAGGTTTATGCTACGATGGAGTTTATCGAGGTTCTTATTTTGTTGATACGATCCACTGTGGATGCTCGGATTTTCTCAAAAAACTCAAAAGAAGGGTGATGTTTACGATTCGTGACATGTCCTTATTGTTACAAAAATCTTAGAGAATATCGTAAGCCTATATTTATTTAGCTAGCTAGATAAACAAATTATCAGGGGTGTAAGCATATATTTATTACCTCCTATGATCTGAGGACCTGATAAGTTTATAAAACTCAATATCTAGATGAAGTAGTAAGAAAGTCATAGAGACACATCTCATCCTTAAGAAGCTTTTGAGTTTCACTTTGAATTGAAGGATATCATAAAATAAATGCAGTGGTGGTGTGGTGGTGGTGGTTTTCTTGGATATTAAATTTATATCAAGGTGGCAATGGATAGGGTTTTATGGTGAAGAGCCTCATAAATACCATAAAGGCAAGGAGGTCATTTAACTAAATAAGCTGACCCAATGGTTGTTTGGTTAAATGACCTTATGACAGGTTTCTTTTATTAAATCAGTAATCTTTTGATTCATTTGAGAATGCCACTACTTAACTGAAAAATTCCCAAAAACCCATTAAGGATTTAATAAGAACTTTATGTAGGTCATGTTTGACATATTTATAGAATTAGCTTCATTCTTGTGGACTAAATCACTTTACTCACTCATATATAACTATGAACATGGCAAAAATTTAAGATGGTTACCAAAAACAAGAAACAGACATCACAATTAATATGGAAAACATATTTGGTTGGCCCATGTACAATTGAGTAAAAATGTCTACTTGCTAAATGCATTTATTTACTTCCCATTTAGTATAAGATAAATCTGAAATTAGAAATAAATGAAGGGATATGTTGAATGATTTTTGAGTGTTTGAACTTGATATGGCAGGAAAGAAGCTTATCTATACTGAAAGAATTGAGAGATAATTGCAAGACTGATTCAGATAAACAATAGTAGTCCTCCCTCTTATGCTTCTAGTGGTAAGATGTTTTAAGTTCATTGTGGTTTAAATTTGGCATCCATACCTGACTTTACCTTTTACCTAAAGGATGTCTTGATATTTATTGTTGGTATCCATTATCATATTGAATGTATTAGTATTACTTTCTTTGTTTCAAAATAAATGTCAAGTCTCTTGATTGACTATCTAGTTTAGTATTTCTAAAGTATAAATATATATGATTTTGTCTACATTTTAGTCCAATGTTTATGTCTCATGTTCTATTGCAATAACAGATGTAGGTTTAAGATTGTGTTTGACAATTATAAGATTTTTAATTAAAAAAAACATTGTTTAATAAGCCAAAACTAGCTTATAAACTATTACATATAACTTTCCAATAAGCTCATGAGGTTTTTATTTAATTAATATTTTCTGAATTTTCGACAAATTAATTCACCATTTTAACCAGTTATTTATATATTTCCAAATTTCTTAATAATATTGAAAACAATAAACTTTATTTATAATCTAAGAGTAAAGGATAATTATAGAACCTAAATCTGATCTTAAATTAATTAGAAAATCAAATAAGAGAGTAGTTAAATGTAAATCCAAAACTAAAAGGAAACTTAATAGTAAATATCCAAAATTCAATTAACAAACTAAATAAATATCTTAAACTAATCAAGAACTAATCAAGAACTGTTCTTAGGTTTTCGATGCCAAATTCTAGGCTTCTTTCAACCTCGTTTTTCCTTTCCAAATATTAGTGAAAGACCAAATTAACTCTCTGATCCTCTATGTGTTATATTTGTTGACCCACATTTCAACATTGATGTATTAGTTTGTTCATGCTTTAGATTCTTATTGTTTGTCTAGGACCTTTAGGGTGCGTTTGGTATCAGGACAGGACATGACAGAACTGGACAGAACAGGACAGAACAGAACTGGATAGAACAGTTGTTCAGCGTTTGGTAAACACAAAATAAACTGAACAGAACAGAACAAGACTTGTCAAATGACCAATTTACCCTGAAGACTAGTTTGTTGTTTTCTTACCAAATAATCAATCCAAAAACATGGTTTTTCAATCCATACCAAATAATTAATCCAAAGCCATGGTTTTTCAATCAAACACTTAATAAGATCCATGCATCAGATCCATGCATCAGATCCATGCCTTTACCAAATCATGGAATTTTCAAATCCATGGTTTTATCAAACTATGGCAGAAAGTATAAACACCTGCACTTACCATGGCTTTATCAAATTATTACATCTTAAAAATACCAAAAATCTACAATTTCATGGCTTTTTCACTACATTGCTTTACCAATTAGACCAATTGTTAGTCTTTACAAGAAGAAACTTAAACAAAGATAAAAAAATGGAAACTAATCCAGATACAAATTGGACTAATTCTAAATAAAAAACAACAAAACCTAATGTGGGTTGAAATCCAATAGAAAAAAAAAACAATAATAGAGAAATCGATTTATGTAGAAGAAATGGGTAAATCGATTTATGTAGCAGAACGGGGTAAATCGACTAATGTAGGAGAAATCGATTTACAAGGATCTATGGAATCGATAGGGAGTGAATCGATCAGAGAGTGCTATCTGAAAGATGAAGACGAGAACAACGGTGTATGCAGAGATTGGAATCGATCTGAAGGAGGAGGATCAATCGATCTGAACGAGGAAGACGAGATGAAAGATTTTTGCAGAGGCATGAATCGATCTGAGTGATGAACACGAGATCAACCGTATGTGTAGTTGACTGAACCGATCTGAAGGAGGAAGACAAGGGCAACGATTTGCACAAAAGCGTGAATGGGTCTGAAGAGGGAAGATGAGGGCAACGACCTGGAAGAAGAAGCCGACCTGCAAATATGGGAGTGATGTAGAGGAGAGTGAATTAGATAATGGGTAGGTGAGGGGTATATTGGTACAATAGGGCTTGTTCAACTTTGTTCCAGGGGTAAGAGTGGAACACGCGTGTTCCACTCCTGTTCTGGTTAGTCCCTGTTCTACTCCCTCAAAAGTCACACCAAACACAGTACAACCTTGTTCTGTTCTGTTCAGTTCCATCCAGTTCTCCTTCCAAACGCACCCTTAAGGGCTTGGAGTGAACATTTCATCCATACACATACCAATAAGTTTTACAACTTTATATGTGGCCCACAACTCAAAAGAGGGTTCTCACTTTAAAATTGTGATCCATGTAAGTAGTAGAAGCATTGTTTGGATGACATATTGATATTGACAAAGTATGAAAACGGAAAGTCTTTTTATACCAAATAAAATCACATACAAATTTAAAAGAAAGTTAAAGAAAGATGGATATTCATACATTTGGTAAATAGAAACATTCAAGTTAGAATTTTGGAAACTCAATGGAAGCACCACATTTTCCATTTGGAAAGACAGGACATTCAATGAATCCCGAAGCTGAGGAGTCGACACATAAGTAGATTTGGTACAACTGACTGTTACCCGATGGGTCATTATTGCACTCGATCCATGGAGTATAACCACTTGCTCCTTTGATTGCGCTCTTTATGCTACTGAGACTATACATTTGCCTATTTGGTTGAATCCCTGCATCATAGTTTCATGCCAAGCAACACAATATAAGTTTAGGGTGATGAAAATGTTTGTTTTACTTCATGAATGATTTGTACCTGTGCTTTGTAGAGCTTGAAGAAGATCGATCTCATTCTTGAGGCTAAGACTAGTAGGGAAATAATCATGTTGATTGAGTACAGATTCTGAGCAAGTCCCATGTTTATCCCACTCGTGACCCCAAAATGTTAGCCCACTGTTGCTTGGGCATGATAGTGTTGGCCAATCTGACTGCATTTTGCTTGTAAGATCTGAAATCTGTAAAATTATATGATAAAAGAAGAAACATAAAATTAATGACTTTTCATCCAAGTTTTATGTTTAAATAAAATATATAATACAATCATTAGAATCATACATATCTAACAATAATTTAAGTTTATATGAAAATGATCGATAGTGAGATACGGTTCTTAAAGAACATTCATCTTATATTTTTAACTTCTAATACGTTATTGATTTAGATGAAAGTTCAACTGCAAACTCAAATTTTATTGTAAACATGAGAACAACTGAGAGCGTACCATGTGACATATTCAGTCTGAATAATCATGTATTATTCAGTCTGAATATACCATATGATGCGATTTCATTTAAACCTCTCATTTAAACCTGACCCTATTAATTATACCTATTTATTTTTTAATAGATATTGATAATGTTGTATTCTTAAAATGAAAATGGCCAATCGCTCATATTTTTTTTTTCCTTCCCTTTTTCTTCTTTTATAAGTTTCTCCCATACATGATTCACAAGATAATACATCGTAATTTACTAGGAAAATTACCCAAAATAGCAATCATTTCTTCCCTTTTCACTTTACAACCATATTTTCAAGAAATTTAGTGAAAATTGGATAACGCAAGTAGCGCTTACGTGCACAACTTACATAATCCACTTTTTCAATAAAATAATCATAAAAAAAAAAAATTAAGGGAGCGTTTAGTTGGGATTTTTTTTCCAAATTCTCAAAAAAAAATTCTACGGAAAATTAAAATTTTAAAAACGTGTTTTATTTATTCAGTTTTCAAAAAAAAAAAATGAAAACGATATGTTTTCTAACTTCTATGTAAATTAGAATACTTATTTTAGAAGTTTTCCAAAATTATCTATACGTGGTTTCTTATTTTCTAAAATGGAAAATGAAATCTCCATTGTTTTCAATTAAATACATTTTCTAAAATTTTCATAGAAAACTCAACTCAATTTTCTAAAAACATTTTCTAGGTAAATGAATTCAGTTTTACACAAGCAAACACATCCTAAGCAATTGGTCTTGCAAAGTTATGTAAGCGGTACTTGCATAATCATTAACTATTCCAATCACAGTGCTAGATAGGTAACAAAGAAACGAGACATGATTGACCATTTTGGACAATTTCTTAAAAGATGTCTTTATGATATAAAGAATCATAGGAAAAGGTAAAAAAAAAAAAAAAAAAACCACCTTGGATGCATCGAAAGGATTGTTAGCATCACAATTGGAAGGATACGAGCCATCGTTTCTGTTGGGTCAGAGCCCGTGGATGCCAAAGTCCGCTGCTGGCTTTCCAGTACTTGGGTAGCAACAACCTTTTGTCGTATCACAGTATGATCCTGGCCACTACAAAAGAACATTCCAACAATCAAATAAATATCAATGTGTTTATCAATCAGACTCATGTCTATGGTCGTAAATAGAACGTGATATCGACTAATAATTGCAATATACGATGAAATTGCGATGGAATTGAAATGGAATTTGATACCTGTTGAACGAAGTAGAAAAAATCGAAATCTTGTGAAGCAGAGAGTACAAGTAGGGAATGCAGGGTTAGGAGCTTGACCAAGAGCAAAGGATTGATGGATTGAATCTTCATTATGTTGGTTTGTTTGTTTGTTTGTTTGTGTGTGTTGTTGATGGTGTGTCACTGTGTGTTTATTTATAGGGTGAGGGTGTGTGTATGAAAAGGTATGAACTCAAAATTGGAGGATATCGTGTGTGTTGTGTTTTTTGTTTAATTGGAAAGAGAAGAGGTTGAGAGATGATGAAACCGTTATTTATTACAGAAATTTATTGTTCATTAATTAATTTTCTGAGTACAAAAATGACTAATTTTGCTAATTTTCTTCTATTTATATTTTTAAATAATGCATCACAAATTTCAGATTTTGTTGGGTGTTTATAATCTTATTATTTTCTTTTTGTTTTTATGAAAATATATCTTCGTTATAAAATAGTAAGATTTTTAAGAAAGTTTTGAAGATTGTTGGTTATGGATTAATTCTGTCTTTTTTCTCAACTGAGTAACAACAATTAAATTTTTTTCAGTTAAGACTTGTTTTGGATTCTTGCTACAGACGAATTTCCAACTTGGTTTGTTTACTATTGATCAATTTTTTTTCCCAAATAATGCATACATAGGTTGGAGAACATAAATATACAACAATTAAGAAATTCTGAACTAATCAGAAATCTTTTATTGACATGTTTGTTTGATTATTATGAAATGATTGATGTTTTATGTTGGGTTTTATACAATTTTAGTTTCATAAAACTCATATTTAGCAACGGAAGCATTTTAATCGTATAACAATAAAACTAGTTTTATTCCCAAACAAGGATCATCATGCAACACATGAAAAAATTAAACACAACCATAGAGGGAATAAGAAATAACATCCTTTGTAGATCTTTAAGTCCTCAAGGGGAGACTTGATAGTTGATGAAGAAGGCAAAGATCCAAGCAAGAATCTCTCTATATGTATCCACCAACAAGTCACCAAACCACCTTGAAATGCTAGTTTCCACTTGTAAATATTGTTGTTCTTAAGCCTTAATAACTTATACTAAATAAGTTATAAAAGGAGAAGCAATAAGATCACTTAAATCTAAACAACCATTGCTAGAAAAGTGAGAGAGGGAAGAAGCTTGGAAGCCTAAGGTTTTGATGCAAGAAAAGCAGAAAAAGAACTAGTTTATTTTTCATGCCAAAGCCTTCTTTATATAATTCCATCCAAGACAACTACACCATGCATTGAATTAATGCAAGTAAGGTCTTCCAAGTAGCATGTCCATGAGTAAGAAAGTCATCACAAGCCATCCCTCCCATGCCATGAAACCCATGGTTTCATGATGAGAAGATGGCAAGGTAGTGTTATTTTTACTCAAGGTAAACTAGTTAGTTCCATGTATATTAGTGAGTTCCATTCCATATGGTTAGATACCTAGACTTTCTAAGGTTCCAAAATAATGTACATGACTTAAATATTCATACCTTATGAATATATCTAGTTTTTGCTATTTTAATTATTATTTCCAATAAACAATAATTCCCAATTTAAATACAACTGTTGATTATATTTATTAATAAGCAAATTACTTAATAAATAATCAATTAGTGTTTACTTGTTTTATGGTGTGACTCTATATGATCATATGTTATTAGCAAATATCATTACATAATGAATCTTGAGCATAAAAGATCTTTCATTTTATTCATCCAAATAATTATGAGTTTGAAGCTGCTTGTATAGTTCAGTTGACAAAAGGATGAGACAACTTTGTTCAAATATAAGAGAGGTCTCTAGTTCAACCTCTGGCCCCTTCACTAGCCTCAACCGTTGAATGAGTCAAAAATATGTTCATCAAATTGGTCTCCTTACAAATATATTTCGTGTAGACTGATTAGCGTTATCGGTAATCAACTTTTTATCCAAATTATGAGTTAGGGTTAAACATTAACATAAACATATATATATTTTTATCTATTCTTTTTATAATATAACATTATGTGAATTATATTATGAGATTTGTTGCTCTTGATCTAGATCAAATCTTTGGGGTGATGGACGATGAAACATATTAGGTTAATAATTAGCACTTCTCTAACAAAGTCAATACAATTTGCCTCCTCATATTAATAATATAAATCAGTCTTAATAATTTTAAGAGAAAATTATTTATATACCCATCCAAGCCTTCCCAATTCACCTCCTACCCTTTCTCTCCCTCCGTTTGCAATGATACCCACTGATCCGCAATTGGCGGCAGCTTCTTGGCGACCCATTTCAAGAAACAAAGGGAAGACTAGGCGCGATTGTCGGCCCATTTCAGCTTCTTGGCAACCAATTTCATGGCCAATTCATTAAATAACTTATCTTTCAAAAACAAAATTCGCGGCCCATTTCAAGAAACATATGTGGAATAAAATGAATTGGCGGCTCATGGGGTGTGTGTATTTTATTATTTAATAAAATAAATTGGAACAAAAGGAAATATGTGGGGGTGTGTGCATGAAATTGGCGGCTCACATACACAAAATATTGAGTGGGTCGCCAATGGAGAGTAGATTTTTGGCGCCCACTCAATTTTTTGCCTGAATCTTGTGTTTTCGCCGGATGACGACCACCGGTGCCGTTTGGCGGCCGGAAAATGGCGGACCGGTGGGTATAATTGCAAACGGAGGGAGAGAAAGGGTAGGAGGTGAATTGGAAAGGCTTGGATGGGTATATAAATAATTTTCTCTAATCTTGAAGCCCAATTCAAACATACAAATCACAGAAAATAATGATAAAAAAATTTAGAGATTTTAACATTTAAAAGGTTTAGGGCATGTTTGGCAACTAGTTGATAAGCTATTAATTGATAAGTTAGCTTATGAACAAATTATGTTTGGAAAAAACTAGCTTATGAGTATGTAAAATGACCAAAAAATATATCTTTGAATTTAATAATTAGTATTGTTAGGATTATGTGCAAGATAGTAACAGGGTTTACCGTGTCCAATGTTATAAGACACTAGTGGGTCACACTGCTACACACCCAATTGGAGATCAAGTGGTTTGATGGAATAATTAATTAGTACAAATTAATTATTGAGTGAGAAATAAATAATAAATAGTTATTTATTATTTAGTTATATAAAATATCAGTTGGAATATTTTATTGGATTAATTAATAATTAATTAATTAATTAAAGGGTTAAGTTATTTAATTAATGGTTTATTAATTAAATAAAGAGTTTGAGTTTGATTAAATAACAACCTTAATGGGCTTTTAATCAAACGGGCTTTCTTTATTGGGTACTGCCATATTTAATTTTATAAATATGGCAAACCATGGTCAGTTTTATTCATTCAATTAATCTTAACTGAAAAGAAACCCCAGAGAAAAACCAAAAACCCTCTTCTCTCTCCCTCTCCATCGATTTCAACAAGAACCCGGTGGTGGTCTAGCAACCGATCTCACGGTGGTGCAGTAGTGGTGTATTCCCCGCCAGCAGTCCAGTTTCGTTCGCGTAAACCAAACAACGAGGTAATTTTTCGTAACTCTCTTTTGTATCTGTATGTGTTTAGGATTGGATCCTCGATTGGGAATCAGGCTTTTTATTCCGCTGTGCATGTTTCGTTGCCTATGATTCCCAACAGTGGTATCAGAGCCACTTCCTAAACCTAACAGATCAGGTTTAAGCTGCTTGTTAGTTATTTAGGTTTTGTAAAAATCGTTGTTTTTGTGTTTAAAAATCTGATTTTTGGTAAACCTAAGCGAAACAACGATCGGCGGTGGAACGGCGGCAGTTAGCCGGCCGGACCTCCAGGCCGATCGCCGTGAATCGAACCACCAGAGACACCGCCGGCCGCACCACCCGATTGGTGGCTGCGGCGCCGGCTACTTCGGTAACCGCCGGCCACCCGATTGGTGGCTATGGCGGTGTGTGTCGACTGAATGGAGAACCGCCGACAGGCGGTGGATGATGGTGATCAACCACCTAGGCGGTGGCGATCAACCGAGCAACGATAAACGGTGGTGGCAGCGGTGATCGCTGCTGCCGCCGAACTCTTAGTCCGCCGCACCACCAGTCGCGGTGGTGGCGGCAATCGATTGTTGTTCTCGTCCGCCGCGCGACCACGGCGGCAGTGATGGGGCGATCCACTGCTGTCGCCGGTGGATGGTGATGATGATTGTTTAATACGATAAGCACCGACGGGCGGCGGTGGTGGCTCACGAGCCGCTGCTGTCGCCGGAGATGATCAATACGACGGGCGGCGGTGGTGGTGGCTTTCTAGCTGCTGCTGCTGCCGGTGTTCGATGGTGGTACGGGCGGCGGCGGTGGCGGTCGTGTCATCGTCGTCGCCGACAATGGAGAAAACCCCGATCGACGGCCACGTTATGGCGGATCGGTGGTAATTCGAAGTTGTAATTCGTTTCGATTGTTTATCGTTAACGGGTCTCAGTTGAGGTTTGTTTCCGGATAGACTTCGAGGAATGAATCGTTTTTAATCAGATTAGGTTAAAACGATTCAGGATTAAATTGATTTATTTGTTTTAAATTAATTTTGGTTTTATAATTATCCGGTTAAAATTCAGTTGTATTTTAATACGTTTAATTTTAAGTCATAGCTAAACCCTTTTAGACCCATGGTTGTGTTTTTAATTTTATCCGTTTTAGAATTATTGGGAGGCCTGCGTGCCATTTACAACCCTTCTTGTATTTTTAATTATTAGAATAGTTTGGGGGCCTGCGTGCCATTTAAAACCCATTTGTAATAGTTAGTTTTAATAATCAAGACGGAGACAAGATGACGACCATGGATCTCGGAGCCAGTGGGAGTGCCAGAAGACGAAGACTTTTGTCACTTAGGGTTGAGACTGTTGTTTTGTGTTGGCTCACAAAACAACATTAGTTTAAGGGTTTAGGCTATGACTGTGCTTTTTATATTTAAATTGCGTGGTTGTTTAATTTACGTAATTGCTATTAAATATAAATTGCCTTTTTGAACAAATTGTTTAAAAAATTACGAGGATACAAATACAGTTAGTGTTTGGATCCAGTTTTTTCAAAGTTTTTGAAAAAAGAAACTGGCATTTTTTACCCTTGTTAAAATCATAGATTAGTAAGTGCAACCCACTTTGGGGGCACCTCCGGTGTAAGGTACATAGGGCGTTGTAAGTGCACACACTATGAACGTCCGTGTTCAAACCGAAACTGGAGGGTGATAAAACTCTGCGAATTATCTCCGGGTGGTACCGGCCAGAGTTTGTCCAGGTCCCGGGTGGTGCAATCTATTTTGGTACTTATTTATTCACCGGGTGGTACCGGGCCAAAATGCACTAGAGGGACTAAATATGCACGGACTATATATCCGATGTCCCGACGATCTAGAAGTCGTATTTTTCCAGATAGGAATACGATTGGTATAGTTTTACCTACCATAGATCGCATGAGTCGGTTTGACATGATCACATGCTTCCCGACACATGTGAAATATGGATTCTAGTCTAATAAATTTATTTTAAGGGTAATAATTTATTAGAATTATATAATTATAAACTAAATTGGAATTTATATTCTTCTGTAGATGTCTCCAATTAGCATTCCGTTTTATTCACCTGAGGAATCGCTTCGCCTTCTTACGGGCAAGTGGAAGCTTACGGGCCAGAACTTTCCAGTTTGGAAGTTACACTTACAGAATGTTTTGAATGCCCAGGGTAAGCTTTATGTGATCAATAAGCCCATGTCACGACCTAAAAGCAATGCACCTGAAGAGGAGTTTGCTGAATATTTCAGATTCATGGCAGATGAATCGGATGTAATGTCCATTATGGTTTTCTCTATGTCACCCGAGTTCACGGGAGACTTAAGAGTGAAATTCTGTCACGAGGTTGTGAGAAATGTAGAAAACCAGTTAGGTTTCTACAAGCATACGGGCAAGCTTTTGATCATGCAAGAGATTCTCTCCCTGAAGCTACAAAAGGGTCAGTCAGTTAAAAACCATCTTATTGAAATGAGAAGGCTTTTTAAATGTTTATCACGTCTGGGGTACAAGATGACTCAGGAGGAGTTAGTGTACCTCATGTGGTTCTCCCTCACAAAGGAAGTTCAGGACACAGCTAGTGCCTACATGAAGGAACCAAAGAACGACGTGGATAAAGTTCATGAAGATATCCTAGCCAGTCTAGAGCCAGCACCCGAACCTGCGAATCTCATGGACACTGATATAATTGATGAGCTGGGAGATCTGAGTTGCCCAGAATGCGGCAGCGAGGATATTTGCGAGCACTCGATGAATATCGACCAGATAGAGATCGGTTTGCCCGATGCTCCAGGTATCTTTATGATAGATTGCTTAATCACTTCTTATGAATCATGGGTAATTGATACAGGCAGTGGTAACCACATTTGTAATCATTTACAGGGATTCACTAGAAGAAAGACTCTGAGGAAGGACCGTTCGAACCTACGAGTTGGCAAAGGCACTCCGTTGATTGCTGAAGCCGTGGGATCTTATAGTCTTAGTTTACCCTCGGGTCTAGTTTTGGAACTGGATAATTGTTATTATATTCCAAACATGATTAAGAATGTATTGTCTTTTGATTTGTTAGTAGACCAAGGTTTTTATTATAAATATGATTATAAAATGATTTCAGTCTTTAAAGATAATATTTTCTATTTTAAAGCTACACCCGTGAATGGTCTATACACTGTAAATCTACAAGACAACAGTAGCGAAATCTATCATATAAGTAAGCGATCCAAGGATATTGAGGATCAGACTTACCTCTGGCATTGTCGTTTGGGCCATATAAACAAGAAACGCGTTGAACTACTCCTAAAAGGAGGTTTTCTTGGCAGTTTCAATTATAAACCTTTTGATAATTGCGAATCTTTTTTATCTGGCAAACTGACAAAGCAACCTTTCAATAATAAAAATGAAAGGGCTACTGACTTGCTTGAAATAATCCACACAGATGTATGTGGACCTTTCAGTCATGTAGCGAGAGGAGGATACCGGTACTTCATTACCTTTACTGACGACTTCAGTAGGTATGGTTATGTCTACTTGATGAGACATAAATCTGAAACCTTTGAGAAATTCAAGGAGTATCAGAATGAAGTACAGAATCTACTTGACAAGAGGATCAAGTTCTTACGGTCAGATCATGGTGGCGAATATCTCAGTGACGAGTTTGACAATCACCTAATGGAGTGTGGGATTGTATCCCAACTCACACCTCCGTATACACCTCAGATGAATGGTGTATCAGAAAGGAGAAATCGTACTTTACTTGATATGGTGCGAACAATGATGTGTCACTATACGCTGCCAATATCATTCTGGGGACATGCGCTCGAAACAGCAGCACACATACTGAACAGAGCGCCAACAAAGTCGGTAGAAAAGACTCCATACGAGTTGTGGAAGGGTAAGAAACCCAACATATCTTTTCTGAAAATTTGGGGTTGTGAGGTTTACGTCAAACGACCCACCTCAGAAAAACTCAAACCCAAATCCGACAAGTGTTTCTTCGTTGGATATCCCAAGACCACCGTGGGATATTATTTCTACAACCCTGAAGAGAACAAAGTTTTTGTTGCTCGAAATGGAAAATTTCTGGAAGAAAAGTTTCTCAGTCTAGAGAACACCAGAAAGGATGTAGATCTACAGGTAGTAGACGAAGAAAGTACTACACTAGTTGTTGAGCCAGAAATTCAACATAACAATGTTGAACCTCAATCAGAGCCGATTGAGGAAGTGCAAACACAGGACCTTCGCAGATCCAGCAGGATAAGACAAGAACCAGATAGGTATCTTGGGTTCCTAGTCTCTCAAGATAGCGGAGATTTAAATGAACCAACATCCTATGGAGAAGCTGTGTCAGGCAGTGAGTCTGAACAATGGCAGGAAGCCATGAAGGCCGAGATGCAATCCATGTACGACAACCAAGTTTGGGAGTTGACTGATTTGCCACAACACTGTAAGGCTGTTGGGCGCAAATGGGTTTTCAAGAAGAAAACCGACATGGATGGAAATGTACACACCTTCAAGGCCAGACTGGTCGCAAAGGGATTCACGCAAACTCATGGTATCGACTATGATGAAACCTTTTCACCAGTGGCCATGTTAAAGTCAATTAGGATTCTAATGGCCATCTCATCGTACTTTAACTACGAGATTTGGCAAATGGACGTCAAGACAGCCTTTCTGAATGGAAAGTTAACAGAAGACGTCTATATGGAACAACCAGAGGGGTTTGAAGATCCTAAGAATCCTAATAAAGTGTGTAAGCTGCTAAAATCCATTTATGGATTAAAGCAAGCATCTCGAAGCTGGAACTTACACTTTGATGAACGAATCAAAGAGTTTGGTTTTACCAAAAGTGAGTTCGAGCCGTGTGTCTACACTAAGTTCAGTGGGAGCATAGTAACCTTCTTGGTCTTATACGTAGACGACATTCTACTCATAGGAAACGATGTACCAACTTTACAGAGTGTTAAGAGTTGGTTAAGCAAATGTTTCCAGATGAAAGACCTTGGAGAAGCCGCTTATATACTCGGTATAAAGATCTACAGAAATAGATCTAAGCGGCTTATCGGGCTTAACCAAAGTACGTATATCAATAAAATCCTGAAGAAATTCAGGATGGATGAATCCAAGAAAGGATTTATCCCGATGCAACATGGCATAGTGTTAAGTAAAACACAGTGTCCTGATCCTAGTCAAGATCAGGACAAGATGAAATCAGTCCCATATGCTTCTGCAATTGGATCGATCATGTATGCCATGCTGTGTACTAGGCCCGATGTTGCTTACTCAGTAAGTGTTACGAGCAGATACCAACAGAATCCGGGTGAACCCCATTGGGTGGCTGTCAAGAACATTCTTAAATATCTAAGAAGAACGAAAGAAATGTTCTTGGTCTTTGGAGGTTCTGAGGATGAAATTAGTGTCATCGGATACTCTGACGCTAGTTTCCAGACCGACAGAGATGACTTCAGGTCACAGTCAGGGTACGTCTTTACCCTAAACGGAGGTGTGATCTCATGGAAGAGCTCGAAGCAGGACACGATTGCAGATTCAACTACAGAAGCAGAGTACATTGCAGCATCTGATGCGGCAAAGGAAGCTGTCTGGCTAAGGAATTTTCTATCGGATCTCAGAGTGGTTGCCAGTATCTCGAGACCGATCGATATATTCTGTGATAACTCAGGAGCCGTGGCGCAAGCAAAGGAACCTAGAGAACATCACAAGTCAAGACATGTGCTCAGAAAGTATCACCTCATCCGAGAGATCATTGGAAGAGGAGATGTGAGAATATGCAAGATTCCAACAGAAGACAATGTCGCAGATCCGCTGACAAAGCCACTAGCAAGGGTAAAGCATGAGGCGCATGCGAATTCCATTGGGATGCAGTACCTGGAAGCCAGTAGCTAGTTCTTAGTTTATTAATTATTACTATAGTCAAATTTAGAAACAATGTAATCATGTAAAGTTTTTATTGTTGGGTTTTTATGCGTTCCTCGTATCAAACTGACACGAAGAAAACTGTGGATTTCAATCCTAACTGGATGAGATACACGACAAAACTTTGTGATCAAACTGATCAATAAGTTTATCGAATCAAACCTAACTGGTTTGATACGTGCGGAAGCGATTTGGATATAAAACCCAAATATCCACAGATCTTTTCGTTTCAATTATAATAGTAATAGATTTGTTAGAGTGTTACCTGGAATGCTCGAGTTAGATCCACCCGTGATCGACCAAACGAAGATCCCTCTAGCAAGAATGAGTCCCCGATACGATGAAAAACAGCTAAGGATTAATCAAAGAACCAAAAACCGAACTGGTTTTGCTCTTGGATCGGCGCCGGTTTCAAAGGAGGAGGGAGGAGAGAATTTTCTGGTTTGTTTTTCTTGGTTTAATGAATTATGAAAACTGATAAGCCATAGGCTTATTTTATATGGAGGAATTTCCATACAACTCAGTTTCCATAATTAGTTTCATAATTATCTTTGGCAAATATTCTTTTCTTTTCCTTAAAGAAAAATAACTAGATAATTATTTGTATTATTAATTATTATCCTATTATATATTTATTTACCTAATAAATATATAATTCAATAATTAATAAACTTATATATTTATTTATCTAATAAATATATAATTACTAACAAACCTTTAACTTTGGGATTTAGTACGGAAAATGCCCAACTGATTTATAATTAACTATTATAAACCTTAATCTCTCCAAACTGGGACTATCTTATTTATTCGGTTTACAGGTCCTCACAGGTGTGACCCTCGAGTGTCTAGTAACGTTGGATGTGTAATCACTGGTTTGCCAACTTCTGCACATAATTACTAACAGACTCCCACTTGTGCAAGTTGGCAATACCGTCTTGATCACACGGACCTAAGGAGGCCCCTAGACAGGCGCTTAGGCTAACCAGGTTACAAGAACTCTTATACCCAGATAGGTGATTTAAAATTTCCATATGAAAATGACATTAATGAAACAACTGTTCATAAATTGGGTATATCTTGGCTTTTCCCTTTGCAACACGATATTTCATCTATGAGTATGAGCATGGATTAAGTCAACTCTAAATACTCATGATTCTGTTTCTCGACTATCCGACCTCTACTGATAGGTAAACGACAAAGAACTAATCAGTTCGTTTGGGCATGGCCATGCACTTCATCAGTATATTCAGTCAGTCAAGGGGCCCAGAAATATCTCTCTTTGGAGAAGAGGTGCAAATCCCATCTTGCATATCTGCATTTAACACCACGGCTTCCGCTGAATCTAGTCACGCCCTTTATAGCCACCCTGTTACGGCGTAGCGGTTGAACGCACTAAGTATCCAGCAGTCCTCATGATATCAAACCGGATACCTCAGGTGATAGGGACAACCACTGTGAGATTCTACTTATGACAAAATCCAAGAAGTAGTCTCAACCGCGGATCACGTCCGATATTCGCTACTCTATCAAATATCTGTGCAACTCCTGGTCTACAACGCTTGTAGCTGTTATTCAACCACTGATCATAACTACCCAGAGGCTCACAATGACTTTAACGCCCTAACGGGTTCCCACCACGATAAGTTGTCACGGACAAATTTCGAATGAAAGACTGGAAACTAGTCTCATTCCTGGATCATAAAACATGCAAAATATAAAAGTGATAAAGAAAATAATTTTGTATAGTCCATATTACACTCTGTAATAATAACAAAATTAATAGCATTTCTTAATTACTTTTACGGTGTCTATTCAATGTTTTACTAAAATACTGATTTAAATGAAGTATCACCTAACTTCATTTTAAACCCTTTGATTAATGTTTACCGTATTAATCAAAGTAACAACCAAAATAATACAAGTTTTGTATCATCTGATACAATCTACTTGATTCTACTAATCTTTGTTTTGCAAACACTTTTAAACAAAGATTAGACTTTTCTTTACCATATTCTATGAACTTGGAGACACTGGAATAACTCTTAGTTTTCCTGAATATGTAAAGTTTAAACTGCAACTTCCCTTAGTTGCTGTGTAGATGATGATTTCTACCTGAAATCAGATAAAATTTCCATTTACCAAGCTGGCAAATTTCAGGAAATTTATTCTAGTGTTTACGACACTTTTAGAAAGATAATTAATATCTTTAATAATTATTCCAACACATTTTAATTATTGATTTCTCTCGAAGTCAATTATGACCTTATTTAGTTTCAAAGACTTTGAAACTTTCGTTCTACCCTTTTGACTAAAAGATAGATTCGTATATCTTATGAATTTACATCCTTTCTGGATCATGAATTCCGAGATATATACTAAATCAATAATTTTATCTTTTATTCTTTATCATGCACTAGATAGAGAATAACCTGGGCTCCCACTAACCTATATGAAAACCAACTATTACTTAAAATTAACTATTGACTTAGTCAAAACTTGATTACTTAGTCAATTCTATTTCAAGTAATAAACACGAGAATTTTAACATTTATAAAACTTAACTGGATAATATTAAATCCTAATTCCGAAACTTGGAATTTTTCCTAGTTTTATAAATACTGATATTATCAATGATATTTGAAATAATATCCTAAATTCTTCTTAAAACATATGAGTAATAAATTTTGATCATAAAATACTTTCATAATCTTTTACTCATAAATGTTTTATTTAAAAAACACATTCCTATAATTATAGTACTTCGTGTGTTTTTGACAGTTTTCATATACATTACTTCAAACTATTTTGATTGAAGCAATACTATTAGTGTAATAGGCAACATCTCGGATCTAATTTTGAATCAAGTCTAATTTGACTTATACAGATCAAAATATCATGCATAAAGATATCAAGACAATAGTTTTAAATTTTAAAACCGATAAGAATTCAAAAAATTCAAATTTTGGAAAGAAAAATTTAAAATTGTCTTGATAATATCTAAAAGTAATCTTGCATGCTGATCCTTGCAATCTGGGCACTTCACTTTTAATGACCACCTGCAAATAAACATTTGCTTCTAGGTGTCAACACACTTGTAAACTAACAAGCGAAAGTGATAATCTGAAGCAGTCACGAATACCTGAGGTGTTTATATCTGCTTCGTAACGCTTCGGGCAGTTATGCCTTCAATGACCGACTTCATGGCACTTGAAGTATTGATTCTCGGTTATTATTCTGTTAGGCTTAACCTTTTTACCCTTGCCTTTGCCTATATCATAAACATTGGGTGCACTCAGGGTAGCCAGAACTTGGCCCTTTCCCTTACTGGTGTTCCCATGCCCACGCTTCTTCTTTACTTCACCATTCTTGACCATAAGCACATCTTTGGTCTTGGTCTCCATCCTCAACTCAATTACTTATAATCTTCAGACAGTGAGTTGAGTATCGTATTTGTTGCTAACTGCAACAAAACTGGGCGACTGAGCCTCTCTAGGTGATTAATGTGCCTCTTTATTTTCATGATCACTAACTGAGGTCCCCTTTTGCCATCTTGCACGCGTTCAGTGCTCTACTGGCATCATAACGCTCTGTGCGTGCTTGCGTCTGAAACATGTCCCTCAACTGGCGGATCATGTTATAGGCATTTGTGTTTATGAGCCTCGTACGAAAAACTGAGCTCATAGTCGCAAGCATAAGATAGCCTACGTCCAGCAAATAATCGGAATGCTTTCTATAAGCGTTCCTGACAGTGACAGTAGCTTTTGCTGGAAGGGCCTTCACCTAGAGGCTTTTCTAGGACATACTACTTTCTCTCGTGTCTGAGCACAATCATCAGACTGCGCTCCCATACGAAAAATTATACCTAGTAAGTTTGTCCTTTTCGAGAATGGAGCGAAGTGGGAGTTTATCAGTGTTGGTAATAGTGTTTGCTATCTACACATTTTAAAAACTTTGGTTTTAGTAACTGTGAAAGACTATTTCCAATAAATATCAATAAACCCTTAAATGATCAATTATTGGACTAGGATCCTAATTACATACGCCCTGATGACCGGTGTGTTCACGTCTCACCAGGACCACGTACTAACTAGGTAGGTAAGGACTTTTACCAATCATATCTAACTGACACGACTCCTAGATCTTTTCGGGACAACGGTAATTATCCGTACATGTTTCAGTCCCTCTAAGTGCTTTTTGGCCCGGTACCACCCGGTAAACTTAACAGAACCAAAACAGATCTCACCATTTTGGGACTTGGGCACTTTACTCTGGCCGGTACCACCCGGAGATAATTCGCAGAGTCTTGTTAATCCCCTCCAGCTTCGGTTTGAACGCGGTCGTTCAAGGTGTGTTCACTTACAACGGCCGCGTACCTTACGCCGGAGGTGCCCCTAGATGGGTTGCACTCTGATCTATGATTTTCGGGGTTTTTAATTAATTTTGAAAAACCTTTTAGTTCCAGTATTTTTGAAAATCTATAATTTTGAAAAACTGATTGTTTAGAAGGTAACTGATGTTTAAACTAACTGTTTAAACATGCTTGCTATTTTAAAACTAACTGTTTTAAAGAGCACTTGCTAATTAAAAACTAACTGTTTTAATAAGCACACTTGCTAATCAAAACTACCTGTCTTGATAGCATATTTGTTGACCAAAACTAACTGTTTTATCAACTTGCCTTTTCATACAAAACAGTCTTATTATTGAGGTTTTAAATAAAATCTACCGTTTCAAAAAGGTTTATAAAACTGGTAATTTTAATTATAAAACCTGTCCGCTCTTGTGATTTTATCTAGTTTTAAAAAATTCTCTTATTTTAAAACATTTTGATATAATTATAAAATCACAACCACGCAGTTAATATGTCAACAACCACGCAGTTAGAGCTAACTAATTATAGGTTTGCCAACTTTTATTCCTAAGGACCAATAATGACCTATTTTTCTAAAGGATTTCTAACACCTCGCGTAGCTCCCACTGGCTCCCCGGTATCTTCGTTAGTACTCCAGAAAAGAAAATTTGGGTTTTTCTTGCGTAGCTCCCACTGGCCTTCGGCATTCTCGATGGAACTCCAAAAAAAAGGAAAAATAACTATCCTATGGTCATTATTACAAAGGGGTTGTAAATGGCACGCAGGCCTCCCCAAATTTAATCCAAAAGGTCTAAGTTGGCAAGCCCTATAATAGATATATACGAAAGCATATATATACTCAAGCAACCACGCATTTATATATATTAAACAATATAATAAAGCGATAAAGAAATCCTAGATCCGTTAAAAATTATCTTGTTCCGTTTATCGCAAAACTTGGTTTATAAAACAAACTGTTTATAAACCGAAACTAATATTTTAAACTGAAAACGGTTTTTACTTGAATTATAAAAATACTAAGATTTATAATCAATAAATCTATTTATAAAGCAAAACCGATTTTCTAAAATATTTGCTTTTTATCTAAAAGTTATATCAAAACCCGGTCCTCGAACAAACTGGTCGGAAAAATAAACATTGGACCGTAAACTGTGTCGTGGTTGACCAACTCGTCAAAACATGATACTAGACTTATTTGACCAAACGGGTCAAATAACAGGTTTGATAAAACACAATTTTACTCGGGATAATTATTAACTAAAAATCCCTTAAACATAATTTTATAATATAATGTAACTGATTTATATATATAAAATATATTATCTAAATAAAATTAATTTGGGTCAAAAAGCTTAAAACCCAATAAACCCTTTTGGGCCATAAACTTGGTCCAAAATACTATGGTTTCAGCCCATTACCAAATTGATAAGTCTGGGCCCCGAAAGATAAAAAAAAAATTTGAGAAACGCTTGAAACCAACCGCTACCTACGATCAACCGGGATATTATCGCCGCTCACATCGCCGTCGATCACCACCGCCTGGTGGCGATTGACCGCCGGTGCCATCACTGACCATCGCCGTCGTGGCGGCCGCTGGTGGTCGCACTCCTCTCGGCCCACCACTAACTGATGGTTCGGCCGAGCGCCGCCTTGGTGCATTAAGGGATCGGGCCATGGCTTGATTTGGGTATAGACCATGGCCAACCAAGCTGGTGGACCATGCCTTGAACTCTGATCAGGCCACGGCCTAGTGTCGACTCAAGCCACGGCTTGAATTCTGATCAGGCCAAGGTCTGATGGCTGATCAAGCCATGGTCTGATGGCAAGTCAGGCCACGGCCGAGTGGCGAGTCAGGCCACGGCCAAGTGGCGAGTCAGGCCACGGCCGAGTGGCGAGTCAGGCCACGGCCGAGTGGTGGTTCGGCCACCATCTGGCGGTCCGGTCGGCTGTTGCCGCCGTACCGCCGCCTCTAGCCTCGGTCGGCGATCGGTGGGTGGTTCGGTCGGCTATCTGCCGCAGTTCCGCCACCGATTCCCACTACCCTGTGGGGTTTTTCCGTGATAGCTTTTTCGACGATAAACATAAAACGATAAAACTGGAAAGTTATAATAGATAATCATTAAATCTTTATACGGAACTGAAAAAGATTTTAAACTGATAAAAATCAAATTTTTTTCCAAACTGATTAAAATTGAATTTTTATACGAAACGATTATCAATAAAACTTTATTCGCAAGAAACAATTTTTAACGGATCTTTAAACAGTTAAAAAGAATAAAACGAATAAACCTGTGGCTCTGATACCACTGTTGGGTTTTTATGCGTTCCTCGTATCAAACTGACACGAAGAAAACTGTGGATTTCAATCCTAACTGGATGAGATACACGACAAAACTTTGTGATCAAACTGATCAATAAGTTTATCGAATCAAACCTAACTGGTTTGATACGTGCGGAAGCGATTTGGATATAAAACCCAAATATCCACAGATCTTTTCGTTTCAATTATAATAGTAATAGATTTGTTAGAGTGTTACCTGGAATGCTCGAGTTAGATCCACCCGTGATCGACCAAACGAAGATCCCTCTAGCAAGAATGAGTCCCCGATACGATGAAAAACAGCTAAGGATTAATCAAAGAACCAAAAACCGAACTGGTTTTGCTCTTGGATCGGCGCCGGTTTCAAAGGAGGAGGGAGGAGAGAATTTTCTGGTTTGTTTTTCTTGGTTTAATGAATTATGAAAACTGATAAGCCATAGGCTTATTTTATATGGAGGAATTTCCATACAACTCAGTTTCCATAATTAGTTTCATAATTATCTTTGGCAAATATTCTTTTCTTTTCCTTAAAGAAAAATAACTAGATAATTATTTGTATTATTAATTATTATCCTATTATATATTTATTTACCTAATAAATATATAATTCAATAATTAATAAACTTATATATTTATTTATCTAATAAATATATAATTACTAACAAACCTTTAACTTTGGGATTTAGTACGGAAAATGCCCAACTGATTTATAATTAACTATTATAAACCTTAATCTCTCCAAACTGGGACTATCTTATTTATTCGGTTTACAGGTCCTCACAGGTGTGACCCTCGAGTGTCTAGTAACGTTGGATGTGTAATCACTGGTTTGCCAACTTCTGCACATAATTACTAACATTTATTTCACAGTGTGTTTGAAATAAATGGAGGTTTTAATTTCATGATTGTTCTGAATTAACTATTTTTTGCATATTTAACGTATCCGTGATTTTGCAAAGTTTTGTATGAAATCTAAATTTCCGTAGCCACTTATTGAAATGGGAATTTCAATAGGAAGTTTAACGCTATTATAAATACTTGATGATTTATTCAAAGTAGAGAATAAAAGCACAAGTGATGTGACCAAGTATTTATAGATACTCATCAGAGTGTTTGGGTATTGGAAGTGACCAGTAATCAAGTCTGCTTCATGGAGCCTCAGTCATAAGCATTGACTTGATAGGTTGTCCTTAGACCTGAGATACTTGGTTTGGGAACGCGAGGACTACTGTATTCTTAGCACGTACTAACGCTGCACCGTAACAGGGCGGCCATACGGGACGTGACTAGATGCAGCGGAAGCCGTGGATCCAAATGCAAGTAGTCAAGAAGGGATTTGCACCTCTTTCAAAAGAGAGATATTTCCGGGCCCCTTGACGATTAAGATTGGCAGAAAACGCGTGGTCACGCTCGGATAGAATAACAGGGGTTATTTAGTAATATCCGTTACTGCAGGCAATCGAAATCAGAGTCAAGAAATACTTGATTTTAAGAAATGAATCCTCCACTCCATGTCTTAAATCACTTTAGAAATATCGTGTGCAAAAGGAATGAACCTGTGTACAAATTCAAGTGTGAATTGTATCTCTGGATGTAAGAGATCTTATAACCTGGTTAACCTAAGTGTCTGGCTAGGGACCTCCTTAGGCTAATGGTAACAGTACAGTTACTAGTCTGGCACAAGTGGGAGTCTGTTAGGATTATGTGCAAGATAGTAACAGGGTTTACCGTGTCCAATGTTATAAGACACTAGTGGGTCACACTGCTACACACCCAATTGGAGATCAAGTGGTTTGATGGAATAATTAATTAGTACAAATTAATTATTGAGTGAGAAATAAATAATAAATAGTTATTTATTATTTAGTTATATAAAATATCAGTTGGAATATTTTATTGGATTAATTAATAATTAATTAATTAATTAAAGGGTTAAGTTATTTAATTAATGGTTTATTAATTAAATAAAGACTTTGAGTTTGATTAAATAACCTTAATGGGCTTTTAATCAAACGGGCTTTCTTTATTGGGTACTGCCATATTTAATTTTATAAATATGGCAAACCCTGGTCAGTTTTATTCATTCAATTAATCTTAACTGAAAAGAAACCTCAGAGAAAAACCAAAAACCCTCTTCTCTCTCCCTCTCCATCGATTTCAACAAGAACCCGGTGGTGGTCTAGCAACTGATCTCACGGTGGTGCAGTAGTGGTGTATTCCCCGCCAGCAGTCCAGTTTCGTTCGCGTAAACCAAACAACGAGGTAATTTTTCGTAACCCTCTTTTGTATCTGTATGTGTTTAGGATTGGATCCTCGATTGGGAATCAGGCTTTTTATTCCGCTGTGCATGTTTCGTTGCCTATGATTCCCAACAAGTATTAATAAGAGTATAATTGAAAAAAGCTACAAAAAACTTCCAAAAAACTACTCAAAATAACATTTCAAAAAACTAGCTTATAAGCTAGTCCATTTAACTTATTTTTGTCAAACATAACCTTAAACCGTTTTTCAAGAAATATAAAAAACATAAGATAAGTTAAGAAAAATTTCAAATATTGAGATTTCTTAAAAAGTGATCAGATTAAGGATCTTCAAGATATTCTTTTTGAAAGAAGAACATAACCCAAATAGATCTTCTAAATGTAAAAAGCAAAATTAAAAGAGTAAAGTTCAATTTTCGTTTTTGAATTATGTGGGTTTTAACATTTTTCGTCCCTAAACTAACGAAAGGCGCATATCGTCCTTGAAGTATGCACTTTCGTTTTGATTTTGGTCCCTCTCACTAACACCGTTAAATTTTAATGACGGGTAATATGGTCATTTTACCCATTTTGTTAATTTTTTGTGTCTATAAACTCCATAAAATTATAAGGACCTTTTATGTAATTGTATTTTTTGTTCTTATCCTCTCTCTCTCTCTCTCTCTCTCTCTCTCTCTCTCTCTCTCTCTCTCTCTCTCTCTCTCTCTCTCTCTCTCTCTCTCTCTCTCTCTCTCTCTCTCTCCTTCCAATCTTTTCCCCCATTTTCATTTTCTTCTCCATCTCCTTCTTCTTCTATCTTCAACCAGAGACCTCAAAGACCTGTCCCACCCCATAGATCGACCTCAAACCTTTGGCGACGACCGGATTGATTTCTTCGATCTTCAATTCTAGGTGGGCGGAAACCGTATTTCTTTGATACCAAATGATTTTTAAAATCCCAAATTCATATGAAACCTTCGGCCTTGATTCAGACTCTCGATCAGCCCTTACTTATCAGAAATCCAGCCGCTGCTTTTTGTTTTTTTCCGGCCATTGCTCACTCTTTTTTCCAGCTTTGAGTTTTGTTTCAAAACTGCCGGCCGTGTGGAAGTATCAACTTCCGGCCGTTAGTTCCGGCCATATGGCTTCACCTATTCTGGCCTTCGGCCCTCTTATAGTCCGCCTATGAGATCTACCCGTGTTCGTACAACCTCCGACCATTGACGACCTAGCGTGGTGGTTTGGCTCCGATGAGAAGGGAAATGGGTGTTACGGTGGTTCAGTCGGGTAGCGGTGATGGTGGTTACGGTGGTTCGGGATGACAATGACGACCGAGAAGTGTTGGTGGGTTAAGGAACAACAGTTGGGAAAAGTGGTGGGGATGGGCTGAGTAGCAATCGCCGAAAAAATGAGACCGGAGTTGGTGGTTACGCGTTGTTCAATGGGGTGGCGGTGACGGTGGTTCGGGGGTGGTGGTGATGGAACAACCGGCAAGGGAAAGGGGGAAAAGATGGAGAGAGAGTTATTATTTAATATAATGTAATTACATAAAAGGTCCCTGTAGTTTTATGGACTTTCTAGAAACAAAAAAATTAACAAAAATGGTAAAATGACCATACTACCCCTCGTTTATTTGGGTTTAACAGAAAACTTAACAGATGTTAGTGATAGAGACCAAAATCAAAACGAAAGTGCATACTTCAAGGACGATATGCGCATTTCGTTAGTTCAGGGACGAAAATTGAACTTTACTCAAAATTAAAATCAACTATCTTATTAAAATATTTTTTTTATATTAATAATTATTTATATCATTTTAGAAACAACTAATATTGGGTTTTTGTTGATGAAAGAATTGGTTCTATACCATGAAACTATTTTGGAAATTCTCTAAATTTATATAATATTACACACTCTCAAATCTTATTCATTTTAAAGAAAGTTTTGGAATATATGTTGAAACAAAAGTTTTCATTTTTTTTTCTATCTTAAGAAAATATGTTGAAAATGCTTTAAGTAAAAGAAATTGTTTTTTATTATATTGATTGTATTAAGAGTTATTTAAAAAAAAACGAGATATTAAAGAATAAAAACAATTTAATTCTTTTTGAACAACATTTAATATACTTAATATTGTAATGTTTAAAAATAGAGAAACTATTAAAGTTAATTATTATTTTTGTTTAAAGATTTTGATATTTGATTTTTAATTTTAGATAAATTTGGAAGAAATATGTTGAAGATATTGTTAAAATGTCAATTCCATTAAAGATTTCAATTTCTACAAAAACATTCCGCGAATCAAACACCACCTTATAGTATTCACATATAAATTGTTTGATAAAATTAAAATGTCACACCATTTTATTAATTTCACATCAACCCCTTCTCTTCTATAGCTGCTGCCCTTATCGGGGCAAGGGTGGCATCATGTTTACATCTCATAACTATTGGGCTTCTCTTATGTTTTCTCGCTTTTTAGTCATGGTTTGGCTACTGTTTTTAGTCTTTTGTGGCAGGATGGGCTTGGTGGTTTATGTTTGTTGTGTTTGTGGTTTTGGTTCCTTTTGTACTTGATGGTGATTCTTTAATAAATCTTCCCGCTTTTAAAAAAATAAAAAACAATTTCACATAAATTCTATATACCTATTTTATTTTGTAAAATATACCCTACATTTCTAAAATTATAAAACATATAAAATCTCCCTTATTTTCTCTTTTAGTTATAAGTTCAATAAAATAATCATTAGGATTAGAGTTATAACTTAATAAAATATTTGAAAAACAACATTATAAATGACACTCAATCACCATCATCGACATCTAGGTGTGAAAGAAAGAGACCATTTTGTTAAGGGGATATTCCACCAAAATGCTCGGCGGGAAGCATCTCGTAGTCGTAGGTACCATAATTGAAACACAAGTTTATTTTATTTTAAATTATGTAATTGAATTTTTTATAAATTTATGATTTGATTATTGATTAGATTACATATATCAAATCCGTAGGGGATTTAGTTTTTAAGGACGTAGATGAAATTCTCCTTTAATTAAAAACCAAATCTTAGGTGGTGAATCAAAAAACATAGAAGAACACATGTATCCCTAGATATCTATTCTATCATGAATAATAAAAAAATGTGAATGTTTATGATAAGTAATACAATATTTGTGATCCATAATTAATATTACATCATATAAAATAAATAATATATATCATTATGAATGAGACATTATTAATTTATGATAAATAACCCATGACAACATAAAAGTGTAGTCTCGTTGGTAATCGGCCTTTGAAGTGACTGTGTTTGCAGCAAGGGTTCTAGGTTGGTTGGCTTTGTTGAGCAATGTCCCACATTGGACACAAAGTGAACTTGCAACGTGCTTATAAGGGTTATGGGCTACTCCACTCATAGCCAATTGGTTTTGAGTTGGAACCCCACAAACTTACATGGTATTAGAGCCAAAGTCTAGCACTTTAGGGACTGACACGCCGGCACTCTCTTTTCCGTTCTTGGCCCTCTCGTGGCCCTTCTTTGCCTTCCATCTAGCCTCGTTGGAGGGGGCGTGTTAAAGTCCCACATCGGCTAGACTTGGACCAAATCTTCACTATATATGTTGGAACCCCCCTTCTCTCCTCAAGGGCTCTTTTGGAGATTAATTATGGGGTTCCACATATTCTCACATGGTATCAGAGCAAGATTCACTCAAAAACCGCACGGACTCCACGTAACCCAAAGTATCCACGTGTTAGGCTAAAAGAACGCCACACGTGAGGGGGCGTGTTGAGCAATGTCCCACATTGAATACAAAGTGAACTTGTAACGTACTTATAAGGGTTATGGGCTACTCCACTCATAGCCAATTGGTTTTGAGTTGGAACCCCACAAACTCACATGGTATCAGAGCCAAAGTCTACCACTCTAGGAACTGACACGCCGGCACTCTCTTGTCCGTTCTTGGCCCTCTCGTGGCCCTTCTTTGCCCTCCATCTAACCTCGTTGGAGGGGGTGTGTTAAAGTCCCACGTCGGCTAGACTTGGACCAAATCTTCACTATATATGTTGGAACCCCCTTCTCTGCTCAAGGGCTCTTTTGGAGATTAATCCTGGGGTTCCAAATATTCTCACAGACTTATCTCTTGTAAGTTGTCCGTTGCCCCATTTCCCACTTGTTCTAGAGTCGTTTATTTTAGTCATTTTGGTTCGAGTTGTAAAAGTTGTTGCATGTTTTTTTTGCCTTTGAAGTGCATGTTTTTTTTGGTCATCTTGGTTTGATTTGGTAATAAGATCATCTTTTTGCCGATTCAAAAATCAGGGCCGGATCTGTAGTGTAGCCCGGGGTAGCCCAGGCAACCCCTCAAAATTTTCTGAGTAGTGTTAAAAAATTTCAAATTTTTTTTCTTTAGTGTAGGTGCTACCTAGGGGTGTAAACGAGCCGAGCCGAGTCGAGTATTGGGTTAATCGAGCCGAGCTCAAAAAATAATGCTGGGGCTCGAGCTCGGCTCGAGCTCGATTAACTTTTACAGTTTGGGCTCAAGCTCGATTAACTTTTACAGTTTGGGCTCGAGCTCGAGCTCGAATATTTTTTGAGTTATCGGGCTCGAGCTCGAAGCTCGTTTATGGGTTCGAACTCGCGATCGATTAACTCGTTTATCTACTTGAGCTCGATAAATTTTATATATTAATACTATTATTAATAAATATATATGAACATGTTGGCTCGAAAAAAGGTATGCTCGAATGGCTCGGATCGACTCGACTCGGCTCGAAAAAATTAATCGAGTTTTCGAACGAGTCGAGTCGAACATTGGTATTATAAAGCTCGACTCGTTAATTTAAATGAACACAATTATGTGTTCGAGATCGACTCGAGCTCGAGTATTATTAAGCTCGAGCTCGAGATAAACGAGCTCGAGCTCGAGTAGCTCGTTAAAAGCTCGACTCGGTTACACCCCTACTGCTACCCCTAACAAAAATTTGTGCAACTCATACTCTTGTGTTACAGAAAAAAATCAACTTTACATGGGTATGTATCAAACTTGTCACGTTTTATCATTGTATGTACTCAACTTATAAACTTATCATTGTATGTATCGAACTTGCTAGACTTGCCATTGTATGTATCCAACTTTATGAAAATCTATCATTGAATGTATTCTACTTGTCACGAAAGTGTATCGAACTTGAGGTTTTGATAAAGTTCGATACATACAATGGTAAGTTTATAAGTTGAGTACATACAATGATAAAACGTGACAAGTTCGATACATACCCATGTAATTAACCCTTATCATTATTACGAAACTGTTTCAAGTTTTTTTTAAAATCCTATGAAACGTTGTTATTTTTACAAAAAAGGACATCAAAAAATGAATTATAAACCTTTGCATCGTATTAAATAGAGTAAATTACGGATTTGGTCCTCGTGGTTTGGTGGTTTTTACGGATTTGGTCCCTAAACTTTAATAATTACGGATTTGGTCCTTGTGGTTTGCAAATTCTATTGGATTTTGTCCTTGGTGGTGCAGGTAGGCAGGGACCAAATCCAATAAAATTTGCAAACCACAAGGACCAGATCCGATAGAATTTGCTAACCACGACCAGGTCTGTAAAAATCACCAAACTATGAAGACCAAATCCGTAATTTACTCTATTAAACAACTCCACATAGTTTTTGTTGATTTAAGATAGTTTTTTGTTTTCTAAATAAACTTGACTGTAACAACCCAAAACTTGAAGCCCAATAAATTAGAACCCATTTTCAGGGCCCAACATGTAATGAAAGCCCAAAATGAACCTAGGGCTTCAAGACCCAAAATGTTAGGGGATTAGTGTTATGCATTTTGATTTGGAGATTTCAAAGGATTAACTTGGAAATCTTGGAAGAAGAACTCATTGAGAATCATTAGCACCAAGGAGGATTTCTTCAAAGGTAAACATCTTCTTCATGATCTTCTAGCCTATGTTTGTTTTAGCTACCATCACCTCTATTATTGGAAGTAAGGGTTTCTTATGGTATTGGTAATCAATCTTGAGAATTGAACCATCTAGAGGTGGGGTTTAATTATCTCGTGTGTGCCATAACAAGAGTTTAAACACTTCTCAAACATGCAAAAACATGGGTATGCGTATAAATGAAATAAATCAACATCCATAATGGAGCACTTTTAGTCATAAATTACCTCATAAATTACCACATAACCGGTCTTGATCCAAGCCCACAATTTGTAACCGGTATATAGACCAACCAAAAACGTTGACAATCCAACAATATTGATATCTCCCTAATATGAATATTGTAATGCGCATGATACTGGAAACGCAATCCTCGATATATTTACGTGAATGAATTTAACCAATTCTCAACATATTACATCCATTCATTCATTGTACCATTTCCACAAAGAAAGAAATCCAAGGATAACACACCACTGATCTAACATATAACACTCCTAAAAGCTAAAAAATGGAGTGATATTTACATTGAAACAGTAGCAGCAGAAGAGGCAGTACCTTGGGTAGAGATGACGAATTCGACAGAAACGAGGTGGCTGAAGACTTAGGTGGGGCCCTTCCAGCAACAGCAGGGGAAATGGCACGCGTGCTAGGGGCCCTTTGTTGCTCCGTTGTTGGAAGTGAAATCGGGGAGCTGGCGTTACTTCCTTTCGTTTTCTCACCCTTCACTGCTTCACCTAATTAAGCACACACCATCAAACTTCAACCACTTACCGGAAAATGAATATTCATATTAACTTTTTTCCAACTAACAATTATGGTAAATAAAAACTTTCGCTGGAAAACTGACTTATCAAATGATATACCGTACTGCAAGTTTTTTTTGGGTATATTTCTTTTCTGGTGACGCACCTTCTAGTGGTTTTAATGATGTTTAAAGTAAATCAAAATACGAAGATGATGTTTTCAATTATGTCCATAGTTGTCGGTAGCGAATAGCAATAAATAGCGATAGCTTACTGCTATGCTACGTAGCAAATAGCGATAAATAACGAGTTAACGACCACTATTTAATATTTAGCGATCATCTTCTAAAAGAAAATTTATATATTAATATATTACCTTAAAAATGTTAAACTATTATATATATTAGAGAACAAAATATAATAGGTAAAACCCTAGTATTTATCAAAGTAAAAAAATTAAAAAATAATTACGAAAATGCCATCTCTATCGCGATGTACCAAATAGCAGTACATGGTATCTTGCGCTATTTATCGCTATTGACAACAGTGTTTATGTCATGCCCTTAGTCTAAAGTGGTTGATGTGATGTACTTACATTTTGAACGTGACCATCCAAGCGTAAGATTTTCCCTATCAAAAACCAATCGATATCCTTTCATGAAGTTCTCTGCAGAAACAAAATTGAGCCAAGAGATTGTTATCGACTTTGTGCAAGAGAAAAGATGATCATATTGTTATTGGGTAGAATGTGAATTAAGAAGCATTTTGAACATTCTTAAAAGGAGGCAGCATGAATTTTAGTATGTTCTAACCTTCCAGTCCTCATAAAGTGATAGGCGTGGATGTCACATGAATATAGGAAAAACATATAAGCAATGGACAAAAAAAAGAACACTGAGCATGCTTACGTCCAATGATTCCCATTTCGCCAGGTGATGATTGTATAGCTAAACAAAAGCCAACAGTTACTCCCTGCAATAGAAGACCCAAAAATATATTATAAATCTTACTTAAGAACAACAAACTCAAGTGCTGCTTTCATCGGCCAAAAAAGTGTTGCTATTGCTATATACAAGAATAGAGATGTTTCAAGTACTTACAATGGGGCTTCTATTAATAGGAAAAACAAATTAAGTGCTTATATACTTTGTGCATAGCAACCTCTCACCAGCTTAGACACTAAGGAGCTGCTTGCTTTTTAAAAGTTACCTCTTAAAACCTCTTAAGTCTGAAAATTAAGATGCTTGTAGACTTAAGATCGTTGATTTTATTTTTAAGAAAAGGTCTGAAAACCTCTTACCGTCCTCTGAAATTTTAAGGGGTGCACCATCCACCTTTTATTTTTTAGATGTGAAATCAGATTGACTCTTAAAAACAAACGTCGCCTAAAAAGTAAAAACGATATGATAAAATCATGATGAATGTAAGCATATTGAATGACAGATGGTTTTCACTACTTATTAGTGACTTGAGCAAGTGCAAACACATGAGACATCTTATTGCATAAAGGAGAGACCAATTTGTAAAAATGGTCGCAAGTTGCCATTAGGTTTGTAAATGATTCGAGCTACTCGAGCTTTATAAGTTTCGAGCTCGTCATACAAAAAAAGCTCACTTAAATTAGTAAAGCTCTGTAACACTAATATGTCTATTTATATTTGTTTAGCATCTCTTGACGAACAAACATGAACAAGCTTATTTTCTTAATGAACAAATACAAACAAATAAATTGTCCGTGTTTGCTTGTTCTGTGAAGTTAAACAAAGGAACATGAATAAAGCCTCCTTTCGTGTTCATTTGGTTCATTACAGCCCCACACATTTTCATTCCTGGGTCTTAACCATGATAGGGGAAAAGGCCTGGTGAGAAAACACTAGTAATTACTTGGAAATAATGTGAGATCGCGTAAGAGCTCCCTTTCCTTAAGTATGACCCTATCTACATGGGTATCATGAAATTTACTTAAAGATAATCTCGATCACAGTTTCGATTTAGGCAAAAATCATAACCTATAAACGTAGAGAAATCTTAACGGTTCGAACATTAAAACCGAGAATGAATGCCCCCCATTAAAGAGAAATAACTGCTGAAAATTATGGGCAATTATCGTGCGGTTGTTAAATAAACAGAGAGATTGGTTATGAATTGGTTGAAACACCCATTGATCAATGTCAATGGGTAACATGGCAATGACATCATGAGATCTAAAATATAAGCAATTATACGTATGAAACATCCCAAACATGTCGCTGTGATACGTTAAATCTGTCTTAGGGGGCATGACTAATTCATGCTTAACTGATGGATTTTCATTTTGTGGAGTTTAGTACTTTTTTTTGCAGGCACATCAAAGAGCATGATCAACAAAGAAAAATAGGTATATTATTTCTATAGGTAGCCCAAATTACTCTATATGCCCAAAAAAATATCCTAGTTTCAAAAAATACAAAATCCTGATATAAAAAAAGAAACAAAATAATGGTTGTAAAGATAGCAAATTTGTTTTTTAGAAAAAAAACATAATACCAATAAAGGAAGCAATTTACTCCCATTTCAGGAAATCATACATTTAACATTAAAACAATAAAACATAATAACGTTTTGAGATACCAACCTTACTGTCATTCAAAAGAAAAAGTGGATCACGAATCACAAAGCTGTTGTTCACTGCAAACTTCATAGTCACTGATGGAAATTCTGGCAACTGCTGAGAACTGTTTTGGACCAAAATCACAATGAATACACAAAAGAAAATATTGAAAATGCAAAAAGTGACTCAAAAACTATTCTTTTTCTCGTGCAAATACCTGGACTCGTAACAATGTTGAAAGGGTAAGTCTTTTAAATTATATTTTGTGGCATTTGCTTGTCTGTCAAACTATGAGAACAGAAAAAAGAAGATAGTCATGAACTAGAACTTTACAATTGAACTCCAGAATCCAATTGCTGGAGGCTTACCTCTTCAACAACCACTTTATATACTTCATCTGGAAGGAGCGTAAAAGTTGTTCCACTATCAAATTGAGCTCTGAAGGTTGTGCCATCTAGACAAGTAGTCCCGATACAGAAGTTCTCGACTCCAATTATGTAAGCAATGCTGCATGACCATCCACACCATTAAATAATTGGGTAGAGAGACTACCATACCAAGTTTATAGCATTATATAAGTTTGGCATCCAAAAGACGAAAGATAATAAGTGCCTTAAAACCATGTAGATGATCCATACTGTTTTCCATCTATCGGCAAAAAGGGAGTAGTTCTTTGGGCAGCTAGTCCTTGATCACCAAAATATATTTCCCCAGTACCTGCCTCACCAAAACACAAAGAGAAAGCATTTCTTGTGACCCCTGATTTCGCAAGGAAGCTTGGAACTGAGACCGCACCAAGCCCAAGGCCCAAAACACCATCAGGAGCAATACCATCCAAGTAACCACCACTCTGCTCTCTACCACATCTGCATTTAGCAACTACCATAAGCAAGTCTCATTGTAGCACAAATACAGGAAAAACCCATCTTGAGACTATAATCGATTAAGATATCTATATCTCATGGGGGACTTGAAGATCAAACAAAGAACATACCCTATAATGATTGGAGCCCTTACATAGGTGTTAGATGCATTAACACCATCTGATGCAAGGTGCAATATGTCTTCGACCAGTGATCCAGAACTGGACGTATCTGTTGTGGCGTATTTAACAGTGTAAGGGCAAGACTGCTTAGAGCTTTTGCAAGTTGGACCTGATTCACACAACTGATGGCTGCAGGTGATGCTTTTGCTCGTGCTTGAGAGAGATGGATTGTATTCATTCAGATCATTATCCTGCATAATAGATGCCCCAAATACCAGGGAGCACCTGCAAATCAATCAATTTGAATAAGCGCTAAAACTGTAGCCAGGTTTTGTTGTAGACCTCTTTGACAACTAATATGGAATTATTGCACCCCCTTAAGGTGGAAGTCTATTAGCTGTGCGGAGGGAAAAGGTAGACACAGACGGCCTTGCGTAAATTGTATGTTACATGAGCATGCGAACACATACATGTGGTCGAGCCGTCGAGCAACTGTGTTCTATCATTACCAACTAGGATATTTGCAAACACGGATGAGAAACTCATGCTATCTTAATGCATGTATGGTTTTTCATTCCCATGATTATATTTATTTTTATGGAAGAAATGATTCTTGGACAGTTCATTCTCGGAAAGGAATAAATCATGATAAATGGGAAAGAATATACATGGGAAAATAACGAAACAGCCAGAGACAAAAATATAAATATAGCTCTACAATGATCATCCACGTCTTATCACTTGTAAGTTATAAGGGTTTCTTCAAATTTATAGATAATAAACGTCACAATGCATATGCTATCAAATACTCTTGTAAATCGTAATTGGTGCAAATAACTTCAAAAATAATGTGACATTCCCTTTAAAACTTAACAGTAAGAAATTTCGATGTTTGCATGTTGAAGGGGATAAACACAGCCGAGAAGCGTAGGTCAATTCTGAAAAGGCTTAAGCCTAGGTACTACTTTAACCACTTACCTTATGAAGATAAATAAAGATTTCCAATAAATTAAAATTATAAAGATAATTCCCATACATAACAATTAACATATAATCAGGGTAGTAACAAAAGAAGCACCAGGTAAATGAAATACAGCCATACAGGTATTATGCAAAAAGTAAGGTATCATGTTTAAGAAGTATACTGACTAACATAGTATCTTACTGAAAGTGGAGCACACTGCACACAATCACATGGAAGCCAGAGAAGATCACTTCCAGTATCAAGTGCAACAAGGAAAGAAACACTTGGCACCCCTATAGCAATCCAAGTATAATGTAACCTGTGACAGATACCAGCTTAGTGAAAATAAGAAAAAACTGGCAGGAATGACAGTCATAACTCATAAGGAGAACTAACACAAGAGCACCATTGAAAAATCTTGGTGTGTTAAATGAAACAAGCTCTCTACAGCATACCCCCCTTGTGGGAGGGATCTAAATCATCAACTATTAATAAGATGGAATAAGATCACACATATACACAATGTAATCAATTTCAGTAAAATGTATAATCAGGCAACATGGATTCTCTTGACTATTGAGTATTGACTTGATAACATCCTTTCTAAAAGACTGTTAGATGGAATTATCATCTTTTACATCGTTGATTCTGACCCATATCATAACAAAATTATTGATTCCGGCAACCACAAACCGGTTGCCAATACCATAATGTGGCTATGGGAATGCATGGGCTCAAACTCAAGACCATTTGATATTGTACACACCTGCTCCCACTCATTGCCTGCCAACTAAGCTACAGGCCATAGGCCTTATTTGTAGTATGTATTATATATTGACCTAATTTTAATGTGCTTGAAATTGAAGCAAACCCTACATCATTTGGTTTTTATTCTACTACTTCCAAAACTCAAAGCAAACTTTGATCAAACAAATAGGAAATTGTTAGCTAAACAAAAAAGATTAAGAATTAACCATCCAAGTTCATTTCCACCAGACATAGTGACACTTCCCGCAGATGGAAACAATCGTTGATGCTGAGAAGAAGAAGAAGAAGACATAAATTTCATCTTCTGCCTTTCGACATCTCTCCTGACAAGCCGACGATAGTAGCCCAAGCTCCCTTCCTCAGGCCAATCCACCACCTGGCCCTCCTTGGAAACCCTAAGAGCTCTCATTTCATCAGAAAAGCGATGAATCAGTCTGGAAGAGTAGGTCGTCACATGTGATTCGCCACATTCTCCTAACAGAACAACCACCACCACCACCGCCATGGATACAGCAACGAAAACAGGTGAAGCCATGGCAACTTCAACTGCAAATAAGGAAATCAAAGCAGCGAATGGAAGTGATAGTAAGATCTAGTAGAGGTAGAGGTGTTGTTGGAAATGGAAAAGGAAAAGGTAAAAGCAGAAAACCTACCTAAGCTTTCTTCTATGGAGATGGAGTTTTTTCAGTGTCACAGAAACAGAAAATAATTATCTTCATAACCAATACACAAAATTATACTTATAGTCCCTGTGGTTTGTTGAAAATTGTTGCTTTTGTCCTTATTCTTTTAAGATATACTTTTTTCGCCCTATAATTTAATTGATGTTCAACTTACCGTTCAGATGGAAAAAAAAATGCTATCACAAACCATATGAAAGAAAACCGAAAAAGTTGCAACTTTTAACGAATCATAACGATAAAAAATGCAATTAATTATCAAAATGGACAAAAATAAGAAAGGGGAGTATCTCGACTCGTTCCTTACATTTCATGGAATTTGAATTAGACGTAAAATTGGGCCTTCGATAACTACCAGATTATTTTCAATATATATTGTTTATATTAACTAGTTATTAAGAGCTCAGGCTTCATGCCGAGTTATAAAGTGTGATAGATTTTATCATAAGTAGTTTAATGAAATTACTTGATTATTTTTTTATTAAAGTTATAATAGTTTATAATTAACCAATAAAAAAAATGTCGTAATAAAATAAATAAAGTAAAACTAACAAATGTGAATTATGTAATTTGAGAATTAAAAGACAGTTTTATGTAATTTAATCAAACATTTTTTGGATTAGTTAACCAATTTAATTTAACAAAGTTGTATGGACGGATAAAATGGAATAAAAAAACACACAGATGGAAAAAACAGTTTTTAAAGACCAATGACTAGAACCGCTCTAAATATCAAACTATAGGGACCAAAGTCGTACTTTGCTTCATATGTTTACTATTCACTTCTTGGTATGTTTAGTATTACCTAAAGCTTTGAAAAAAAATATAATGTACCTATTAATAGTTTAATGAAATTATTTGATTATTCTTTTATTAAACTTATAATAGTTTATAATTAACCAATAAAACAAAATGTCGTAATAAAATAAATAAATAAAGTAAAGTAACAAAATATGAATTATGTAATCTGAGAATAAAAAATATAAAGATAGTATACTATAAGGACCAAATATTTAGTTTAATCAAACATTTTTTTAGATGAGTTAACCAAGTTAATTTAACAAAGTTGGATGAAATGATGAAAATGGAATAAAAATACTCATAAGGATGAAAAATACAAACTTTAAAGATCAATGACTAAAAACATTCTAAATATCAAACTATAGGGACCAAAGTTGTATTTTATTTTATATCTTTACTATTCATCTCATTTTGGAAATTATCAAACTATAGGGACCAAAGTTGTATTTTATTTCATATATTTGCTATTCATTTCATTTTGGAAATTGATATAAGGGTATAATAAAAATAACATGAAATATAAGAAATTTCCAATAACTTTTTTTCCCCAACAATTTTGGAGGCTAAAAATAGCCCCACTTAAATATCCCCATGCACGAGAAGGCTCAAACTCGGTTAGGATGTTATGAACCCCAAGCGCTAAGTAATCCACCACAACATTGGAAGACGAAATTTCTAATAACTTATGTGAAACAGTTTTTTCCCGATGTTCCTTCTTTTAAACGACGTTAATTATAGCATCTCCAAAGGCTTCTCCAAAATGAAGAAAATTAATGGAGATTTTACAGAATTTTGGTCTCCAACAAAATTTTCAAAACTTTCTCCAAAATGGAGAAATTAGGAGAAAGAATGTAAAAATATCCAAATTTGAAAAACTCTTCAAAAAAAAAAACTCCAAAAATAATTACTATAAGAGAGAAAATGGTTTTTTATTATGTTTTACCAATAGAAATTCTTGAAATAAAATATTCAGAAGAAAGAAATAATTATTTTAGATATATGTAATATGTTAATATTATAAGTAATAATAGTACACAAGTTGATTGCATTTTTTTATAGGAATTTTAACCTTTTTTTCTCCATTCTATAATTTTCTAGAGAAGTTGTTGGAGATGCTCTAAGGGGCTGTTTACCAAATTTTCTATTAAGTTTTGTATGGATAAATATGTCTGTCTGGATAAATCTGTCTGTCCGGATAAAAATATGTTGTTGTTTACTTCTTTCATCTGAATAACGATCTGAATTACAGAAATGACCAATTTACCCCTTAATCAATTTTAACATATTTGAACCAATTTAAGTTTACACTTGAGTTTAATAAAATCAAACAAAAAAAAGCATCATTCTTAAAAAAGATAAACATCGAAATATAATAATCATATCTATGTAAACATTAAAAAACTTGTTTTACACAAATTGAATCAAAAATAAAACAAAAGGCTACTCTTCGTCAACCCAGAAGCTATCATTCTTCAAACCAAAAATAGAAAAAGCACCTACCAAAAAAACCCAAATCAAACTATTGATTCAACACATTTTTGTGTTTTGGAAGAGGGATTTCACCTTCTTGGGAGTGGTGTTGAGATCTTCTTGGGAGTTAAAGATGGCGGTGCCGGTGCCTGAAGGATCTACGCCGGAGGTGAGATGGTGGCCGGAGATTTGTATAATAACATGACGATGGCGAAGATTCTACAACTAGGGTGAGAAAACAATTAGGGTGAGAAGCTAGCAAAGGCTAGCAGGCATAGAACAAAGTTACACCTTATCGAGTCAATAATGAGGAGATTCTCCACTTTATGAAGTTCTTACTACACTCATTTCGTCAAAAATTATCTAGTTAAACACTTATCCACAACAAAATCGAAACATCTTATCACCTTAGTAGACGTTAAAGAGTTATCAAAGTCTGTTACGGAAGCACGATATTGAGTAACATGATGTTACTATTTTAGCGGGCATTCTTAGCGCAAGATCAATCAAAGTTTTTAACAACCATCAATCTTATTTAAAGTGTCATTAATATAATGGATTTCGTCATCATTTTGAACTTTTCAGGTATAAACAAAATTTTTAACAACCAAAAAGTTCATATTCAGTATAGTTTGAATCATATTCTTGTTTTTGAGATAGAAGGGTATTTAAGATTAATGCACTGAATCTTATGTAATAAGAAGTCAATAATGTACGAAAAATCAAGTAGTTTTGAAATCTTAAATATAAAAATAACTAAGGTAGTTAGGTTGTCACACATGGTTGGTAATTGTTTCAAAAGGTAAGAATTTTAATGGTTCATAATGACAAATATACTATATGTTAACACAAAAACAAATTTCATGTGGATGGAATAATTAAAAAAATATGTGGAAGATGGGTAATGAAATATATATTTAGGTTTCTAGGCAAAAAAATTATATATAGTACGAGATAAAAAGTATTAGAGAAACAATAAACAATACTATAAAATGAAAAACCAATTAACTTTTTACAAGTTTTTTATCCAATGTAATTAACTAATACATGTCTAGACCATTAATGTGAAATATTTGTTGGGGTTTTATCATATACTATTTTTTTTGTTTACAATTTTTGTAAATTACTACTATATAGTATATACTTAAGATTTTTGGGTCCCTATTTCGTTTGGGCCCTGGACGTACGCCAGATCCGCCATCCCTCAGGAATGGCCCTGGGAGTATCATTAAGAAGGGTAAGTTTTAGAGTCACCAAAATTACAAAACTATCATGTTTTTTAATCTCGAGAGGCAAATTTGGGGATAAAAACCTAGCTTTTTGTATAAAGCTTCCTCTTAGCTCACAAAATAAGTTATTTTCTATATCATTAAGCCACTAACAAAAACTCAAGTATAGTCCATTAAGCTACTAACAAACTAGTGTAAATATATGTGGCTCCAATCTTCATGTCTCTAAAAATAAGACCTTAAATCAAAATCTTGATTTTCAGAACTAAAATAAATATCAAAATCATGTAAATTCAAACCTCAATCTAACAAACTTGAATCTAGAAGATGATTGTTGATCAAGAGGAGGTTCAACGAAAACCCACAAAAACAAACTAATAATTGTTCATCTAGACAGTATGCTCACATAAAATAAAAGTTGTTTTTGTAATTTACATATGCATTATGCATAAGCAAGTACATGTTTTTTTAATAAGGTTCACCTGGGTTTGCCCAGACTACATCTTTGGTAATTTTTATCGAAAGCTAAAGCATGCTCCCCTGGGATTAACACTCAGTGGCACCTGGTTACTCATTCCCGAATTCGAACTTGGGTGGGTTTTTCCCCAACACCAAGCCTTAACCAGTAGGCTACCCCATTGGGGTTTAAGCTGTTAGTAATTATGTGCAGAAGTTGGCAAACCAGTGATTACACATCCAACGTTACTAGACACTCGAGGGTCACACCTGTGAGGACCTGTAAACCGAATAAATAAGATAGTCCTAGTTTGGAGAGATTAAGGTTTATAATAGTTAATTATAAATCAGTTGGGCATTTTCCGTACTAAATCCCAAAGTTAAAGGTTTGTTAGTAATTATATATTTATTAGATAAATAAATATATAAGTTTATTAATTATTGAATTATATATTTATTAGGTAAATAAATATATAATAGGATAATAATTAATAATACAAATAATTATCTAGTTATTTTTCTTTAAGGAAAAGAAAAGAATATTTGCCAAAGATAATTATGAAACTAATTATGGAAACTGAGTTGTATGGAAATTCCTCCATATAAAATAAGCCTATGGCTTATCAATTTTCATAATTCATTCCACCAAGAAAAACAAACCAGAAAATTCTCTCCTCCCTCCTCCTTTGAAACCGGCGCCGATCCAAGAGCAAAACCAGTTCGGTTTTTGGTTCTTTGATTAATCCTTAGCTGTTTTTCATCGTATCGGGGACTCATTCCTGCTAGAGGGATCTTCGTTTGGTCGATCACGGGTGGATCTAACTCGAGCATTCCAGGTAACACTCTAACAAATCTATTACTATTATAATTGAAACGAAAAGATCTGTGGATATTTGGGTTTTATATCCAAATCGCTTCCGCACGTATCAAACCAGTTAGGTTTGATTCGATAAACTTATTGATCAGTTTGATCACAAAGTTTTGTCGTGTATCTCATCCAGTTAGGATTGAAATCCAAAGTTTTCTTCGTGTCAGTTTGATACGAGGAACGCATAAAAACCCAACAGTGGTATCAGAGCCACAGGTTTATTCGTTTTATTCTTTTTAACTGTTTAAAGATCCGTTAAAAATTGTTTCTTGCGAATAAAGTTTTATTGATAATCGTTTCGTATAAAAATTCAATTTTAATCAGTTTGGGAAAAAATTTGATTTTTATCAGTTTAAAATCTTTTTCAGTTCCGTATAAAGATTTAATGATTATCTATTATAACTTTTCAGTTTTATCGTTTTATGTTTATCGTCGAAAAAGCTATCACGGAAAAACCCCACAGGGTAGTGGGAATCGGTGGCGGAACTGCGGCAGATAGCCGACCGAACCACCCACCGATCGCCGACCGAGGCTAGAGGCGGCGGTACGGCGGCAACAGCCGACCGGACCGCCAGATGGTGGCCGAACCACCACCAGGCCGTGGCCTAGATCGCACTCGGCCGTGGCCTGACTCGCCACTCGGCCGTGGCCTGAATCGCCACTCGGCCGTGGCCTGACTCGCCACTCGGCCGTGGCCTGACTCGCCACTCGGCCGTGGCCTGAATCGCCACTCGGCCGTGGCCTGACTCGCCACTCGGCCGTGGCCTGACTTGCCATCAGACCATGGCGTGATCAGCCATCAGACCTTGGCCTGATCAGAATTCAAGCCGTGGCTTGAGTCGACACTAGGCCGTGGCCTGATCAGAGTTCAAGGCATGGTCCACCAGCTTGGTTGGCCATGGTCTATACCCAAATCAAGCCATGGCCCGATCCCTTAATGCACCAAGGCGGCGCTCGGCCGAACCATCAGTTAGTGGTGGGCCGAGAGGAGTGCGACCACCAGCGGCCGCCACGACGACGATGGTCAGTGATGGCACCGGCGGTCAATCGCCACCAGGCGGTGGTGATCGACGGCGATGTGAGCGGCGATAATATCCCGGTTGATCGTAGGTAGCGGTTGGTTTCAAGCGTTTCTCAAATTTTTTTATCTTTCGGGGCCCAGACTTATCAATTTGGTAATGGGCCGAAACCATGGTATTTTGGACCAATTATGGCCCAAAAGGGTTTATTGGGTTTTAAGCTTTTTGGCCCAAAGTAGTTTTATTTAGATAATATATTTTTATATATATATGAATCAGTTACATTATATTATAAAATTATGTTTAAGGGATTTTTAGTTAATAATTATCCCGAGTAAAATTGTGTTTTATCAAACCTGTTATTTGACCCGTTTGGTCAAATAAGTCTAGTATCATGTTTTGACCAGTTGGTCAAACCACGACACAGTTTACGGTCCAATGTTTATTTTTCCGACCAGTTTGTTCGAGGACCGGGTTTTGATATAACTTTTAGATAAAAAGCAAATATTTTAGAAAATCGGTTTTTCTTTATAAATAGATTTATTGATTATAAATCTTAGTATTTTTATAATTCAAGTAAAAACCGTTTTCAGTTTAAAATATTAGTTTCGGTTTATAAACAGTTTGTTTTATAAACCAAGTTTTGCGATAAACGGAACAAGATAATTTTTAACGGATCTAGGATTTCTTTATCGCTTTATTATATTGTTTAATATATATAAATGCTTGGTTGCTTGAGTATATATATGCTTTCGTATATATCTATTATAGGGCTTGCCAACTTAGACCTTTTGGATTAAATTTGGGGAGGCCTGCGTGCCATTTACAACCCCTTTGTAATAATGACCATAGGATAGTTATTTTTCCTTTTTTTTGGGAGTTCCATCGAGAATGCCGAAGGCCAGTGGGAGCTACGCAAGAAAAACCCAAATTTTCTTTTCTGGAGTACTAACGAAGATACCGGGGAGCCAGTGGGAGCTACGCGAGGTGTTAGAAATCCTTTAGAAAAATAGGTCATTATTGGTCCTTAGGAATAAAAGTTGGCAAACCTATAATTAGTTAGCTCTAACTGCGTGGTTGTTGACATATTAACTGCGTGGTTGTGATTTTATAATTATATCAAAATGTTTTAAAATAAGAGAATTTTTAAAAACTAGATAAAATCACAAGAGCGGACAGGTTTTATAATTAAAATTACCAGTTTTATAAACCTTTTTGAAACGGTAGATTTTATTTAAAACCTCAATAATAAGACTGTTTTGTATGAAAAGGCAAGTTGATAAAACAGTTAGTTTTGGTCAACAAATATGCTATCAAGACAGGTAGTTTTGATTAGCAAGTGTGCTTATTAAAACAGTTAGTTTTTAATTAGCAAGTGCTCTTTAAAACAGTTAGTTTTAAAATAGCAAGCATGTTTAAACAGTTAGTTTAAACATCAGTTACCTTCTAAACAATCAGTTTTTCAAAATTATAGATTTTCAAAAATACTGGAACTAAAAGGTTTTTCAAAATTAATTAAAAACCCCGAAAATCATAGATCAGAGTGCAACCCATCTAGGGGCACCTCCGGCGTAAGGTACGCGGCCGTTGTAAGTGAACACACCTTGAACGACCGCGTTCAAACCGAAGCTGGAGGGGATTAACAAGACTCTGCGAATTATCTCCGGGTGGTACCGGCCAGAGTAAAGTGTCCAAGTCCCAAAATGGTGAGATCTGTTTTGGTTCTGTTAAGTTTACCGGGTGGTACCGGGCCAAAAAGCACTTAGAGGGACTGAAACATGTACGGATAATTACCGTTGTCCCGAAAAGATCTAGGAGTCGTGTCAGTTAGATATGATTGGTAAAAGTCCTTACCTACCTAGTTAGTACGTGGTCCTGGTGAGACGTGAACACACCGGTCATCAGGGCATATGTAATTAGGATCCTAGTCCAATAATTGATCATTTAAGGGTTTATTGATATTTATTGGAAATAGTCTTTCACAGTTACTAAAACCAAAGTTTTTAAAATGTGTAGATAGCAAACACTATTACCAACACTGATAAACTCCCTCTTCGCTCCATTCTCGAAAAGGACAAACTTACTAGGTATAATTTTTCGTATGGGAGCGCAGTCTGATGATTGTGCTCAGACACCAGAGAAAGTAGTATGTCCTAGAAAAGCCTCTAGGTGAAGGCCCTTCCAGCAAAAGCTACTGTCACTGTCAGGAACGCTTATAGAAAGCATTCCGATTATTTGCTGGACGTAGGCTATCTTATGCTTGCGACTATGAGCCCAGTTTTTCGTACGAGGCTCATAAACACAAATGCCTATAACATGATCCGCCAGTTGAGGGACATGTTTCAGACGCAAGCATGCACAGAGCGTTATGATGCCAGTAGAGCACTGAACGCGTGCAAGATGGCAAAAGGGGACCTCGGTTAGTGATCATGAAAATAAAGAGGCACATTAATCACCTAGAGAGGCTCAGTCGCCCAGTTTTGTTGCAGTTAGCAACAAATACGATACTCAACTCACTGTCTGAAGATTATAAGTAATTGAGTTGAGGATGGAGACCAAGACCAAAGATGTGCTTATGGTCAAGAATGGTGAAGTAAAGAAGAAGCGTGGGCATGGGAACACCAGTAAGGGAAAGGGCCAAGTTCTGGCTACCCTGAGTGCACCCAATGTTTATGATATAGGCAAAGGCAAGGGTAAAAAGGTTAAGCCTAACAGAATAATAACCGAGAATCAATACTTCAAGTGCCATGAAGTCGGTCATTGAAGGCATAACTGCCCGAAGCGTTACGAAGCAGATATAAATACCTCAGGTATTCGTGACTGCTTCAGATTATCACTTTCGCTTGTTAGTTTACAAGTGTGTTGACACCTAGAAGCAAATGTTTATTTGCAGGTGGTCATTAAAAGTGAAGTGCCCAGATTGCAAGGATCAGCATGCAAGATTACTTTTAGATATTATCAAGACAATTTTAAATTTTTAAAACAATCTTGTCTTTCCAAAATTTGAATTTTTGTTTTTTGAATTCTTATCGGTTTTAAAATTTAAAACTATTGTCTTGATATCTTTATGCATGATATTTTGAATCTGTATAAGTCAAATTAGACTTGATTCAAAATTAGATCCGAGATGTTGCCTATTACACTAACAGTATTGCTTCAATCAAAATAGTTTGAAGTAATGTATATGAAAACTGTCAAAAACACACGAAGTACTATAATTATAGGAATGTGTTTTTAAATAAAACATTTATGAGTAAAAGATCATGAAAGTATTTTATGATCAAAATTTATTACTCATATGTTTTAAGAAGAATTTAGGATATTATTTCAAATATCATTGATAATATCAGTATTTATAAAACTAGGAAAAATTCCAAGTTTCGGAATTAGGATTTAATATAATCCAGTTAAGTTTTATAAATGTTAAAATTCTCGTGTTTATTACTTGAAATAGAATTGACTAAGTAATCAAGTTTTGACTAAGTCAATAGTTAATTTTAAGTAATAGTTGGTTTTCATATAGGTTAGTGGGAGCCCAGATTATTCTCTATCTAGTGCATGATAAAGAATAAAAGATAAAATTATTGATTTAGTATATATCTCGGAATTCATGATCCAGAAAGGATGTAAATTCATAAGATATACGAATCTATCTTTTAGTCAAAAGGGTAGAACGAAAGTTTCAAAGTCTTTGAAACTAAATAAGGTCATAATTGACTTCGAGAGAAATCAATAATTAAAATGTGTTGGAATAATTATTAAAGATATTAATTATCTTTCTAAAAGTGTCATAAACACTAGAATAAATTTCCTGAAATTTGCCAGCTTGGTAAATGGAAATTTTATCTGATTTCAGGTAGAAATCATTCATCTACACAGCAACTAAGGGAAGTTGCAGTTTAAACTTTACATATTCAGGAAAACTAGGAGTTATTCCAGTGTCTCCAAGTTCATGGAATATGGTAAAGAAAAGTCTAATCTTTGTTTAAAAGTGTTTGCAAAACAAAGATTAGTAGAATCAAGTAGATTGTATCAGATGATACAAAACTTGTATTATTTTGGTTGTTACTTTGATTAATACGGTAAACATTAATCAAAGGGTTTAAACTGAAGTTAGGTGATACTTCATTTAAATCAGTATTTTAGTAAAACATTGAATAGACACCGTAAAAGTAATTAAGAAATGCTATTAATTTTGTTATTATTACAGAGTGTAATATGGACTATACAAAATTATTTTCTTTATCACTTTTATATTTTGCATGTTTTATGATCCAGGAATGAGACTAGTTTCCAGTCTTTCATTCGAAATTTGTCCGTGACAACTTATCGTGGTGGGAACCCGTTAGGGCGTTAAAGTCATTGTGAGCCTCTGGGTAGTTATGATCAGTGGTTGAATAACAGCTACAAGCGTTGTAGACCAGGAGTTGCACAGATATTTGATAGAGTAGCGAATATCGGACGTGATCCGCGGTTGAGACTACTTCTTGGATTTTGTCATAAGTAGAATCTCACAGTGGTTGTCCCTATCACCTGAGGTATCCGGTTTGATATCATGAGGACTGCTGGATACTTAGTGCGTTCAACCGCTACGTCGTAACAGGGTGGCTATAAAGGGCGTGACTAGATTCAGCGGAAGCCGTGGTGTTAAATGCAGATATGCAAGATGGGATTTGCACCCATTCTCCGAAGAGAGATATTTCTGGGCCCCTTGACTGACTGAATATACTGATGAAGTGCATGGCCATGCCCAAACGAACTGATTAGTTCTTTGTCGTTTACCTATCAGTAGAGGTCGGATAGTCGAGAAACAGAATCATGAGTATTTAGAGTTGACTTAATCCATGCTCATACTCATAGATGAAATATCGTGTTGCAAAGGGAAAAGCCAAGATATACCCAATTTATGAACAGTTGTTTCATTAATGTCATTTTCATATGGAAATTTTAATCACCTATCTGGGTATAAGAGTTCTTGTAACCTGGTTAGCCTAAGCGCCTGTCTAGGGGCCTCCTTAGGTCCGTGTGATCAAGACGGTATTGCCAACTTGCACAAGTGGGAGTCTGTTAGTAATTATGTGCAGAAGTTGGCAAACCAGTGATTACACATCCAACGTTACTAGACACTCGAGGGTCACACCTGTGAGGACCTGTAAACCGAATAAATAAGATAGTCCCAGTTTGGAGAGATTAAGGTTTATAATAGTTAATTATAAATCAGTTGGGCATTTTCCGTACTAAATCTCAAAGTTAAAGGTTTGTTAGTAATTATATATTTATTAGATAAATAAATATATATAAGTTTATTAATTATTGAATTATATATTTATTAGGTAAATAAATATATAATAGGATAATAGTTAATAATACAAATAATTATCTAGTTATTTTTCTTTAAGGAAAAGAAAAGAATATTTGCCAAAGATAATTATGAAACTAATTATGGAAACTGAGTTGTATGGAAATTCCTCCATATAAAATAAGCCTATGGCTTATCAGTTTTCATAATTCATTCCACCAAGAAAAACAAACCAGAAAATTCTCTCCTCCCTCCTCCTTTGAAACCGGCGCCGATCCAAGAGCAAAACCAGTTCGGTTTTTGGTTCTTTGATTAATCCTTAGCTGTTTTTCATCGTATCGGGGACTCATTCCTGCTAGAGGGATCTTCGTTTGGTCGATCACGGGTGGATCTAACTCGAGCATTCCAGGTAACACTCTAACAAATCTATTACTATTATAATTGAAACGAAAAGATCTGTGGATATTTGGGTTTTGTATCCAAATCGCTTCCGCACGTATCAAACCAGTTAGGTTTGATTTGATAAACTTATTGATCAGTTTGATCACAAAGTTTTGTCGTGTATCTCATCCAGTTAGGATTGAAATCCACAGTTTTCTTCGTGTCAGTTTGATACGAGGAACGCATAAAAACCCAACATAAGCATGTACATGTTACAACTTACTTGTATGTAAATGTACATATGGTCCAAATGAATGGGTCTACATGTGATGAGCGTTCATCTTGACCATATGTACATTTGCATACAAGTAATTACAGTTGTTTTTTTATGCACATGTGCATTATGCAACATGCACGTGTACATGTTATAAATTACTTTGTATATAGATGTACATACAGTCCAAGGCTTAAAAGGGATTGATCCGGTGCATCACATACTAATGTTTATTCATTTCTCATCCAACGATTGGCAACCACTTCTTACTGGAACCCAACCCCCTTTTTAGATACCTAATAATAGTAACACAAATATTATTCTAGTTATTGTTTTTTAACGATAGTGGATATATTATTAAAATTAATTAGAAACGTATTGAGATATAAAATTTATAACACAAAACATGTTCCTAAAGGCCGTAACATCTTTAGGAAAGGGGTTGTTGATGGAATCTAGTCTACATAGGTTCGATCCCAAAGAAAGTCAATTGAGGGCATAAAAATACCCCAGTCCTTAGGGCATGAGGAGTATCCTAATCATTGGGGTTGGTCCAGTCATAAACTGGGTTGCCTCCCAGCCTAGTTGAAAAAAAATCACACAAGCCGAAAAATACTCAATTACAGCATGTCAAAATATAAGTAAAACAAATAACTAATATAACATATCAACTAATTCAAGTAAGATAATTAAAAAAACATATAATATATTAATTAAAAGAATTTGTTGATTCCTGCCTTGTATTGTATAGAAGTATGAAAAATGACATCAAGTGTTTTGCATGAAACATCGACAGAGATTTTCCAGAGGTAGTCAACAGTTACAAGTCTTCAGCCACAGAGCCTCTAGAAGCAGTGACAGAGGCTCTGCGATATCAGCCTCTGTGAAAGACGACTTCAGACCTTCTTCATTGATCATCTCAGTCACATGCCTGGCACGTGCAGTTGGTTACTCACCGACCTTCTTTCAAGGGCTGAGATTGGTGATCCACGTGTAAAGTGGTCATATAGTCGGTTAGGAACTAGTATAAATATGTAGTTCCTTCTCTGTATCTGTAATCGATCTTCTAAGAATTTTCATTGTTCCATTGAATTATTGTCAAGTTTGTATTCATCATTTCAATTATGAACCAAACATCTTTGGGAGTAATATTCTTGTCAATCTATATGAGTTCTTAGTTAATTTTGTTGATCAGCGCTTTAAAGTTTATTCCGCTGCATTTTATTTGTTATCTAGAGCTAGATTAAATTGTTTTTAATACCAGTATTTGGAATTCATCGATCCAACAATTGGTATCAGAGCAGGATTTGAATCTTAATTCAAATTGTTCCTATTCCTGTTCCTGTTCCTGGTATTGATTCGCTTGATCCTATGCAGATTGTCTCATCGTTTTTGTTTCTCTTGATCTGTACTTTGTTTTTTGTTCAAAATGACAAATACTGCAAATGCCTTCATGAGTACTGGATCACAATCCAAGCCTCCCACCTTGGTCAAAGAGGAATATCCTCAATGGAAGGTGAGGATGGTGAGCTTTCTAGAAGGAATCCATCCAAGGATTTGTGAATTTTTGTATAATCTTCCATATGTTCCAATGAACCTGATTCCAAGATTCCTGCAACTGAAACTACACCAGAGATTTTAGAGCATCTAGAACCAAAGGAAGTCACGAACTGGAGTGAAGATGACAAAATCATGGTTGATCTAGGCCACAAATGCAAAAGGTTCATGATCATGGCAATTCCTCATGAAATCTTCAAGAGTGTAGATCACTACTATCTGTCAAAGGATATTTGAGCAAAATTAGAAAGACAAATTGAAGGAGGAAGGAAAACTCTGAAGAACAACAGAGCATTCTGCATAAATGAGTATCATACGTTTAAGGCTCTTGAGGGGGAATCTCTATCTGACACCTACTCTAGATTCAATACTCTAATCAGTAATTGCAAGAGGTATAGAATAGTGAGATCTCCAGAGGATAACAACTTTGTGTTTCTTGCAAGTTTAGGACCATAGTGGATACACCTCACAATGTCTATGAGGACCACTCTGGATCTAGAAGGATGGACTCTGGCTGATGTGTTTGGATCATTGAAAGGTCAGGAAAATCAAGTTATGCAGATGAAGAGAAGTTATGGAGGACCTCTAGCTCTTGTAGCAGGAGAGGGTCCAGAGAAAAAGAAAGAAGAGAAGAAAGATAAGGAAGAAAAGAAGAAAAAGAAGAAGGTTCTTGTGGCAGAGAGTGAGGAAAGCTCTAAGGATGAGGCTTGTATGAAAGACTTAGTCAAGGCTCTGGCTCTTATTACCATATAATACCGTAGAGGAGGTGATCACAGAGAGTACAGAGGAACCGAGAGAAGGAGTTTCAGAGAAGGCAGTATAAGAGAGGAAAGTGTCAAGAGGGATTATGAAGAGAGAAGAGAAGAAGAAAAGAAGATCACTTACAGAAGTGATAGTCAAAAGAAAGAGGAAGCTAAAGAGGGATGCTATAAGTGTGGAAAACTAGGCCATTTTGCAGCAGAGTGCTGGTCTAAAGCTCCTAAAACTTCCTAGAAAGGACCCAGAGATGCTGCCTACTTCAAGAGGAAAGCTGAGTATTACACTCAGAAATCTCTGGTGGCTCAGACCCAGTGACTTGGTCACTGATGAATCCTCTGAGGATGAAGCACAAAAAGGTCTTTTTGCTTGGGAAGAATCTAACACAGAAGATGAGATCTTTTGCGGAATGGCTAAAGTTGATGAAGAGGCTTCTAACCTAGTCACCTCTGAGGTATCCACTCACTCTCTTACATCATCAGATCTTTTCAAAGAAATAAGTGAAAGTTTTGACATATTTTACTCTTAAAGAAATGAACTTAAAAAAAAAAACTTTCCTTCTATGAGAAAGAAGTACCACTTCTCACAGAAGAAAAGACAAGATTTTTTCAGATGTTCACAGAAGCTCAAAACAAGTTTGTCAATCTTGAAAAATCTTCAAAAGAGAAACTAATCAAAGTTGAAAAGGACTTAGAAGATAAAGTGAATGTGTGAGTCCGTAAATCAATGAGGATATGATGAATGGATCACTACAAGCGATTACAATAGATAATAATGCTCAAACAGTGGTAATCAAGCAATATATGCACGACAGATAAAGAATACGGTAACACGATAAAGCATATAGAGAAAGTTGTCAGTTACTTGATTATTGAAAAACGTTAACTAGCGACCCGTATTTATAGAGCCGTAGTTTCACAAAACACCCCTAGAGTCTATGACTCTTTTAAAAGGTGCACAAAAGATATTGTTCAAACGCTAACTATTACAAGTTGTCAAAATACGCCCCTGACTTCTTAACAACCAAAAGTCATGGTCTAACAATCTCCCCCTTTGGGAAGAAGTCAGAAAGGCGGCGGATACTTGAGCGCAGGCTCCCACTCTAAGAGCTGTAAGTACTCGTCCCATTCCCGGATCGTTCTCGTACGAAGCTCCATTGCTGTCTCAACTCTCCTCAGCATCAGCCTCTCCTTCAGCTTGTTCTCGATCAGATCCAAGGCCTCGATCAGCTTTTTCCTCCCTTGATCGCCCTTGATATTCGACATATTGTTCTCCAACAGACGGTGCTTCATCCCGTTGTAAACATACAGAAGGGTGCCGTCACAGAAGGGTGCCGTCACAGAAGCTGGATAGCTCACTGAACCGCATGAACCTTCGCTGTTTCTTCCTGAAAGTAAGGTACACAACACCATGCACCGGAACCTTCGTCGGAAAGTAGAGCAGGTATTGGTCAAGTAGATTGGCTTCCAGGTTGGGACGAAGTAGATTTACCTTCTGTTGTCTGCTTTCTATGGCCATCTGATAGTCAGTAAGGTGCGAGAGGTTGATCGTATGGCGCACGTACCTCTTGAGAACTTCAAGGCCATCTCTGAAGTAACCAGGTTTCAGAATCGGGCCCTCAAGATGCTTGATGAGAGTGAGGAGATCTTCGAGATCAATGCTATCAAGATCAGCTTTGGTGAACATGAAGTCTCGAAGGTTGCCATCTGGTCTGCCAGGGTTGTACATGCGAACATGAAACTCTAGGAATAGTTGGTGGCCGAATCGGTAAGGTCGGACATTCGTGACCTTGGTAAACCGAAGCTTTCTTCTGATTTGCCCATGTTCGTTCCAACTGAGCTTCCTCTGGTAAATGTACGCAGTCCGGCGTCGACGTTTCTTCATGTGAGACAGCCCAAAGAAGACCTTCTTGGACCACGAGTGTAACCTTTCCTGTTGGAAGATCCGTGAGAAGGATTCCTTCAAGAAGGGTCGGAAGATAACCATGTGGTTCCAACCAAGTCTGATAGGCTGAAGAGCTGTAGGAGTCGTAACTACCTCAGGCGTCTGAACGGTAGGGAGAAAGGTATCGTATTCTGCGCTGGATATGATGTCATCGGTTCGTTTCCAAAACCGGAGGCTCTATGCAAGCTGGTTCAGAATCCTCCTCGCCTCCTTAGAGATATGTGTTGGGTTTTTGTAGGTATCCTCGGATCAAACTGACTCGAGGATTCTCTCAGATCTATCGAACCTCGCTGGTTTGATATATCTCACAGGTTAATCAAACTGATAAAATCTACGCGATCAGAAACACGCTGTTTCCGATTTAATCGTGCGGAAGCGATAAAAGCTAAAACCCTTAAAGCCAATTGATCTTTTAATCGTTTATAGTTCTAATCCTAATAGTTCAGATTAGGTCAATTTACCTGGATTGCTTGATGATAGTCCACCGGTGATCGACCAACGAACGTTCTTCTAGTTGAACTGATCGAAACCCGAATAACAAAAACTGGAATCCGACCTGGGGGGGGGGGGTCGGCGCCGATTGGGAGGAAGAGGGAGAGAGAGGAAACTGAAAACTGATTTCTTGGTTGAAAAGCTTCTATTTTGCCTTAAGCCTATAAGGCTTATTTATATGGAGAAATCATACAGTTTGTATAAGATTCAGTTTCCTTTTATAATTATCTCTAATCCTTTTCCTTTTTAATTAGCTGGAAAAGAATTTGCATACGATAATTATAATTATATATATTTTTCTAATATATATAAAATACTTTATTAATTAACTATTATATATTTATTTATCTAATAAATATATAATATCCTAATTAATTAATAACCCTCCAACTTTGGTAATTCTGACTGTAACTACCCAATTGATTTATAATACACTATTATAAATCCTAACTCTCCATTTCTGGGTTTCATCTAACTTGTTCGACTTATAGGTCCTCACAGGTGTGACCCTCACGTGCCTTGTAACATTGGATGTGTAATCACTTGGTTTGTCAACTCTGCACATTATTCCTAACAGACTCCCACTTGTGCAAGTTGGCAATACCGCCTATGATTATACTGACCTAAGGAGGCCCCTAGACAGGCACTTAGGCTGACCAGGTTACAAGAACTCTTATACCCAGACTGGTGATATAAATATTCCGTGAGGAATTGGTATCTATGAAACTACTGTTCATTGATTGGGTATATCTTGGCTTTTCCTTTGCATCGCGATATTTCATCTGTGAGTATGAGCTTGGAAAGTGTCAACTCTAAATACTCAAGATTCTGTTTTCTTGATTATCTGACTTTCACTGATAGGTAAACGACAAAGAACTAATCAGTTCGTTTGGGCATGGCCATGCACTTCATCAGTATACTTAGTCAGTCAAGATGGGCCCAGAAATATCTCTCTTCTGAGAAGAGGTGCAAATCCCATCTTGCATATCTGCCTTTGACACCACGGCTTCCGCTGAATCTAGTTACACCCTTTATAGCCACCCTGTTACGGCGTAGCGGTTGAGTGCACTAAGAATTCAGTAGTCCTCATGAGATCAAATCAGATACCTCAGGTGATAGGGACAACCACTGTGAGATTCACTTATGACTTTACTCCAAGAAGCAATCTCAACCGCGGATCACGTACGATATTTGCTACTCTATCAAATATCTGTGCAACTTTTAGTCTACAACACTTGTAGCTGTTATTCAGCAACTGATCATAACTACCTAAAAGTTCACAATGACTTTAACGCCTTATCATGCTCCCACAATGATAAGTTGTCACGGACGGATTTTGAATGAAAAATCGGAGACTGATTTCATTCCTGGATTTATTAAAACATGCAAAATGTGAAAGTAATAAAGAAATCAATTTTGTATAGTCCACATTACATTCTGTAATGATAACAAAATCAAATATCTTTTCTTTAACAACTTTCATAACATCTATTTAACGTTTGTTAGATACTGGTCTAAAATAAAGTATCACCTATCTTTAGTTTAAACCCTTTGATTAAAGTTTACCATTTTAATCAAAGTGATAACCAAATAATACAAGTCTGTTTGTACGATCTACTTGTATCTGCTAATTATTGTTCTGCAAACACCTTTTAAAAACAATAACTAGACTTTTATCATATTCCATGAACTCGGAGACCTGGACTAACTTCCAGTTCCTGAATATGTAAGACTGCAACTTTCCTTAGTTGCTGTGTAGATGAATGATTTCTACCTGAAATCAGATTCCATTTGCAATACTGGCAAATCTGCTGGAATCCTATATTTTAATCCAACACTTTAATTATTGATTTCTAAAGTCAGTCACGACCTTTGTTTCAAGGATCTTGAAACTTTTATCCTTTTTGACTAAAAGGGTAAATTATATCTTATGAATTCTTATCCTACCTGAATTCCGAGATATATCTATAATTATATCCTTTATTCTTTATCTGAGACTAGATAGAGAATAAATTGGGCTCCCACTTGCTTATAAAAACTAACTATTACTCAGAATTTTACTATTGACTTAGTCAAAACTTTGATTAGTCAATTCTAATTTTAAGTAATGAACTTTGAGAATTTCCTTTTATGAAACTTAACTGGATTTGGTCAAATCCTAATTCCAGATTTTGGAATCTTTCTAGTTTCATAAATACTGTTATTAACGCTATCTGAGTTAATATTCTAGATTCTCTATTTAAAACATTTGAATAATGAAACTTGATCAAACTAGATTAGTTAATTCTGAGAATTTCTTTTATAAAACTTAACTGGATTTGATTAAATCCTGATTCCAGAACTTGGAATCTTTCTAGTTTTATAAATACTGCTATTAACGCTATCTGAGTTAATATCTCAAATTCTCCCTTTTGATCACAAAACTATTACTCATAAATGTTTTATTCTTCAAAACACATTCCTATGGAATTCCTTGTGTTTTGTTAGTTTTTATACAAATTACTTCAATTGTATTAAAGTAATTATAACTAGGATCATACAGATTTAAGAACACTAAGCACAATCAGATATTTCAATGTCAAGATAATAATTTTTGAAAAATAAAACCATAGAATTATAAATTCAAAAATTACAATCATCCAAAAAAAAAAACTGTTTAAAACTAGAAATAACTGTTTTAAAACTTAAAATCATAAATATCTTGACTTAAATTGAAATAAACTTGTGCTTCAGATCCTCAACAACCTCTGGGCATTTCACTTCATTTCTGACCTCCTGCAATAATTATTTGCTCTAGGTATCAGTATACTTGTAAATCAACAAGTAAGAAGTGACAAGTCAAAGCAATCATAAATTTTCTGAGGTTTACATACCTGCTTCATGACGCTTAGGGCAGTTTTGCCTCCAATGACCGATCTCATTGCATATGAAGCAGCGATTCTCGGTCCTAGCTTTGTTTGGCTTAACCTTCTTGCCCTTGCCCTTGCCTTTGCCTTTCTTGGGTGCACTCTGGATGGCCTGGACTGGTCCTTTTCCTTTACTGGTGCTAGCTTGCCCATTCTTCTTTTTAACCCCTCCGTCTTTCACCATCAAGACATCTTTTGTCTTGTTCTTGTTCCCCATGTTCAGTTCAGCTGTCTTAAGCATGGAGTGCAACTCTGCTATTGTTTTCTCCATGTTATTCATATTATAATTGACTACGAAGGGCCTGTAGTCTTCTGACAGTGAATTGAGTATGGTGTCTGTTGCTAGCTGCAACGGAACAGGATGACCAAGCCTTTCCAGATGATCTAAGTGCCGTTTCATTTTCATGACATGGTCACTTACTGATGTCCCTTTTACCATCTTGCACTCATTAAATGCTTTGGTGGCATCGTAACGTTCTGTACGAGCCTGGGTCTGGAACATGTCCCTCAGCTGGCGGATCATGTCATAAGCATTTGTATTTATGAGCCCTGCTTGCAGATCTGGGCTCATAGTTGCTAGCATCAGACAGGCAACATCAAGGAGATCATCCGAGTGCTTCTTGTGGGCATTTCTGGCAGCAGCCGGAGCGTTTGCCGGAGGTGCCTCCCCAAGTGGCTCTTCTAGCACATACCATTTTCTCTCATGTCTGAGCACAATCATTAGATTGCGCTCCCAGTCGAGAAAGTTAGAGCCGGTCAGTTTATCCTTCTCTAGGATAGAGCGGAGGGAAAGATTGTTAGTGCTGGTAACAGTGCTTGCCATCTACACAAAATAAAACTTTTGGTCTTAGCAACTGTAAATAGATTAATTTCCAATAAAATATCAATAAACCCTTAAATGATCAATTTATTGGACTAGGATCCTTATTTCATACGTCCTGATGTGCGTAATGTTCTTGCTCCACCAGATCCGTATTTATTTCGGTAGGTAAGGACTTTTACCAATCATGTCTAACTGACATGACTCCTAGATCTTTTCGGGACTATGGCAACTACCTGTGCATGTTTTAGTCCCTCTTAGTGCTTTTTGGCCCGGTACCACCCGGTGAACATTATAGTACCAAAACAGATCTCACCATTTTGGGGACCTGATCACTATACTCTGGCCGGTACCACCCGGAGATAATTCGCAGAGTAGAGCCTATCCTTCAACTAAAGGGAATAGTCTCTCTCTCCAAGACAGATCCCTGGTTGTTATGCTGGTCCCTCCAGCTTCAGTTTGAACACGGACGTTGAATGTGTGATCACTTACAACGCCTATGTACTTTACGCCGAAGGTGCCCCTAAATGGGTTGCACTACTGATCTATGATTTTCGGGGTTTTGAAAAACTTTACTTCCAGGCTTTTGAAAAAACTGATTGTTATAAAGGCTACTTACGTTTTAAACTAACTGTTTCAAACGTGCATGCGATTTTAAAACTAACTGTTCTAAAAATTGCTTGCTAATTAAACTAACTGTTTTAATAGCACGCCTAGTTGATTAAAACTAACTGTTTTTGTCAACTTTGCCTTTTAATAAAAACAATCATCTATAGGTTTTAAAACAAAACTATCGTTTTGAAAAGTTTAACGAAACTAATAAAACCTATATTCCTTTTGTGATATAAACTAGTTTTAAAATAACATCTCTATTTAAAACTACTAACAGGCAAGATATCACAAATAATCAATCAACCATGCAATTAAACACAATTAATCACATAGTAGCCAATTATAGTTTTTGCCAACGTTTCCTAGGGACCAATAATGACCTATTATACTAAAAGCTTCAAAACTCGCGTAGCTCCCACTGGCCTCGCCATGTTTTGTTAGTACTCCGGTAAGATGAAGAATTTTAATAGCTCCCACTGGCCTCGTCATCCCAAAAGAAAGAAAATTTCTATCCTAGGGTCATTATTACATAAGGGGTTGTAAATGGCACGCAGGCCTCCCCGTGAATATGTCTAGGGTCTAGGTTGGCAAATACTATAATGGATATAGATACAAACTCAAACTGGGATGTATATATATATATATGTAAAATCAAACTGAAATCCATATATCGAGCTCAAGCAATTTCGTAAATATATAACAAAAGCAATAACGAGAAATAAAGCTGGATCCGTTAAAATTATTTTGTTTCAATTATTGCAAAACTTGGTTTTATAACTGATTCGTAAAACAAACTGTTTTATGAACCAAAAACCCTTTTAGACTGAAAAAAATGGTTTTTAAAACTGAGGTTTATAAACTAAAACCATTTTATCTAAAAACAATCTATTTATCCAAAAATTATATCAAACAGGTTTTATTGATCCAATTATAAAATACTGGCTTATTCGAAAAATCAGATAAAATTTTAATTTTCATAAAAGATTAATTAAAACTGATTTGAATAAATTTTATCAGATAGAAAATAATTTTGGATAAGAAATTTTTAAAACCAAGACAATTTCTTTTGGGCCATAGCTTGGTCCAAGGAACTGGGCCTTGGGCCTGTTACCATTTTGGCCCAGTTATACGAAAAACTCTAGGTCTGGCCTATGATCAAGAACCAACGTTTACCTCCACGCTGGTGGTTTGTTCGTCGAACGGTCGTTGCGTAATCATTATCATTGATCGGCAACGATAGTAACGCTACTACCGCCACCAATCAACCCAATTGATCACCACCATTTGTCGCAACCACTATCCACCATCGCGTGAGCGGCTTCTGGTGGTTGTGGTTTGGCCGCGCTCCAACCATGGCCCATCATCAGAACCGCCGGCCACCACCATACTGGTGGTTTGGCCTTGGCGTTAACCGTGGTTTGATATGGGTTCGGTCACCACCACCGATCGGGTGGTGTGACCTACGGCCATCGTTTTAGCACCGCCATCCACCACCACGATTGTGGCTTCTGGTGGTGGTGTGGATTTGTTTCCGGCCGGCGATCAAAATATCACCGCCATTACTCGGCGATTGCCACCGCCTTGGCGTGGCCTTAGGGCAGCCGGCGGATGGTTTGGTTTGGCCGGGGTTCGATTTGGCCATCATAGCGATCGGCAGCAGTGGTTGCCGCTACCGTCGATTGACTACCGCCACCGCTTGGCGCGGCCTAATGGCAGCCGGCGGTGGTTCGGTTGTTTTTCTCTCGTCACTAACGACGCTACGCACTACCACCACCAAAGTGGTTTCTGGTGGTCGAGAACACCGCCGCCACCATCCATGGTGCAGTGATTGGCTTCGGCCATAGCCGTCGCCACCACCACTCACGGTGGCTGTTCTTCGATCGAATCGGCATCACCGCCACCACAATCGGTGGGGCGGTGGTGGTTTCCGTTCAAGGCCGACGCCGCCACCATGACCAATCATGGTTGCAACCACGATCGGTGGTACACGGCGCTGCTGTGCCGTCGTTCTTTGCCTGAAACCGCCGATCATCGCCACCCACCTGGTGGCGTGAACTCTTGTATGGCAGCCAGGGGCCGCTACCACATTCTGTGGTGTGGCCCTATAATTAATCACGTCGATCAGCCGCAACCACCACGCTGGTGGTGCGGTGGTAGTGTCACAACCGTAGCCATCACCAATCTGGTGATGGTTTTTCCGGGTTTTTTATACGAACAACAATTTGATACAAAAATTAAGATTTTATGTAAAGATTAAACTCAATAAAGATCAGATTTTTGCAAGAAACAGTTTAATTTTAACGGATCACGCATATACAGATAAACTGATAAACTGATAGATAAAAACTAAACGATTTGTTAACAATGGCTCTGATACCACTGTTGGGTTTTTGTGGGTATCCTCGGATCAAACTGACTCGAGGATTCTCTCAGATCTATCGAACCTCGCTGGTTTGATATATCTCACAAGTTAATCAAACTGATAAAACCTACGCGATCAGAAACACGCTGTTTCCGATTTAATCGTGCGGAAGCGATAAAAGCTAAAACCCTTAAAGCCAATTGATCTTTTAATCGTTTATAGTTCTAATCCTAATAGTTCAGATTAGGTCAATTTACCTGGATTGCTTGATGATAGTCCACCGGTGATCGACCAACGAACGTTCTTCTAGTTGAACTGATCGAAACCCGAATAACAAAAACTGGAATCCGACCTGGGGGGGGGGGTCGGCGCCGATTGGGAGGAAGAGGGAGAGAGAGGAAACTGAAAACTGATTTCTTGGTTGAAAAGCTTCTATTTTGCCTTAAGCCTATAAGGCTTATTTATATGGAGAAATCATACAGTTTGTATAAGATTCGGTTTCCTTTTATAATTATCTCTAATCCTTTTCCTTTTTAATTAGCTGGAAAAGAATTTGCATACGATAATTATAATTATATATATTTTTCTAATATATATAAAATACTTTATTAATTAACTATTATATATGTTAGGAATAATGTGCAGAGTTGACAAACCAAGTGATTACACATCCAATGTTACACGGCACTTGAGGGTCACACCTGTGAGGACCTATAAGTCGAACAAGTTAGATGAAACCCAGAAATGGAGAGTTAGGATTTATAATAGTGTATTATAAATCAATTGGGTAGTTACAGTCAGAATTACCAAAGTTGGAGGGTTATTAATTAATTAGGATATTATATATTTATTAGATAAATAAATATATAATAGTTAATTAATAAAGTATTTTATATATATATTAGAAAAATATATATAATTATAATTATCATATGCAAATTTTTTTCCAGCTAATTAAAAAGGAAAAGGATTAGAGATAATTATAAAAGGAAACTGAATCTTATACAAACTGTATGATTTCTCCATATAAATAAGCCTTATAGGCTTAAGGCAAAATAGAAGCTTTTCAACCAAGAAATCAGTTTTCAGTTTCCTCTCTCTCCCTCTTCCTCCCAATCGGCGCCGACCCCCCCCCCCCCCCCAGGTCGGATTCCAGTTTTTGTTATTCGGGTTTCGATCAGTTCAACTAGAAGAACGTTCGTTGGTCGATCACCGGTGGACTATCATCAAGCAATCCAGGTAAATTGACCTAATCTGAACTATTAGGATTAGAACTATAAACGATTAAAAGATCAATTGGCTTTAAGGGTTTTAGCATTTATCGCTTCCGCACGATTAAATCGGAAACAACGTGTTTCTGATCGCGTAGGTTTTATCAGTTTGATTAACCTGTGAGATATATCAAACCAGCGAGGTTCAATAGATCTGAGAGAATCCTCGAGTCAGTTTGATCCGAGGATACCCGGAAAAACCCAACAGTGGTATCAGAGCCATTGTTAACAAAATCGTTTAGTTTTTATCTATCAGTTTATCAGTTTATCTGTATATGCGTGATCCGTTAAAATTAAATTGTTTCTTGCAAAAATCTGATCTTTATTGAGTTTAATCTTTACATAAAATCTTAATTTTTGTATCAAATTGTTGTTCGTATAAAAAACCCGGAAAAACCATCACCAGATTGGTGATAGCTACGGTTGTGACACCACCACCGCACCACCAGCGTGGTGGTTGCGGCTGATCGACGTGATTAATTATAGGGCCACACCACAGAATGTGGTAGCGGCCCCTGGCTGCCATACAAGAGTTCACGCCACCAGGTGGGTGGCGATGATCGGCGGTTTCAGGCAAAGAACGACGGCACAGCAGCGCCGTGTACCACCGATCGTGGTTGCAACCATGATTGGTCATGGTGGCGGCGTCGGCCTTGAACGGAAACCACCACCGCCCCACCGATTGTGGTGGCGGTGATGCCGATTCGATCGAAGAACAACCACCGTGAGTGGTGGTGGCGACGGCTATGGCCGAAGCCAATCACTGCACCATGGATGGTGGCGGCGGTGTTCTCGACCACCAGAAACCACTTTGGTGGTGGTAGTGCGTAGTGTCGTTAGTGACGAGAGAAAAACAACCGAACCACCGTCGGCTGCCATTAGGCCGCGCCAAGCGGTGGCGGTAGTCAATCGACGGTAGCGGCAACCACTGCTGCCGATCGCTATGATGGCCAAATCGAACCCCGGCCAAACCAAACCATCCGCCGGCTGCCCTAAGGCCACGCCAAGGCGGTGGCAATCGCCGAGTAACGGCGGTGATATTTTGATCGCCGGCCGGAAACAAATCCACACCACCACCAGAAGCCACAATCGTGGTGGTGGATGGCGGTGCTAAAACGATGGCCGTAGGTCACACCACCCGATCGGTGGTGGTGACCGAACCCATATCAAACCACGGTTAACGCCAAGGCCAAACCACCAGTATGGTGGTGGCCGGCGGTTCTGATGATGGGCCATGGTTGGAGCGCGGCCAAACCACAACCACCAGAAGCCGCTCACGCGATGGTGGATAGTGGTTGCGACAAATGGTGGTGATCAATTGGGTTGATTGGTGGCGGTAGTGGCGTTACTATCGTTGCCGATCAATGATAATGATTACGCAACGACCGTTCGACGAACAAACCACCAGCGTGGTGGTAAACGTTGGTTCTTGATCATAGGCCAGACCTAGAGTTTTTCGTATAACTGGGCCAAAATGGTAACAGGCCCAAGGCCCAGTTCCTTGGACCAAGCTATGGCCCAAAAGAAATTGTCTTGGTTTTAAAAATTTCTTATCCAAAATTATTTTCTATCTGATAAAATTTATTCAAATCAGTTTTAATTAATCTTTTATGAAAACTAAAATTTTATCTGATTTTTCGAATAAGCCAGTATTTTATAATTGGATCAATAAAACCTGTTTGATATAATTTTTGGATAAATAGATTGTTTTTAGATAAAATGGTTTTAGTTTATAAACCTCAGTTTTAAAAGCCATTTTTTTTTCAGTCTAAAAGGGTTTTTGGTTCATAAAACAGTTTGTTTTACGAATCAGTTATAAAACCAAGTTTTGCAATAATTGAAACAAAATAATTTTAACGGATCCAGCTTTATTTCTCGTTATTGCTTTTGTTATATATTTACGAAATTGCTTGAGCTCGATATATGGATTTCAGTTTGATTTTACATTTATATATATATACATCCCAGTTTGAGTTTGTATCTATATCCATTATAGTATTTGCCAACCTAGACCCTAGACATATTCACGGGGAGGCCTGCGTGCCATTTACAACCCCTTATGTAATAATGACCCTAGGATAGAAATTTTCTTTCTTTTGGGATGACGAGGCCAGTGGAAGCTATTAAAATTCTTCATCTTACCGGAGTACTAACAAAACATGGCGAGGCCAGTGGGAGCTACGCGAGTTTTGAAGCTTTTAGTATAATAGGTCATTATTGGTCCCTAGGAAACGTTGGCAAAAACTATAATTGGCTACTATGTGATTAATTGTGTTTAATTGCAAGGTTGATTGATTATTTGTGATATCTTGCCTGTTAGTAGTTTTAAATAGAGATGTTATTTTAAAACTAGTTTATATCACAAAAGGAATATAGGTTTTATTAGTTTCGTTAAACTTTTCAAAACGATAGTTTTGTTTTAAAACCTATAGATGATTGTTTTTATTAAAAGGCAAAGTTGACAAAAACAGTTAGTTTTAATCAACTAGGCGTGCTATTAAAACAGTTAGTTAAATTAGCAAGCAATTTTTAGAACAGTTAGTTTTAAAATCGCATGCACGTTTGAAACAGTTAGTTTAAAACGTAAGTAGCCTTTATAACAATCAGTTTTTTCAAAAGCCTGGAAGTAAAGTTTTTCAAAACCCCGAAAATCATAGATCAGTAGTGCAACCCATTTAGGGGCACCTTCGGCGTAAAGTACATAGGCGTTGTAAGTGATCACACATTCAACGTCCGTGTTCAAACTGAAGCTGGAGGGGTTACATAACTCTGCGAATTATCTCCGGGTGGTACCGGCCAGAGTATAGTGATCAGGTCCCCAAAATGGTGAGATCTGTTTTGGTACTATAATGTTCACCGGGTGGTACCGGGCCAAAAAGCACTAAGAGGGACTAAAACATGCACAGGTAGTTGCCATAGTCCCGAAAAGATCTAGGAGTCATGTCAGTTAGACATGATTGGTAAAAGTCCTTACCTACCGAAATAAATACGGATCTGGTGGAGCAAGAACATTACGCACATCAGGACGTATGAAATAAGGATCCTAGTCCAATAAATTGATCATTTAAGGGTTTATTGATATTTTATTGGAAATTAATCTATTTACAGTTGCTAAGACCAAAAGTTTTATTTTGTGTAGATGGCAAGCACTGTTACCAGCACTAACAATCTTTCCCTCCGCTCTATCCTAGAGAAGGATAAACTGACCGGCTCTAACTTTCTCGACTGGGAGCGCAATCTAATGATTGTGCTCAGACATGAGAGAAAATGGTATGTGCTAGAAGAGCCACTTGGGGAGGCACCTCCGGCAAACGCTCCGGCTGCTGCCAGAAATGCCCACAAGAAGCACTCGGATGATCTCCTTGATGTTGCCTGTCTGATGCTAGCAACTATGAGCCCAGATCTGCAAGCAGGGCTCATAAATACAAATGCTTATGACATGATCCGCCAGCTGAGGGACATGTTCCAGACCCAGGCTCGTACAGAACGTTACGATGCCACCAAAGCATTTAATGAGTGCAAGATGGTAAAAGGGACATCAGTAAGTGACCATGTCATGAAAATGAAACGGCACTTAGATCATCTGGAAAGGCTTGGTCATCCTGTTCCGTTGCAGCTAGCAACAGACACCATACTCAATTCACTGTCAGAAGACTACAGGCCCTTCGTAGTCAATTATAATATGAATAACATGGAGAAAACAATAGCAGAGTTGCACTCCATGCTTAAGACAGCTGAACTGAACATGGGGAACAAGAACAAGACAAAAGATGTCTTGATGGTGAAAGACGGAGGGGTTAAAAAGAAGAATGGGCAAGCTAGCACCAGTAAAGGAAAAGGACCAGTCCAGGCCATCCAGAGTGCACCCAAGAAAGGCAAAGGCAAGGGCAAGGGCAAGAAAGTTAAGCCAAACAAAGCTAGGACCGAGAATCGCTGCTTCATATGCAATGAGATCGGTCATTGGAGGCAAAACTGCCCTAAGCGTCATGAAGCAGGTATGTAAACCTCAGAAAATTTATGATTGCTTTGACTTGTCACTTCTTACTTGTTGATTTACAAGTATACTGATACCTAGAGCAAATAATTATTGCAGGAGGTCAGAAATGAAGTGAAATGCCCAGAGGTTGCTGAGGATCTGAAGCACAAGTTTATTTCAATTTAAGTCAAGATATTTATGATTTTAAGTTTTTAAAACAGTTATTTCTAGTTTTAAACAGTTTTTTTTGGATGATTGTAATTTTTGAATTTATAATTCTATGGTTTTATTTTTCAAAAATTATTATCTTGACATTGAAATATCTGATTGTGCTTAGTGTTCTTAAATCTGTATGATCCTAGTTATAATTACTTTAATACAATTGAAGTAATTTGTATAAAAACTAACAAAACACAAGGAATTCCATAGGAATGTGTTTTGAAGAATAAAACATTTATGAGTAATAGTTTTGTGATCAAAAGGGAGAATTTGAGATATTAACTCAGATAGCGTTAATAGCAGTATTTATAAAACTAGAAAGATTCCAAGTTCTGGAATCAGGATTTAATCAAATCCAGTTAAGTTTTATAAAAGAAATTCTCAGAATTAACTAATCTAGTTTGATCAAGTTTCATTATTCAAATGTTTTAAATAGAGAATCTAGAATATTAACTCAGATAGCGTTAATAACAGTATTTATGAAACTAGAAAGATTCCAAAATCTGGAATTAGGATTTGACCAAATCCAGTTAAGTTTCATAAAAGGAAATTCTCAAAGTTCATTACTTAAAATTAGAATTGACTAATCAAAGTTTTGACTAAGTCAATAGTAAAATTCTGAGTAATAGTTAGTTTTTATAAGCAAGTGGGAGCCCAATTTATTCTCTATCTAGTCTCAGATAAAGAATAAAGGATATAATTATTGATATATCTCGGAATTCAGGTAGGATAAGAATTCATAAGATATAATTTACCCTTTTAGTCAAAAAGGATAAAAGTTTCAAGATCCTTGAAACAAAGGTCGTGACTGACTTTAGAAATCAATAATTAAAGTGTTGGATTAAAATATAGGATTCCAGCAGATTTGCCAGTATTGCAAATGGAATCTGATTTCAGGTAGAAATCATTCATCTACACAGCAACTAAGGAAAGTTGCAGTCTTACATATTCAGGAACTGGAAGTTAGTCCAGGTCTCCGAGTTCATGGAATATGATAAAAGTCTAGTTATTGTTTTTAAAAGGTGTTTGCAGAACAATAATTAGCAGATACAAGTAGATCGTACAAACAGACTTGTATTATTTGGTTATCACTTTGATTAAAATGGTAAACTTTAATCAAAGGGTTTAAACTAAAGATAGGTGATACTTTATTTTAGACCAGTATCTAACAAACGTTAAATAGATGTTATGAAAGTTGTTAAAGAAAAGATATTTGATTTTGTTATCATTACAGGGTGTAATGTGGATTATACAAAATTGATTTCTTTATTACTTTCACATTTTGCATGTTTTAATAAATCCAGGAATGAAATCAGTCTCCGATTTTTCATTCAAAATCTGTCCGTGACAACTTATCATTGTGGGAGCATGATAAGGCGTTAAAGTCATTGTGAACTTTTAGGTAGTTATGATCAGTTGCTGAATAACAGCTACAAGTGTTGTAGACTAAAAGTTGCACAGATATTTGATAGAGTAGCAAATATCGTACGTGATCCGCGGTTGAGATTGCTTCTTGGAGTAAAGTCATAAGTGAATCTCACAGTGGTTGTCCCTATCACCTGAGGTATCTGATTTGATCTCATGAGGACTACTGAATTCTTAGTGCACTCAACCGCTACGCCGTAACAGGGTGGCTATAAAGGGTGTAACTAGATTCAGCGGAAGCCGTGGTGTCAAAGGCAGATATGCAAGATGGGATTTGCACCTCTTCTCAGAAGAGAGATATTTCTGGGCCCATCTTGACTGACTAAGTATACTGATGAAGTGCATGGCCATGCCCAAACGAACTGATTAGTTCTTTGTCGTTTACCTATCAGTGAAAGTCAGATAACCAAGAGAACATAATCTTGAGTATTTAGAGTTGACACTTTCCAAGCTCATACTCACAGATGAAATATCGCGATGCAAAGGAAAAGCCAAGATATACCCAATCAATGAACAGTAGTTTCATAGATACCAATTCCTCACGGAATATTTATATCACCAGTCTGGGTATAAGAGTTCTTGTAACCTGGTCAGCATAAGTGCCTGTCTAGGGGCCTCCTTAGGTCAGTATAATCATAGGCGGTATTGCCAACTTGCACAAGTGGGAGTCTGTTAGGAATAATGTGCAGTTGACAAACCAAGTGATTACACATCCAATGTTACAAGGCACTTGAGGGTCACACCTGTGAGGACCTATAAGTCGAACAAGTTAGATGAAACCCAGAAATGGAGAGTTAGGATTTATAATAGTGTATTATAAATCAATTGGGTAGTTACAGTCAGAATTACCAAAGTTGGAGGGTTATTAATTAATTAGGATATTATATATTTATTAGATAAATAAATATATAATAGTTAATTAATAAAGTATTTTATATATATTAGAAAAATATATATAATTATAATTATCATATGCAAATTCTTTTCCAGCTAATTAAAAAGGAAAAGGATTAGAGATAATTATAAAAGGAAACTGAATCTTATACAAACTGTATGATTTCTCCATATAAATAAGCCTTATAGGCTTAAGGCAAAATAGAAGCTTTTCAACCAAGAAATCAGTTTTCAGTTTCCTCTCTCTCCCTCTTCCTCCCAATCGGCGCCGACCCCCCCCCCCCCAGGTCGGATTCCAGTTTTTGTTATTCGGGTTTCGATCAGTTCAACTAGAAGAACGTTCGTTGGTCGATCACCGGTGGACTATCATCAAGCAATCCAGGTAAATTGACCTAATCTGAACTATTAGGATTAGAACTATAAACGATTAAAAGATCAATTGGCTTTAAGGGTTTTAGCTTTTATCGCTTCCGCACGATTAAATCGGAAACAGCGTGTTTCTGATCGCGAAGGTTTTATCAGTTTGATTAACCTGTGAGATATATCAAACCAGCGAGGTTCGATAGATCTGAGAGAATCCTCGAGTCAGTTTGATCCGAGGATACCCGGAAAAACCCAACAATATATTTATTTATCTAATAAATATATAATATCCTAATTAATTAATAACCCTCCAACTTTGGTAATTCTGACTGTAACTACCCAATTGATTTATAATACACTATTATAAATCCTAACTCTCCATTTCTGGGTTTCATCTAACTTGTTCGACTTATAGGTCCTCACAGATGTGACCCTCAAGTGCCTTGTAACATTGGATGTGTAATCACTTGGTTTGTCAACTCTGCACATTATTCCTAACAATATGAAGCTCGGAAGGATCTGTCGAAGCGGTGTTTGGATCGATCAAGTTGACAACGGGAGTTACCTTCTCGTGTGGGAACTGAACGACTTCACCCACTGGGATTGCCTCATACACCCAGTCCACGGCATCTGACGGAATGTCATCGTCGTCAGAATCAGAGTCCCAAACATCCGTGGGACGATCTTCCCGATCTACGGGCTGATCTGCCGGAGGAGCAGTGTCGGTGGGTGTAGTACCTGCTGCTGTTCCGGAGGCGGAGGGAAGGTCGAGGCGCGGTCTCTTCGATGGTTGGACCCCCCCTCATGAGGACCTGCGGCAGGGTCGTCAGGGTCATCATGTCCCCGTTTTGAGGACTGAGCCTGAGACCTGCACGTCTCCTCTAGTTCACGGACCCTCCGCAGCGCTATCTCCAACTGAAGATCCCTGGTGGCCACCGTCTGTTGATACTGACGCACCTCCCTTTGTAGCGCATCAATCTGAGTAGTGAGGGAAGTGATGACCAACTGGTGCTCGGCTTCAGATACAAAGCCGGGAACGTCTTCAGTGAGTGGTGGTGGTTTCAGGCGGAGGACAGGAGTAGGAGAGCGGCCCGAGTCGCTAAAAGACGGGCGCTCACCTTCAGCAAATTTGCCCTTAATAAGGCGTCTTGCCTCATCCACCTCTTTTTGTCTATCCTCGTCCGCCTTCCGTAGCTCCTCGATCTTAGCACGACGGGCTCTATCTTCTTGCTCTTTTACGGCTAAGGCTCGCTCAATAGCCTCAATCCATTTGTTCTTGGCCGCGTCCGTCTTCTCGAGGGCTTCCAACCTGCTTTAGACAGCTTTTAGGATGTTGTCCGAATCCCTGGGCTCCTCTCCCGATGGTGTCAAGACCGGCTCGTTTCTGAATCCGGTTGACAGGGAAAGCCATGCAAAGGTGCTTCCTGGCCCGCGCTGACAAGTGGTACAGTGTCATGTGTAGCGGGGCTTCGGGTAGAAGACTCCAGATGTGTCCTAGGGGGCTCTAGGACTCGATGTGTCATGAAAGAAGGCGAGAGCTGGGGATGAGCTTCTCTTGTTTGAACACCGATCGACTCCAAACGAGTGAAAGGTGGAATAGGTGGTAAATCCCCGTGATCTAATGAAACGACCACCTGTTGTGAGGCGGTCGAGTGGATGGATTGGGTGTTCAGTTGTGTTGGTTGGCTGCCAATGGCTTGACTACTCAGCATTGACCGAGTAGCATCAGTGTGGGATGCCTCTGCGGAGGATAGACTCAGGGCTGGTTGGGTTCCAGATTCTGGTTGCCTAGGTTGGGCCTCTACCTCTTCGGCCTCTTTTTCGGCTTCTATCACCGCTTCTTCCTGGCGGGCCTCTTCTACTACGGCCTCTTGACCCTCAGGACCCTGACTTTCACCCTCAAATCCTTCACCGCCGCCCAGATGCATCCACGACTCACTTGCCTCAGGTTCAGCAGCTCCGGTGTTCACGGTTCTATCATCGGTGCCGGAGTAGTCTAGGAGCTGCTCAGTGTTGTCTGTGTTGAAGGAGGAGGTGGAGACGTCATCAAAGTCTCCCTTTACCTTGCCTTTCCCCTTGCCTTTTCCTTTGCCTTTTCCTCCTTGGGGATCATCGTCAGGAGTCGTCGTGTCAGAAGATCTTCCTTCCGGATCACCAGAAGGGTCTTGCGGAAGTCTCGACGAGGTGGCGTGAGGTGGAGGTGATGGTGCACGGGCATGTTCTTGTGGGGATGCTTCCGTGGCATCACCCGCCGTGCCTAAAGGAGTAGACCCTGAAGCATCAGTAGGAGTGGAGGGTTTTGACACCTCCTCGATCGTAGGTATACGAGGAGTGGATTGTCGGTGGGGAATGTACTCCTTGACCCTCGGTGTAGGCATCTGAGGATCGTCTAGCATGTGTTACCTAAGACGCCTCAATCGTTCTTCTCGAGTTCTCGGAAGGTCGGCTGACGATGATGCGGCGTGAGCGGTGGCGGATCTTCTGACAATGCTACCCACGTTTTCCCTTACGTCCATGCTCATCACACCACCCAAGCCAGAGGCCCCCCCAGTGGGACCCCGACACCTCGGACGTAAGGCCCGAAGACTAGAAGGGACGGTATGCGCACCCTGGGCAGGACCTTCCGGTTCTGGACGGTCCATGGGCGCGCCTCCTAGACCTAGGTTATTCCTATACCTAACGACGCTCGGTGCTCGCTTGTCTGCCGTGTTGAGGACGTGTGGAGGAATCAGCATCTCGTACTGGCCCTCAGTGTAGTCACGCTTGGCCAACCAGCTGACCTTCTTCGACTTCATGACAGGATGACCGGATCTGCGTCGAACATCCTGATTGCGATCCATATGGTCACGAATGATAAGACCCAGGAACCGTAACCAAGGGATCGAATGATGTCTGGTACGTTCTCTGCCCGTCAAATCCTTTGTGATGTCCAGCTAGAGCTGAGCGGCGATATCGATGCGTCGACCGTACGCAACCGAGTGAAAGACGTGCCAGAAGGTCATCGTCGCCCTGTCAGTCCCCTTCGTCTTTGAAGACAGGCACCTGTTCATCAGGTTGAACATCTGCGTCCAGATAGGTGGCAGCATGCTCGCAGAAACCTGGGAAATGCCGTTGACCTCCTCGGTGACCCAAGAGCGAGGATTTCGCTGAGAAGAATGGGTCCCGAAACTAAAGGATCAAAGTCCTCGTGGCCGGCATCAGTAGCAGCTGGTTGGTGAAGGATGCGTCGGATATCCTCCATAGAGATGACCAGTTCGGTGTGATCAACTCGACCGATGATCGAGAAGACACTGAACCGGTGGTCGAGAACAACAGTTTTCCAGAACTGTTGGACGTAGATAGCAGACAAATCGGCAGTGGCCGTCATGGCATATGCAAGAGGGTGAGCACGTAAGATCTCTCTCACGATGGGGTGCTGCACCCGGACAGTAGAAAGGTTCACATACTCGTTGTTCTGGAGTATGGGAAGGATCGCCGATGGAGCTATGAGTGCTCGGTCCGCCTCGGGGTCGATCGTAGAAGAAGGGCATTCTCGCTGGTTTGCCATTTCTGACAAAAACAGGAATTAAGTAAACAATCAGACCCTTATAAAATTAAACAAGTGTTTTGACGAAAATTCGACAGAGTTTCGGCTAGGCGTGAGTCAATTTTTCGAAGATTCTCGAATCGGGAATCTTTAAAACTGAGTTGAACGAGATTTTAAAAACCGGTAAACCGCGAAACTCATATCAAGATAATAACGACCTGAAACTGGATTCGAAACCACTGATCCAGGACCAGCTCAAGTCTCGAATCGGTCTATGGACAAATCCCGTGTTGGAATTTGTTAAGAACGATCCTTGAGAAAAGCCAAGTCCCGAATCGGGAGTCTCAAAATCCCGAACCGGGGGTTTAATCAAAACACAAACACACAATATATAGAAGTCCCGAATCGGGACATGTAAGGTATTTTATAAAGTCCCGAATCGGGAAATATGCAAAATTTAAACACATAAATATCAAAGTCCCGAATCGGGACACTTCAAATCTCCCGAATCGGGAGACTGAAGTCCCGCATTAAGAACAATATGTCCCGATACATGCATGTTCATAGAGTCCCGATTCGGGACTCCAAGAACACGGAACCGGGACTCACAATTGTTGAGTTTCCGACCACCAAATCAATCAAAAACGAGTAGATTTAAGCCCTAAAACTAGTTCTAGGTACTATATAATCATTATAAACAAGTTTAGAATCAAAATGGGATCAATCTAACGTCCCGAAACCCCAATCCAAAGACTTATGGGTTTCGGGTTTTATCCAAACTTTTAGGCTTCAATCTGATCAAGAATCGACGTAGTTTAGATGAATCTGAAAGCATAATCTTGTTCGAAATCTTACCAGGAACGTAAGGAAGTAGTCGGATCGTCAAACGGAGCTATAACGAACGCTCAGGGGAGCCGGGAAGTGATGGATTGTTCGGGTCGTTCTTCGTGTTCTTGATCAATCGAGACAGAAAGTGATAAAAGAGTTTTGAAATTTGAAAGTGATAACTGAATTCAGTTATCAACTCCGCTTTTATAATTTTTGACAACGTATTAGATAGTTTGAAAATTTTATCTGATAACTGCTCTCTCAGATCTCGACTATCAAGAAATGACGGAATGACCCCTGAACTTAAAGTTTAAAGGTTTTTCAAAAACTTCCCCTGAACTTGTGGTTTTGAAAGAATTACAAAAATCGTCCCTGAACGTTGAAGTTTTGGAAACTGGCAGGACAAGTCCCTGAACTAGTCAGAATTGGAACCTGTCACATCCAACCCCCTAACTAGCAAGTTCATAGAATTTACAAGTTCAGTCCCTTGACGTTATTGAAACGACTAACCTGGAAATTCCCGAGATCAGATTCTGCAACAGTTCTGACACAAATGGTCAGAAATCTTATATTTGAACATCAGGTCCTGAACTGAAGTATTCAGAAGCCGTACTTCGGTTCTACATCCTGCAAAAAAAATAGGAATGGTATCCATTGCAGATTGGATCCGACAGAGTTAGAATTACACAACATTTATACAAGAGCTCCCCCTAAATATATGCGACACAGAGCTCCCCCTACACACATGCATATAATTAAAAGACTGGCTCCCCCTAGAAATCTGCAGGGGGATCTAGTGAAAGAACTGTAGAACCAAGTTTTCTATGGAATTAAGACAAAAACTGATTGAATAACAAGAAATACTGGAGATTATTGAAAGCATAAATGAAAATAACGAAGAACAATAAAATTTCAAACGACTCTCATGTATTACCTTGAAAGGGTGTTTTCGGCTGAAACCAAATTTACAAAAGTGAAGAATTGTTACCCTAATTACATCAATCACTCCTATTTATACTTCTAAATATGGATCCTAAGCCCAAGCCCTTTACATTTTAAATCCCAAGCCCATTACAATAGAATTCTTATACATACACACAGGTTGCTTACATTTATAAAACTTTTACAGAATCAGTCCTTGACTGAGTTAACAATCTCCCCCTAAGTTTTATAAATGAAGCATGTCTTGAATCTTCTTTCCAACTTCAGATGATATTAGTAGAGCTTTAAAGGTTAACTCCTCTGAGAATCACTCTGCAGAGGCTCTGTGGCTTTCGTCAGAGGCTCTATAGAGTTTGACCTTGTGTTGACCTTCAAAGCTTTACCATCAGAAACATGTGTCAACAGAGATCTTGTATTCGAATGCATAGGTTCATCTTCTGCAAAACTTTTCAACGAGAGCAAGCAGTGAGCAAGTAGAATCGTGAGTTATACTTGTAGCAAGTTGAGTGGAGTGGTAGAGGAATCATCTTATAACTTTGAATGCATCAGAGGCTCTGTGATGTTCTACAGAGTCTCTGAGATGATCCACATAAGCTCTGTGACTTTTGACTTGTGCGACTCTGAATCTTCATCTAAGTTCAAAAGAGTACAGAGGCTCCGAAATATGTTGCAGAGGCTCTGTGACGAATTGTTACAGAAGCTCTAAAATATGTTGCAGAGGCTCTGCGGTACATCTACTTTATCCGGATTTTTATCTTCTGAGATTCATATGAATGACGAACTCCCCCTCGACTTGTGCTCTGTGATTTCTTCACTTGTCAAGAAGCATTGCTCTTTTGACTTTTGCCTCAACTGATTGCATCCCAAGCAACTCAACGTGAATGACAGAGGTTCTGCTTCCTGTAGAGTTTAGACTTAGCAAATAAACAAGTGATGGATCTTCGATTCTTCATATTGGACAAAGAGAAGTAGCAGAAGATTCTTTTCCCAGCTCTGTAAATAAGTTCCGTCCAGTGAACTCTTCAGACTCTCTATATCTCAACAGAGGGCAGAGAAATAGGAGTGTAGTTCATGCAGGCTTAATTAGGAAACTTTTGTGGACTTTTAAGAGCTCTGCTGGGAGGGTTGACATGGTGTTGTATTTTAAATGAGGCTGGGTTCAGAGGGGTGGGCATGGAGGTTAGTGTAGGAGTGGTTTTTGTCCTCTGTGAAGTTCAGGGAAGTTCAGCGTTCGAAACTGAACTAAGTCCTCTGTGGATTTGGATATTGTCTTTCAGAAAAATCTTAATAGATTTGAGAGACTTCTGAAGACTTAAATTGGGATCAGAGGAAATACCAGAATGGAGGTTCTGTGAATTAAAAAGGATAGAACGAATAAGATCGAATAGAGTCTCTGTGAGGGAGGATAGAGATTTAACTTTTACAAGATCTTTTCAACAAGTTATAGACAGTGAGCAGAGAATTCGGGAGCTATGTCTCTAAAAGGTTGATTAGATCAAAAAGTTATCTCAACGTTAAAAAGAAAACGGACAGAGACTCTGCGGTGGTGTCAGAGGCTTATGAGAACAACTGGCAGAGGTTCTGACAAGTCCATCACATGGCCTCTCTTTTGATAGACTGTAAGAGCGAGCAACCAAGAAGCTCTGTGATGTCCGCCAGAGGTTCTGTAACCACTGCCAAGGTTCTGTGATTTATCTGCCTCTGAGGTTGGTTCTAGTTTGAATTTGACACATTCGAGTAGGTGGTGACACTCATTTGGGGTAAACCACCAACTGACTCTTGGAAACCAACCTTAGTATCCCTGTTGAGGGATAGACCACCTTGTGTAATATCCTTTTTGAACATCACACAGAATCAGAACCTAGAATAACTCTGATCTGAACAATTTTATCAACACCTGAAACTCAAGAACACGTTGAAGAACGTTTTCTGAAATAAAATTTCTATACCCAAAATCAACAGTCTTCGAAGAAACAAATTTCGAAGACGAAACTGTTTGAAGAACGGACTCAGAAATGAAACGATACATATTAAAACGCTAAATTTCCAGAGAATTTCCACGAAAACTTGTTCTAAAAGGATCGAAAACGAATACTGTTGATTCGTTCCCGCTCTGATACCAATTGATAGAACTGTAGAACCAAGTTTTCTATGGAATTAAGACAAAAACTGATTGAATAACAAGAAATACTGGAGATTATTGAAAGCAGAAATGAAAATAACGAAGAACAAAAACGAAGAACAATAAAATTTCAAATGACTCTCATGTATTACCTTGAAAGGGTGTTTTCGGCTGAAACCGAATTTACAAAAGTGAAGAATTGTTACCCTAATTACATCAATCACTCCTATTTATACTTCTAAATATGGATCCTAAGCCCAAGCCCTTTACATTTTAAAATCCCAAGCCCATTACAATAGAATTCTTATACATACACACATGTTGCTTACATTTATAAAACTTTTACAGAATCAGTCCTTGACTGAGTTAACAGTACTCCTCATGTTCCCAAACCAAACATCTCATGTCTAAGGACAACCTATCATCAAGTCAGTGCTTATGACTAGGGCTCCATGAAGCAGACTTGAAACTGGTCACTTCCAATACTCAAACACTCTGATGAGTATCTATAAATGCTTGGTCACATCACTTGTGCTTTTACTCTTTACTTTGAATAGATCATCAAGCATTTATAATAGCGTTAAACTTCCTATTGAAATTCCCATTTCAATAAGTGGCTACCGAAATTTAGATTTTATCACAAGACTTTGCATAAATCATGGATACATTAAATATGCAAAAACAGTTTAACTTTAGAAACCATCATGAATTTAAAACCTCCAATATTTCAATCACACTGTGAAATAAAACTTTACATGATCTAATGTCTCAAAATTAAATACTGTAATAATAATAAACTAAAACTAGCTACTGGTGTCAAGGTACTGCATCCCAATGGAACTTGCACGAGCCTCATACTTCACCCTTGCTAGCGGCTTTGTCAGCGGATCTGCGACATTGTCTTCCGTCAGAATCTTGCATATTCTTACATCTCCTCTTCCAATGATCTCTCGGATGAGGTGATACTTTCTGAGCACGTGTCTTGACTTGTGATGCTCTCTGGGTTCCTTTGCTTGTGCCACGGCTCCCGAGTTGTCACAGAATATATTGATCGGTCTAGAGACATTGGCAACGACTCTTAGATCCGATAGAAAATTCCTCAGTCAGACAACTTACTTTGCCGCATCAGATGCTGCAATGTACTCTGCTTCTGTAGTTGAATCTGCAATTGTATCTTGCTTCGAGCTCTTCCATGAGATCGCGCCTCCGTTTAGGGTAAAGACATACCCTGACTGTGATCTAAAATCATCTCTGTCGGTCTGGAAACTAGCGTCAGAATATCCAGTGACACTAATTTCATCCTCAGAACCTCCAAAGATCAAGAACATGTCTTTCGTTCTTCTCAGGTACTTGAGATTGTTCTTGACAGCCACCCAGTGAGGTTCTCCTGGATTCCGTTGATATCTGCTCGTAACACTTACTGAGTAAGCAACATTGGGCCTAGTACACAACATGGCATACATGATAGATCCAATTGCCGAAGCATATGGAACTGATTTCATTTTGTCCTGTCTTGACTAGAAGCAGGACACTGTGTCTTACTTAACACTATGCCATGTTGCATTGGGATAAATCCTTTCTTGGATTCATCCATCTTGAATTTCTTCAGGATTTTGTCAATGTATGTACTTTGACTAAGTCTGATAAGCCGCTTAGATCTATTTCTGTAGATCTTTATGCCAAGTATATAAGCGGCTTCTCCAAGGTCTTTCATCTGGAAACATTTGCTTAACCAACTCTTTACACTCTGTAAAGTTGGTACATCGTTTCCTATGAGTAGAATATCGTCTACGTACAAGACCAAGAAGGTTACTATGCTCCCACTGAACTTAGTGTAGACACATGGCTCGAACTCACTTTTCGCGAAACTGAACTCTTTGATTTGCTCATCAAAATGTAAGTTTCAGCTACGAGATGCTTGCTTTAATCCATAAATGGATTTTAGCAGTTTACACACTTTATTAGGATTCTCAGGATCTTCAAATCCTTCTGGTTGTTTCATATAGACGTCTTCTGTTAACTTTCCGTTCAGAAAGGCTATCTTGACGTCCATTTGCCAGATCTCGTAATTAAAATACGCTGAGATGGCCATTAGAATCCTAATTGATTTTAACATGGCTACTGGTGAAAAGGTTTCATCATAGTCGATACCATGAGTTTGCGTGAATCCTTTTGCAACCAGTCTAGCCTTAAAAGTGTGCACATTCCCGTCCATGTCAGTTTTCTTCTTGAAAACCCATTTACGTCCAACAGCCCTACAGTGTTGGGGTAAATCAGTCAACTCCATACTTGGTTGTCGTACATGGACTGCATCTCGACCTTCATGGCTTCTTGCCATTGTTCAGACTCACTGCCTAACACAGCTTCTCCATAGGATGTTGGTTCATTTAAGTCTTCACCAACCTGAGAGACTAGAAATCCAAGATACCTATCTGGTTCTTGTCTTACCCTAGTGGATATGCGAAGGTCCTGTGCTTGCAATTCCTCAATCGGCTCTGATTGAGGTCCAACATTTTCATGTTGTATTTCTGGCTCAACAGTCGGTGTAGTGTTATCCTCGTCTACTACCTGTAGATCTACATCCTTTCTGGTGTTCCCGGAACTGAGAAACTTTTCTTCCAGAAATTTTCCATTTCGAGCCACAAAAGCTTTGTTCTCTTCAGGGTTGTAGAAGTAATATCCCACGGTGGTCTTGGGATATCCCACGAAGAAACACTTGTTGGATTTGGGTTTGAATTTTTCTGAGGTAGGTCGTTTGACGTAAACCTCACAACCCTAAATTTTCAGAAAAGACATTTTGGGTTTCTTACCCTTCCACAACTCGTATGGCGTCTTTTCTACCGACTTGGTTGACGCTATGTTCAGTATATGTGCTGCTGTTTCGAGCGCATGTCCCCAGAATGATACTGGTAGTGTAGAGTGAAACATCATTGATCGTACCATGTCTAGCAATGTACGATTCCTCCTTTCTGACACACCATTCATCTGAGGTGTATACGGAGGTGTGAGTTGTGATACAATCCCACATTCCATCAGATGATTGCCAAACTCTTGACTAAGATATTCACCTCCTCGATCTGATCGTAAAAACTTGATCTTTCTGTCAAGTTGATTATGTACTTCATTATGATATTCTCTGAATTTCTCAAAGCTTTCAGATTTGTGTCTCATCAAGTAGACATAACCATATCTACTGAAATCATCAGTAAATGTAATGAAGTACCGGTATCCTACTCTTGCCTCATGACTAAATGGTCCACACACATCTGTGTGAACTATTTCTAACAAGTCAGTGGCCCTTTCATTATCTTTGTTGAAAAGTTCCTTTGTCATCTTGCCAGATAAACAGGATTCGCAGTTGTCAAAAGGTTTAAAATCAAAAGTACCAAGAAAACCTCCTTTTAGGAGTAGTTCAACGCGTTTCTTGTTTATGTGGCCTAGACGACAATGCCAGAGGTAAGTTTGATCCTCAAAGTCCTTGGATCGTTTACTTATATGATAGATTTCTTTATTATCATCTTGCAGATTTACTGTATATAGACCATTCACAGGTGTAGCTTTAAAATAGAAAATATTATTTTTAAAGACTGAAAGCATTTTATAATCATATTTATAATAAAAACCTTGGTCTACTAGTAAATCAAAAGACATAACATTCTTAATCATCTTTGGAACATAATAACGATTTTCCAGTTCCAAAACTAGACCCGAGGGTAAACTAAGACTATAAGATCTTACTGCCTCAGCTATAAGCGGTGTGCCTTTGCCAACTCGTAGGTTCAAACGGTCTTTCCTCAAAGTCTCTCTTCTAGTGAATCCCTGTAAATGATTACAAATATGGTTACCAATGCCTGTATCAATTACCCGTGATTCATAAGAAGTGATTAAGAAATCTATCGTAAAGATACCTGGAGCATCGGGTAAACCGATCTCTATCTGGTCGATATTCATTGAGTGTTCGCAAATATCCTGGCTACCGCATTCTGGGCAACTCAGATCTCCCAACTCATCAATCCAATCACTGTCCATGAGTTCAGCAGGCGCTGGTTTCGGCTCTAGACTGGCCAAAATGTCCTCATGCAACATTGCCACGTCTTTCCTTGGTTCTTTCATGTAGGCACTAGCTATGTCACATATCTCCTTCGGGAGTGAATACCACATGAGATGCATTAACTCTTCTTGAGCCATTTTGTATCCCAGACGTGTCAAACATTTAAAGAGCCTCCTTATATTGATGAGATGGTCTTTAACTGATTGGTTTTTCTTCAGCTTCAACGAAAGTATCTCTTCCATTATCAGAAGCTTACCTGTATGCTTATAGAAACCTAGCTGGCTTTCTATATCTTTCACGACCTCGTGGCAGGATTTATCTCTTAGACCTTCCGTAAGCTCGGGTGATATAGAGAAAATCAGAATCGACATGACATCAGATTCATCTGCCAAATATTTAAAGTACTGAGCAAATTCCTTTTCAGGAGAATTATACTTAGGTCGTGAAACAGGTTTTTCCAAAATGTACAACTTACCCTGTGCACTCAAGACATTGTCAAGGTGCATTTTCCAAACTGGAAAATTTTGACCTGTAAGCTTCCATTTGCTATTGATGAGGCGGAGCGATTCCTCAGGGGTATAAAACGGGACTACAGATTTAGACATCTACAAATACAAGAATAAAATTCCGATTTAGTTTATAATTATAAAACTTCTAATAAATTATAACCCTTAAATTAATTTATTAGACTAGAATCCATATTTCACATGTGTCGGCAAGCGTGTGTTCATGTCAAGCCGACTCATGCGATTTATGGTAGGTAAAGCTTATACCAATGGCATTTGAATACGAAAACACGACTTCTAGATCGTCGGGACATCAGATATTTAATCTGTGCATATTTAGTCCCTCTAGTGCATTTTGGCCCGGTACCACCCGGTGAATAATTAATTACCAAAACAGATTGCACCACCCGGGACCTGGACATACTCTGGCCGGTACCACCCGGAGATAATTCGCAGAGTTTTATCCCCTCCAGTTTCGGTTTGAACGCGGGCGCTCAAGGTGTGCTCACTTACAACGCCCTACGTACCTTACACCGGAGGTATCCCTAAAGTGGGTTGCACTTACTGATCTATGATTTTAACAAGGGTTCCCAAAATTGCCAGTTTTCAAAACTTGGATCCAAACATAAACTGTATTTGTATCCATTTTATTTTAAAACATTCATTCTATTTTAACAGCTTATATTTAATTTTAACCACACAATAAACATGCAATTAAATATAAACAACCACGCAATTAAACAACATGTCGTAGTCAAAAACCCTTAAGCTATTGTCGTTTTTGTGAGCCAACACAAAACAACGGTCTCAATCCTAAGTGACAACAACACATAGGGCATGAACTTCTCGGCGCTCCCACTGGCTCCAAGATCCATGGTTGACTCCGTTCTCCGTCTTCGTTTCTTGATTCTTCAGTTATTTTATTTTAAAATTATTACAATTAAAGCGGGTTGTAAATGGCACACACGCCTCCCGTAACCAACAACGAATAAGTGAAATAAAATATACGTACAACATCAAAAACACAACCACGGGTCAAAGGGTTTGACTATGACATCAACTAACAAAATAAAATCTTAACTAGATTATATTTTTTATTTAGCTAAAATAGTTAAATCAATTTAATAACAAAATTAATCCCTAGGGTTTTAAACCTATCTGGTTTAAACCCTTAATATTCGAAACCTAACCGTACTGATCGCGAACAAAAGAAACAGCAACTGTCACCACCAGTCGCCGCTCGCGGCGCGAACCTGCTGCTCGTGGCGCGAGATGGTGGTTCACAGTTGATAACACCAAAATTATACATGTTTTGGTTGAGCTTAATTGTATGACTTTACCCCATTTCTCACCCATTTCTGATCATTTCACTCACTAAATGAGCTTATTATTGTTTATGAAGGATTTGGAGGCCGTGGAACGGAAAAGTACGAAAAAAGGCGAGAAAACGTGAAAAATGCACAAGTTCAATACAGCAGCAATCTGGCGTCCGCGAGATTCTAGATCTGGCGCCGCCAGATTCGACAAAGATGAAGACCAGGTTTGACCTAAGTGTTTGGCGTCGCCAAACCAACAGTTTGGCGATCGCCTGATGACCCCTAGACGTTTTCTTTTAAATACCAGCCTCCTCCTTCAGTTCAATGAATGATTTTCGGTACGGGTTACGAGGCAGAAACAAGAGTGAGAGTCCGAGTGGTGCCGATACGCTGCGGGAGTCGATCTTCGATCATCTGTCGTTGTATTGTCGGTATCATGTCGATGCCTATTATTGCTTCTGTTTTCGTTATGCTTAGTGAGTAGTTTTTTTTAATAGTGGTACTTGTCATGGTCGATGAACCATTGTGGATGATAATTTTGTGATTAATGATTATTGGTTTGTTTTGATTAATTGAATGTGTGTTATGGTTCTTTTCTGATTCATATTGTTTGGTGATTTGAATTCAATTAGTTGGGTGTATTTGTTGGACCAAAACAGATAGACTCCGAGAGGATAAACAACCTACCTTAGCCTGACCTCAGACCAAGAGAGTTGTGTTAAGGGGTTACTTGGACCAAGAGTGACCAGATAGTAGAAAAGCCATGCAATATTAATTAGGACTGGTAAATCGACACTAGATTGTGGACCAAACGATTTAGTATTGGGATTAGGAGGACCGTGTCCTAGTCAATAACCATAATCATCGCATGTTAGGGTGTCTTAGACTTAAATTCCTACAATAATCAAAACAACCAAACCTTTGGCCTTTTTCATATCATCCATTTTGGGGATTCACTATACCATGATAAGTGCTACTGTTTTTTCCTTCATATAATCTTTAATCAGTCTTTTAATTGTTTTCTTAGTTCGTAGTTAGTTTAGTTGTCTTTCTAGTATTAAAAACCTTTTTCATAAAAACCCCCCAAAAGCTTTAGGTTAATTAAACTGATCCAGACTTTAATCTATGATAACTTGACCGTTCCCAGTGGTAGATACGATACCTGGACTTTCCTACACTATATTACTCACGATCAGGTACGCTTGCCTGTATATGTGGTAAGACAGTGGCTAGGCATTAGAGGTTAAAACTTGTTACGCTTTTTATGTATGATAATTACCGCATCAACAGTCACCGGCGACGACGACAGGAAAATAGCCACCGTCGCCACCGTTTCGATCGTCATCGCCATCACCGGCGGTGACATTGATGGAATCAACCATCGCCGTCACCACCGGTCGGGAACGCGACTGCAGTCGCGGCTAGTGCCACCACCACCACCGCTTCTCAGCGACAACAAACAGCCACACCACCACCATCAAAACACCGGCGACAGCAGCAGCTTGGCGCCACCACCATCGCCGTGGCCGGCGGACAGCAATAGAACCACCATCGCCTTCACGACGACAGCAGCCCGCGGCCACCGTCGCCGTTTGGCGATCAACAACAACATCATCGACGCCACCACCACAGATGATGGTGTGGCGGTCGTTTGCGATCGGGCCGACGCCGCAGCCACCACCTGTGGTGCGGTCGGCAATCGCTGCCATCAACCTTGCCGCAATCGGCGTTGGTGGCTGAATTGAACAACACCGCCACCACATACGGTGGTGCGGTGGTGGTCTTCCACCGTAGCCGATGCCGCAACCACATACGGTGGTGCGGCCAACAGTTGTTTCGTGAGGGCAGTCGGCGGCCACCACTAACTATGGTGCAGCCGTCGGTGATTGTTCGGTGGTCGTAGGTCGGCGATCGGCCTGCTGGTTCGGCCGGCTAACTGCCGCCGTTCCACCGCCGATCATCTCGAATTCGTTAGGTTTTTTTCAAAAAAAAAATCAATTTTTAAAACGATTAAACAAATAAAAATCAAATCTTTTTAAACCTAATCAGTTCAATAACCTGATCTGCAGGTTTAGGAAGTGGCTCTGATACCACTGTTGGGAATCGGAGGCGATAAACACGCAGCGGAATACAAAAAAAACTCGATTCCCAATCACGGACCCAACCTAAACCTTACAGACACAAATAAGGGTGTTTTAGAGGGTTTACCTTTTTATGAATAATCTCTGAAACGCGAGCAGGGGATACACCGCTACTGACACCACGTGAGACAGGCTGCTAGACCACCGTGACTGATCGGAAAAACGACTCCGGTCGTTCATGTGTGTGAGAGGCCGGCGACGGGAGGGAGAGAAAGAGAGAGAGTAATTTTCTTGGTGATCAAGTTCTCAGGTTTATCAGCTTAAGCCTTTATTTATAAAGATAAATAGAGCAGCGATTGTAACCAATTATAATTCCTTATAATTATCTCCTTAATTAATCAAACTGATTAATTATATTTAATAAATAGTTAACTAATTATTTATTCTTTTCTCTCTTTTAATAATTAAAACAATTAATTATTTCTCACACACACATATAATCCAAACGATCTCAAATTAGGTGTGCAGCGGTGTGACCTACTAGTGTCTTATAACATTGGACACGGTAATCCCTGTTACTGTCTTGCACATAATCCTAACATTAAATAAAAGCCTCCTCCCATTATTTCAGACATCGAGTCAAATTCCAATATTCAATTATATTCAGTAGTAGTCAGTAGTTAGGAAGAGAGTAGTGTATGACCCATCAACGTGAGCCAATCCTTACCCGGAGTCGTTTAGCCGGTACACGATCTTCTCCCATTGCACGGTCGGTATAATGTCTCTCTTTTTAGTCGTATTTTCTGGTTTCATTATGTTTAGTGGGTAGTTTACTTTTGGTACTTATTATGGTTTGATGAATCTTGTCGGATGATTTAGTTTGGTTTTAATTTAATATTAGTTTGGTTTTGGTTTATTGAATGTTTATCTGTGATTCCGAAATTAATGTTTAAACTGTGGCTACGTGAACTCATTGGTTGGGTGTGTTTATTTTCTGACAATAAATAGAGAGACTCCTTTTGGTTAGTCAACCTCCCTTGCCTTTCACTCTGGTGACGCGGAGAGATGTGGTGAGTAGTCCGCTCGGACCGAGAGTAGACTAGACTGTAGGGTCCCACGACCTAGGATTAACTAGGGTGACTTTTACTAGACTGCCTGACAACCAGTCCCTGTATTTGGGCCGGGAGACCAACCTGGTTTATAGTCTCAGATACGCATGTTAGGGTGCTTTGGCTTAAATTCTTACAATAACCAACTAAACTATACCTTTTGATAATTTAATGAATCATCCACAAGAGGAATCTTCATAACCATAATAAGTACTAGTTTGTCTTTATTAAATTAAACTAATCTTTATTTTGTTGAGTCTTAGTTTAGTAATTTACTTTTCAGTTTTAGTTGATTAAAATCATTTTCACAAAAAACCCCTTTTTAGATTAATTAGACTTTAAAAGGTTTTTATTAAAATAAACTTGACCGTTCCCAGTGGTAAGAACGATACCTGGACTTTCCTACACTATATTACTCGCGATCAGGTACGCTTGCCTCTGATTGTGGTAATTGTAGTTGGGCATTTTTAAGGGTTAAACTTGGTTACGTTTTTATATATATAATTGTTGTCCCACAAACACAAGAAAATGAGAAGAAATGGATTGAATCAAGATAAAGATGATGATGATGAATATGAAAGCTTCAATATCTTCAACAATGGAGTTTTCCCAAAAAGGCAAAATGTGATTCAATGCAAAAACCCTAAACATCCTTTACCCTTTATAGGTAGAAGGAAGTTACACAAAATGTCAACAAAGGCCCCCGAGGTTTCAACCCTCAAACAGGGGCACTAACAAAAGATAATGTTTACAAACAAAGGAAGTTAACCTAGAAAGCAAGTAAGATAGTGTTTTCTGACTCTTCACAACAAAGAGGTCCTACAATCTCCCCCTTTGTGAAGAAGTCAGAAAGGTGGTGGAAGCTCCAGAGCTGGCTCCCACTTGGACATCTGCAGGTATTCCTCCCACTCGCCGATGATCCTTGCTCTCATTTGCATCGCCGCCTCGACCCGTCTGTACATCAACCGTTCCTTGAGCTTCCTCTCGATCAATCTCATCGCCTCCAGTAGCTTTCCCTTCCCATCTATGATCCTCCGCCCTGGTATCTGATCAGCCAGTAGTCTACTCTGCATCCCGTTGTAGACATAAAGAAGGGTCCCGTCGCAGAACTTGGAGAGCTCGCCAAATCTCATGAACCTGCGCTCCTTCTTCTTCCGAGTCATATAGAGAACCCCATGCTCAGGTATCCTGGTTGGCATATACGGAGTGTAAGCATCAATACCAGGCACGAGTAGGTTTGGTCTGAGCAGGTTGACCTTTGGCTGGCGGCTTTCGATTGCAAGCTGGTAGTCCGTCACTCGCGCGAGAGTGATTGCGTGACGGACGTACTTCTTCAATATCTCTGTGCCGTCTCTGTAGTGCTCTGGTCGGAGAATCGGGCCTTGGAGGTACTTGATGAGTGTGAGAAGGTCTTCTAGATGCACCCGATCCAAATCAGCTTCCGTGAACGACCAGTCTTGAAGCTCACCTCGTGGAACGCCGGTCCCGTACATGCGGACATCGTACTCAAGGAATAACTAATGGCCATGTCTGTAGGGGCGCATTGCAGTTACGTTGATGAACCGACGTCGGATCCTTTGACGTCCATGGGTGGCCCAGTTGCACATCCTCTGGTGCACGTAAGCTGTTCTTCTCCTCTTGGTCTTGATGTGCGAGATCCCGAAGTAGACCTTTCGGGACCAGGCGTGCAGTCTCTCCTGCTGGTAGATGCGGGTGAACGATTCCTCAAGGAAAGGACGGAAGATGACTGAATGGTTCCAGTTGAGCTGGATGACGGTTGGAGCGGCGGTCTCTGGATCAGTAGAATGAATAGTCCGTGGAGCGTCTGGAGTGGGGAACACGAATGCTGAGGTGAGGTTGGTGTAGTCAGAATCCCTGACAATGTCGTCCCCCTTCTGGTATATTCTGAGACTCTGAGCAAGCGACCGCAGAATTTTCCGGGCTTCCTCCGGAATCTGGAAGTCTGAAGGATCCGTCGGTGCTGCTTCAGGAGGAACGACTTCAATCTGAGCCGTGTCTGTCATCTGGGGAAACTGAACTACTTCACCTTCTGGGATCCGCTCGTAGCGCCAACTCCCCATATCAGGAATATCCTCCGTGTCTGAATCGACATAGGGAGCATCGGCGGCAGTAGACTCTGTAGGAGCACTCGAGGGGGCGGCCGTGGAAGCTGGAGCTGGAGTGGAACCGGAACCAGAGGCAGAGTGGAGGTCGGTGCGAGGCCTTTTGGATGAAGCCTGCACCTCCCCCTCATGAGGACCCGGTGCCGAGTCATCAGGGTCATCATGCCTCCTTTTGGAAGGCTGAGCCTGAGACCGACACATGGCCTCTAGTTCCCGGACGTGCTGCTGTAGGATCTCGATCTGGGCTTCCTGATCTCTGACTTGGGCGGAGAGGCTGTCGTTCTGAGTCGTGTATGAAGAGATGACGAATGCATGTTCCCTCTCAGTAACGTAGCCCGGTATCGGAGGTAGTTCGCCCGAAGTCGGAGGGGCGAGCCTGAGGACGTCTTCGGTCTGACGGGGGATCGGAGTCTCGGATGATGGGGCTGCCTCAGAGTGTTTGCCCTTGATCCGCCGTTTGAGCTCGTAGAGCTCCGCATCCCGGTCTTCTTGAAGCTTTCGTGACGCCTCAAGATCTGCCAGTCGTTTCCTCTCCGTCTCGGCCAAGGCTTTCTCCAGTGCCTCGACCCGCGCATCTCGAGCCCGGTTGGCTTCCTCCACCGCTAGTAACCTGGTTTGGACGACTTTTAGGATGTCGTCCGAATCCGTCGGACCTAAAAGTCCCGTTGGTGCAGGGGTGGTTTTAGGGATTCCACCCGAATCCGTCAGGCCTAGAAGCCCCGTTGTTGCGTGAGCATCTTTAGAGACTTTACTCGAGTCTGTCGGACCGTGTCCTGGTAGTACAACGCCCGGAGGCACTTGGGCTCCGGTTGACGAGAAGAGTCCTATTGAGGTGCTCTCTCGGCCTGATGTCACCGCTGGAATGATGTTGACGGTGTCAGGGCTTCCGGTGGATCCTCGAAGGGCGTCACTCGACGCACCGACTCTCCCCGTTCCGGCCTCGCCACTTGGGCGGGCTGATGATACTCCAAGTAGTGTCCTATCCAAGTGAATGACTTGAAAAGTCTCGGTAAGTGGCTCTAGGACAACTGGTGCACGGAAAGAAGTCGAGAGGCGGGGCGGTTCCTCTCTGATTTCAACACCGGCAGACTCCGATTGAGTAGCCGGTGGAAGTTGAGCTAAGTCCCCGTGTAAAGATGAAACGACCATCTGTTGAGAGATGGCCGAGTGGTCGGTTGGGGCGTGCAAATGCGCTAGTTGGCGGCTAGCGTCTTGAACAGACACCGTAGGGTGCCCGGTCTCAGTGTGGGTTGCCTCTCTGATGGATGGACTCGAGGTAAGGGAAACTTCCGTTTCTAACCTGTGCGGCTCTACCTCTTCGTCCGCATTCTCTACTTGAGCCCAAAGCTCCCCTAATTGGACCTCAACATCTGCGGTCTCCTTTTCTCTTCTCTCTCTCTCCTTTTCTCCCCTCTCTCTCTCTTCTTCCTCACTGTCATATCTCCCCCAGCCGGTAGCAACCTCGGCCTCACCTTCTTCCTCACGACCGACGGTTCTATCATCTGAGGCTAGATCGCCTGCTAGTACTGGATCTCCGGAGATCTTGTCGTCATTGAAGGAAGAGGTGGCTTCATCCACATCGATAACCTGGGCCTTCCCGCCCTTAGCTGGTTCAGATAACTGGAACTCGGAGTCAGATCCGTAATCGATCATCTCTTCATCGGTGGCTTCGTCATCGGGCTCACGTCGGTCCGAAGGAGTTTGCTCGGGGGACTCGTGACCGTCGGAGTCATCGCCTGAGGGTTCGCCGGAGGGTTCGCCTCCCTGAGTAGTGACGGCCGCCGAATGTGGTGGTGGAGGAACGTGTGCTTGTTCTTGTGGGGAAGCTTCCACGTCCTCCCCAGTCGGTTGAGATTGATGCGGCGGTGTCGGCGATCGGCGCTCTTCCGATGACGAGTGTACGGGGGATTGATGGAGGACCCCCATGTACTGTTTCACCCTGAGTCTGCTCATGATCTCATGATCCAACTCGAATGCAGATGTTTCCTCCACGACGGTGGGTGTACGGGCACGAGTGGCTCGGTTCCGAATCATCGTCTGATATGCTCCAGCTCGAGACGTGTGTGGAGTGGCGGACGTACCAACGATTCTACCCTCTCCTCCCCTCACGGCAACGCTCATCACTCCCGAGCCAGAAGCTCCCCCACTGGAGCTCTGGCCCGCCGTGCCTGAGGCACGACTTCTAGAAGGGACGGGTTGCACGTCTTGGGCAGGGCTCCTCGGCTCTGAGGAGTCCGTAGACGTGTCTTCTAATCCTATAGACACTCGGTACAACCTAACACTCATCGCCCTACGGTCCGCCATGTTGAGCACGTTCTCGGGGATCGCCATCTCGACCTGTCCAGGGCGCATGTTTTTCTTGTTGGCGCGGCCAATCTGTATGCTTTCGAAGCGGAGATGTCTGGATCGGCGTCTGACTTCGCGGTTCTGATCCATGTGATCACGAATGAGCAAGCTGAAGAACCGCATCCACGGGATGGATGTATGACGAGTCCTGCTAGGTCCAGCTCTTACGTCGTTGATCATGTCTGCCCAAAGCTGTTGGGCAAAGTCTATCCGTCGTCCATAAGCAACAGCATGGATGACGTGCCAGAAGTGGGTGGAGGCTTTGTCCACGCCATGTGTCTTCGAAGAGAGCGTCCGGTTGAGAATGTTAAAAAATGAGTACCAGATCGGAGGCAGCATCCCTTGAGCGACTTGGGAAATCCCTTTTGGTCGGTTGTTTGCTGAGAAGTGGACCCCGAGAGCGAGTACTTCGCTGAAGAGCTCGGGTCCAGAAACCAGAGGGTCAAACGGGGCCTCAGGAGTGGCGGCCGGTAGACGAAGGACTCGACGGAGATCCTCCACAGTAATGACTAGGTCAGTGTTTTCCACCCGGCCGATGATGGTTGGAACGCCGTTCTGGTTCTCGACACGCGAAGTGTGCCAGAACTGTTGCAGATAGATCATAGGAATCTGAGCAGTGGCTTGCATCGCGTATGCAAGAGGATGGGCCCGAAGGATCTCAAGGACCACATCGTCTTGGACAGTGAAGTTCGCCAGGTCGACGAACCCGTTGTTCTGGATGATCTGAACGATGTTGGCCGGGTCAATAAGAGCTCGGTCAGCAGCATTTCCGGCAGGAGAAGTGGGAGCAATAGGTTGATCAGCCATTTCTATAAAATAGGTCAAGTGTCAGTAAGAATGCAACGTGAAACGACTATACCCTCGACTAGACGCGAGTCGGAAAAACTCGAAAACCCAAAAATGAGTATTTCGTATTTTCCGAGTCGAAAAACGAGTAAACCTCGAGGGGAGGTTTTCTGATTCGGAAAAGGTGATTTTCCGAGTCGGAGAACACTCAACACTTAGACAATTGAGCATACAATTTAAACACAAGTTTTCCGATTCGGAAAAGATGGTTTTCCGATTCGGGAAACTCCAACACTTAGAGAATTTCAAACATACAAAGAGGTTGGTTTTCCGATTCGGAAAACATTGTTTTCCGAATCGGAAAATGTGAAACTTAGAAAATTTTGAGAAGCATCTTGGCTCACACTCGAGTCGGAAAACCTTGGAAACCCATACGGGTAATTCCATGTTTTCCGAGTCGGAAAAGATAAGCTTAAAAACGAGAACCAAGATGGATTCGGAAAACCTGATAATCCGAATCGGATTTATCTGGTTTTCCGAATCGGAAAACATACACAAACGGTTATCGTCTTTGAATGCGGAAAACTTGAATGTTCAAGTTTTCCGATTCGGAAAACTTGAACATTCAAGTTTTCCGATTCGGAAAACCGAGACCGTTCACTTTCCAGATTCAAAAACCACCCAAAAATCGACGATTTAATATTCTAAACTAACTACAAATGATCTAGAACGATTAATAACAAGTTTAGAAGCATAATGGGATCGATCTAACACCCCGAAATCCCATTCCAAGAAGTTTGGGTTTCGGGTAAGTTTTGAAAAGTTTAGGCCTCGATCCAGACCTCAAAACGACAGATATGGATGTTATAACTATATAAGGATTGATCGTTTACTTACCAGGAATCCGAATATGTAATTTGTTTGACGATCGGAGCACAAACGAGCAAAATCCGGAATCGAGCGCGAAGTGGGTATCAGAGAGAGGAAAAGATGAAAATTTGAAAATTGTGAAGATTAATCTCTTAAAACCGGTTTATATATTTTTACCGAAAAACACTGTGTTTGGGTTAAAAACACTGCGTTTGGCTCTCCTGATGACTCTCTTAACCCAACTTTCACCTATTGGCAAAAACCACCCCTGGACTTGAAGTTTCAAGAAACTTACAAAGTAGTCCCTGAACTTGTAGTTTCAGAAAAATTTTCAAAAGTAGACCCTGGACTACAAGTTTCACAAAGGTGCAAAACGAGTCCCTGAACATCAAATCCAGAAGTTGGCAAAGTTAGTCCCTGAACTTGTAAGTTCAAGATATGTACTCTACCGCCCCCTGAACTTTCAAGTTCACAAAAAGATACAAGTTCAGCGCTCGACTCCCGAGAAAAGAGACTTACCTGGTACGTCTCGACAGGGTTTTGTACGAGTTCTGATCTGAGTTAACCAGAAGTCGTCGTGAGAATCCACACCTACAAAAGAAAATATAATATGGTATCCAAGGTGTTGTGGATCCGAGAACGTCAGATAAGCACACCAAACATTGAAAACAGTACTTAGTACTCCCCCTCGATTCATGCAATCTCTCGAGAATTCCTACAGACTCCCCCTACACACATGCATACATCAAAGGAACTCCCGACTCCCCCTAGACTTCAGGCAGGAAGGTCTAGCATTCCTAATTTGCTTAGGAGAAAGAAGTGACGTTTCTCGTCAAACGGCTTTGTGAACAAATCAGCAAGCTGATAGTCACTCTCAACAAAGTAGAGTTCAACATTACCTTTCTCGACGTGGTCTTTGATGAAATGATATCGGATGTCGATGTGCTTCGTCCGAGAATGTTGAACCGGATTTGCCGTGATCTGAATTGCACTTTTAGAGTCGCAATAGATGGGAATCCGATGCATGGTGTATCCGAAGTCAGCCAGTTGGGTTTTCATCCACAGAACTTGCGAGCAGCAGCAGGCGGCGGCTATATATTCTGCCTCCGCGGTGGATAGGGAAACGCAATTCTGCTTCCGGGATGACCAACTCACCAGCTTGTCTCCGAGAAATTGGCAAGCACCAGATGTGCTTTTCCTGTTGAGCTTACAACCTGCATGGTCTGAGTCTGTATATGCAATTAGTTCAAAACCAGAATCCTTTGGGTACCAAAGGCCAAAATCCGGTGTGCCCTTCAGATACCTAAGGATTCTTTTGACTGCAGACAGGTGTGAATCACGTGGATCACACTGAAAACGAGCGCAGACACCCGTGGAGAAGACAATATCTGGTCTACTTGCCGTGAGATATAAAAGAGAACCAATGATTGCCCGATAAGTCTTCTGGTCAACCGGTTTACCAGAAGTATCTGCCTTTAATTGAAAATTCCTGGGCATTGGTGTTGCCGCAGAGTTTGAACCACCGAAATCAAATCGTTTTAAAAGATCTTGAACATATTTGGCTTGATTTATGAAAATGCCGTCAGGGCGTTGTCGAACTTGAAGTCCTAAAAAGAACGTCAACTCGCCCATCATGCTCATTTTGAATTGGGATTTCATGGTGTTCTCAAACTCTTGGCACATCTCAGGCTTTGTAGATGCAAAGATAATGTCATCCACGTATATCTGAACGATAATTAAATCTTTACCTGACCTCTTGAGAAACAAAGTGGGATCGATAGTACCTTTCTTGTAGCCAACTCCTAGCAAGTAATCAGTGAGTGTTTCGTACCATGCCCTCGGAGCTTGCTTGAGACCGTAAAGCGCCTTGTCCAAAATGTAGACGTGATTCGGGAACCGAGGATCAACAAACCCTTCCGGTTGCTCGACGTACACTTCTTCTTGAAGAACTCCATTTAAGAAGGCACATTTGACATCCATCTGATAGACAGTCATGTTTTTATGTGCAGCATATGCTAAGAAGATTCGGATCGCTTCGATTCGGGCTACTGGCGCGTACGTCTCATCGTAGTCGATACCCTCTTGTTGGCGATAACCCTTGGCGACCAGGCGAGCTTTGTTCCGGATGATGAGATTGTTCTCGTCGGTTTTGTTCCGGAGTATCCACTTGAGACCAATGATAGTCTTTCCCCATGGTCGTTCTACCAAGCGCCAAACTTTGTTTCTCTCGAATTCAGCCAGCTCATCTTGCATGGCGATCACCCAGTCGGGATCGGTGAGAGCTTGCCAAACATCCGATGGTTCAAATTCGCTTAAGAACCCGCCGAATAAGATCAGATTTTCAGTGTGCTTTGCTGATCGCGTGGTTACAGGTTGTGAGGGACTCCCGATGATCTGGGAGGGGGGATGATCTTTTGTCCACTTGCGAGTGTGTGGGTGAGTAACATAAGCTTGTTGGTTGTTGGTTGCGTCGTTCTCATCTTGCACGGCGAAGACCTCTTGCTAGTTTCTACTTGATGACCCGGCCGCCGGATTATTCTGCGGTGATGCCTCCAACCGGGGCTCACACACTACCTGAGCATAAGTTCTCTGAGCTGAGCTAGGTGAAGGTAGTGGAGCATCTTCTGGGATGGGTGCAAGAACAGGTTGAGGAGTCTGTTCTTGGATGGGTTCCGGTGAGGCAGATGATGAGATTTCAGGGGGGGAGACCGCAGTGGATTCTGGTGACACTGAGTTTGTAGATGTACTTGTAGATGGCTCAGTGATGAATGCATCGGATGTCACGGAAGTAGAAGTTGAACCAGCATGAGCAGGAACTACAATCGGACCCGTAAGTGTGGGTAGATCATAATCTGCGAGGTCTAAGAAGTCTAAAGCAGAAAAGTTAGTGGAAGAATCTGTGCTCGGTGGTGCGGTGAACAGTTCAGGAAAGGCTGCATTTACATTACTTGAACTAGCCACAGAATAGGTTTCGGTTTCTGAAAAATCAACATTTGAGCTTTCCAGGATGGTTCGGGTTCGTTTGTTGAAAACCCTATAAGCCTTCGAGTTATGTGAGTATCCGATGAAGATAGACTCGTCAGACTTGGGTTCAAACTTTCCCAAATCATCCCGGTCATTTAAAACATAGCATTTACATCCAAAGACTCGAAAGTAATCGATGTAGGCTTACGCTGTTCGACCATCTCGTAGGCGGTTTTACCGGTCCGCTTGACGATCAGAGTCCGATTCTGCGTGTAGCATGCTGTTGATACTGCTTCAGCCCAAAATGATTGAGGAACTCCAGAATGAGCCATCATGGATCTTGCCGCTTCGACCAACGTCCGGTTCTTCCTTTCTACTACCCCATTTTGTTGAGGTGTGCGAACGGCAGAGAAGTTGTGAGAGATTCCCACGTCTTCTAGAAAGGATTGCAGCTTTGCATTGCGAAACTCGGTTCCGTTGTCACTTCTCAACTTCTTCACTCGACGACCCAAGAGAACTTGAATCCGCTTGATGAAGGCAATGATTCGATCGGCAGCGTCAGACTTGGCTCGTAGGAATTCAATCCATGTGAACCTAGAGAATTCATCCACGAGAACCAACATGTATTTCTTTCGGGCTAGGCTCTCGGTTCTGGTAGGAACACAAAGATCCATATGAATCATGTCAAGGGGACTCTTGCTATTCGTATCCATCCTCGGTGGATGAGAGCTTCTCGTCATCTTTCCTTGTTCGCAAGCGGGACACAGTGTATCCTTGGAAAGGCGAGTCTCCGGTAGTCCCTTGACTAGATTTTTCGAAACCAGCTTGTTCATGTCTTTAAAATTCTGATGGCAGAGTCTTTGATGCCATAACCAACTGTCCTCCTTTGAAGCCTTCGCGAGCAGACAGATTGCATTCCTTGGATTGGATATTGCTTCAAACTGTGGATGTGTCTGAGGGATTGAACGGAAGACGGTAGAGTAAAGATTGCCATTCCTCCGTGCACTTAGGATGACATTGTTGTCTTCATCATTCACGTCGCTTCCGTATTGAAACTGCTTCACCCAGTATCCGTTGTCACAGAACTGACTTGAGCTGAACATGTTGTAACCTAACCCCTCAACATACCTTACATCCTTGATGATGTATTTCCCATCCGTAATTTTCCCATAACCCACCATTGGCTTAGGCGTCTTGTCGTCTGTTTTAACGTATCCCTCGAACCTTTCAACGTAGTCGAAAAGGAAGGATCTCTGACCAGTCATGTGTCTATATGCGCCGGAATCGAAGTACCACACATGACTGACCTGCAAGACAACTAAGCTTGTTTAGGGACCCATTGCCAAATGGGTTCCTGTGGGTTAGACACAGATAAATCGGTCGGTGTAGTCCCCTTTTCGGATTTCTCCTTAGGCTGAGGGGACTTCCTGACGAAGAGGATTTTGCTTTTCCTCTTTTTCTTCCCCTTCTCTTTCGGGATTTGACATTAGTATTAGGAGCATAGAAAGAGTTAGACACACCATAACGCAATAAATTATCAAACATAAAGCACATGTCATTGCGAAAAGTATTAAAAGCATCGTTCAAGTTGCGATTAGAATTAACAGACATGTTCGAATTCTTTCCTACACTAGGTGGAACATAGCCTAAACCCGCACGGCTAGGACTATGTTTCTTAGGGAAAGCAGAAAAAGAGTTGTTTCTCCCATGATGATCCTTTCTTGGTTGCTTCACATTCGGTCCACCATCTTTCCTCCTCGCATCTGCATGAAAAGCACGGTGTGAGTTAGAGGACGGTTTTGTGGGAATGGAGTTGCCACCTTTTCCAGATGACTTTTTAGAAAACTTAGGTTTTGTGGAACTGAAAGGTTGATTTGGTTGTAACTGAGATGTCTCACCCACTTCAAAGGAACTTGAATGAAAGTCAAGACTTTTAATGGGTTTGACTGAGTTACGAGCATCGTTAGACTTTGAATGCTTTTTCTGGAGTCCTTTGGGTGCGTGAGGCTTAACTGACTTGCCCTTGTCAGTACCTACACATTTTCACCCTCCGGGTTGCTTTTCTCAGAAATAGGAGCTCGTGACTCAGTAGACTTCTCAGATTTGACAACAACAGATTTTGGCTTCTTTGGAATAAAGCCTGAAGGATCATCATCCTCATCTAAAAACACCTTCATATCATATTCAACATTTGGATCTTGGACAGTCTTGGGTTTGGCTATCCTATGGTGTGAGTTAGGGGGTTCATCATCATCGGAGATTATGGAATAATAGTCCTCAGTGTCTAAAACAGGTTTGGGTTGGGGAGTGACTATCGGATGGTTAAGGATTGTAGCAGTCTTATCATTAACTGAGCCTGAAAAGTAGAGATTTTCAAGATTCATTACTTTTCTCTTCAAAATGGAGTTTGACACCCGTTGGTTTGTTAAAGATTGGCGATACATTATCCTTTCATCATGATCAAGTTCTTTTAAAAGTTCAAAGTGGATATCTAGGATAACGTATCGAGCCTGAAGATCCGCAACCTTGTTTTGAAAATTAGTGAAAGCTGAGGATGCGGTCTCACATTCTGAAGAAAGCCTAATTCTCTCGGCGTTGGCCTCGAGTAAGTCTTTTTCCAGATTGCGTACCAACGTGTCTTTCTCCGAAATAATAACTTTCAGATTCAGGATCTGATGTTGACATGCATCCAAATCCATGGCTTTTAACCTAAGAGCAAACACCTCCTTTTCTAGCCTGACTAGGTCGGGACACTTAGTTGCGGAAGTATCCTCGGGTGGGATAACTAAGGTCTCCTCTGACAGTTCCATTTCCCTAGTATCATAGCTTGAGTTAAGGTCTGTGTAGTTGATGGGAGGCATTGCTACTCTAGGTGTTCTGGCCTTGATGCCTTCCCAAGTGGGTTCAGAGTTGGTTGGATCACTAGCCGGGACAAAGATTGGTCTATTCGGTGGGGGACTAGTGGGAGGACTGCTAGAGGTACTGTTCGTTGGACTGATGGTTCTAGTTATGGTCTCACCGTTTATGACTTCGGTGTATGTGACAGTCTGCCTAACAAATTCCTCGGTCACATGTCCTCCTACTAAGGCAGGTTTGGGCTTGGAGGCTGTCATATCCTCAAAGTTGTATAGATGAGAAGGTGCTTTATCTAAAACATGGTTTTCAGACAGACCTAGGCCGGGTTTGGCTTTGTAAAAAAGATTCTTTTTGGCATGATGAGTGAGGATACTTAAAGTCTGTTCAGATTGTCCTCTTTTAAAATTGTTGTCCTCAAGCGCTTGTATTTTTGAAAACAACCGAGTTCTTTCTTCCGAAAGCAACTGGAATTTAATGTTGAGCTCCCCATGGTTACTGTTAAGTTCCTCATGGGCTTTTTGAAGACAACTAAGTTTGTTTGTTAAATTGGACTCTCTAATCCCAGACTCAAGTGTTTCACGGTTATAGACTATGGTCAAATCCTCGAGAGAGTCTTTATAGATTGCACTGTCGATTCTAAATTTCGTGACGAGGGTCCTCTCCGATTGGAGACATCTCTCTAGTTCACAAATTTTAGATTCCAACATTGCCACAGTGTCAGTTATATCTGGAAGAGATGATACCTCAGATGGATCTATATCTTGATAAGTGCTTGGTCCAACGGCTTCTGATCCCTCGAAGTCAGCCATCAAGCAAAGACCCTTCACCATATGATCCTCCTCGTCTGAACTCTCCTCTTCACAGACCCAGTTCTCTTCATCTACCAGCAAAGCAACCCCTTTCTCTTTCTTCCTCATCAGTGAGACCTTCCTCTCAAAGTACGCGGTGTCCTTATACTTGACGGAGCAATCTCGAGCGTAGTGTCCCAACTTACCACACTTGTAACAAGTGGTAGTGGGACTTGCAGTTTGTTGAGGAGCGAGGTTCTGGGTTATGGGACCCTGAGGATGATTTGACCGCTGAATTCCTTGGTCGGCTTGAGTCTGTTGATCATCCCTCTGAATTTGCCTGGAACTGGTTCCCCTGGATTCACCTCCATTGAAGTTTCCTTTCCCGTGATCCATTCTCTCATCTTGCCTTCGATCACCTCTATTCTGCTCATACCCGTATCCTGGCCCTTGATCTAGCCTTCCACTCTCATGTCTTCCTCCATACCCAATCTCATATCCCTGATGATCTATATACCCAGATTCCGGAGTGTATTGTCTCAAGCTGTTCCGGTAGTTGATGTCTGAGACTTGTCCTCTCCAATCTCCTTGACTACCTTGACCTCCTTGATAGTCAAGATAAGTGTTGTCTCTTCTCGGCTGATCTCTGTATCTGCCTTGATCTTCTCTGAACCTTCCCTGGTTGTTCCGATAGCCTCCTTGATCATAAACCTGCATACCCCCTTGCCGATAGCTTCCTCTCCCTTGATTTCCATACTGACCTCTTTCTGGCTGATAGTGACCTCGTCTACCTTGCCCCATTCTTCCTCCACTTGGAAAACCGGATCCTCGTGCACGGTTGTATCCACAATTTGCGTTTAATCGTTGTACGCTGTGTGAGATGAGGGCAAGGGACTCATTCACATGGAAGAGTTCTTCATCTGAGATGGAAATGATCACAGGTTCGTCGGGATGTTGTACGCTTGTTCCATAGTTCGGGTTGAACTCTTGACTGTATTCTTCTGGATAGTACTGGGGAGAGACGTTGTTGAATGGCATTGGTTGGACGGGAGCAGTACTTGGTCGTCCGAAGGGCACGGCCGACAATGCCAGAGGATCGACTGCTTTCTTGGAGCGTCCACCGGTGATGAATTCTTCGTGTTGAACCATCATGCTGAATAAGTCATGTAGACCCAAAGTTCCCAGATTCCGGCTAAGCTGAATGTTGATGGCCATGTTTTGCCATTCCTGAGTGAGATTCTTCAAGAACTTCACGTTCACTTCATACTTTGATTTTTCAACCGCGAGCCGTCTCAAGTCGTTGACGAAAGCATTCAGTCTTTGATAAGACTCAATGAGGGATTCGTTTTCCCTAGCCTTGAAGCCTTCGTAGGCATTGAGTGCGCTTTCCTTCTGACTCTCCACAGCAGTGTTGCCTCCCTGCATCTGTTGTTCGATTTCCAACCAAACATCTCGTGCGTTGGTCAGACTGTCCACTCTCGCGTACATGTCGTTTGGGAGAGCCATGATCAGCAGGGTTAGTGCACGCTTGTCGATGAGATGTCGGGCTCTTTGTTCAGGGTTGAACATCTCAACTGGCTTCTCGACCACGTATGCCGGAAGTTCGGGGCAAGTATCGGTTTTAGGTACGGCGGCAACGGTGACTGTCGGTCGGATAGGTCCTTCTCGGATGGACTTCATCAGGTTTTCATCAAGCAGGTCAAGGAAGTGAATCATCCTGCGTCTCCATTGTTGGTACTCGCCCATCACCAAGACGGGAGGACGAGTCTCAGATCCGATTCCGAGGATTTCCTTCGACATTTCTCTCACAAAAACAGACCTCCTTGAATGACTCACTTGGCTTAAAAAAAACAGGTTTTCGAAAAACGGATATTTTGAGTGCCTCGGGACACAAAAAACTTTGAGATTTGAAAAGTTTTAAAAGAAAGCTTAGCGTCAGATTTGAGAAATAAATTTGCAAGAGTTTTGGCTCAAAGAGGCGAAATCCGATCTGGAAACAGAAGTTTTCCGAATCGGATTTGGCTCAAAATACTAGGATGTGGAAAACAGCTTTTCCGATTCGGAAAATGCAATTTTCCGATTCGGAAAAGTTTGGGTTCGGAAAATAGGCTAGAAATCGGAAAAGTGACTTCTCAGAAGCAAACCCCAAATCAGAGGCTCGTTTCCCGATTCGGAAAACAAGGTTTTCCGATTCGGAAAAGGAGGATTCTCCGATTCGGAGAAAGTACAAATTCCGAGTCGGAAAATTTGAGCTGAAATTTCAGCTCTCGTATTCCGATTCGGAAAACCTGCACAGAACTCCGAAAAATTCACTCAAAATCACTTAAAAACTCTTAAAAAACAAGTGTTAAGAGCCCCAATTTGTAAGAAAATGCTTATAAAACACTAGGGAATCACTTAACACTTAATATCACCCTTTTTAAAACACTTTTTGGATTGAAAACCCAAAAAGTTTTGAAAACCCAAAACTTTGAAAACCTTTAAAATCTTTTGAAAAACACAATGAACGCCAAGGAATCAACAAGGTATGGCTCTGATACCAATTGTTGTCCCACAAACACAAGAAAATGAGAAGAAATGGATTGAATCAAGATAAAGATGATGATGATGAATATGAAAGCTTCAATATCTTCAACAATGGAGTTTTCCCAAAAAGGCAAAATGTGATTCAATGCAAAAACCCTAAACATCCTTTACCTTTTATAGGTAGAAGGAAGTTACACAAAATGTCAACAAAGGCCCCCGAGGTTTCAACCCTCAAACAGGGGCACTAACAAAAGATAATGTTTACAAACAAAGGAAGTTAACCTAGAAAGCAAGTAAGATAGTGTTTTCTGACTCTTCACAACAAATAGGTCCTACAATAATTTACCGCATCAAGTTTTTGGCGCCGTTGCCGGGAAACATTAGTTGTTTTAACTTTAAATCTTTAGTAGTTTAGTTAATCAATCCTTGTGAGAGATTCTCTCTAGCAAGTTTTTGCTTTCTAGTTTAATTTTAGTTGTTTATTTTCTTTGTATTCCGCAAGTTGCCCTTGATCTTTTGGTTGTGTTTCAGCGAATTCACGCCAGGATTAGTGGAGCCATTTGTGGAACCGGAGGGAGAAATCAAAAAGAAATCCAAAGCAGGCAAAGTTCTACCGAGAACTTTGAATTTCAATATGGGAGACGAAGCAGCAATGTGGACCGCCCAGAGAGCAGCTCCCACCGTAGCCACACAACCGATCACGAAGCGGAACTTAGACAAGGAGATCAAGGGACAATTTCTTCACATGATAAAAGAGTTGACCTTTGACGGTAGAAGCGATAGCAATCCTATCGTTCACGTGGAGAGCTTCATAGACATATGTGATCTTTTCAGAACCAAAAACACTCGGGATGATGCAATTTGTCTATGACTGTTCCCTTTCACTCTCGTTAGGGAAGCTAAAGCATGGCTCCGATCTTTAGAGCCGAGTTCGATCGCCACTTGGGAGGACCTACGATCCAAATTTCTATCCCGATTCTTCCCGCCATCAAAGATCGAGAAACTTCGTGCTGAGATTCGCACTTTTCGGCAAGACGACGAGGAGACAATTTCCGAAGCATGGGAGAGATTCAAACATCTTTTAAATTCGTGCCCGAGTCACGGATTGAACAAAAGTGATTAAGTCCAAACTTTCTATAGCGGGCTTAATTACTCTTCTCGTGGTACATTGGATTCATCCGCCGGTGGTGTGTTCATGTACAAAACTCCTACGCAAGGATATAATCTCCTTGAAGACAGGTTGATCCATAACATCGATTGGAAGCCGGATAAGCGCTTACATATCCCTAAACTTGCCGGGAAAATCTCCACCGACTTTGATCCAACCGATGAGATAGCCGCCATGAGAAATAAACAGGTAAGGTTTGAAAAGAAAATAGATGATCTAATTAAATCTATTCATGCTTTATAGGTTAGATGCAAGGAGTGCAATGAACCTCACCTCACAAAGGTTTACCTGAACAAACCCATGATGACACCCGACGAGGTCAACTTTCTAAACCGAGGAGAATACCAAGGAAGGTGGAACAACAACCGGAATTTCAATCAAAGACCTCCCGGTTTCTTCGCTCCAAACCAACAAAACCAACAAAGGATGGATGGCGAACCACGCGTGTCTCTCAAGGAGCGGATCTCCCAACTCATGGACTCACAAAAGAAAATCAATGAAAATGTAAGCTCATACCTTCGTAACCAACAAAGTGTAATCCAAAATTTGGAAATGCAGGTTGGGCGGATCGCACAAACATTGAGCGGGAGAATACAAGGGGAACTACCAACTCAAACGCAAGTTAATCCTAAAGTGGACACTTCTAAGACAATGCTAATGGTGGATGGAGCAACAAAGAAAAAGGCATGGACCGATATCCACAATAAAAAGTACGTGCCTTCCGATAGCGATAGTGCATCGGACTATGCTACGGATTATGATTCGGACTTTCCGGAGGGCATTACTTTTTCCATCGATGACTTGACGCTTCGTGACCCAATCTACTTGAGCGAGGATGATGATGAGGATGTAAAACAAGGAGGATATGCAGAATTCTTGATTCCAACCCCAAACAAAGGAAAGGAGAAAGCGGATGAGGGCACATCCGGGGAGTTACAATTTACCCATTTCTATTTTGATAAATTTACCAGTTTTGCTTTAGTTGATTCAGGGGCCGCACTTAACATGATGACAGTCTCTTATTGTAGAAAATTCGGAGTGAAGAAGCTAGCGCTGACGGCATACCAATACCATGGAACCAATGGCTACATGATAAAGCCTCTCGGGATAGCAGAGGCCATTCCGATACACATCGAGAATTTCATATACCCCACGGACTTCATAATAGCTGACCTCCCGAAGGACTCGGAGATTCCAATTATCTTTGGGTGAGCCTTCTTACGCACCGCGCAAGTCAACATTGACATGCGTAATCAGGTGACTAGTCTGGGGTGCAGTGATGATCGTATTTTTTTTGATCCCGATAGAGATCCGGTAACACATTTTGTAAAGCCATATATGGACCCATCTAAATCTTTCAAGGAGAAAAGCAACCGTCCGTTACTTCCTCATGAGCATCACAAGAAGACGGAAGACTACCATAATCCGATGAAACTGAACAAAGAATCGTCAATTCCGAATGGAGCGGGGACTTCCAAGAAAGGACATAGGTAGAAGAAGGGCTCTTCAGCCCGCTGTGCAAAGAAATGAGCCTCAATCGGAGTCGAGCTCTAGACTCGTTTAAAAAATGAAGCGCTTCTCGGGAGGCAACCCGAGCTTTTCATTTCTTTTTCATTTTTTCGATTTCCGTGTGTGTTTTTTTCTAATATTTTTGTTTGTTATTGCTATTAGGAATTATGTGCATAAGTTGACAAACCGTTTGATCGCACATCCAACGTTATAAGTCACTTGAGGGTCACACCTGTGAGGACCTATAATTCGGATAGTTTAATAACCCCAGTTTGGAGAGTTTAGTTTTATAATAGCGAATTATAAAACTGTTGGGTGTTTTCTGTATAAACCCCAAAGTGAAAGGTTTCTGATAATTAATTACAGTTATATATTTATTAGTTAAATAAATATATAAAAGGGTTAATTAATTGGTTTATAATTATCTAGTAATTATTATATGAAAAATATAATAATTGGTAATTATTCTTTCTTAGAGAAAAAGGAAGAATAAGATAATTATGGAAATTATTCTTTCTTAGAGAGAAAGAAAGAATAAAGGCTATCTGATAGATGGAAGGTTTTCCATATAAATAGATATGCCAGGTTATCAGAATAATACACACAATTCAATCAATTAATTCTGAAAGAAACCTTTCTCTCTCTCTCTCTTCGTCGATCTCACCAAGAAAGAAACCAGATCCGGTTTCGGTTTTGATTGATCGTGTTCTTCGCGTACCGTTTGTTCGTGAAGCGTTCCGGGGTTAGATCCAGCTAGAGGGAATTCCGTTTGGTCGATTACGGGTGGATCTATCTCAAGCAATCCAGGTAATAACCCTAAACCTACACATTAACTGTAATAAGATAAACAAATAAGATCTGTGATGTTTTCGGGATTTTAATCGTTATTGCTTCCGCTTAATCAAACCAGTTAGGTTTGATTGTTAAACCTTTGGAACAGTTTGTTTCATGTGGTTTTGTCGTGTGTCTCGACCAGTTAGGTTTGAGATCACGGTTTTTCTCGTGTCAGTTTGATACGAGGATCCCACAAAATCCCAACAGTGGTATCAGAGCCACAGGTTTAATTGTTTATTTTATTTGTTTATTAGATCCGTTAAAATTGTTTCTTGTGAATAAAGTTTGGATTTAATCTTTATCAGTTTGGTAAAGATTTAATCAGTTTGATAATTATCAGTTTTAAATAAAACATGATCTTTATCAGTTTGGTAAAGATTTGATTTTATTTTGGTTTAATCTTTATCAGTTTGGTAAAGATTTGATTATCTTTATCAGTTTGGTAAAGATTTTGGGTAATTATCAGTTTTTCAATAAAAACTAAAACTTTATCAGTTAGGTAAAGGTTTAATCTTTATCAGTTAGATAAAGGTTTAATCTTTATCAGTTGTGTAAAAAATTTTATCAGTTTTTGTTTATCGTTTATCTCATTAAAACTGAAAAACACGAAATCACACACGCTAGCGAGATCGGTGGCGGAACGGTGGCACATGGCAACCGAACCATCCCACCGATCGCCGGTCAAACCACGATGGCGGCGGAACGGCGGCCAAAGCCGACCGAACCGCCACCTGGATCACCGAAGCCGCACCACCAGTTCGGTGGCGGCTGTAATCGGTGGCCACCAGCAACGGTGGTGGCGGTGGTTTCTGTAGTTGATCATCACCGACGTGATGGCGGCTGTTATTGATAGCAGCGGTGACACGAACGTCGTGGACCACCCGACAGGCCGACGGCTGCATTAAGGCCATGCCAAGGCGGCGGCGGTGGTCGGTCCTTTTAAATCGCCGAAGCGCGAGGCGGTTGGAACGTGGTGGTGGCGGCGGCTGTGGCTGTCGTTGCCAGGCGAACCACAAACCACCAAGCCGTCCGCCGGCTGCCTTACGGCCTCGCCAGGCGGCGGCGGTGGCTGTTTTTGGGCGATCGCAAGCCACCGTGCGGTGGTGGCAGCGGTTGTCGTTGATCAACGGGAACGGCGGCAGCGTCTGTCGTCGTCGCTAGTCAGACCGAGACCACCGAATGGTGGTGTCACGGCTGTCGCCGGATAGGAGAGATGGTAGCGGTGGCGCTTTGGCGTCATCGTTGCCGGACGAAAAAAAACGGCCAAAGCCGATCAAATCGTTGCGGTGGTTGGTGTTTTGTGAGCCGACCAGCGGCGGTGGTGATGGCGGATTGCTATTGCTACCGCCGACCACTTGGTGGCAACGGCGGCGTTTTTGTTTCGTCACCGGCGTATAGTGTTGCGATGATCACGGTGGTGGTAGCGACCGTTTGTTGTTACCATCACCAAACGCGGTGATTACGTGATCGACGACGAGATGTCGATCGAACACGAGATCGTGTTTTTGGGTTTTTCGTTTCTTTGGGCCTAACCTATCCGAGGCCCAAGACCCTGAAAATTTGGACCCAGTTTGAGGCCCAAAAGGGTTTGATGATTTTAGGCTTTTATCCGAATTAATTTTATAAGTTTATTATCTTATAAAATTGTTTTAATAGATTTTATTAATTAATAATTATCTCTATTAAACATATGATTATCAAACCAGTATTTGACTCAGTCTTGGTCAAATGGGCCAGGTGTCATGTTTGACCAGTTGATCAAACCACGATACAGTTTTTAGGCCAGTGTCTATAATTTTCGAACAGTTGGTTCGGAATGTCCGGTTTTGATATGTTTTGGATAAAAAACAAATATTTTAGAAAATTGGTTTTATATAATAAATTTATAGTAAAACCGATTTCAGATTAAAATATTAGTTTTGATTTGTAAAACAGTTTGTTTTATAAATCAGTTAAAACCATGTTTTACGATAAACCAAACAAGATAATCTTTAACGGATCTAGGATTGTTCTCTGCTTGCTTAAATGCTTTATATGATTGCATGAATTATACCTGTTGTGTATATTGGTTGTATCTATTACAGTAATTGCCGACTTAGTACATTAAGGCCTGTATACTACTTGCAACCCCTTCATAATGAAAATGACCTTAGGATATTTTTCAATATTTTCTTTTTCCCGGAGTTCCATCAGACATGCCAAGGCCAGTGGGAGCTACGAGAGAAAAATTTATAATAGGTCATTTAATTGGCAAATCTGTAATTAGATGTTTTAAATGCGTAGTTGTTAATCTTTAACTGCGTAGATGTGTTTAACTGCCTGCTCATGATTGGTTGATAATTATTGCATGTTTATTTTATCAAACGTTTTAAAATATAGAGAGAGTTTTAAAACTTTTTCAATCATGAGATATGATAGGTTTTTAAAATTAAAATTACCAAGTTTTCAAACCTTGTTCAAACGATAGATTTTATTTTAAATAACCTTATATTTATAAGATCGTTTTTCTTATAAAGGAATGTTGACAAAAACAGTTAGTTTTGGTCAACTGGTTGACTTTCAAAACAGTTGGTTTTAGTCGACAGTCATGCTATTAAAACAGTTAGTTTTAAATTAGCAAGTGTTTTAAAACAAGTTAGTTTTAAACAGAATGTATGTTTATTAACAGTTGGTTTTAAACATCAGTTGCCTTTTAAACAGTCGGTTTAAATAGCAAAGTTTTAAAAATACTGGAAATTTAAAGTTTTTCAAAAACTTAGCTAAAACCCATAAAATCATAGATCAGTAGTGCAACCCATTTGTGGACACCTTTGGCGTAAGGTACGTTGGAGCTCGAAGGAGTCGAACCTTTAGCACCCACGTTCAAACCCCAAGCTGAAGGGGATGAAAAGACTCTGCGATATCGGGGGGTACCGACCAGAGTACATCCTGTCCTGGGTGGTGAGATCTATTTTGGTAGTTGTTACAACTCACCGGGAGGTACCGGGCCAAAAAGCACTAAGAGGGACTAAAACATGTACGGTTTTATCCGATGTCCCGAAAAGATCTAGGAGTCATGTCAGTTAGATATGATTGGTAAAAGTCCTTACCTACCGAAATAGTACGGGCCTGGTGGGGCGTGAGCAAACCGCGCATCAGGACGTATGAAATAAGGATCCTAGTCCGATAATTATCATTTTAGGGTTTATTGATATTTATTCGGAACCGTTTATTCAAAGGTACTAAAACCAAGTTTTTAAATGTGTAGATGGCAAACACGGTTACCAACACCAATAACCTTTCTCTTCGCTCAATCCTAGAAAAGGACAAACTCACTGGTCCAAATTTTCTCGACTGGGAGCGCAATCTCCAGATTGTGCTCAGGCACGAGAGAAAGTGGTATGTCCTAGAAGAACCTCTAGGTGAGGCCCCACCAGCAAATGCCAGTACGGCAATCAGAAATGCTTATCAAAAGCGCTCGGATGATTTGCTGGATGTTGGCTGCTTGATGCTTGCGACTATGAGCCCAGAACTACAAACAGGGCTCATGAACACTAATGCTTACGACATGATCCGCCAGCTAAGGGACATGTTCCAAACGTAAGCTCGCACAGAGCGTTATGATGCCACGAGGGCTCTGAATGCGTGCAAAATGGCCAAGGGGACCTCTGTCAGTGCCCACTTTATGAAAATGAAGAGGCTACTTGACCACCTAGAGAGGTTAGGTCACCCAGTTCCGTTGCAGTTGGCAACGGATACCATACTCAATTCATTGTCCGATGATTACAAGCAGTTTGTGATGAATTTTAACATGAACAACATGGAAAGCAGCATAGCTGAATTGCACTCCATGTTAAAAACTGCTGAGCAAAGTATGGGGACGGGGACCAAGACCAAAGATGTTCTGATGGTAAGGGATGGTAGAGTGAAGAAGAAAAGAGGGCAAAGGAACACCAGCAAGGGCAAGGACCAGGTTCAGGTCAGCCAGAGTGTACCAAAGGCCGTTGACAATAGAAAGGGCAAGGGCAAGGGCAAAAAGGTCAAAGTCAACAAAGCGAAGGCCGAGAATCGATGCTTTACGTGTCATGAGGTCGGACATTGGAGACACAATTGCCCGAAGCGTCATGAAACATGAATAAACACCTAGGACGTTTTATGACTGCTTCAGTTTATCATTACTACTTGTTAGTTTACAAGTTAACTGACACCTAGAGCAAATGTATGATTGCAGGTGATCAGGAGAAATGAAGTGCCCGGGTCCTGAGGATCAGACAAGATTTCTTTTAGATATTATCAAGACATTTTAAACTTATTTTGAGACATTTTATTTTGGATATTTTGAAATGTTGGTTGATTTAAATTTATGGATTTTGGTATTTTAAATTTAAAATTATTGTCTTGATTTATATATATCTAATTTTGCCTTGAACATAAGTCAAGATAGACTTGATTCAATTTGTTGATCCTAGATATTGTCTACCACACTAACAAATATACTTCAAAATTTGATAATTTGAAGTAATATATGAAAACTGTCAAAAACACACGAAGTACTATTTTATAGGAATGTGTTTTGGAATAAAACATTTACGAGTAATATGATTATAACAAATATATTGTAGTCAAGTTCAAATTACTCATATGTTTTAAAAAGGGAATTTAAGATATTATCACAGATGACGTTGATAATATCAGTATTTATAAAACTAGTAAATTCCAAGTTTTGGAATTAGGGATCTAATAAGATCCAGTTAAGTTTTATGAATAGTAAAATTCAAGTTTATAGTATTAAACTTATTACTTAAAATAAAATTGACTAAATAGTCAAGTCTTGACTAAGTCAATGAAGCATCAAATTTAAGTAATAATCAGTTTTCATATAGGTTAGTGGGAGCCCAATTTATTCTCTATCTATGCTTCCGATAAAGAATAAAAGTTATATTATTGATTTGTATTTCTAGGAATTCATAATCCAGAGAGGATAAGAATTCATGAGAAATATGATCTATTCTTTTAAGGCAAAGAGGTTAGATCAAGAGTTTCAAAGTCTCGAAACAATAAAGTCAAAGTTTTGACTTTAAGAAAAATCAATAATTATATGTGTTGTAATAATAAAGATATTCAAGTATCTTTTTAGACCATCAAGTGTTGTAGTACACTAGGATAAATTTCCTGGAATTTACCAGTTTGGTAAATGGAAATTTTGTCAGATTTCAGGTAGAAATCTTTATCTACACAGCAACTAAGGAAAGTTGCGGAGTTGACTTTACATATTCAAGAAACTTGGAGTTATTCCAGTATCTCCAAGATTTAGGCAATATGGTAAAGAAAAGTCTAGATTTTGTTTAAATGTGTTTGCAAAACAAAACTAGCAGAACCAAGTTAAAAATTATTATTTAATAACTTGTGTTGTTTTTGGTTGTTTCTTTGATTAGGATGGTAAACACTAATCGAAGGGTTTAAATTGAAGGAAGGTGATACTTCATTTAAACCAAGTATAAAGTACACATTGAATAGACACCGTAAAAGTAACTTAGAAGTGCTATTAATTTTGTTATTATTACAGAGTGGAATATGGACTATACAAAATTAGTTTCTTTGTTTCTTTTATACTTAGCATGTTTTTGATCCAGGAATAAAACTAGTATAAGTTTTATTTGAAATTATCCGTGACAACTTATCAAGGTGGGAACCTGATAGGGTTTTTAAAGTCATCGTGAGTTTTTGGGTGGTTATAAAACAGAGTGTTGAATAACAGCTACAAGCGATGTAGACCAAAAACTGCACGGATATTCGATAGAGCAGCGAATATCGGATGTGATCCGCCGGTTGAGATTACTCCATGGATTTAGTCATGAGTAAGACTCCAAGAGGTTGTCCTTAGCACCTGAGGTATTTGGTTTGGCATTGCGAGGACTGTTGGATACTTAGTACGTTCTAACATCACGCCGTAACAGGGTGGTCATACGGGGCGTAACTAGATTCAGCGGAAGCCGTGGTGACAGATGCAGATATGCAAGATGGGATTTGCACCTCTTCTTCGAAGAGAGATATTTCCGGGCCCCTTGACTGACTACAAGAACTGATGAAGTGCATGGCCATGCCCAAACGAACTGATTTGTTCTTTGTCGTTTACCAATCAGTTGGAAGTCGGATAGTCATGAACATAATCTTGAGTATTCTGAGTTGACTGTATCCATGCTCATACTCAAAATTGAAATATCGTGTTGCAAAAGGAAAAGCCTAGTTATACCCGATTTGTGAACAGTGTGTTCATAAATGTTGTTTCCTTTTAGGAACGTTTTATCACCTACCTGGGTATAAGGGTGCTTATAACCTGGTTAGCCTAAGTGCCTGTCTAGGGGCCTCCTTAGGTCCGTGTCATCAATCTGGTATTGCCAACTTGCACAAGTGGGAGTCTATTAGGAATTATGTGCATAAGTTGACAAACCGTTTGATCGCACATCCAACGTTATAAGTCACTTGAGGGTCACACCTGTGAGGACCTATAATTCGGATAGTTTAATAACCCCAGTTTGGAGAGTTTAGTTTTATAATAGCGAATTATAAAACTGTTGGGTGTTTTCTGTATAAACCCCAAAGTGAAAGGTTTCTGATAATTAATTACAGTTATATATTTATTAGTTAAATAAATATATAAAAGGGTTAATTAATTGGTTTATAATTATCTAGTAATTATTATATGAAAAATATAATAATTGGTAATTATTCTTTCTTAGAGAAAAAGGAAGAATAAGATAATTATGGAAATTATTCTTTCTTAGAGAGAAAGAAAGAATAAAGGCTATCTGATAGATGGAAGGTTTTCCATATAAATAGATATGCCAGGTTATCAGAATAATACACACAATTCAATCAATTAATTCTGAAAGAAACCTTTCTCTCTCTCTCTCTTCGTCGATCTCACCAAGAAAGAAACCAGATCCGGTTTCGGTTTTGATTGATCGTGTTCTTCGCGTACCGTTTGTTCGTGAAGCGTTCCGGGGTTAGATCCAGCTAGAGGGAATTCCGTTTGGTCGATTACGGGTGGATCTATCTCAAGCAATCCAGGTAATAACCCTAAACCTACACATTAACTGTAATAAGATAAACAAATAAGATCTGTGATGTTTTCGGGATTTTAATCGTTATTGCTTCCGCTTAATCAAACCAGTTAGGTTTGATTGTTAAACCTTTGGAACAGTTTGTTTCATGTGGTTTTGTCGTGTGTCTCGACCAGTTAGGTTTGAGATCACGGTTTTTCTCGTGTCAGTTTGATACGAGGATCCCACAAAATCCCAACAGTGGTATCAGAGCCACAGGTTTAATTGTTTATTTTATTTGTTTATTAGATCCGTTAAAATTGTTTCTTGTGAATAAAGTTTGGATTTAATCTTTATCAGTTTGGTAAAGATTTAATCAGTTTGATAATTATCAGTTTTAAATAAAACATGATCTTTATCAGTTTGGTAAAGATTTGATTTTATTTTGGTTTAATCTTTATCAGTTTGGTAAAGATTTGATTATCTTTATCAGTTTGGTAAAGATTTTGGGTAATTATCAGTTTTTCAATAAAAACTAAAACTTTATCAGTTAGGTAAAGGTTTAATCTTTATCAGTTAGATAAAGGTTTAATCTTTATCAGTTGTGTAAAAAATTTTATCAGTTTTTGTTTATCGTTTATCTCATTAAAACTGAAAAACACGAAATCACACACGCTAGCGAGATCGGTGGCGGAACGGTGGCACATGGCAACCGAACCATCCCACCGATCGCCGGTCAAACCACGATGGCGGCGGAACGGCGGCCAAAGCCGACCGAACCGCCACCTGGATCACCGAAGCCGCACCACCAGTTCGGTGGCGGCTGTAATCGGTGGCCACCAGCAACGGTGGTGGCGGTGGTTTCTGTAGTTGATCATCACCGACGTGATGGCGGCTGTTATTGATAGCAGCGGTGACACGATTTCGAGAGCCTAGAAGCTGAAAACGAGGAGATCCGACCGGAAACGCAAAAAGTGAAGATTGGAAACAGAAGTACTTCCGCGGATGCGAAGTTTCAATTTTCGCGACGCGAGACTTAATTTTCATGGTGCAAGGTAAAATTATCGAATTTCGCGGCGCGAGGTTAGCCGTTCCGCGATGCGAAGGTAAACTTTAGGGCAATTTTTTCGAATTCTACTCATTTCACGAACGCGAGACCTTAGTCTTCGCGGTGCGAAGTGACTTGCAGACAGTTTTAAAAGGACTTTCTTCTCAATTTTCAAATTACAAGCCCTAAAATCCATTTTCAGCGCCACGAAACCCTCCTCTCCCATCGCGAAATTTCAATTTTTCAAGCTTCAATTTCTTCATCAATGGCACCCAAGGTATGTTTGCTAACTTCTTAAGGTTGGATTTAATGGTAGGTTAATTCTTGATTCTTGATTTTGATTCATCAATGGTGTTTGGTTATTGTTCTTGATATTCTTGCATGATTGGTAATTTTGATCTCACCACATAGATGGATATTGGCACTTTGATTATAGATTGTGTTAGACCCATGTTTAAATTGCTAAGATTTTATAATTGTACTTTGAAAGCATGTGGTCCATGATTTTGACTTTTTATTATGGTTGTACTTTCATGATAAGTGTGGGAATTTTGTTCCAAATTTCCCAATTCATGATTTTACCATATTAGGATTAGTATTTTGATAATTGTGGCTTGGCTAGAAGTTCAAGTGTGGGGATGTGCAACATACCCCTTTTTGGTTATTCACATGTGCATATTTTGTTAACTTGAACTTGGTAGCTAGTGACTTTGTCTCTTTGGGATAGTCTAGTTGATTGATCTAGTCTTATGGTTTTAGTGATTCATTTTGAACTAAGACGTGGATTTTTAATTTATGTAGAAACTAAGAACCAATCCCACTTCCGCCTCCACCGCAACCTACCGTGCACCTGACGGAAACCATACCTTCACCTATTTCATGGACGACCCATCTTTGAACGCTCAAAAGCTCACTGAGTGTCGGGATATGGTGAACCGTTAGGCATGGGAATTGTCCCCGACCCATCGGGGAACCCGGTCCACCCGCCCCGGTCGGGGACGGGGATTCCCCGGTAAACCGGGTATTGGGGACGGGGACGGGGATCCCCGTTTTCTCAAACCGGGGATGGGGATGGGGAAGGGTTTAGCACTCCCCGCTCCGTCTCATACCCGTACCCGTATATATATTAAGTATTTATTTAAGTTATATATTTTTTTTCTATATATCCTTATATGGTTGTTCATATTGCGATAAATTATGAATATTAATTGATGTGGTTTTGACTATCAATTGATACGTTTTGGAACGTGTGTCAATAAAAATAATTTTAGGATTAAGTTTAATTTGTTTTGGTATTACGTTTATAAATTATTATACGATTACGTCTATAAATTATTACACTATACATTCTTAGTTTTTATCGGACATATGTGAGATTTAAACACGTATCGTATCTCAAAACATTTAATTTAAAATAGATTATATAAACGGATATAAAAATCCCCGTTTCCCCGTTGGGGATCCCCGTTCCCCGTTGGGTATAGGGATGGGGATATGATAAAATTCCCCGGTGGGGATGGGGAAGGGGACGGGGATGACGATGAAGGCTCGGGGACGGGGATGGGGATCGGGGTCCCCGCCCCAAACCCGCCCCATTCCCATGCCTATGAACCGTATTTCTTCTTGCCAAACTTTGGGAGTCGATAGACGTGTTCGGGCGATTCTCGAAAAGCATGCCCTTGGTGAGAATGGGGTCGAGTATTACATTTGTAAGGCATGGGACCGTGTGTTCGACATCAACGAATCCCTCTACCGAGAGCTTATCATTGAGTTCGTCGCGACATTCACTTTTGACGCCAACAAGGCCGCCGAGGATTGCCGTGAGCCTTGCATGACCTTTAGGCTTGGCGGTGAGTGGCGATCCCTGTCTTTGGCCAACTTCGGTGTAGCTTTGGGGGTGTATACTCAAGTCGATGTGGATGCTCCCGGCTTC